>OX377619.1:179278750-180478750 GCA_947397865.1 Polietes domitor
ACAAAAATACTTTTTTTGAACAGAAAGACTTTTTTATAAAAAAATACTTTTTTAAACAGAAAGACTGTAGTATTTTTATAATACTTTTTCTATAAAATACTTTTTTTCTAAAAAGTTTTTTTTTTATAAAAAGTAGAAAAAACATTTTTTATAAAAAAGAAAAGAAGAAAAAAACTTTTTATAAGATTTGTAAATTTTTTGTAGAACTAGAACATTGAAATTAAAAAATCTATATTTGTATCTAATACCACAAAATAGTTGAATTTTTTTTTAATTATTTTCTGAGAAAAATACTTTATGTCGATCCAACCTAGAGTCTACAACTTTTTATTCTTTAAAATCGCGACAGCTTTATTCGCATTATAGAAAAATACATAATTGGAAAAACTCATCAAAAAAGGAGAGCAGAGCCAATATGGGTATGTCATCGCTTCACATGAAATTACTCTAATGTTGCTTGATGCGACTGCATTTAACATATACGAAAAGTGTGAGTTGTGATTCTCATTCTTTTGGGAAAATTTTCATCGCTGCAAATCCTTCTCCTGTAGAAACTCATAAGCCAGAAATCATGCTAAAGATAGCGGACAGCAATGCAATAAATGCCATAAATTGTTTCTTCTAATATATAATCTTTACAATTATACGCCTGAAATACTTTAAAGAATGTGTATAGGGTATATAGGAAAAATTTATATTATATTGGGATTTTTTGCAACATTTAAGAGACTGTAAGATTTGAACCACAGGTCGTTTAGGGATCCAGTTTTTATATTTCATGAAATACAATATTTGATCAAATCTGCGTCAAATTCAGGGAGGGTGAAAATATCAATTTGTCGATTTTAAATATGAACGGACGGTACTCTTCTGCCTGAACAACTTGACAATTTTTCGTGTTCGAAATTCCTGTGACATCATGAATATGGTGAGGGGAACTTAGTGATATTACTTCCAAGGACAAATCGTAGTGTATTTTTAAATAAATTCAATGGAATTTTTTAAAACTTCAATATGACCGTATCCACGTATCAAATGATAGCCATCTAATGGCCCCCTGTAGCATGAGGTTATAAATTGGGTTTTAAACTTACAAAAGGGAAATTGAATAGCCTTGGAAGTGTGTTATTTAGCGAACAAGAAACCGATTTTTATTATTATTGCCCAGCAACAAACCACAATTAAGTTTGTTTCCTTCAACATTTATGGCCTGCTGCTAATACTAACAAAAATGCTAGACTATTAGCTGTTTGCTTACGAGGAGGCAGGAGGTCACGATATTGCAAGCCAAATTTTCCGTAGACCTTTTTTCATGGTTTTGTATATTTTCATTTATTCTCTGCTAAATGTCCTTTATTATTTTAATTGCTTTTGACTCAACTCATTTAATCCTAAATAGAACATTGTCTCCTTTCCATTTGCCATTGACACGACGTCGTCGTCGTCGTTCCTTACATTTCCAATAATTGCACACAAGTTTCAGTTCAATTGCCATTTCGGATTGTGGCAGCGAACCAAATAAACACGATCTAAACTTTGCTTGAATTGGGTTTGGGTGGGAGATGAGGAGGTTTATATTGGTTGTTGATTCCTTTCTGCCCTCAACGACGACCACCGTGTTGAAATGACTTTTCAATTGTATCCAACAATTGTGAAGAAAATTCAATTTTAGTTTTGCACATCTCTTAAACACCTTCATTTCCGTTTTGTGAATGCCAATGTATCGCATGCTCTCTACCCACCTCTCTCTCTCATCCTTACATTTATTTAACATGCCTTGCCTGCCGTACGTTTTTATCCTTTGGCCTCACCTCACCACATCACATTGTTTTTGCTTACAGACATTTTCGCTCAGATACGTAAAGTGCTGGAGAAGGGCGATTTCAAATCGCAAAAGGAAGCCGCCTGGGCTGTTACAAACACAACAACAAGTGGCACACCCGAACAGATAATCGATTTAATTGAGAAATATCAAATATTAAAGCCATTCTGTGATTTACTCGACGCCAAGGATCCCCGCACCATTAAGGTCGTCCTGACAGGTTTGTCGAATCTCTTTGCCTTGGCCGAGAAATTGGGTGGCACGGAAAATCTCTGCCTGATGGTTGAGGAAATGGGCGGCTTGGATAAATTGGAGAATTTACAACAGCACGAAAACGAAGAGGTCTACAAGAAGGCCTACGCCATCATCGATGCCTACTTTAGCAATGGCGATGGTGCTGAATCCGAATTGGCACCACAAGAAGTCAATGGTGCGCTAGAGTTCAATGCGGCTCAGTCGAAGGCACCCGAGGGTGGTTTTACATTCTAAGAAAATGTCTCCTTCTTTTTTTACTAATATTATTATTGTTCTTTTTAATCACAGCCACAGTTTGCTTGAAAGTCGTCTAATGAAACACGAAAGAAGTAGAGCTTCTCTTGTCGTCGTTGCCATATAGTATTAAATATCATATTGCATCTGTTCAGTATGTGTATTTCGAACAATTGTTTTGTTAGACTTCTTTCCAGACTGTGTTTCGAATGATAATCTTACCAACCCCATTATTTATATTTTCCATGTTCTAATTTTAAATTCATTTTTTATTGTTTTTAATTCATATTTTATGCATCAGCTAGAATTTCATTCCATTATATCTATCTATCAATCCCCTACCCTGTCTTCTAGAAATTTTGTATTACCGATACCTTTTAAACTGCATCCCACCAAACCTTTTAGAAATAACATTTGTTAAGGTTTTTTGAAATATATTTCAGATTATTATTTAAGAATTAAAATATTTCTAAAAAATGTATGTACATGAAAAATCAATTGTTTTATTTTATTTTTTATAGACAAGAATGAGAGATTTTATACAAATATTATCCACTAGACCGTATCTAGTTATCATGACTAGATACGACAGACAAAATGGCCAATTTTGACAAACTTTAAAAGTTTCTCTTTTGATAGGTTTTTGTTGTAATTATTTACTCAGGTACTGTATATGAATCTCGTACCAATAATCCACGGTGTAGTTGTTGCATTGCGTTGGGCATTGATAAGGGGGACCAGACCAACCCCTGTGTGTCTGTATAGGACGCCAAATCGGTGGACTGATTCGCCTGTATCTAACTTCTGGACAGATTATGGTTCCTGGATATACTATATCGTGATAGGACAAAGAGGGTGGTTTAAAACTATCAAAAATTACTCATTTTATCTTCCAAAGCATACGAGTAGGAGGATAGGGAAAAATTAACCCGCACAAAGCCGGGTACAAATACTAGCATTTCATAAAAAACACATTGTTTTCTGTCTAAGAAAGCAAAAACAAATAATTTCAACCTGATTAAATAGTTACAACAAAATAATGAAAAGAAAAAAATCGATTAAAAAACCAAACAGTTTCACGTTTTATTTTTCGATCATAGCCGTTAATCGAGTATAGATTCTTCGAGTGTAGATTTTCTTGGCATAAATAGAGCATACATTTATATTTATATTTGTGATATCCATTTGCATGTCGAATACTGACGTGTCACGATAAAACGTATCCATTTAAATACAAATGCACATTCAAAATCAATTTAGATCTTCTTAGTTTATTACCGCGTTTTGACCTTTTTCATTTGAGCCTTAAGAAATTGAGTGTGTATTCAAAAGATATTGGAAAAAAATTCTACTTTATGGATTCATTATTTGAATGACTTTGTTCGACAAGTTGTGGTTTCTTAGCTTTATTATGTCGCCAAAACTGTGTTTATGCCAAATAATGTTTGCTTGTAATAAATATTTAAAAACATATTTTTTTTGAAAAAAAAAAATATTAATTTGGGCCAACATAACTTTTTTCCTTTGAAAGCCTTTGAAGAATAAAATACATATTCAGAAAGGTTGAAGGCTTTTTGCACGAAATTGCATCCTTTAATTACTTTTTTCTCATTAACTTTTGAAAAGTAAGTACGCAGCTAAAAAGATGCGCAAATTTCCATTATCTTTAAGCTAAATTTTATGCAATCAGAGATCATTTGCAGAAACTATACCCAAAATTCCTAATAACTGATTTCGCAAGCAAATCTAATTAATACAGGTAAACTGAACACAGGTGGTACTGCAACTTATTCAGGAGTATACATTGATGTTACTGTAATGTTCTTATATATAACAAGTAAGGAAAGGCTAAAGTCGGGCGAGGCCGACTATATGATACACTCCACTTTCTATCCGAATACAATTCAAGTCGGTAAAAAAGTGAAATCGGGAAGGATTTTTGTATGCTTCCTAATCATAGGCTAATATGACCTGTCCCAATTTGTCAAATCGAGAAGAATATTTGTATCGGGGGTATTTCCAAACATGGAATGAATTGACCCACTTACACAATGGGTACTTCCAGTATAACTTGTTATGCTCTATTTGAATAAATTCTATGAAAAAACGTGGTTTCTGGGGCGGAAAAAGTTAAGCCGGGAGCGAAATTTGTGTGGGAATAATCATGCCGACGGATTTGCTGCGGATCGGATTGACTCGATCCGCACTCGACTCACTTTGTGAGGAAAATTGTATTATGTAATCCGTCGGATGACTGCATTACCAACATAAAGTCGATATCACATTACAGCTGTCAAATTGACATTTATAAGCAAATGACAAACAAAAGTAACCAATAAAGTGCGCTGACATATTCTTAGATTTGAAATGAAATAAAATAATTGAAATTCTAACATTTTATAATGTATTCATCAATTGGTTTTTTTATAAATTTGGAAGAAAAAAGTGGCAATACAAAAAAAAAAAACAAATCATTTAACATTTACATTTAATTTTTTCTTATCTTACCTCTTAGCTTCCATTAGAAATTAAAACAAATAAAAAAACAACCAAAAAGTACTTTATCCGCATCAAATCAGCGATGATTTTCTGTCGGATATTTTTGTATGTGAAGTGAGTCGCATGAGGAATACATAATACGAATTTTTCCGCAACGGCAATACCATCGGCTTATATAATACCAAAATACTCAACTGCGGAAAAAATCCGATCCGCAGCCATCCGACGGCGTGCATAATCGACATGAATATATAAATCTGAACCGATCTGACCCATTTTCGCCATGGGTGTTTCTAGTGAAACATAAGATAATTTGCCAAATTTGAAGAAGATCTGTTAAAATATGTGGTTTCTAGAGCAATCGGGGGCGAAATTTGAATGAGATATATATATATATATATAAATAAAAAAATATATATATATAAAAACTATTTTTTTTAATTTTTTATTATTTTTAGTTCATTTGGAGAAAGCGAAAAAATCAAAAATCAGACTTAGAGAAAACTAAAAAATAGACAGAAAAAGTAAAGTACAAGTATTTGTGATAACTGGTGTAGCTATCGAGATATTGTACAATGTTCTCGAAAAAGAAATTATTAGTCTAAATGCACAATTCTCTATTTAGTAGGTACATGAAATTGGAGTAACATCACTATTGCTGAATTTTATATTATGGACGACAATTTGTGGCAATACTTTTATAGAAATGCTATGGAAATGAAAGATAAAACGAAAAACTAAAATAAAATTTTTCGATAACTATCTTAGATATCGAAATTTTAAATAAAAAAACTATTTTTTTTTATTTTTTATTATTTTTAGTTCATTTGGAGAAAGCGAAAAAATCGAAAATCAGGGGGGTTACTATGTAACTCGATTCGAAAGTTCGAACAGCTCGAAAGTTGTATTCGATCCGAATTTATACTCTTACCATGTATGAGTTTTGAATCGAGTGAAAAGTGCTGCCACTATTTCTTAAAAATTTTGGCAGTACTTTCGAATGTATTATTCAGAGTTGGCAACATTTATTACATGAAATGTCAAAACAAAATAAAAAGTAAATAATATTTGTGTGTTACAAAAATGGATTCGGTTGCCCTTTGGATGGAAAATGAAGACGAGCGAATGGAACGCAGAATCTTACGCGATGGTGTAGATTTTATGCACTTAACGGATGCAATGTAAGTACCAACATGTTATGTATGTATGTTGTTCGTGGGTTTATATTTATAGGTTTGTGCGAAATTTCCGGCTTAACAAGGAAGCCTTTAACTATGTGTTGGAGAGCATTAGGTCGCAGCTGCCAACAACACAGAGATCGACTGGTGTAACACCAGAAATCAAATTAGGTGTTACACTTAAGTTTCTTGGTCAAGGTGGTTACCAACACCAAATCGGTCAAGACCGTTTTGCTGGCTTGGCACAACAAACTGTTGTTCCAGCTTCTGAAGACAGACATCAGTTCTTAGCTATAGCCCAATCTCTAAGAAATCAAATAAAAAACAATCTATAACATAGTAATTCATTTATTTCATAGTTTTGACCAAATTATATATAATGGTTTTAGGCTTGTGGCCGTACTAGTGTCGTCGCTGGTAATCCCAAATTTTCGGACACCACTCATACCGTCCACCGCCTTCTGCATATCCAGCAACTCTATGACACCTTCTTCTAGCGCCATGAATGAACACAATTTTGCCGGTCCACCGCCTGTGCCCGAAAAATTAGTTCGATTCTTTCGCAGTTTGGCCTTAAGATGGGTCTTGTGATCTGCCCAAACCTAAAAAGAAATAATTAATTTCCATTTATGGGAAACTATAACTTGCATACTTTTTTCCAACCGACCACTTCCCGCATTGGTGGACCGGCTGCATTTAGCTCTTCTGTCAATCGAGACCATAAATTATTGGTGGCTTGTTTGGCTTCCGGAGCTTTGACATAACCCTTAGCTAACTGCGGATGATCCTTCATAAAATTTAGCATGATCTCAAACTGTATTTTTTTAGAATTACCACAATCGATAACTATGATTACTAAGACAGTTATCGGTAACTACAGTTTAAATTTTTTCTTCTAATTTTCGATTTTGGAACGAAAGAAAAAGTCTACTCTTTTCAAACCTTAACATGCCAAACAATTTTTTCCTTTTTTTAAGGTGCTCTATCCAAATATATGGTCATATCATGTGCCTGTCCATGAAAATGCTCATAATTAGTATTTTTGTCCATTTCTCTTAATTTCAATTTCATTTCATTGTAAGCCATGTTGTGTTTTCTCCATTTAAATTTGCATTTATGAGTATAAATTTGAGCCTGCAGTTCATCAGATACTTTTGGACTATCATTCAACTTGTAAATTAAATGATTTTTACGATTTTTATACACTCCACGAGAGTATTATGTATTTGTGCATTTGTTTGTAACACCCAAAAGGAAACGAGTTAGACCCATCGTTTATTATACAGATCGGCTTAGAATCACTTTCTGAGTCGATTTAGCAATGTCTGTCTGTCCATCTATTGTTGTAATTAAATTACAGGCCGCAATTATAGTCCGATTTTAACAAAAATTGGCACACCTAAGTTTTTTGGATCAAGGACGAACGCTATTCAATTTTGGCAAATCGGTTCAGATTTAGATATAGCCCCCATACAAAAGTCGCTCCCGATTTTACATTTTCCGCTCTAGAAAACACATATTGTACCCGATTTTCTTTTTTCCAACTAGAAACACGTATGCAGAAATTGGGTAAGATCGGTTCAGATTTAGATATATCCCCCATACAAATATCGCTCCCGATTTTACTTTTGCGCTCTAGAAACCACATATTGTACCCGATTTTCTTTAAAATTGGCACAATATCTTATAGTCCAACTAACCAAAACTATGGTGAAAGTGGGTAAGATCGGTTCAGATTTAAATATAGCCCAAATACAAATGTTGCTCCCAAAAGTTTAACCGATTTTGGTCAAACTATACATTTTATATTTCACCTAATTCGTTCCTGGTTTCAATATATCCTCATACAAATGTCCTTTCCGATAGGATACAAAAAAACCTTCCCGTTTTCACTTTTTCACCGAATTGAATTGTATTCGGATAGAAAGTGGAGTGTATCATAGAGTCGGCTCCGCCCGACTTTAGCCTTTCCTTACTTGTTTTTAATAAAATAAAATTTCTGCGAAAAAAATTGTTCCCTTAAATTTCCAATCGCTATTTATGGTGATCTTTTCAGAAGGTGAATAAATTTAATTTGTGAATTGGATGATAGTCCAAATGTATCTGATGCGTTTCCGAAAAGGCACATTGTATTAGACCAATTTCAATTTAGATTTCCTAACTTCTTCAATAAGTTTCTTTTGTCAATTTTTATTTTTCAATTTCGTCGGTAAATCATACCAAATTATGTATATTATTTTATTTCACTAAAAATAATACGACATTTTTCTTTTCATATAGTATAGCCTAGAGATAGCAGACAAAACCAATATTACTATTGATCCAAGATGGCCCCATGGTGTGAATTGAATTACAACTGACATCGAAAATCTTTTGAATCGAGAGACATGGCATGGACAAGATACGGCACACTCTGACAAGTGAGTACATTTTATATGGTTGCATGTGTGGCTAATGTGCCCGCTACTAATGTTTTCGATTAAGACTTGCAACACTCTATTTCCTCGCAGAATGAAACGTGATTTTATTAATTTTTTTTCTCATGACAATGGAATTTTTGATTTTGTTTTGGTTGGTGGGGGATGGATGGATGCTTGTGTAATTTATTTAGTGCGACGACGACGACGACGGCGATATTGCAACATTGGGGCAGTAAACATTTTAATTGAAATGTACATCTGTTACAAATCACAAATCTTCCCATAGCTAACGTCAGTGGCAGCAGCTGTAAATACAAAATATTCTATAGACTTGACTAAACAAATATTTAAACTATTAGAAGTATGTATGTGCATATGTATGTATATATTTTGTCATAATTATTGTATATTGTTGGACGGACAGTTTATATTTACTTTTTGGCTGACGAACGGCGGCAGATTGCATGCGGGCATGTCGTCGTCGTCTTCGCCTTTATATCTATCTGTCTTTCTAGCCAACCATCTATCGTATCTGTCTAATATCAAATGAATGATGATGATCGCACCAACACCATTCAACAGCAGTCAGCGCAAAAAATAACAACATAAGATAACAATTATTTACCCATTGCTCCAGATTAGATTCAATTCAATGTGGAGCATTGGCGAAACAGTAGCACAGCACAGCACACTTTACTCTGGCCTCCTCGGCTGCTCTGTTTGTCGGTGCTACTGCTCCACTCACTCAGTGAGATTATAAACAAAATTAGATGACGTCATTGCACATAGTTTTCCACATTATAGAACAGTGATCCACCACCACCACCAGTACCGGCAAATTATGAGATCTTATAGATAAGGCCAGAGAAGAGAGCATAGATCGCACCCGTTGTTGCTGCTGCTGGGGTGGCGGGCCGAGAGATGCCTCTATTCCACATACTACTCGTACAATGTGGATAATGTGAGATAATGAGGCGAGAGTAGCTGCTACTAAATAAATAAAACTGCAATATAAATATAGACAGACGGGCGGACGGACAGACAGGCAGACAGACACACGAATGAAGCAGCAGCAGCCAGCAGCCCGCCACCACCACGCGAATTTATGTTTTCACAAACATTCAAAACCAACAAAAAAAATTGTTGATGAAAATATATCAACAACAGCAACAACGTCTCATCTCAACCGAAAACGAATTTCACTTCACTGGCAAAATATTGGACAAAATAATGAATAGAATTTTTTGGGGGAGAACAGCCCAGTATCGTCGACGATTCAGTTTTCGTTAAGAGCTCGTGGAGATAAAATCGTTGGGTTGGGTGTTGTGTGGATACGTTACCATATTTTCAACTATATCAACTATAGACACAGATATATTACTACGCATCCAGAGTAGAGAGCGAGCGAGGTATTCCATTTAAAAATGAGATTTCTAAGTGACACATAAAAAGGGAAAACAAATCTTTGAGATTTCCCAAGAATCAGCCCATAAAAAAGTGTATTAGTTTATTAGTGCATTCTTTCAATATTTGTCAAATATACGCCGCCAGTGTCGCGAGTTTATGTGATGTAATTACATATTTTGAAAATTTTATTCAAAATAATATAGCCAAGCAAAAAAGCAGCCGCCTACCACCACCACCCACATCATCCGTTCGCTGGTATGGACCACCGGACGGACCACCATCCATACACTCATTTGTTTTATTTTTTGTGTTTTTTTATTCTTTCTGGTACCACTTGTGTGAAATGATGTTTTTTTCGACATAAAACGTTTTAATTGAACGCCGCGCTGTAGCCCGAAAATTAATTTTTTTTTTCGTTTTTTCTTCTTAATTCAATACAATTTTTTTTAATTTCTTTCAATTAAAAGTGAAAAACGCGATATATTTTGTACCACAAAGAAGGAGGAAGTAATTGTTGTTATTGACGTAGTATGTTGGGCTATAATTAAAAATATCGGGAAAAAACCGGGCGAAAATATTGGCAAACTTACATGAATGATGATAAAAAAATTTAAAATAGAAAATTATGCATTATTTCAAAGTTTTGAAAATAAGTCGTTGTAAGAGAAAAAAGATAAGACTTACAGAAAAGTTTGCTATAACAGCAAAGATTGTTTGCAGCCTAATTGTTCTACTATGGCAGCAATTTTCCAGCCATAACAACAAATTATTTGTAGTTATATATAGCTACGTAGTTATATATAGCTATAGAGTTTGCAAAATACTTAAAACATTTAATCATTAAAATATAAAATGAATCTTCCTGAATTTAAAAGCCTTTCATACTGATCACACTTACACACAATTGGCGCGTTTTATTTAATACAAGCGATTTTTCGTACTAAACTCCATTTGCTATATGAATACAATGGTTTCTTCGACTAAAAGTCATACACTTCTATAGACAAAACTTCCAAAAGGGAGACATTTTTATCGTTTTTTTCTTCTTCTAAAAACGGCAACATTATTTCGCCTGGATTTTCCGTTTCAATAGAATAGTACCGCTTTTAACGACAATCGGCTATAACGACTGAATCTCGCCGGCCCCTTGAATGTCGTTATAAACGATTTATGTTAAATCGTATAGAATATATGTACGTGTCAGTTAGTATGATAGTGGTCCAAGCAAGGCGTATTTATAAAGGTGATAGCAGGAGCCCAGCTGACTGAAAATTTTTTCATTCAAAAGTAACCGAAACTGTCAAATCCCATATATTTTGCTTTGACAGTATGGCTCACCATTCAAAAAATTACTTGTATTTTGTTGTTGCCGAATTTGTTGTTCTAGTGCTATCACCTGTATAAATACGCCTTGGGTCCAAGTCAAAAATTCCAAACAAAAATAAATTGAGATGTGCCAATCTTTCTCTTTACTTTGATCAGTTCTCTAATTTAAGAACTTTTGTTTTTGACATTTATAAAAATTTTAGTTTTTTCGTTTGTATTTTTTTTTTGGTCTGTAATCAAAATTTGATTATCAATATTTGATTTATATAAATTGACATGTCTCATTTTATGTACACCAAAACTGTCTTTAGTGTTAGTTTGAAAGTGGTCTAAGTCACACTATATCCATTGTCATTGATATGTGGCGATGTAAACAAATGTCCTCCTTTAAGTAATTCAGATAATTTGAATGAAATTGAAAAATTATGTGATTTGAACTGGGATATTGTCCTGGCTCAAGACCATTTCTATATTTAATAGAATGCAAATTTATTTACAAATGGCATGGTGACATTTATTACTTGGCTGCAGACTACCACGATCATGATTTCGACCATGTCAAAAGTCTTTTCAAGTGGCTTCGCAGCGACTTTTCAACATCAAACCCGGCCTCTATAAGGAGATGATTCTCACAAACGAACGAGAAGCACAACTCACTTGCCGAATTTGCGTTTAAAAAATCGCACCAAGTAATAAAGCACACATGCCATCTTCAACGCAAATTCGGCAAGTGAGTTGTGTTTCTCGTTCGTTTGTGAGAATCATCTCCTTATAGAGGCCGGGTTTGATGTTGAAAGTCACACTTTATTCGTTCTGAGATATACAATTGTTTATGTTTGAGTCAATTGAAAAATATTCTTCACAAAATTGAAAAAATTGAATACACAAAATTTTTAATTTTTTCGCAAAAGTAATATAATATAAAATGAAGGAAAACACAAAATATTTTATTTCAAAAATATTTACAGGTTGTTCGTCTAGAAAATTTATGTTGAAATTATTTTTTACTTTTCAAATAATTTAATTTTATATGTTATTAAAATTATCTGAATCACCTAAATTGGACATTATAAATAAAAAATGTTTGTTTACATCACCACACATCAATATTAGTGGATTTAGTGTGACTTAGACCACTTTCAAACTAACACTAAAGATAATTTTGGGGTGCATAAAATGAGAAATGTAATTGTAAGGGTACATTTTTTATAAATGTCAGAAATAAAATTTTTTAAATTAGAGATCTGATCAAACTAAAGAGAAAAATTGGCATATCTCATTTTTATACCCTCCACCTCCAGGATTGGGGTATACTAACTTTGTCATTCCGTTTGTAACACCTTGAAATATCGACCTGAGACCCTATAAAGTATATATATTCTTGATCGTCATAAAATTCTAAGACGATCTAGCCATGTCCGTCCGTCCGTCTGTTGAAAGCACGCTAGGAACTAGAACGTTCAAATTTTCCATAAATGCGTCTTATAGTCGTAGATCGGTTGGGATTGAAATGGGGCGAAATCGGCCCAAAGGGAAAACATTTTTCCCTCACAAGGACTAAAAATACCCATAATAATCCCTAATATTTTAGCGTATTTAAGCATGTTTTTTGAATATGTCTGCTTATATTTGCTTGATATTTGGTATGCGCATTCCCCTTATAGCAAAAACGTGCACCATAAACTGATTCTTATTTGTAGGGGGTGAAATGGGGCAAAAAAGGGATAAAAATGATACTTATTAAACGACAATAGCTAGAAACACGAAATTCGGTGTGTACATTCCTCTAATTGAGTAGATACATAATATAAAAGTATTTTTTCCAAATTCGTACTTTTAAGGGGTAAAATGGGAAGAGAGGGATAAAAATGGTACCCACAAAACGGCTACACTTGGAATAATGAAATTCAGTGTATACATTCCTCTGAGTGTGTAGACACGGAAAATAAACTGATTTTTCGAAATTCGTACTTTTTTGGGGTTAAAACGAAAAAAGGGGATAAAAATAATACCAATCAAATGACCGCAGCTAGAGTCATGAAATTTGGAGTATACATTCCTCTGAGTGTGTAGACACGGAAAATAAACTGATTTTTCGAAATTCGTACTTTTTTGGGGTTAAAAGTGAAAAAGGGGATAAAAATAGTACCAATTAAATGACCGCAGCTAGACTCATGAAATTTGGAGTATACATTCCTCTGAGTGTGTAGACACGGAAAATAAACTGATTTTTCGAAATTCGTACTTTTTTGTGGTTAAAATGAAAAAGGGGATAAAAATAGTACCAATCTGATGACCGCAGCTAGAGTCATGAAATTTGGAGTATACATTCCTCTGAGTGTGCAGACACGGAAAATAAACTGATTTGTCGAAATTCGTACTTTTTTGGGGTTAAAATGAAAAAGGGGATAAAAATAGTACCAATCAAATGACCGCAGCTAGAGTCATGAAATTCGGAGTATACATTCCTCTTACTGCGTAGACACGGAAAATAGACGAATTTTTTGAAATTAGTACTTTGAAGGGATACAATGATACAGTGGGATAAAAATAGTACCAACTAAACGACTACAGCTAGAATGATGAAATTCTAATTGCGTAGAAACGTCAAGGGGGTAAAAATGGTACCAACCAAATGGGCGCAGCTGGAATCATGGAAGTCGGTGTATACATTCCTCTGACTGCATAGACACGCAAAATAAAATTTTTTTTTCCAAATTCGTACTTTTTCTTTAACGGCAAAAATTGGTTGAATCATGAAGTTAGGTTATTTTGCACTATGTACGTCTGATAATGGATTTTCAAAATTTTTACTTTTGGAATTAAAATAGAATGGAAATACAACCAACTGTAGCACCCACTATCTACCAATATTTATGGCTTTGCAAATATAAATATAAGAATATTTATTTTTTGAATTGACGTATTGGTAGCTTTGCCTTATAAGCGTGGTTTGAAATAATTAAAATATTATATTTATTTATAAAATTAATTTTTCAATATTTGTATTTGTTTTGGTTTGGCTATATTAAACAAATTATATTTTCCTGTAATATTAGTGCACTTCTACGAAAACCGACAACCTCTGTGGAATGCAATCCATGGTGGAGGGTATATAAAGTTCGGCCCGGCCGAACTTAACGCCGCTTTTACTTGTTTTGTTTGATTTTTGACTTAGAGCACTATCATTCTAACTGGCACGTATATGGTCCAAAATAAAGACATATACATAGACGCCTCGTCTATGTAGAGAGTTTAATACACGAAGCTAAAACAATAACTACTGCCGGTGACGGCGCCATAACAGTTCAACATTCTACGACTTTCTATCAAAGATCGACTGAATATTTTGCGTTGACTTTTTTGGACTTAACCTCTTTAAATACAATGGATAATTATCTAGGTTCAGATCCACATTTTTAATTTTTTTTTTTTCAAAATTGTTATGGCTGTTGGCGACAATTTTAAAAAATAACTTTTTTATTTTGAGTGAACAACATTACAATGCAATAACGTCACATCTGTACTCAGTTTTTCTATGTTTTTATTTGTATTATTTCAAATCCTGAAGATGTCTTTCGACGAAAGACGAAATATCGATTAATAAAATTTAAAATACAAAAACAAAGACCTCAATAAAGATTTTAATAGTTTAAATAAAGGTCGAATAAATAAACAAAATCTACTGGTGAAATTTTAATTTTTTATTTAGTTTTTAAAGATTATCTGCAAAATATTTCGTCGTTGGGTCACGTCTTTCTATGCTCCTAAAAACTGCTCAAGAAATCATGTTTTCCCTTGTAATTTTTTATGCAGAAATTTTGTCCATTTGTCTTAGAATAACTCATTGGTCATATTAGGGCTGTTTTTCTTTTAGACTGGATAACTGAGCTGTGATAACAAAAACCTAAATAAAAATTAAAATTTTATTCAAATAAAAAACTCTTGTTTAATCCATTAACGCCCAAAGAAATCAGTGGTTCAGATGTTTGGATTTAAACTGATGTCCTCATATGGGGGCAGAGGGCGGTAATGGGTTAAAATTGTCACCGACAGCAATATTAATGTGTGTGAAAATAATTTTGAAAAATTAAAAAAAAATTGTTCGACTTAGCCTGGATAATTATATATTATATTAATAATAATTATTATATTATATTCAAAAAAGTCAACACAAAATATTTTTTTGAAAATTCGTTTTGATACAAATATTTATATTGTAGTCGGCGACATTGTGTGAAACAGTGGTTTAGAAACAGTCTTCAAAGAATCGAGAAAATTAGATTTTTTGTCATTTTAGCTGGCTAGAAAAAAAAAAGAAAAATATTTGGTTTTATTTTTTAATGCCTAAGATTCTAATAAAGAAAACAAAAGTCTATATGTAAAAGATGTAGGGATAAATAGAAGTTATGGTCCTCTTTATAGACATAACAGATTTTTTTATAAAAATCATGATTTTAAAATTTTTGGTTAAATAGTGCAAAAAAATCTTTACAAATTAGATATTTAGAAGAATATTTTGTTTTATTTTGAACTAGCTTTTTTACCCGGCGTTGCACGGATTCATCCTTCCCTATTCGTATGTTTTTGAAAATAAAATGAGTTTTAAAGTTTAGATTGTGTGGACAGTACTACTACCCTTTGTTCAATCATGACCTAGTATAACCAGAACCATCCTGTGTCCACTGGTTAGCTAGAGTAAAATTTTCAGGCGAAATCTCACAAACTACTGAAAATCCCACTCTGAAATATTCACATTTTCATCAAATAGCTACAACTGTGCTCTAACAGTTGTAGCTATTTGATGAACAAAATAAATATTTTTTTTTAATAAATCGATATTTTATATTTTTTAATTTTCAGTTTTTTTTTGCGTTAAAAACTAAAAAATCTCAATATCTTTTACAGAACAAAATTTATTACTGGTTGAGTTAAAAAAACTTCAAATATACAGGTTTGCCACTGTTTTCAAAATTTTCAAATAAAAAAAGGTCTAAGATATATTTTGCAATAACAATCGGTTCACCAAATCTCATCAATATCAGAAGACATCCGAACAATTCTCATTGATATAACATGGAATTCCTCATTAGAGACAACCCATGTAGACAGCCATGCAATTTTCAAAGCTTGGTAGCATCTACGCATTAATGAAAAAAATCCTATATTTGTGTGCTTAATAAAATTCCGAGTGGACCTGCCAAAAAAAATCCAGCAAAAAATGATAAGAACCACCCTAATATCACCAATTTCACACTCAAACGTTTTGGTCAATAAATCGGGTAGATCATTAAAGTGGCTTCAAAAAAGTTGTCGCTGTTCCCCACTAAATTAAAAGGTTTGTTTTTTGAGTTGTTCCAAATTATTTCGGATTTATCACTGGCCTTTCTTGACCTGGACGCTTTCAAAGTAACCTCTTAGAAAAAATACTGTCTGAATCTTATAAAAAAAGGAGTAAATTTGAAGTAAAAACTTCGGGTACGACAGCATTTTTGTTTCTAACAAATAGAGACAACAACTAAAGATTGCAGCAAAGCACTGAATTCGCTGCGGACACACTAGTATTTAATACATATACTTTTTGGTTCGCAGCAATTATATGTATGCATGGAATGTTCATCTTATAATTCCTCTTAAAGACGTGGCAATAACGCCCACTTGCATTAAATATAAATATACAGATAATTATTATATTTCTTTTAGAGAAATATAGAATTTTGACATATGCTCATAGAAGGCACTCACTCACTCCCAGTGGGGTAGAGTGGAAAAGTATATATAGTAGGATGGGTCACGAAAATAAATTGCAGCGGCCACCCAACAGAAATGCAGATTGGATTGTTTAATGATGATCTGCAAAATATTTCGTCGCTGGGTCAAGCCGTCTTTGCCTTCTAAACGGTCTTGAAAACACCTCTAATAATCATTTTTTCCTGTGTAGTTTTTTCATGTTGCATTTTTGCCCAACATTTTTTTCTGAATTAAAAGATCCTTGGAAGTAATTTAAATATTTTTTTATTCTTGCCTTAGAATAACTCATTGGTCGTATTATTGGACGTTCAGATTGATTTTTTGTGTTTTTTTCAAGGTGACGGCAAAAAACTCATATTTCTTGGAAATATTTTGTAAGAAAAATAAATAGAATGATTCAATACC
This sequence comes from Polietes domitor, assembly GCA_947397865.1. Taxonomy (NCBI): domain Eukaryota; kingdom Metazoa; phylum Arthropoda; class Insecta; order Diptera; family Muscidae; genus Polietes; species Polietes domitor. Next base: position 179,296,048 of record OX377619.1, read on the forward strand.
TTTTGAATTATGCCTAAATGATGAATATCGTCACTGAATGACGTCACTGACTCCATGTTTGTAAAATAATTTAATGCAGGAGACGGATTTTCAGAGCCAAAATTTTCAAACACTTTTTACAAAAATGAGCACTGCTGCGTCAATTTCTTTCCGATATTCAGCATTTAGGCATCATTCGAAAGGCATTGACTGTAGCTATTTAGTTTTTATTGATTTGTCACTATGAAAAGACACAAAAAAGGAAGAAAAAGGTCTAGTAATTCGACAAATAAGTTACTCTAAGACAATAATCAAAATTTATATTTAAAGTGCTTTCACTCAATTTTATGATGTTTTTTCATAGCTATCACAAATTGAGTTTTTTCAAATGTTCACATTTAAAAATTAAAATTTAAATTAATAAATAATAATACAAATTAAATATATAAAATTTATTTCAAAATAATATTTTCAAGATTTGGAACAAAACACAAAACAAATCTTCATATACAGTAGTCAATAGGGAAACATAATAGATGTTTTTCCAATAGATTAAAGTTCAAACTAAATTATTATGAAAATATAATTTCACTCAATTTTCTGATGTTATTTCATAGCTATCAAAAATTTAGATTTTTTTAATATTTACCTTTAAAAATTAAAATTAAATTATAGTTTTGTCACTATGAAAAAACACAAAAAAGGAAGAAAAAGGTCCAGTAATTCGACAAATAACTTACTCTAAGACAATAATCAAATTTTATATTTAAAGTGCTTTCAAGGGTCCATTATTTCGGAAAAACGATAAAAATGCAGCAAAAAAATACACTGATTTTTAGGGACATTTTCAGGAACGTTTATCTCACAGACGGCTTGATCTAGGGACGAAATATTTTCCAAATCATCATTAAACAATCCAAACTTTATTTTCGTGGGGTGACTGGAAATTGTTTTTCCATTTGTATGGACCGCGACCCAGTCTAGTATATATATAGTAGAATAATTCTCTGCAATTGAATAAATTGCTACAGTTTTTCCTATGTTTGTCTAATTTTTGTAATATTTGTAAAGGGTGTCCCAAAATTTGAATTTTTTAAGATAATTCTACTCACTGAAGTGGAATTTTGAATAGGTTTCACTTCTTGGTGATGTTATGGAAATAATGCCATCAAATCGAAATAAAAAGAATCTTGAAAAAATACCATAAATCACGATTGGAAATTTAAGTGAACAATTTATTTTCAGGGAAATTTTATTCGTGATATTTCGTGGTCAATGTCTGAATTTAAATGCTGTATGGCATGACAAACCATCCTGTTGAAACTACATGTCGACTACCTCAATATCATCCAATTTATGCAAAAGATCTCGGTTATCATGATTTCTCAAAGATTTGACAATTCCTTCAATTTCGTTCCTCATTTCCAATTTCTATAATTAATTTCTTTCTACATTTCCAGTAGTTTCACTGGCGCCAGCGACCTTCAAACATGGACACATCGAACAACAACAACAATTTTGAAACCAATTTTGGTTTGGATATCTATACAAATCTTCTGAACGCCAACGACTCTTCTACCCAAACTCCATGTGGCGATGACAACTTTATAATATCACCATTCCTACTCGAGGCTTTATTATCTCTGCTCTATCTGGGATCCGACGGCAAGACGGCCGAACAACTCAAGGATAAACTGCAATTGCAGCGTTTTCCCAACAATGCCAAAATGGCCAGCTATTTTGCGGGAAATTTGGCAGCCATCACCCAAGCATCGCCAGATACACAGCTCGAAATCTCCTCCAAGATATTTGTGAATGAATCCTATGAACTGGATGGTGAATTCCAAAAGATTGCCTACAAATATTTCCTTACCCAGGTGGAGAGACACAGTACGGCCGACAAAGCGAAGCTGGAGGAGAACATTAGAAATGGTCTGCAACAAACTCTCAGGAAAACGTCAAATTTCAACGCTTTCGCGGAGAATGTCAAGGCCATTTTGTTGATGGCGGCAAATTTCAAAAACAAATGGTTTTTACCCTTTAGTGCCTACCGTTCCGGTTCGTATGAATTCCATGTCAACAGTGACTGCGTTAAGACCATACCCATGATGTTGGACAATGAAATGTTTGTCAAGTTTGTGGAATTAAAGGAAATGGATGCCCGAGCCGTTGAATTGCCCTACGAACATGACGACGAAATAGCCATGCTCCTGATATTGCCCAACAAAAGGGACGGCTTGAAGGAGTTGGAGCTGAAGCTGAGGAATGTGAATTTGTGCTCCATATCTGAGCAAATGCAAATGGAAAGTGTTCAATTGTTGTTGCCGAAATTTCAAATAGATTTTGAATGTTCGCTGAAGACGGTGCTGCAAAAGGTAGTAGAGTGTCATCCATGAGTTGTTATGGTTTTCATATTTGTTTTTGTTTTGTTTTTTTCAGCTGGGCTTTTCCTTACTTTTCTCGGAGGACTCAAACTTCAAGAATCTCTTGTCTCCCCAGTCGGCGTCAACGTCTCTGCCCATTGCGGATATTTTCCATAAGGCCTGCTTGGAAGTGAATGAATCCGGTTCGGAATCGTCGAGTGTGGAAGGTATGTATATTTGTTTTTGCCGACATATTATACCCTCCATCTACAGAATGGGGGTATACTAACGTTGTCATTCATTTGAATAGAGGGATAAAAATAGTACCAACCAAACGGCTGCACCTCGAATAATGAAATTCGGTGTATACATTCCTCTGATTGCGTAGACACGTAAAAAACTGATTTTTCAAAATTTGTACTTTTTGGGGTTAAAATGAAAAAAGGGGATAAAAATAGTACCAACCAAATGACCGCAGCTAGGGTCATGAAATTCGGAGTATACATTCCTCTGACTGCGTAGACACGTAAAATACTCGGATTTTTCGAAATTTCTACTTTTTGGGGTTAAAATGAAAAAAGGGGATACAAATAGTACCAACCAAATGACCGCAGCTAGGGTCATGAAATTCGAAGTATACACTCCTCTGACTGCGTAGACACGTAAAATAAACGGATTTTTCGAAATTTGTACTTTTTGTGGTTAAAATGAAAAAAGGGGATAAAAATAGTACCAACCAAATGACCGCAGCTAGAGTCATGACATTCGGAGTATACATTCCTCTGACTGCGTAGACACGAAAAAACGGATTTTTCGAAATTTGTACTTTTTGGGGTTAAAATGAAAAAAGGGGATAAAAATAGTACCAACCAAATGACCGCAGCTAGAGTCATGAAATTCGGAGAATACATTCATCTGACTGCGTAGACACAAAAAATAAAAGGTTTTTACCGAATTCGTACTTTCAAGGTATACAACGGGTACAGAGGGATAAAAATAGTACCAATTAAACGACTACAGCTAGAATGCTGAAATTCTGTGTGTACATCCCTCAATTTGCGTAGACATGTAAAATAAAGATATTTTAGAAAGTCATACTCTTAAGGGGGATAAAATAGGAAAAAACGCGATAAAAATGGTACCAAATAAATTACCGCAGCTAGAATCATGGAATTCGGTGTATTCATTCCTCTGACTGATTAGATGATGCAAAATAGATTTTTCCAAATTTATACTTTTTATTTTTACGACAAAAATTGGTTCAATCATGAAGTTAGGTTATTTTGCTCTATGTACGTAAGATAATGGATTTTCAAAATTTGTACTTTTGGAATTCAAATAGAATGGAAATACAAACAACTGTAACACCCACTATCTACAAATATTTATGGTATTTTGAAAATATAAATATAAGAATATTTATTTTTTGAATTGACTTGAAGTATTATTTCGATATGTAAATGTATTGGTAGTCTTGCCTTATAAGCGTGATTTGAAATAATAAAAATATTATATTTATTTATAATTTTTTTCAATATTTCTTTTGGTTTGGCTATATTACAAAATTTATATTTTCCTGTAATATTACGGCTCTTCTACGAAAAGCGACAGCCTCTGTGGAATGCAATCCATGGTGGAGGGTATATAAAGTTCGCCCAGCCGAGCTAAACGACGTTTTTACTTGTTTCATATATAAAAGAGTTGTTGATAGACTTATCATTGATCAGCGCCCAGATCAAACGGATGATGCCAAGATCATTTTCAGGATAGTTCTCAAATATGACGGAGACGCGTACTAAGAAAGGGTTTCACCAAATTCGTACTTTTAGGAGGAGAAATGGGACAAAAAGGGATAGAAATGGTACCAATTTAAGTAATTCAGCTATATTCGTGAAAATCGGTATTTACATGTCTCTGACAACGTAGACTTGCAATATATATGACTTTTTTCGAAATTTGTATATTTAAGGGGCGAGCGGGAAAAGAAGGGTAAAAATGGTACCAACTAAAGTATTACAGTTAGAATCGCTAAATTTGGTATAGAAATTTCTCTGACCATGTAGATGCACAGTAAAATTGGATTTTTCGAACTTTGTTCATTTAAGGGGCGAGCGGGACAAAAAGGGATAAAAATGGTACCAATTACTGCATTACCAAGTAATGCAGCTATAGTCGCGAAATTTAATGTGTACATTCTGACAAGTGCAGTAAAATAGGATTTTTCGAAATTTTTAATTTTAATGGTTTCGCGGTACAAAAAGGGATAAAAATGGTACCAACAAAAGTATTACAGCTAGAATCGTGAAGTTTGGTAGGTAAATTTCTCTGACATGTATAAGGCCAGTAAAATTAGATTTTTCGAAATTTGTACTTTCTAGTACCAATTTAATTACTGAAGCTACAGTCGTGAAATTTGTACATTTAAGGGGTGAGCGGGAATAAGGGACCAACTAAAGTATTACAGTTAAATTCCTCTGACAACAGAGAAGCGGAATCGAAATGGATTTTTCGAAATTTTTTACTTATAAGGGTTGAGCGGGACAAAAAGGGTTAAAAATGGTACCAACTAAAGTATTACCTAAAATCTTGATATTCGGCGTGTGTGTTCCTCCGAACACGCCGAATTTCAAGATTACATTCCTCTGACCATGTGGAAGCGCAGTAAAATTTGATTTTTTGAAATTTGTAATTTTCAGGGGTGCGCGGGACAAAAAGGGATAAAAATTGTACCAGTTTAAGTATTACAGCTATAGTCGTGAAATTTGGTGTGTAATTTCCTCTGAACCCAGAATGAGGGGTGAACGGGACAAAAAGGGATAAAAGCGGTACCAACTAAAGTATTGTAGCTAGAATCTTGAAATTCGACCCACGTAAGCGCGCAGCATAAATAGATTTTTCCCACATTTATGGGGCGAGCGGGACAAAAAGGGTTAAAAATGGTGCCAACTAAGGTATTGCAGCTATAGTCGTGAAATTTGGTGTGTAAATTCCTCTGAACCCCTTATAAGGGGTGCGTGGGACAAAAAGGGATACAAATGGTACCAATTTAAGTATTGCAGCTATAGACGTGAAATTTGGTGTGTACATTACTATGACAATGTAGACTCGTAAAATATTTTTTTTTCGAAATTTGTACTTTTAAGCGGTGCGCGGGACAAAAATGATAAAAGAAGGTACCAACTGAAGTATTGTAGCTAGAATTTGTGAAATATGGTATGTAAATTCCTCTAACCTTGTAAAAGCGTAGTAAAATTGGTTTTTCGAAATTTGTACATTTAAGAGGCGATCGAGATAAAATGGTACCAACTAGAATATTACAACTAGAATTGTGAAATTTGGTGTGTATACAACGTAGAAGCGCAAATTTAAATGGATTTTTTTCAAATTTTTACTTATAAGGGGTGAGCGGAATAAAAAGGGAGTTCAGCTAAAATAGTGCTCATCGACATGCATATTCCCTTTGACCGTGTATGAGTGCTATCTAATGTGAGGTTTCCAAATTAATATTTTAGATTTATCTATATCCACCAAAAGAAAATTAAATAAATACTATTCAAAAACAGAGACAGATAAGACTAAGAACCAATAACTAGTTTTTCGCGTGCGAAACAGCGGGCAATGCTAATATATAGTATATATATTTAAATTTTCAGGAATGTTTTGGAACCGCATTCAGTACTTAATTTATAGGGTATTTGTTCCTTAAATTAAATGGAAAATCCAATAACTTTAAATGCAAATATCTCCTCATAAATTAGTGATTAATTAATTCACAGGGGAATTGTAAGATGTCTCTTAAATTAAATGGAAAATTCAATAACTTTAAATGCAAATATCTCCTCATAAATTATTAATGAATTAATTTTCCCTCTGTATTCATAAATCTGATTCCAGCCACCAAACCAATTGTCATCAGCAACGCCATCGATACACGACAGAAATACTTCCGGGCCGATCATCCTTTCTTCTTCGCCATACGAAATAGAGATGCTACCTATTTCATAGGACATGTAGTGAAGTTTTGAAGTGAGAGAGAGATTGTAAAACAAGTGTTTTTAGATTTAAGTTATCTGAATAAAACGGTGCTTCCCTCGGCCACTGTGTAAGTAAGCTTGAAAACAAGCATCGCCAAAGGCCAATGGCTGAGCGAAATATTACTTTCCCTCCTCCCCTCGTACTACTTACCTTACCCATACTGTTATTTATTTATTACAACATTGTTGTGCTGTTTTCGTTGGAAATGAAATAAAAGATGCATTTAAATCATGATTTTTTTATATAACAAAGATTTTTTGTTGAAAATTTGTTTTATTTCAAGTTTAATTTTAGTTATTATAATTTAGTTTTACTTTTCTGATTTTTTAAAATACATATTTCAAAAATGTTTGATTTTCAATTATTTTTCGATTAGAGAGTTGGTTTTTTAGATTTTTTCGTGTTTTTTTATTAAACAGTTTGGTTGTGTTTATGGAATAATATACAATTAAAAATTACAATTATTATGTATTAGTATTATTTAATTTATTTTTATGTTTCTGGTTTTGTTAGGAATAATAATTATCTGTTTTCGTTTTTTACTATTATTATTATTATTAATATGTATAGGCTAAGTATGTACATAACATTTAATAATAATACTTGGTTGTTGTTTGTTCATCTAAATTTTAAATAAATTCATTTGTAAGTTTATTTGTTGGAATACTTTAATACTTTGTAAATTATGTACACTCTGTTTGGTATTTATAATTACGAGTATCATTAGATATTGTGGTATGTACATGTACATATATTTAATTTACTTAATTTTGATTGATAACACACACACACTGTTTGTTGTTCACAAATATTTACACTTACAAATCTAGTTTGCGAGTAGATATAATACTGAATACTGGTCAACCACTAACAACCCATTGGCAACATTTCAGAGGATGATGTGATTTTGAAGTATATACATATGCATTATAATGGCTCATTAGAAAGATTCAAATGTTTGAATATTTCGAACACATATTTCGAACACATGTGGAATCGTTGCATTTGTGATCGAGGGAATTTGAATGTTTTTTGTGTAACTATTCAACAAGTCTTTGTAATTACAAAAAAATAAAAATGTTGTGTCCAAGCCGAAAAAAATATTTTTTTGTGTGTATTAAGGCATGTTGATACATAAAATCAGCACAAAAAATTATGGATATATATTTTTTAAATTTTACTAAAATCTTCAACTCAAACTCCATGTGGCGATGACAACTCTATAATATCACCATTCCTGCTCGAGACTTTATTATCTCTGCTGTATCTGGGATCCGATGGTAAGAAGGCCGAGCAGCTCAATGATTAACTGCAATTGCAGCGATTTCCCAACATTGTCAAAATGGCCAGTCACATAGAAACAGTGATTTTGGAAAAGCCACCAAAAATTTGGGAAAAATATTAAAAATAAAAATTTACTTCTTTTAAAAGAAATTTTTGAAGAAAATCTACGAATAAATGTAGAAGTTATGACCCTTATGTAGAAGTAAAGGAAATTTAAAAAATCATGTGCCATTTTCTTGCGAAGTTTAGCTGTTAAAAATAGAACAAAATACTTTTTTGGACTAGGTATTTTTCTATTTCCTATGATTTTTTTCGTCCCAGTAATAGTAATAGTTTCCCAAATTGTTGAAGACTGTTTCCATGTGAAAGTGGAATTCGCTAGATTTGCAGCCATAATGGTTATTTTTTATTTAATGTATTACCGGGTCTTATCGCACTTATATTTCCAAAATGAGAGTTCAAATATTATGGGTACCTTTGACGAAAATTGGAATTTTAGAAAAAATAAAAAAAAAACTATTTTTTTTCATATCGTTTTGGAAAAACCAGACAATTTTGTATAAGTGGGCCATGTAACATTTTAAATTCGAACAAAATTGGGAATTATTAAAAACTTTCTTCCAAAGTAGTGAATCTTTAAGGCAAACTGTAAGAAATTTACGTAGAAAATTGTATGTTTTCAGATGAAGCTCATTTTCGTGACGGTGGCTATGTCAATAAGCAAAATTGCCGCATATGGTTTTCACTGTTTGGTGTGGATTTTGACTGGAGGCATCATTGTCCATATGCTTAAAAATCGAATGGTTATGCGAGATTTTTGGCGGTGAAAATCGACTCGTTTGACGCAGAAAACAAAATTTATAACGCCTTAGTATGTGGACGAGTCATTCGCCTCAAACATAACTTTCTTGAAATCGGCCCTAAATGACTTTTATTAATCTCAAATCTATTTATTGCAATTTTATTGTGAATTTTAATAAGAATCTAAAATAGAAATAAATTAATTTTAAATAGTTTTATTCAATGTTTAAGGAATTTTCTATTTTTGCCAATATTTCCTATACTTGTATGCGAAATGTGGTCATATGCATATTATTCTGTTTGGTTTTGAGCGCAGAATCATTTGCCATATCCATGATTTCGAAATTCCAAACTTCACATTTTAGTGAAATTTTTGAGACAAGTGTAAAACCCTTCAAAAATTGACGAAAATCGGAAGGTCATGGATTTCCTTGAAACTTGGCTATATGATAGAGGACGTTTCGCTGATTCTTAGAAAATTGATATCAACTTCCAAAGCCCTGTTTTTAATGAGATATAGCAAAAGGAATAAAATTAAAAATATATAACTATATGAAAAAAATGGGATGTTATTGTGAATTGTTGCCATGTGAATATATTTTCATTTATTTGACCACATCAACGCACTTTGTATCTATATATATTTGCTACTTTTAAATAACTTGATTTGTTCAATTTTATTTGAGACAGAGTATTTCACAGAGTTTTTCCATGTTTGAAGAATTTTTTACTTTTGCCAATATTTCCCATACTAGTATGTAAAATGTGGCCATATGTACATCAAACCGTTTGATTTTGAGCGCAGAATCATTTGCCATATCCATCATTTCGAAATTCCAAACTTCGTAATTTAATGAAATTTTTGAGGCAAGTGTAACTAACCCCTTCAAAAATTGGTGAAAATCGAAAGGTCATGGATTTCAATGAAACTTGGCTATATGATAGAGGACGTTTTGCTGATTCATAGAAAATTTATATCAGCTTCCAAAACCTTATTTTTAAAGAGATATTGCTTTCGGGAAAAAATAAAAAATGTGCAATTTTATGTATATGAAATGCTATTGTGACTAGTTGAGAAATGGGTTGAGATCTTGAATATGAGGTTAGAGTTCCGATATAAACCTTTAATTGTAAAGTCATGTTCATAACTAAATCCTCAATTGTGGGATTTTGTAAATCTATTATAATTTGTAGAAGACAATATGGTTGTCCTTATTGTGAAGGGATTGCCTATGTGTTTATTGAATTCCCTATCATTTAATAGGTGAAAATCAATAATTAATTCCTGCAACTTAGAAAAATAAATTTATTTAGAATAATATTTGGGCAAGTCGTTCGCCTCAGACGGTATCCTTTATGAAATCGGCCATAAATGACTTTTATTTGTGTCAAATCTATTGCAATTTTATTGTGAATTTTAATAAAAATCTAAAATAGAAATAAAAATGCAAATATAATAAAAATTCCCAAGTTTACATAGTTTTATTCTATTCTATGTTTGAGAATCTTTATATTTTGCCAATATTTCCTATACCTGCATGCCAAATATGGTCATATGCACCTCAATCTGTTTGATTTTGAGCGCAGAATCATTTGCCATATCCATCATTTCGAAATTCCAAACTTCACATTTTAGTGAAATTTTTGAGACAAGTGTAACCCCTTCAAAAATTGGCGAAAAACTTGGCTATATGGTAGAGGACGTTTTGCTGATTCACAGAAAATTTATATCAATTTCCAAAGCCTTGTTGTTAATGAGATATAGCTTTCGGAATAAAATTAAAAATGTGTAACTATTTGAAAACGAGTTGTTAGAAAATGTATATGAAAATATATTTTCATTTATTTGACCAAATCAACGCACTTTGTACCTATATATATTTGCTCCTTTTAATACAAATTTTGTTTGTCCAATTTTGTTTGAGATAGAGTATTTCACATAGTTTTTCCATGCTTGAAGAATTTTTTACTTTTGCCAATATTTCCCATACTAGTGTGTAAAATGTGGTCGTATGCACCCCAATCTGTTTAATTTTGAACGCACAATCACTTGCCATATATATCATTTCGAAATTCCAAATTTTGTATTTCAGTGAAATTTTTGAAGCAAGTGTAACCCCTTCAAAAATTGGTGAAAATCGAAAGATCATGGATTTCAATGAAACTTGGCTATATGATAGAGGACGTTTTGCTGATTCATAGAAAATTTATATTTTCTAAAAGTCATGTTCATAACTAAATCCTCGTTTGTGGGATTTTGTAAAGAAATCTATTATAATTTGTAGAAGATCGGCGGACAAAACTTCAAACAAAGTTCAACAGACAATATGGTTGTCCTTGCTGTGAAGCGGTTGCCTATGTGTTAATTGAATTCCCTATCATTTAATCGGTGAAAATCAATAATTAATTCCTGCAACTTAGAAAAAAAAATTATTTATAATAATATTTGGGCGAGTCGTTCGCCTCAGACGGTATCCTTTATGAAATCGGTCATAAATGACTTTTATTTGTGTCAAATCCTTTTATTTTTGTAAAAAGGCAAATATAATAAAAATTCCCAATTTTACATAGTTTTATTTTATTCTATGTTTGAGAATCTTTATATTTTGCCAATATTTCCTATACCTACATGCCAAATATGGTTATATGCACATCAATCTGTTTGATTTTGAGCGCAGAATCATTTGCCATATATATCATTTCGAAATTCCAAATTTTGTATTTCAGTGAAATTTTTGAAGCAAGTGTAACCCCTTCAAAAATTGGTGAAAATCGAAAGGTCATGGATTTCAATGAAACTTGGCTATATGACAGAGGACGTTCAGCTGATTCATGGGAAATTTATATCAACTTCCAAAGCCTTGTTTTTAATGAGATACAGCTTTCGAAATAAAATTTAAAATGTCTAACTATTTGAAAATGAGATGGTATTGTGAATTGTTGCCATGTGAATATATGAGTAAATATTTTCATTTATTTCACCAAATCCTATATATATTTGCTCCTTTTAATACAAATTTTGTTTGTCCAATTTTGTTTGAGATAGAGTATTTCACATAGTTTTTCCATGCTTGAAGAATTTTTTACTTTTGCCAATATTTCCCATACTAGTGTGTAAAATGTGGTCGTATGCACCCCAATCTGTTTAATTTTGAACGCACAATCACTTGCCATATATATCATTTCGAAATTCCAAATTTTGTATTTCAGTGAAATTTTTGAAGCAAGTGTAACCCCTTCAAAAATTGGTGAAAATCGAAAGGTCATGGATTTCAATGAAACTTGGCTATATGATAGAGGACGTTTTGCTGATTCATAGAAAATTTAAATGAACTTGCAAAGCCCTGTGTTTAATGAGATATAGGTAAAGGAATAAAATAAAAAAATCTATAACTATTCGAAAAATGGGAGGTTATTGTGAATGGTCAACGTGAGGATATCCCTGAAAAGGTTGATAACTCGGATAATACATATTTTATGATCAATTTCAGGAAATTTTTCTTTAAGAAAAATTACGAAATGTTCATAAGTTTATCATGTTCTTTTTGTAAAGAGAGAATTGTAAAATTTTATAAAAAATTTCGCTAAGAAAATCTTGTAAATTTTATTTTGTGGAATTTTGCTCTTTTTAAAAAATAATAAAAATAATAAATAATTTTCTCGGGGTGTTGCTTTGTAAAAGTGACTTACTTAGTTTCGCCAAAGTATATAATTTAAATAAAGAATCTAAATTGTCATCATCCTCTGCTATGTTTCTTGTAATCTTGTAGATTTCTCAGGAAGTAATGACCTTTTTTGGCCAACACTCTTAATATTAATATTCTACGGAAGTGGGACAATTATTTACAATTTATTTAGCTGCCTCAAGAGGAATGTGTTTTCTCTCAGTAACTTTTTTGTAGCCTTAGTTTAACACTACTCAACTTTATTGGTTAAGGATCTTATTTTTTCTGTTAATTAGCTATAAACTAAAATTGTTTGTTGTTGTATTTTTTAATTTGTTGTTCTTTGCAATGATCATGTATTTCTGATATTCCCCGTAAACTTAATTGATTTGGTAGTCATGTATCGGTCTGCTTGTCTTTTCATAGTTTACTTTTGATTTTTGAATTTATTTTTTCAATAATTTATTTAATTTATTTGTTATATTTCTTTGTTGGTATTTACATGTAACAACCTGTTTCTTTTTTATTTATTTATAAAATATGTATGTATGTTTTGTAGCTATACACCTAACTAACCCTGTCTTTGTGTTGTGTGTTATTGATTCACATTTAGCATTGGACTACTCCTGCTCCTCCTTCAGCCTACTACAGTTCATCTTTCTTGCTAAAGATCACCTCGGCAGTAGGCGCCGCCTCAGCAGCTGTGGTGGGTATGGTTCCCGTGGGTGGCCGTGGCGGTGGTGGTATCTGATCATCATCGTCCGCGCCATTCAGCAAATAGTTCAAGTCATGCGTTATGCGATCCAACATGGCACCGGCATCCTCCTCCTCCTCGTCCGTTTTGGTACTAACCTTACTATCCTCACTCGTCGTCGTTGTTGTATTGTTGTTGCTGCTCATATTTATTATGGGTGTAGGAGTTGCGGGCTGTTGTCCCGCTGTAGCCGCTGACGCTGAGCCTGAGGAAGCAGCTGTCGTATTGGTGCCCTGCATTACGGCCACCATTGTGGGCAACAGCGGATCGAATGTGTGCGTGGTGGGTTCCATTATTGTGACACGTTTTTGGGTTTTCGGTGTTTGCGTGGTCACCGATGTTGTGGTGACTATCGTGGCCGGTGGCGGCGGCGGCATTGTTGTGTAATTGCACGATAGTGCCGGCACCATAGTGATGGCAGAGGGTGGCGGCGGTGGCACATTGGCCAGACCACTGATGGAGACTATGGTGGCACCGGGTGGCAGCATTTGTGATGCACTGCTGATGTAGGTGGTTCCCGGATGATGGCCCTGGTATTGATATGATTGTACCGAGGGACACATATTCACAGCGTTGGTGTTCGAGCGTATGCCGATGATGGTATCTGGGGGGGGGGGCGAAAAAGAAGAAATTGAAATTTGTATTAGGAAACTTATTCGGAATCATGTAGAAGCAATAAATATCTTAAAAGTAATCGAAATGGATCGATGGTTGTAAAGATCATAATAGATTTTGTTCTGGGAATTTTCTATCTAAACAGGTCCTTCCCAGGCAATTTACAAACGAATTTTCACAGGTTGATTACAAATGAAACCTACTTGATTACAAACGAAAGTTACTCGGGTTTCATCGATCAAATGATACACCCAAAGAAATTTGTCAGTAAAAGAAAGCTGAAAGTCTGCTGAAAGAGCAGATTGGCTGCTGTATTAGCAAACAGCTGTTTGGTGTTTTTAGCAATAAAAAAAGAAACGTTATCTTTGAAACTTTAAGCATTTGTACAGAATAGTATGGCCAGTTAAAATACATATTAACAAGACTTTTTAGAATAAAGGTTATTATAAGGCAATTTATTGCCGCTGAAAGATTTTGCGAGTGTTTTTTTTCGGCGAAGGAAACCAAAACGATCATGGAGTTTTGTCCGTCGATCTTCTACAGTCTCCAGACAAATGCTATTAGATTTCTATACAAAATCCCGAATTTTGTTAGCAAATTAAATCATGACTTTAAAATCTGGAAGGAATGCAAATGCCACCAATTCACAATAGCATTTCATATACAAAAGGTCTTAATTTTTTATTTTTTCGGAAAACAATGTTTCATCAAAAATAAGGTCCTGGAAGAAAATACAAATTTTCTATAGATCAGCAAAATGTCCTCTATCCCATAGCCAAGTTTCATGGAAATCCACGACCTTTCGATTTTCGCCAATTTTTTAAGGGGTTACACTTGTCTCAAAAATTTCACTAAAATGTGAAGTTTGGAATTTCGAAATGATGAATATGGCAAATGATTCTGCGCTCAAAGGTGCATATGGCAAAAATAGCAAATTCTTCAAACATAGAATAAAACTATGTAAAATTGGGAATTTTTTTATAAATTGCAATTTATTATTCGCAATAAAATTGCAATAAATGGATTTGAGATTAATAAAAGTCATTTAGAGCCGATTTCAAGAAAGTTATGTTTGAGGGGAATGACTCGTCCACATATTAAGGCTTTATAAATTTTGTTTTCTACGTCAAAGGAGTCGATTTTCACCGCCAAAAATCTCGCATAACAATTCACAATAAGGGTAACCATATTGACAGTTAAGCTTTGTTTGTCCGCCGATCTTTTACAATCATACAATTTATATTCGATTGCTTTACAAAATCCCACAAGAGGTATCTGGTATGAACATGACTTTACAATCGAAGGTTTGCATCGGAACTAAAGAGTGATTTTTTTGAGGTTAGGATTTTCATGCATTAGTATTTGACAGATCACGTGGGATTTCAGACATGGTGTCAAAGAGAAAGATGCTCAGTATGCTTTGACATTTCATCATGAATCGTCTTACAAACGAACAACGCTTGCAAATTATTGAATTTTATTATCAAAATGCGTGCTCTGTTAAGAAAGTTCATTGCGCGCTTCCATTTTATGGTCAGTTTAATCGACCCACTGAAGCGGCTATTCGGGCTATTGTGACTAAATTTCGCACCAAATTTACATTGTTGGACATTAAACCACCAACACGCTTACGTAGAGTGCGAACTGAAGAAAATATCGCAGCTGTATCGGCCAGTGTTAATGATGACCACCAATTTTCGATTCGTCGCCGTTCGCACCAATTGGGTCTCTGTTACTCAAAAACGTGGAAATGCCAAAATTGGACTAAGCGGATGGACCACCTAAGACGCAGCCGCGGTCAACATTTAAATGAAATTATCTTCAAAAAGTAAATGTCATGGACTAATCTAACGTTTCAAATAAAGAACCGATGAGATTTTGCAAATTTTATGCGTTTTTTTTAAAAAAAAGTTATCAAGCTCTTAAAAAATCACCCTTTATAACCTTATAGTCAAGATCTCAACCCATTTCTTAACTATTCACAATAACATTTCATACAAAAAGTTGTTGTTTTTTTATTTTATTCCGTTAGCTATATCTCGTTTAAAACAAGGCTTTGGAAGCAAATATAAATTTTCTATAGATCAGAAAAACGTCATCTATCATATAGCCAAGTTTCATGGAAATCCACGACCTTTCGATTTTCGCCAATTTTTGAAGCCTTGCCTCAAAAATTTCATTAAATTACGAAGTTTGGAATTTCGAAATGATGTATATGGCAAATGATTCTGCGCTCAAAATCAAACAGATTGATGTGCATATGGCCACATTCAGCATTCAGCAAGTATAGGAAATATTGGCAAAAATAGCAAATTCTTCAAACATGGAAAAAACGTTCTGAAATACTCTGCCTCAAATAAATTTGGGCAAACCAATTTTTTAAAAAGTAGCAAATGTATATAGGGACAAAGTGCGTTGATTTGGTGAAATAAATGAAAATATATTTTCATATATTCACATGACAACAATTCACAATAACATGACATTTTACGCATTTTTAATTTTTTTCTGAAAGTAATATCTCATTAAAAATACGGCTTTCGAAGCATATATATATTTTCTATAGATCAGAAAAACGTCCTCTATCACATAGCCAAGTGTCATGGAAATCCACGACCTTTCGATTTTCGCCAATTTTTGAAGGCACTTGCTTCAAAAATTTCACTAAAATGTGAAGTTTGGAATTTCGAAATGATGGATATGGCAAATGATTCTGCGCTCAAAATCAAACAGAATGAGATGCATATGGCCACATTTGGCACACAAGTATAGGAAATATTGGCAAAAGTAGAAAATTCGGCAAACGTGGAAAAACTTGTTTATTATATTTGCATGTTTTATTTCTATTTTAGATTTTTATTAAAATTCACAATAAAATTGCAATTGCAACATTTAGGGACGATTTCAAGAAGGTAACGTCTGAGGCGATCGACTCGTCCCCATATTAAGGTATTATAAATTTTGTTTTCTATGTGGAAGGAGTTTATTTTCACCGATCAAAAGGACAAAGCCTAACCATTCACAATAAGTGCACCTGAATTGACAGACAAACTTTGCTTGGAGTTTTGTCCACCCAGCTTCAACAATAGATTGTTTTACAAAATCCCGAAAATCTGAATTTTATTGGTATATTCAAGCATTACTTTATAATCACAAGATTGTGTGGGAACTATAGCCTCCTAGTCGAGATCTCAACAAAGTTATATGAAATTCATGTGCCTACAATTCACAATAGCATTTCATATACAAAAAATTGCACATTTTTAATTTTTTCCCAAGAGCAACATCTCATTAAAAAATATGGTTTTGGAAGAATATATAAATTTCCCATGAATCAGCTGAACGTCCTCTATCATATAGCCAAGTTTCATGGAAATCCATGACCTTTAGATTTTCGCCATTTTTGAAGGGGTTACACTTGTCTCAAAAATTTCACTAAAATGCGAAGTTTGGAAATTTGAAAGGATGTATATGATTCTGCGCTCAAAATCAAACAGATTGAGGTGCATATGACCATATTTGGCATACAAGTATAGAAAATATTGGAAAAAATAGAATTTTTTTCAAACATGAACAAAATTTGTGAAATACACTGTCTCAAACAAAATTGTTTTTGAAGGGATCAAATATATATATAGGTAAAAAGTGCATTATTTTGCTCAAATAAATGAAAATACATTTTCGGTCAAATGTGACATTTAATTTCTGTTTTGTGGTTGTATTTGGTATGGAAACAATTGATTTTTTAATCAAATCAATAAAAAATAACAAATAAAATTAGGTAGAAGTTTTGTGAAATTTCCATTCAAGTTTTTTATCTTTGCGATTTTATTAGAATTTCCCCTAATTTTTGGTTTTATTACATGTTTGTGATTTTTTTAATTTTTCCCATATTTCTCATACTTTTAGGCAAAATGATGTCATATGAATCCTTTTCAGTATCATTTTGAAAGCACAACGGTTTGCCATATACATCATTTCAAAATTCCAAACTTCGCATTTTAGTGAAATTTTTGAGCAAGTGTAAACCCTTCAAAAATTGGCGAAAATCGAAAGGTAATGGATTTCCAAGAAACTTGGCTATATGATAGAGGACGTTTAGCTGATTCATGGGACATTTAATTCAATTTCCAAAGCCATGTTGTTATTGAGATATAGCTAAAGGAATAAAATTAAAATTCTATAAATAATTGAAAATAGAATGTTATTGTGAATGGTCAACGTGGGATATCACATGAATAGGTTGATAACTTGGATAATACATTCGACAGTTCGGACATAAACCAGTCACATCATATATTACTGTGAATGATCAGGAGTGTTTGCTGATTAAAAAAACTTGGAAATGTACACCAATCATGACTTTAACAATGATTTCAATCCACTACCACGAATTTGAACAGAAGCCACAAAACATAAGGTCGTTCAATTTTTATATCTATATGCTTATTATTAGAGATTTCAACCGAGGATCATCGTCAATTCACAATAGCGATAGAAAACGTTGGCGAACTTTGTGAAAAAAAAAACAATGAAACTGATTTTTATGTTATGATTTTAGTTTTATTAATAAATAATATTTTTAAAATAAAAACGTGTACAATAATAAAAAAGTTACAACAATAAAATAGAACTTAATCTAGAACGAAAACAAAACATAATGGTTTACGTAAAAATACAATAATTAACATAACAATCAATAAAATTTTGTGTCCGAGACCTGAACCAAAAAAAAAAAAAAACAAACAATAAAAGAGATTTTTCAATGTTAAGATTTTATTTTTATTAATAAATAATATTTTTTAAATATAAACGTAAATAATGTACATAAAACCGTTACAAGAATCAGATATATGACTTAATTTAAAACAAAAACATAAAGGTTTATTTAATATAAATTTGTGTTAAATTAAAAATTAAATTTATAATAATTACAAATAAATGTTGAATAAAAAATTCAAATACAATAATAGGATACAATAATAAGAAATATAACAAAAAAAAGATAAAGCTTTTTGTAAATCCAATAATAACACTATTATAAAAAAATATGTACGATATCTTAAAATTTATTTTTCACTTTTACTTAGAAACATTGTTTTAAGAGCAGACTCCAAAAAATTGTTTTTCTTTTCAAAAAAATGTAAAAAAAATATATTTTCAAAAAAATTATAAAAAATATAAGTCTCCAAAAAAATTGATGATTTTTTAAAAAAAAATATATAAAAATATAATAAAATATATAAAGTGGAAAAATTAATTTGTTCTATTTTTAATATAGGTTTCGCCATCTAACTTTTTTTCAACTATTCAACCGTTTGACTATTATCTGTGGGGTGTCAGAGGCAGCAATTTGAATGAAATTTTCCATTATTAACCAGAAGGGTTGTACTTTCAAATAAAAAAAGAAATTTGAGAAAATATCCAGTAGTTTTTTTATAGCATTTTCAAAAAAAAAAAGTTATTTGGCGGACCCTATAGCTAACATTATAGCACAAAAACACAATGTATACATGTAAAAGATCTATGGATAATGTAGAAGTTGTGGTACCCTTAAAAAATGATGATTTTTATATTAATAATTAGATAACATAATTTATTTGCGATTAAAACAAGGCCTATTTAAAATAAATCTATATATATAAAAGAGTTGCGTTACTGACTGACTGACTGACTGACTTATCATTGACCAGCCCCCAGACCAAACGGCTGAAGCCAGGGTCATGAAATTTTCAGGGTAGTTCCCAAATATGACGTAGACGTCGACTAAGAAAGGGTTTTACGAAATTCGTACTTTTAGGGGATAAAATGGCCCAAAAAGGGATAAACATCGAACCTTCGTCCTGACTAAACGGCAGTAGCTATAAAGATGAAATTCGGTGAGTTCCTTGCAATGACCATGTAGATGAGCTGCAAATAGGGATTTTTCGAAATTTGTACTTTTAAGGGCCGAGCGGGACAAAAAGGGATAAAAATGGTACCAACTAAAGTATTATAGCTAGAATCGTGAAATTTGGTATGTAAATTCCTCTGACCATATAGAAACGAAGTAAAATTGGAATTTTCGAAATTTGTACTTTTAAGGGGCGAGCGGGACAAAAAGGGATAAAAATGGTACCAACTTTAGTATTACAGCTAAAATCGTGAAATTTGGTATGTAAATCCCTCTGACGATATAGAAACGAAGTAACATTGGATTTTTCGAAATTTGTACTTTTAAGGGGAGAGCGGGACAAAAAGGGATAAAAATGGTACCAACTAAAGTATTACAGCTAGAATCGTGGAATTTGGTATGTAAATTCCTCTGACCATATAGAAACGAAGTAAAATTGGATTTTTCGAAATTTGTACTTTTAAAGGGACAAAAAGGGATAAAAATGGTACCAACTAAAGTATTACAGCTAGAAACGTGAAATTTGGTATGTAAATTCCTCTGATCATATAGAAACGAAGTAAAATTGGATTTTTCGAAATTTGTACTTTTAAGGACGAGCGGGACAAAAAGGGATAAAAATGGTACCAACTAAGGTATTACAGCTAGAAACGTGAAATTTGGTATGTAAATTCCTCTGACCATATAGAAACGAAGTAAAATTGGATTTTTCGAAATTTGTACTTTTAAGGGACGAGCGGGACAAAAAGGGATAAAAATGGTACCAACTAAAGTATTAAAGCTAGAAACGTGAAATTTGGTATGTAAATTCCTCTGACCATATAGAAACGAAGTAAAATTGAATTTTTCGAAATTTGTACTTTTAAAGGGACATAAAGGGATAAAAATGGTACCAACTAAAGTATAGGGTGTTTTTTTTTATTGAGGTATAGAACTTCGAATTGAAATAAAACACAAGAAAATCGTTTTAATGTCCATCAATTTGGCTTTATTGGAAGGATAATTTTATGCCATTAATGTTTAAATATGATTTCGGGCATGTGGCCGCCGCGGCTGGCTCGAATATAGCCAATTCTACAGGTCCAATTTTCAACCACTTTCTCCAATTGCTGTGCAGCTCCAATTGCTGTGCACGGTGGCGAATCGATTCATTCGGGTCCTCTTCAACACTTTGCTCTACAGCGGCAATTGTTTCTTCGGTGCGCACTGTTCGACGTCTCTGCGGATGCGTATTATCACATAGAGTAAACGTAGTGCGAAAACGATCCATGGTTAACCGAATTAATTGCTCTGATGGACGATTATGTCGACCATAAAATGGTGAACTTCGCGAACTGAACCATTACTTTCGAAATAAATTTGCACGATTTGCAAGCGTTGTTCTTTTGTCAACCTGTTCATGATGAAATATTAATCACTTGACAGCTGATAAAATGGCCGCCAGTTAAAAAAGTGATGCCAACTTAAAGTTATATACCCCAATAAAAAACACCCTTTATTACAGCTAGAAACGTGAAATTTGGTATGTAAATTCCTCTGACCATATAGAAACGAAGTAAAATTGGATTTTTCGAAATTTGTACTTTTAAGGGACGAGCGGGACAAAAATGGATAAAAATAGTACCAACTAAAGTATTACAGCTAGAAACGTGAAATTTGGTATGTAAATTCCTCTGACCATATAGAAACGAAGTAAAATTGGATTTTTCGAAATTTGTACTTTTAAGGGACGAGCGGGAAAAAAGGGATAAAAATGGTACCAACTAAAGTATTACAGCTAGAAACGTGAAATTTGGTATGTAAATTCCTCTGACCATATAGAAACGAAGTAAAATTGGATTTTTCGAAATTTGTACTTTTAAGGGACGAGCGGGACAAAAAGGAATAAAAATGGTACCAACTAAAGTATTACAGCTAGAAACGTGAAATTTGGTATGTAAATTCCTCTGGCCATATAGAAACGAAGTAAAATTGGATTTTTCGAAATTTGTACTTTTAAGGGGCGAGCGGGACAAAAAGGGTACCAACTAAAGTATTACAGCTAGAATCGTGAAATTCGGTATGTAAATTCCTCTGACCATATAGAAACGAAATAAAATCGGATTTCTCCAAATTTGTAGTTTTAAGTGGCGAGTGGGACAAAAAGGGATAAAACTGGTACCAATTTTACTATTACAGCTAGAATCGTGAAATTTAGTGTGTAAATTCCACTGATCATATAGCAGCGCAGTAGTTTGATTTTTCGAAATTTGTACTTCTAAGGGGTGCGCGGGACGAAAAGGGATAAAAATGCTGTACAATCCTGTGTTACCAAATAAAGTACATATTTTTAGGGGAGCAAAAACACATGTTACCTATAGTGATTTTTCAAAATGTGTACTATTTGGGAAAGAGGTGCAAAAAGTTATAAACTGGCTGCCTGAATCTTGTAATTTTTTGTTCAAAACTTAGTAGAAAACTATACACACGAAGTAGTTCAGCTAAAATAGTGCATATCGACAAGCACATTCCTTTGACTGTGTGTGAGTGCTAGGTAATAGAAGCTTACCAAATTACTATTTTAGATTTATCTATATCCACCAAAAGAAAATTAAATAAAGACTATCCAAAAACAGAGACGGATAAAATTAACGAATAACTTGCTTTTTCGCGTGCGAAGCAGCGGGTACTGCTAGTCTATACATAAATGCAGAAGTTAGAACTCTTATTGTAGTCATAGTGGACATTCAAAATGTTGTCTATTTTTTTAAATTTATTTAGCTATAAGTGAAGACGACAAGAATGTCCATAACATCTACATTTATCGATAGTTTTTCTCAAACTACGCCATGTTTTCTATTACAAAACAAAATAAAATATTATTTCATATAATTTGTTATGTTTTTTGCGCCATTTATAAACAATTAAAAATCATATTTAATCTTATGCGTCTACAAAGAGTGTCTTAAATTCTACATTTATCCATAGATCTTTTATATATATATATGATTTTTTCGTCACAACAAAAAAAATATTTTTCAAAAAACAAATAATTTTTTCTCATTTTTTGAAGATTGATTCTAAATCACTGTTTCTATTTAGCGATTAATAAATAACAATAACATTTATTTAATGTTTTTTTTTCGTGCCACCAACAAAGATTTTTTTTCCAAAAAAAAAAAAAATTTTTTTCCAAAAAAAAAAAATAATTTTTTCTCAATTTTTTGAATGCCGTTTCTAAATCACTATTTCTATTTAGCGATTAATAAATAACAATAACATTTATTTAATGATTTTTTTCGTGCCACCAACAAAGATTTTTTTCAAAAAAAAAAATAATATTTTTCCAAAAAAAAAATAATTTTTTCTCAACTTTTTGAAGACTGTTCCTAAACCACTGTTTCTATGTGAAAGTGGAATTTGCAAAATTTGTAGCCACAATATTTATATTTAAATGAATATTTATTTATGAATATTTATCTTTAAATGAACATATAAGCGCATGTGATCGGAGCAATATTTCCAAAATAAGAGTACAAATCTTAAAGGTACCTTTGGGGAAATTTAGATTTTTAATTTAAAAATTTAGAAAACTATATCCATAAATTTTTAAATGTTGTTTTCGAATTTAGTAGGCCATAATGCAAAAAAAATAAAACATAGCTTTTCGGCAAAATGTTTGTCGCATAGAAAATTAGAATATTAAAAAAATATTTAAATATCGTTTTCGAATTTAGGGAGCCAAAATATATTAGAGAATGTTTCAGACGATGGGCTAAATTTCTGTTTCGTACTGTAATAGGTCTGCTTTTTCAGCTCGCTTATTTTTAATCCAGCAAATTATCAATGGAAATAAATAGCAGCAAAATCCTAGCTGGAATTCACCTCCTTGACTTTAGTTGTCATGTTGGAATTGGTGTTGGGAATGTGTTGTGTATTTGTGATTTCACTATTAAAAAAAAAAAACTAAATAAAAAATATAAATTACAATTTAAAAAAAAAATTAAATAAAATATTTTCAAAATAAATATTTTAAAATGAAAAAAAAAAAAACAATGGAATTGTTCTGTCATATCCCTGATTTTCCAAAGACCTTGATGCCGTCTTAACAAATCAAA
This sequence comes from Polietes domitor, assembly GCA_947397865.1. NCBI lineage: Eukaryota > Metazoa > Arthropoda > Insecta > Diptera > Muscidae > Polietes > Polietes domitor. Next base: position 179,319,534 of record OX377619.1, read on the forward strand.
CCTCAAAGTATTCCCGCCATTGAAACAAGCAAACGTTAATCCTTATTAGGCCATTGCCAAAACGACACTCTCGATGGTATCACCTACAGACTGCTGCAGCAATTATCAGTGTTAGCCACAGAGCGCTAAAGCTTTTCTTCGTTTTTTTTTGGTCTGTCTTTCTTTCCATGGTTTTGTGACGATTCCCCCGGTCATTGTCTAAATAAATATTTATTTTTTCTATTCCGTTGGATTTGGATGTGGAAGCGCATATTTAGAATTTTAAATTGCTTAATGCCAACCATAAACAAAGCAGCGGCAAGCAAGGCGGTCGCTGGCATTGCTCGCATCCAGCGCATTGTGGCCACAGAAGCATCTTAGAATAGAGAAAGAGAGAAGGAAGGAGGGGAGGACGACATAGTAACTCTACTAAAACAGATTAAATATTTAACAATAAGCCCTAAGCGGTTGTTTACCAAAAATAACAACACAACACCAACCAACAACAGCAATTGCAGCATTTATGTTGCGACTCGCTTCGGACGGGTCCGTCTGTCTGTCTAACACCATCAGCCAGCTTCACGACGACGATGATGATGATGGTGGATGTTCGGTGCTGCTGTTGTATTGTTGTATTATTCTCGCTGTGTCTGGAAATAAATTGTAAAACATTGACAACATGAGTCCTCTTCTGTGGCTGTCCCTTGTAGCTGATTGAGTGTGTGTGTGTGTTACATCGAGAGTCCTGGCTGTTGTCGTTGTCTACTCGTCTCGGATATCCCTATCCCGGGCAAATAGGATTGCTTACTCTGCAACCTGTGTTGTATTTGGCAGTACAAACTATAAACCTAAGCACCTTCGTTATATTTCCGGTTTGGGCTCAAGAATAAACAAACAAACAGGCAACAGCAACAACATCATCATCCGTTAGCGGAGGGTATGGGGGTTTGAAGGACATGAAAGGAAACGGATAATATAAACGCAACACATATCCATGCTTACATAGCAAATACAGGTATGCTGTTTGTTAAGGCGGCTTAAGTCGCAATCACAGAAAATCACATGAAACATGATAAGATGGGATCAAAAAATTATTTTGAAAACCTAAGGAGCCAGTAAGGTTAGGTCAACTAGTGAGCTTCAGACTCGCTTAGATTAGAAGAGATACATTGTCATTCTTCGGGCTTTTGCGCACTTCGTCCACTTTTACCTGACCAATGTCTATCCTGGCCAAGTATCCCAAGCCTTCAAAGAATGTTGAACCCAGCGTCACTAAACCTTTTCTAACTATAGCCGGAGCCAGAGGCGAAGAAGGAGTTCGATGCTGTAAATTTCCTAATAGTACCCACAGCTGATACTTAAGTCATTTGGCTTTATGTCCAGACTGTGGGTATGTATGTGTGTGCCTAGAAATAGTGGTTTAGGAAAAGTCTGCAAACAATACATTTAAAAAAATCATAAAAAATAAAAAAAATCGAAAGAAATATTTAATTCTGTTTTTTTTTTTTTAATATTTAACATTCTAATGTCTACGTGTAAAAGATCCATGGATAAATGTAGAAGCTATGAATCTTTGCAGACGGAAAATAATTATTTTTTTAATATTATTAGACAACAGAATATTTTCTAATACCCGGCACAGTAACAAAGAAAGCAAGGCCTATTTGAAAATATCTATGGATAAATGTAAAACTTATTGTATATGTAAGGACATTTCTAAAAATCGTTTTTACTTAAATTGATTTGGGCCATAATTTCTATATTTATCCATAGACATTCTTCAAATAGGCCTCGTTTTCTTCGTTAAGATACCAGCTATTACATGAAATGAAATGAACTATTTTGCTATTTAATTTGCTAAGGGGCTATTAGAGCTATTTAAGAAAAAAAATTAAAAAATCATGATTTTTTTTAATATATGTAGAAGTTATGGTCTAAGTTCCACAACTTATACATTTATCTATATACTTTTTTCAAATAGGCCTTGTTTTGCTTCTTTAAGATCCCATCTATTACAAAATATAATAAAAACATTCACTTATCTTAATTGTAAAGGGACTTTTCGCGCTATTTAAATAAATATTTAAAAGTCAAGATTTTTAAAAAATCTTTTGTGTCTATAAAGACCGTCATAACTTCTAAATTTACCTATTGATATTTCAAAAAAATGTATTATTTTTTGCGTTAGAATGTTAGCTATTGAAGAATGGGAAAATATAATTTTTTCCAATTTTGATTTTTTTCAACAAAAAATTAAAAAATATTGATTTAAAAGAATTATTCTGTGTCTACAAAGACTATCATAACTTCTACATTTATCCATAGAGATTTTACGAATTGATATTGCCTTCTGCATTAGAAAACTTAGAACAATATATATATTTTTTTGTTTTTTTCGTGTCAGCAAAAAAAAAAAATATTCCCTAAACAACTGTAGCTATGTGAAAGTGAAATTCGCAACTTGTGTAGCCCTCATAATTAACTGTAATTAATTGAACATATAAGTGGGTGTGATCGGACCTTTATTTACAAAATGAAAGTACAAATCTTAAAGGTACCCTTGGCGATGTCTATAAAGATCGTCATAACTTCTACATTTATCTATAGATATTTCAAATATTGGTATTATTTTTTTGCGTTAGAATGCTAACTATTGAATAAAAGAACAAAATATTTTTTTATGACTTTTTTAAACAAAAATTTTGGAAGTCATGATTTAAAAGAAAAAAATCTACAAAAACTGTCACACTTATCCAAAGATATTTTACAAATTGGCGTTGTCTTCTGCATAAGAAAACTAGAACAAAATATTTTTTTCCAATTTTTTCTATTTTTTTTTTTTTGATTTTTTTGTGCAGCATTTTTTTGAAGAAAAAAATATTTAAAAAAAAAAATAATTTTTTTTTAATTTTTCGAAGTTTGTTCCCAAACCATCATAATAATTGAAAATATAAGTGGGCGTGATCTAACATATATTTTCAAAAAGAGAGTACAAATCCTTTGACGAAAATTGGAATTTTAGTAAAAATTTAAAAAAAGAAAAAGAAAAATAACTTGTGTTTGATTTTCTTTACACACTTTTGTATACTTTTCTTCAGCTTTCCACGATTTACTGTTTTTAGAAAAATCTTCCTTATTTTCTTGTAGTTCAAAATCATTTGAAATTTTCCAAATATTCCGGAAGGTTTTCGATTTACACAGACTTAAAGCTTAATATCTCACAATTAATGTTAATCGTACGCAACCTAGGATTTCGCTAACTAGCAATACTTAAAGCTTCATGCTTTCAACATCATATAGTTTATTCTTTTAGAGGGAAAATTTGATATAGTTGTTAATGCTTAAATAATGCAGATAGATCCTGCATTTTTGGGAAAAAAACTTGAAATTTTAGTAAAAATTAAAAAAATAATAATAATAACTTGTGTTTGATTTTCTTTAAACACTTTTGAATAGTTTTCTTCAGATTTCCATGATTTACTGTTTTTAGAAAAAAGTTCCTTATTTTCTTGTAGTTCAAAATCATTTGAAATTTTCCAAATATTCCGGAAGGTTTTCGAGTTACATGGACTCAAAGCTTAATATCTCACAATTAATATTAATCATATGCAACATAGGGGAAAATTGGATATAGTTGTTAATACTAAACTAAAGCAGACAGATGCAAGAAATTTGAAATATTTGTAATAGATATTCTTCTCGTTCAATTGATACCCATATCGCTTTTGTATGGCACGCAAAAGTAGGAACATATATACCCTTTATTACAACTTACATATCCAGTAAAAAGAAGAGAAGATCACCAAACGAACAACACAGTTTTTCTATATACGATCTCGAATTTTATTTATTATATGGTTTTGTTCAGCTCCGATGAAAAATTGTAATATTAGTGATATGAGCAAAATGTGATCAAAGACAAACAAGTTATGAATGGAAAACTCAGTAGAAAATTGTAGATAAATTTTTCCCTGAAAATTAGCCAACCCACTCTAGTGTATCTAAACAAAGACACGCCAATACATACATTCCCAACAAGCCGGCCGGCAACCAAACGTCCTTAAAATCACAAACACAACACCGGCCGTTGGCCGGCCTGTCCAGTCTTTGTGGAAACATAATTTTTTATAACACTTTTTTACACTCTAGTCTTCCTCAACTGTTATACAACTTATAATTATGATTATGCGGTTGATCTGTGGAGGACTTAGGAGGTTAGATCTTAAGTACCATTGTTTTTTGTTAGGCATTTCCCTCAACTAAGATTGCTCCAATGTGGCCAAAGGTATTCAACAAAGTATCATAACATATATGTATATCTGTATTCATGCCATTGTTAATTTCCTGGCTGCACAACACGTGGCAAATATTTATGGAATTTTTGTGTGTTTTAATCTTAGCAAGGAATGTTGTGACCACTACCTTGGGCTATTCCGTTTAGAGTTGCGTTATGATAAGGATGGGATTAACGTACTGCAACATTTTAATGGACAATAAGTAGTTAAAAATGTTTTGAAAGTAAAAGATTTCCTCTTCATCTACAAAGTGCAATGGCGAATTCGTATTAGAATAATAAGAGTTCCACGTATTCAGAGGATTTTTCAATATTTTATTTTGATTTCCTTTTTCAGTTCTTTTTTGTTGCAGAGAATTTACAAGCAGAGCATGGTAAAACCCTGGAAGAAGGAAACACAAATGAACGGATAAAAAAACTGTTTATTTGAAAATTCAAGGTTTACAATATATAAAAATCTGAATATGGACATTTGTTCGATTAAGACCAATGGCTAAACTGATAAGGAAGAAGGAACCCTAATCAGAAATTCATACTCAATATAAATGACAGTTGGTGAATGGAATTCAATAACAATTCCCATTGTTAGCCACAATCATACTTAGGAAAGCCGCATCTTTATAGATTAATTATATCTTTTTATTGATTTCTTTATACACTTTGTAGTCGTTTTTATTACATTCCCATGATTAGTTGTTGGAAAAAATCTCCCCTGTTTTCTTGTACATCAAAATCATTTGAAAATTTGCAAATATTCTAAAAGGTTTTAGACTTACATGGACTTAAAGCGTAATAACTCATAATTAATATCAATCATACGCAACCTAGGATTCCATTAACTAACCATATATAAAACTCTGAATATAGACATTTCTGATATTAATATCAATGGCTTAACTGATAATGAAGAAGTATACCTAATCAGATATTCATATCCAATATAAATGACAGTTGGTGAATGGAATTCAATAATAATGTCCTGTGTTAGTCAATCATACTTAGGTCAGCCGCATCTTTAGAGTTTAATTATAATATTTGATTGATTTTCTTTATAAACTTTTTAATCGTGTTCATTGCATTCTCATGATTTACTGTTGGAAAAAATATTCCTTACTTTCTTGTCGTCCAAAATCATTTGAAAAAGTTTAAATATTCTTTAAGGTTTTAGAGTTACATAAACTTAAAGCGTAATATCTTATAATTAATATCAATCATACGCAACCTAGAACCTCTTTAACTAATAATATATAAACCTCTGAATATAGACAGTTGTTTGATTAAAACCTATGGCTTGACTGATAATGAAGAAGTAAACCTAATCGGACGTCAATATTCATTATAGGTGGCCGAATTCGTATTAGGACAATAGGAGTTCCACGTATTCTGAGGATTTTTCGATATTTTATTGAGTTTTTTCAGTTCTAGTTTCTTGCAGAGAATTTAAAAAATTTATTTCAAATAGAAGTTTTTTATTGTAGACCAGTGTTTCGACTGAATCCATTGACATTTCATTCACATTTAAATTCTTTGTACTTACCCGGTGCAACACCCTGTAATATATCCAATGTCTCCACACCGATATACTCGCCGGTTGGCTGTTGGTGCTGGAGCTGCTGTTGTTGTTGTTGCTGAGCATGTGCTGACGACAAATGAGTTCTGCGACTTAAGCTGCCAGTCATAGTCATAGTCAACGTTGGCAGCGGCATGTTCATCGTGGCGGCTGCACCATATGCATCGTAATAACCCATGGAGCTACCCGAAACAACTTGTGGCATACCGGCAGTATGATGTTGTGGCTGTTGTACAATATTTCCGCTGTTAACATTGACGCCGAGAGTACCACCTCCTCCTCCCCCTCCTACAATGCCGCCACCCACAGTGCCGCCTGCACCGCCAAGTATGTTACAACATCTCGTGGCTGGAGATGTTATTGATGTTACCGTCGACACGCCACTTGCTGCTGGTGATTGTAAATTTTTAGCTTGTTGATGCTGCTGTTGCAAGCATGCCATGTGCTTAGCAGCAGCTTTGCGTTCCAGTGTACCACCGCCACCAACGCCACCGGAGCTGCTGTTGTTACCGACTGCGCCAATAAATGTTTCAACACTTGCCACATGATGATGATCCTGTTGTTGTTGTTGTTGCTGTGACGCTGCCAGCAAAGGCAACATTTGACAACGTGGAGCTGTTGAGATTATGGTTAAGCCCGGCATTTGACATGTTGCCCCAGCAGCAGCGGCGGCTGCGGCACTCATCTCGAGCTGTTGTCGACGTGCCGGCGAAGGTGGTGTTTTATGCATCAGTGGTGGTGCTGAACTGCTAAGTTCGGATTCCTTTTCATGGTTTGTGTAAACTAAACACAGAGAAAGAGGGAGAGAGACCACAAAATGTTACGAGGTTTTCTGTGTGCAATAATTGGATTTTAGAATCGTTAAAGTGTTGAGCAGTGATACTTACAACTAATAGGTGTATTTATGGTCCCTGTACAGTAGTTATCATCTAGACTTGTTTTACTGGAACTTAGTTTCTTCTTGAGGTTATCACTCGACGAATATCTGCCCAAATTTCCTTTGTGGCTGCGTAAAGGAGATTCAGGCTTTATCACAAAACAGCAGAGTATGGTAAAACCCTGGAATAAAGGAAATAAAATGAAAGAATTTGAATAACGAAAGTATTACCAATAAGTCGAAGCTATAAAATATATGAAATTCGGAATATAGAAATTAGTTTGACGATTAAACAATGGCTTTATTGCTGATGAAGAAGGAAACCTAATCAAAAATTCATAGTCATATAAATGGCAGTTAAAGTAACACGAGTTAGAGTTTAATTCAAATTATAAGTTGTGTTTGTTGTATACCTTCCATTGCATTCCCATGATTTGTTCCTTGTTTTCTTGCAGTTCAAAATTATTTGACATTTTTGAAATATTCTTTACGGTTTTAGAGTTACATGGACTTAAGGCGTAGTACCTCACTATTATTATTAATCATACGCAACCTAGGATCTCCTTAACAAACAACATACAAAACTCTGAATATAAACAATTGTTCGATTAAAACCAATGGCTTATTGATAATAAAGAAGAAGTAAACCTAATAAAAAAATCCATTCTCATTATAGATGACCGAATTCATTAATAATTCACCGTGTTTGTCAATCATACTGTCGCTACGTTAGAGATTAATTATAATTTGTATTTGATTTTATTTATACACTTTTGAATATCTTTCGTTGCATTCTTCCTTATTTTCTTGTAGTTCAAAATCATTTGAAATTTTCCAAATAATCCGGAAGCTTTTAGAATTACATGGACTTAAAGCGTAACATCTCATAATTAATATCAATCATACGCAACCTAGGATCTCATTAGCTAACAATATAAAACTCTGAATATAGACATTTATTCGATTAAAACCAATGGCTTAACTGATAATGAAGAAGAAGAAAATCTAATCAGAAATCCATATTCATTATTGATGACCGAACTCAATTATAATTTGTGTTTGATTTTCTTTATACACTTTTAAATACTTTTCAAAAAAGTCTTCGTTGTTTTCTTGTAGTCGAAAATCATTTGACTTTTTTGAAATATTCTTAACGGTTTTAGAGTTACACGGACTTAAAGCGTAATATCTTATAATTAATATCAATCATACGCAATCTAGTATCTCATTAACTAACAATATATAAAGCCTCCCAAACTCAAGATTGTGTTTATCTTAAATATTATTTATCTTCTGTTTATTTTAAATCTTAATGTTGACTTTCAGAGTGCATTGTTTTAAGTAAATTTGTGGATTTAATTCACACTAAGAGATTTTGAAAAACTTGGTGTTCAAAAGTAAACAAAAATTAATTGTTTGCATTCTCATATGGTTTACTTCGAGCATCAGATGACAACACAGTGTGATGAAGAAAGTGACAGAAGAACGCTATTAAGGCAAGAATATTCATTTTTTATAGCTGACATATGCTGGACATTGTCAGTATAAAATTACCAGAGCTGAAAAAAATTAATAAATAATTTCTTGCTTAAATATCCAAATTGATACTGATATTTTATTTCTATTTATTATATCTACAGCTTTCTTTTGTACGGAGACTTATAGTGAAATTTAACGTAGAATATTTTTTCCATTCACACCAACCCCCTAAAATTCAGTTTTGTGGGACATTTTAGCATCAATTCGGAAAAAGCACGAAACTAACCTTAAAATGAATTTTAGGTTGGCTTATTTTCGGGCATTTAAGTTGACTTTCGAGTTTTAGTGTATTCAAAGACCTATAGTAAAATTTTATGGCAATTATTTTTGTAGAACATTTGCACACGTCAAACCTCTGTTTTAGGGTTTTTACCCTTTTACACAAAAGCGACCAACAAGACCCCTACGTGGAGGAGCTAGAGGGCTAAAATGTTCTACAAAAATGTTCCTCGTAGTGCTTTGAGTAATATTGCTGAACACATGTAAGAATCACAAGGTTTCCTATGTCGATTCATCATAAAAATGTGCAAAAGGGGGAATTATTGACCTCTCCCTAATAAACCTCCGCTTATATGTTCGATTAAAGGTCATTATGATGACTGCACATGTTGCGATTTTCACTGTCATATAGAATCAGTGGTTTAGGAACAGTGTCCAAAAACTTGAGAAAAAATTGGAAAAAATATTTTGTTCTATTTTTGAATAGCCAACATTCTATCGGAGAAAAGATCTATGATTAAATATAGAAGTTATGAAACTCTTTGTAGACACAAAATATTTTTTTAAAATATCATGATTTTTTATTTTTTATAAATAACTCGGAAAAACATTTAAAAATTAGATAACATAATATTTTATTTTAGTTCGTAATAGCTGGGATATAAGAGAAGAAAATAAGGCATATCTCTGGATAAATGTAGAAGTTATGACCCTTATTGTAAATATCGCACATCTGTTGTAAGTTCTTTAAAATCTTCAAATAAAATCTATCTAGTAACCAACCAACACCATAGAATTGAGTTGTGCAGTCCTCATCATCATTATGAATTTGAGGTTCATTCGGTTCAATAGATTTTATATATAGTTTATATTGTGTTGTGCCACATATTTTTTTATCCATTCGATGTTCAACCCCAAGATTTATCCTCTTTCTATGATTATTTGTGTTAATTATATTTGAATAGCACTATACCTAACTTATCAATATGCCACCTTAAAGTTTTACTATGCTAAAATCCTCTTACATATGCTGAGCATTGAAGAGAATTGTAAAATTTCCAATATCCTCAATGTAACTATCAACTATGGCCAATTAACCAATTATAGCCAGTAATTAATATCAATCATACGCACCATAATACTCAAAACAAAAACCTATGAAATTACATGTCTTTCGGTGTATATATTTATAATAAGACTTGACATTTTGTTAATGACAACTTTCGAATATAATCTCCAATTTCCCAGCACTAATTAAAGTTTGTAGTGTAAGTGTTCTTAGTAAACAGTTTACACAATTTCAGATCTTTAGATACCACTTAAAATTATTGCCATAAACAATTATGGCATTCGTTCACCTATGCTGCAGCCAGCATCATCGTCATCATCATCCTTTGTGTGTTATCTCTCGTCTAATATCAAATTATTTCTAATATTTCCTAATATCTTTTGAGAGGATTATGAGTTATTGTATACTATATTGTCGTTATTGTTGTTGTTGTTATTGTCAGGATATTAATCATATACAGTGTTGCCGTTGCTGTTGTGTATTCTTAATTTTCATGTTTAGTAAATTTTAAATTGTAGAGGAGTAAAACGAGCAGAGAGACGACACATCAAATAAATCGCTTGCCCTTAAATGCCACACAACACAAAGAATGGAGCAATGATTGAATGAGTGTGCCAGATACAGAGATGGAGATAGAGAGTGAGAACAAACTTGTTGGTAAAATCATTAATTCATTAAAATTAATTACATACATTAAACACTACAACAAGCAAAGTGTTAGTCGTATTTGTGCGTAGTATAGCGTATGTATACTTTATGGATATAATTCGTAAGAGAAAATTGTACCATTATTTTTTTATATATATACATTATATTATATTATATATCTAAGTATGTGTATATAAATGTGTCTGATTGTATGTATGTAAGTACAATGTACGATAAATTTTTCCCAATAAAATAAATGTATGTTGTTGTTAATTAGTATAACAAGTCTTATAGTTGTTGTTGCTGTTGTTGGTGGTACATGGGTATGCTGCTGTTCTAACAGTTGATAACGAAGGGGTGATATTACAGAGGAGTGATAGAACCATAATTTCGACAATTCTTCATTGATTTACTACCCAAGATCTCTTTATTTTGATTTCTTTGGAGATTAAATCAAACTTATTTTATTTTCATAAAATTTCTTTGACTTTTTTAGAAACTACCAACTTAAATTAAACTTAATTTGAAGGTCCAACTTCATCTCTTTTTTCTGCTTTGTTATATCAAATGCTCTTAAAATGTGTTGAGATCTGATAGCAATATAAATTTTCTCTAAAGCTTTAATGGTAGTGGAGTTATGACTATTTTTACACATACACCTCATAATTAATATCCATCATACGTACTATGGTACATTGAATAAACCCCACACAATTCTTCAGTTAATAGTACTTCGAAACATTATGGAGTCGATGTCAGAGATACAAACCGACCGATTTTAAGCCGACAAGCCGCCGCCGCCTCTTGTTTCTGCACGAGCCGCGCCGCCGCCGATTTCATCGGTTCAAATCGACTCAACCACGCCGCCGATTTCATCGACTCATATCGACTTCAACCACGCCTCCGTCATTTGACGGAGTTTTAACTCAGTCAAATCTTACTACCAAAATAGACAACCCACTTAAAATTACAAAAGAAAATATAAATGTCAACTTAGACAACCTACTGCTGTGAAATATATTGATCTATCTTTCATTTATATAGTCAATTCCAGTACGTGTGGCCATGTGTTCCTATAAATAACAATATCTATAGTGATTCTTTAGTGTGTCTGAGTAGGTAGAGTAATATCATTCTTTGGAAGGATTATGATATTCAAGAACGTCTAGTCAAATATGCCTCACATGAAAAGCTGTAATTGCAAAAATATTTATATATTTATCCATTTTATAAATTTTGGGAATGGATTCCTTCTCCCAAAAAATAATTGTATAAGTTAACAATTAGGGTATCCAACCGACTAAATTTTATTCGATTAATCGAATAATTTTTGTCAAATATTTGTTCGAATAATAAAAAATCATGATTTTCGAATAACGAATAATTCGAATAAATTGTCCCAAATAATCGATATTATAAGTTTTGCCTTAAAAAACTAATGAAATCGTCGTATGCTTTGTATGATAAATTGATTTTGAATAGCCAGTTTGCTCTATTTGGGTACACCAAATATAAAACCACAATTTTTTTCGATTTTTGATTTGTATGCTCCACAAATATTAAAATAACGATTTATCCGACTTCATTTATAGTAAGAAGAATAGTAATTTCATAGAATAGTAAATTCATAGAAAAATTGAGGTTAACACCGTGATAATAAAGTCAGTTCTGTTATAAATCATATGATCCATATTCGAAAAAAGTCAACGGATAACTTCTGATATTATGCCCATTTAAGGGAAGGTTCTTTATTTTGATAAGATATTAAGATTTTTATCAACTTCTAATGAATTTCGAATTTGATGTTACAATTTTTAAATAAAATCAGATACATAATAAACGTTTAATATATAGTTGAACTACCCGTAAACTGCCGTGTCTTGTCTATATAACTCTAATTAATTATATTTTATTTAAGTGGACAATTGTTCGATTAATCGGTTAACAGAATAACTCTCGACTTCATTATTCGATTAATTGGAATTTTTTTGTTTTCAAATAAAGGAAAAATCGAATAACATAAAAGTCAGAATAATTGGATACCCTAATAACAATATTAAATTATTGGAACATTGGCTAATATTAACGAATATTGAACTACTTGCCAAAAAATAAAAGAAAATTGTTCCTTCCAAATAGGGGTATTCGAATGACAGAACGAGCCGGCAAATCAGCCGAAAGCCGCCGCCGCCGACCCATTTTGAACAGCGCCGCCGCCGCCGATAATTATTGTTCGGCTTGTAACTCTGGTCGATGTCAATGGACAACAATTCTATCTTTTTTTGTACACATCTGGAAGATGTCATTACGATTCTTGATGGATAGGTTAATTAGCAACAAACATGGAATCAATCGCTTTTAATTACGAATTTTTATATTAATATAATTTATATAAATAGTTTTTAACTTCCCATTAAAGCTCGCTAGTCTTGCTTTAATGCGGAGTTAAGAAGAATTTAATATTAAAATTAATAATTAAATTTTAAGTAAATGATTTTCATAAAAGTTGGTTAATTTAAAGGTTAGGCACCGTATTTATTTTTCCACTTTGTTATATAAAATGCTCTTAAAATATGTTTATATTTGTTTGTAATGTTTATTTTCTGCATATCTTTAAAGGTAGTGGAGTTATAGCTATTTTTATACATACACCTCAGAATTAATATAAATCATACGCACTATGGCACATTGAACAAACGCTACAAAATTCCTTATAGTTAATGGTACCACGAGACATTTGGGAGTCGATTTCAATAGCCTAACATTTTATCGTTCGAAGTACACATTAGATATAGAAGATCTCATCATGATTTTTGTTAGACAGCTTAATTAGAAAAAAAACGACATAATATATATAAATACGAGCCAACGGAATTGGGAAAGTAGGACTGTCTCGATTTGTGACATCATCCATGCACATCTACACCTTCAGATATTTTTGAAAAAAGTAACAATAATTCAATATCTTAAGTGGCTCATAACTAATATCAATTATACGCATCAAAGAAATTAAATAAAACAGCCTCTAAAAATGCTAAAGCGCGTCCTTTTAGATTTAACTTCAGTAGCTTATAGTTATATTTTTGTGTACCTATCAAAACGATATAATATGCACAACTCTATTGACCCTCCACCATTCTTGTTTACTAAGTTGCCCTCTGAGTACACACTTATTTGTAACACGGAGTATACACATGGTCAAAAATGACAGAAGAGTTTGAGTTACGAAAAACTAACAATATCGCCAAATCACAAAAATATATTTTTAACAAATTTGTTGAATTTAGTTTTACTAAGCAAATATTTTTTTTTCACAATTGACAGAAGAGTTTGAGTTACGAAAAACTAACAATATCACCAAATCACAAACAAATATATTTTAAACAAATTTTTTGAATTTAGTGTTACTAAGCAAAAAAATGTTATTAAAAATTTTCTTATTTTTTATGTCGATTCAGTTTTGAAAATTTAAAATTTCCAAATTCAGCTGGTCATAATTGGTGTCTGTGTGTACTCGAAAGGCAAAATTGGCTTAAGTCGTATAAGGCCGAAATAGTCATTTTAACACCATTACATGATTCTCAAGAAATTTATATTGTCTCAATATTATAAAAGGCTATTTAAAAATATGTTTCATAATTAATATCAATCATACGCATAAGGGTACATTAAATAAAGGGTGATTTTTTAAGAGCTTGATAACTTTTTTTTTAAAAAAAACGCATAAAATTTGCAAAATCTCATCGGTTCTTTATTTGAAACGTTAGATTGGTCCATGACATTTACTTTTTGAAGATAATTTCATTTAAATGTTGACCGCGGCTGCGTCTTAGGTGGTCCATCCGCTTAGTCCAATTTTGGCATTTCCACGTTTTTGAGTAACAGAGACCCAATTGGTGCGAACGGCGACGAATCGAAAATTGGTGGTCATCATTAACACTGGCCGATACAGCTGCGATATTTTCTTCAGTTCGCACTCTACGTAAGCGTGTTGGTGGTTTAATGTCCAACAATGTAAATTTGGTGCGAAATTTAGTCACAATAGCCCGAATAGCCGCTTCAGTGGGTCGATTAAACTGACCATAAAATGGAAGCGCGCAATGAACTTTCTTAACAGAGCACGCATTTTGATAATAAAATTCAATAATTTGCAAGCGTTGTTCGTTTGTAAGACGATTCATGATGAAATGTCAAAGCATACTGAGCATCTTTCTCTTTGACACCATGTCTGAAATCCCACGTGATCTGTCAAATACTAATGCATGAAAATCCTAACCTCAAAAAAATCACTCTTTACAAATTGCGAACACGTTCAAATCATTGACAATGCGAGTGATTTTAGAATCGAAATGGGAAAAGAATTTTATGAACAGGCCAGCATCGATTATAATGCGAAGATTTAATCGGCTCTCTATGGATTTAGTTAAATATTTTGTATCGCGTTTTGAAAAGTGAAAGGGGATCTATTGTATATGGAGGCAAACAAATAAAAACCGTCTTCGCTTTATATAAATTTTATATCACCCCAAACTGAATACCCTTCAAAATGTTTATGCTCTCCTATATGTTGAGCAATCTAAAAACGCAAATGGTTTTACTATTAAGTGCAAGTATTTACTCGTATGTATGTGTCGCTACTCAAGGAATATGTATCTTATGACTACTTATGTGTGGAGTATGTTGCAAACATATTCATACATACACATATATGTATGTGCATACTTATATATACCTCAGTATCATTATCATTATTAGATTGAACTATAGGGGAAACTAACACATACCCACACACACATAAATAGATACGACTGCGACATCTATCTGTATATAAATATTTTAGTTCTAAGAGACAATGGCACAATGAAATACTTAGTATAAACTCAAACATTCAGACACACATATAAATATGTACATAGATGCATTCATATACAACACATTCATACATATTATCACTGGCTGGGGGAGCACAACATCCGCAGTAAAGTTATTTGCCATGCAAAGGTAGAAAGTTATGGAAATACCTGGTTAATAAAAACAGCAATAATAATAACAACAACAATAGGAGCAGCAGCAACAGCATCAGCAGCAGTATCAGTAGGAGCAGGGATAATAAGGACAACGGGAGAATCTGCTGCTGCTGCTGCTCCAGCTACTGAAGTTGGCAGCCAACATAAAAGTTATCATATTAGTTGGAGTATCTATAGGCTATTCATATGTGGTTATGTTAACGTGTGGTAGTTGGTAGATACGAGGAAGGTGTGATAAGTTAGTAACATTTTGTTTGGTCATATACGTATTTCATATCCTGTGTGGGGATAACTCATCAGTAAAAAATGGCAAAAACTGCCAGTTGTGTGTGTTTTTTGTTTTCTTTAGGGAATTGTTGACTTGCCAACATTTTTAATTTTTTACGACATTTTTTTACAAACCTTAAAAAGCGTCCATCAGGTGAAGTTTCAAACATATTCCACAATTCCCAAAAAGAAAGCAAAAATCCCCATGGATAGTATCTGAATCTGACATCAAACCTTAAAAAACGTCCATCAGGTTATGTTTCAAACATATTCCACAATTCCCAAAAAGAAAGCAAAAATCCCCATGGATAGTATTATTCACAAATTTCTCTTTTTATGTAAAATTTTAATAAAATACAAATTAAGACTTATTACAAGGCATTCTGGCAATACCCAAAAAGAAAACGGAAATTCCCAAAATTGGGATTTTCAAGAAATTACGTCGTTTTTAGACTTTATACGTGATATACAAAATTCACACTGTAATAATTACCAAAAGGAATACAAACATCTCCAAAGTGGGGATTTTTCACAAATCACGTTTTGAGACAAAATATTAATAACAACAAAAATTCAGACTTATCAACGAACAATCCCACAATTCCCAAAAAAGAAAACAAAAAATCCCAAATCAAAAATTCAGACTTATCAAAGGACAATTCCCAAAAAGAAAACAAAAAATCCCAAAATTGGGATCTTCAAAAAGTACAGTTTTTACGAGACTATCCTATAATTTCCAAAAGGAAATCTCCAAAGTGTTGGTATTTCACCAATTACAAATTTTAATAAAACCAAAATTCAGACTTATAGCAAGACAATGCCAGAAGTCCCAAAGAGAAAACTAAAATCCCCAAAATTGGGGCTTTAAAAATTAGGAGACTTTATACTTGATATACAAACTAACACTGGTGAATACAAAAAAATTCCCAATGAAGGGAATTTTACAAATTATGGGGAGATTTTCATTCAGCGATATAAACTTAATAAACCAGCATTCATTCCGCTTCAGAAAATAAAATTTTTAATTTCCCCATTTTTGATAAAATTTTGTTATAAACCCGGACTGAAATGTTGTGGAGATTTTTATTATGTTCATGCGAATTTTGGTCCTCTCTTTTTTAAATAGAATCAGCGAAGATGTTATTATTTGACATTAAAACCCAGGTTTCTTGCAAATGGGAGATACATTTTTAAATATCTCATAATACCCAAAAGAAAGCAAAAATCCGCAAAATTGGAATTTTTCACAAATTACGTTATTTTTACTTCGTTGTGTGGCCAAATTTGTGTTCAGCAATAGAAATTTAATAAACTAAAATTCAGACTTATGACATGACAATACCACAATTCCAAAAAAGAGAATAAAAAAAAATTTTTAAAAAATTACTTGTTTTTAACCTTGATACAAAAATTCACACTTTTGTTAAGACAATGCAACAATTCCCAAAAGGAATGCAAAAATCCCAAAAGTGAGGAATTTTATAAATTATGGGGATTTTGTGTCCATTTGCGGTTTTTATTCAGCGATAGAAATTTAACTAAAAAATTCATTCAGTTTAACATTTTTAATTTCCCCATTTTTGAGAAATTGTCGTGATAAGACCGGGCTGAAATGTTGTATGTAGTTTTCTTATGGTTCCCAAAGTTGAGATTTCAAAAAAAATACTGATAAGAGAATGCCACAACACCCAAAAAGAATTAAAAAATTTTCAAAAGTGGGGAAATTTTACAAATTCCGCTGATTTTGTGTCCCAAAATTGGAAAATTTTCGCAACTTATGTTATTTTTTCATCGTTTTGAGACGTTGGACAAAAATGTAGAATTCCGAAAAAAGAACACAAAAATCCCTAATTTACGGGGGATTTTATGTTCTTTTGAGCGATAGAATCTTATTAAATCAATATTCATTTCGTTTTATATAAATAACATTATTTATATTCTCGTTGTTGATCGATTTCCGAGCGGAAATTATGCTGGCAATATATGATACCCGATATTAAAACCCGTTTTACTCACAAACCGGAGACGGTAACCGCTTTCTGAGGTGAAGTTTTCCTTCAGCGATAAAATATAAAAACATCTGATAATTCCCAGAAAAAACCAAAATTCCCAAAATTGGAATTTTCCAGAAACTATTATTATTTTTACGTCACTGTGAGACACGTGGCAAAAATTCAGGCTTATGATAAAATACAATTCCGAAAAAGAATAAAATAATCCCCAATGTTGGCATATTATATAAATTATTGGATTTTAGAGGTTTACATTAATAAATTAATATTCATTCCGTTTCATAAATAACCTTCTTTTATTTTGTCGTCGTTGACCGATTTTCGAGCTAAAATCTTGAAAAACCCGGGTTTCCCAACACCCGCCAGCTGGAGAAACTTTCTGCTTTGCTTGATTTCAGCGCTAAAATTTAGAAATCGCACAATTCTCAAAAAGAAAACAAAAATCCCCAAAATTTGAATTTTCAACAAATTGAGTTATTTTTACGTCTTTGTGAGACTTTAGATACAAATTCACGCTTATGACAAAACAATCCCACAATTCCGAAAAATGATATCGCAATATCCAATGTTGGCATATTATACAAATTAAGAAGATTTTATGTAGTTCTTTAGATTCATTACTTTTGATAAATAAAATTCTTTTATTTTGTTGTTGATCGATTTTAGAGCTGAAACGTTAAAAAACCGGGTTTTCCAACATATCATAACCGATTTTAGAACCGGATTTTCTCGCAAACCGAACACGTTAGCCACTTTCAGAGGTGAAATTTGTATCGATCAAATTTAAATATCTGACAATTCCCAAAAAGAAACACAAAATCCCCAAAGTTGGGATTTTTCACAAATTACATTATTTTTACGTCGTTATGAGACTTGAGACAAAAAACTTACGCCTATAGCAAAACAGTTCCACAAATCCGAAAAGAGGGACACAAATCCCCAATACTGGGATTTAGTTTTGAACTTTATTTGGTGATAAAATCTTATTAAATCAGTATTCATTTCAATTCTATTCTGAGGTGAAATTTGCTTTCAGCGCTACAATTTAAATTTCTGGCAATTCCTAAAAAGAAACCCAAAATCACCTTAATTGGAATTTTTCACAGATAGCGTTATTTTTACGTCGTTATGAGACTTGAGACAAAAATTCACGCTTATAAAAAAACAATCCCCCAATTCCGAAAAGGACCACACAAATCCCCAATTTTGGAATAGTTCACAAATTAGATGGATTTTTTACGATTTACATTTACCGCTAAAATCAGTATTAATTTCATAAATATGTCGCCAGTTTCTGAGGTGAAATTTGCTTCCATCGCTACAATCTAACAATTCCTAAAAATATACTGAAAATCCCCAAAATTGGAATTTTTCACACATTGTGTTACTTTTTCGTTGTTGTGAGACTTTAGACAAAAAATTGAGCTTATAGCAAGCAAAACAGTCTCACAATTCCGAAAAAGGAGATAAAAATCCCCAATCTTGGAATAGTTCACAAATTAGAGGGATTATTTACGATTTACATTTAGCGATAAAATCTTATTAAAAATCCCAAAAATTGGATTTTTCACAAATAGCGTTATTTTTACGTCGCTCATAGCAAAATCCCAATTACGAAAAATGAGATAAAAATCCCTAATGTTAGGACATTCCACAAATTAGGGTGGGATTGTAGTGTTGGAATCTTATTAAATCAAAAAAACATTTTATTTTCTCCTTGTTGATCTATTTTCGAGTTGAAATATTAACAACCAGGGTTTCCCCACATTATCATACTACCTAGTGAAGTATGAACATCTATCTCATGGAGTAACTATGTGAGAACATTAGTTTTACTATCATGTTATAGTTGAGTATTATTTTTAAATATGTAGAGTGGTATACTCCGAGTAGCTATTATTATTAAAGCTGGCATTGTAGTTGTATGTTCGTCCATTCCAACGTCTGTTCAAACCAATACGTTGCTATTCGTCCTATCCATTCAATGCTTCTTCTACTGATACTACTACTACGACAGTGTGAATACTTGTACTGATGAACAAGTGTTTTGTTATTAAAAATCCCTCCAGTCTTAGCATCCTTCCGGTCTATCGTTTCACCCCACCCCAAGAGCACACACACACACCCCACCCATACATCTAAGACACTCTTGTCTTGAGTTTGCCTGATGTTGTTGTAAATAATTTAATAGTGGTGGTGTTGCTGCTGCTGTTGTTGCCAGGATTGTTTCGTTGATAAGTTATGGCCGGGCTGCCTTTGTTTATTTGTTAACATAAATAATTAGGCCATTTCCTGTCATTAGGCACAAAACAATCCCAATTGTGGTGGTGGTGGTCAATAATAATTCTTTATCAGCAGAAGGCTGGCTTTCGATTCAATTCAGTTCAGTTGCTTGTGAGATGGCATCTGAAATGTGATTTGTTGGATGGGTGGAAGGAGGTGGATGGGAAAATTAAATTCAAAGTATATCTAGAACATGCTTGTTAAGGTTATGATGGTTGATTTAAGTTTGCATGTGTCGGCCAAATATGAGGGCGCAATATTTGTTAATAATTGAAGTTTTACAAAACTTGGAATGACTAATTTTACAATTGTATAATTTAAGGTATATTTTCGAAAGTTAATAATATGAGGGCAATTATAAGGATTACAAATATTTGTGATTTCAGTGATGTTGTCATTGAAGTAATGATTGCCTGTTGATAGTAATGATTGCCTGTTGGACACAAAGATGAGGGTAATTTTACTCAAACATTTTCTAGATCCTTTAGGATTTCCTTCGAAAGGATAAACAAAAGAAATAGTTATTTGAATCAAAGGAATCATTTCTATGGACTTTCGAGATTTAAGTGAATGGAAACAATAAAACTCTTTTGAGAATTGCACAATTTATCAGCGTGAATATATCCAGTGATTGCAAAATAATAGTTTGTGTAAATATGAGGGTACAAAGAAAGATTGCTTTGAAAAAATATAAATAATTTTTCTTTCTTATCAAGAAATGTAGGAAAAGTATTGATATCGATCGGATTTTTGTTTAGAATTTATTAAGTTTTCTTGCCATAGAAGTAGCCAACACGTCTTATTATGGCCATATAATTTATTTACCATTAACAGCTTCCACAAAACTCTGAGACATATTTTCCAAAAAGGTAAGAACATTTTTTCCTTTGAAACGTATTTATTGTTTGTAATTTGGTTTCCAATGTTCCCCTGTAATCCGTGATTTAAGTTCTAATATAGGATAGGCTATTTAAAACTTTAAATTATAATCGGCTATAAAAAAGTACTGATTACACTGTCCGTTCACATTACAATTGAACCAGATGATAAACATCTAAAACTAGAAATTAGTTTTTCATTATCTTACCTAATACAAAGTTCCAAAGGATACAATTTTTCAAAAATTATTGTTAATACTTATTCGCACCCTATGACACCGGTATAAATGCCAAATCAAAGAAGAGCATATGTGCTAAAAATACTTTAAATTTCCAGCTTCTACTCTATTAGTTTAGTATTAACAACCATTTGAAGTTCTGTCTCCTAAAAAAGCCAGATATGAATAAACTAAAAAAACTAAGGGGTAAACTTGAAATAGGATTAATGCTGAACTAATATAGATAGAATAATGATATTTAAAGTATTTTTAACAGATATTCTCCTCTTTAATTTGGCATCTATACCTTTATCATAGGGTGCGAACAAGTATATAAACTTATTTTTTGAAGTATATAAAATTATTTTTTTTTAAGTGTATTATCAGCGGCTAAAACTCCCAAATTTCATTCGGCCAAATCTCGAGTTTACTGATTGAATTTTGCAATTCTTACATTCCTGTTAAGCATATTCTACAAGATTTTGCTAATATCGCGGCTAACTTAAGCTATGGATGCATTTAAAATTCATAAATGCCAAAATAGTTGCAAATTGCATCATAATAGAAGTTATTTTATTGGGATGTATCTCGGAAACCATGTATCGTATGGAAATATCGATTAGTTTGTAGAAAGTACGAGCTCTTGAGGTTTTATTTTCCATTTAAAAAAAGTGTAATTAGGTTTTTGCTTTGCTTCGTAGACAGTGGTTTACCTGAAGGTTGTATTTATTTAATATTGTTAATTTTCGACAGTATAAAAATATATCCGCGAGGCCGAACGATGCCTCGGCATTTACAAAAATTGTTAATATTGTCTTATTTATTCATTTTAAAAAGAATATTCTGCTTATAGCTGCCAATATCGATTTAATTACTGAAATGGTAAAACCTTCCAAGACAAATACTGATGAAATACTTTCTTCGTTGTTCTCTGTTAATGTATTTTGCAAAATTTATTTAAAGCATACTTTAGGGATTTAAGGGTGTAAGATATGCGAGCGCATGTAAGTATTAGGCCAGTTTAAATCTTAAGTTATTTATTGTCATCGATTAAAAAATAAAATAATTTTTATCAAAAATTTCGAAAATTGTAAAAAACAAAAAGTTTTATTTGGGCGTTGGGCGTGGCACTGAAAATTTTCATTTAATTGTGGCCCAAATGAAATCACTGGTAATGATTTGTATCAAATTATATATTTTAAAAAGAAATTTATGACGTTTTTCATTTTAATTTACATGGGAGGTAGGCGTGGTTGTGGGTGGATTGATCTAATTTCCCATTTCTCTGTTAATGTATTTTGGAAAATTAATTTAAAACATACTTTAGGGATGTAAGGATTTTTATGATATGCGAGCGCATGTACATATTGGCCCGATTTTAATCTTATGTTATTTATAAAGTAATAATAGCCGTTTGCCTTTGACTAAAAAATAAAATAATTTTTATCAAAAATTTCGAAAATCGTAAAAAACTAAAAATTTTATTTGGGCGTTGGTCGTGGCACTGACCATTTTCATTTAATTGTGGCCTCAAATGAAATCACTGGTATTGATTTGTATTAAATTATATATTTTAATAAGAAATTTATGACGTTTTTTATTTTAATTTACATGGGAGGTGGGTGTGGTTGTGGGCGGATTTAAACAAAAAATGTATTTGATCTAATTTGACGATATAAGGGATGTGTGCGAAATTTCAAGGTCCCAGATATATTCCTTCCTGATTTTTGCCGCAGCTTGTATGTAAATATTCCACTGTGCAACAGGATGAGGACATGAAAGGAAATAAAAATGCCGAGTAGCTCTATTTTGCCTGGAGTTTCGTACGTATATCATCCGATTCAAGTGTAACGATTTTTTTAATTGTCGTTTTTTTTTCTAATTTCTGGTTTTATTGGAAAGGTTGAACTTTGTCATTTAATAATGGAACACAATATCATTCATACGACTACAACGACTGGTGGCTGGGCAGTACATCATCCCATCAACCCAATTTTTCAGTACAGCCCTCGTGGATACATTGGCTTCGCAATAGTCTCAGAACCCCATATACGGCAATTTTGCTTATTGACATAGCCACCGAGAGGAAAATGAGATTCATAAAGGCTGAACTAAAGGTCGATCTCTTCTCGAAAAATTTCCACGTACATTTATTACAGTTTGCTTTAATCTCACTTACTTGAATGTAAATGTTTATTATTTCCAAATTTTATTCGAGCGTATAGCGTCCCATTTTGCAAATGTCTAAAAATAAAAATAAACCTGAATACCTACCTTAATCGGTAGTTCAAATTTGAAATTTCAATTAGCCCACCCTATACTTGGAGTCTTTTTTTCGGGTTGTGTGAGTACTTTTACCTCCTTTACGAATTTCTCTAGAAAAAAATTTAATTACTTTGCTCTGTGTGTGGTGATTTCCTTGGAAGGTGTTGAGTTAACGGTTTGACTTCAAACAGCATCACTTTATTATTATTCGTGCCCGTTCGCCCCGTTCCCCTTGTGAAACTGCACCGTCATCTCGGTAATCACTAGTCTAATTATCACATGCTAATTTAGTTATCTAAACTTGAGTGCCGTGTCATAGCAGCCATGGCAGAAATTTGCCAAAAAGCCATTAAACTTTAGCGATGTTTCCTCTCCTAATAACAGTTTTTGTTTCGCGCTCCCGATGTTAAATTTTAGATAATTAAAATTGTTTGTCACGTGTGCCAAGCGGGGGAAGGGGGAAGGTGGAAGGAAAGGGGACGACGGCTGTCTGTGATGCTGCTGGCAAATGTTGCTCCCATAACGCGCTTGTCATAAAAGCAGCAGCAACATGAGTCAGTGAGAATGAAAATGATTTCACATGTCATCCTCATTAAATGTCACGCGAGAATCAACGCTGTTGATATGTGTGATGTGGGTGTGACGTTCTTGTCCTTGATGAGTTTCCGTCCGGAAAAAGGGGTAAAGTTTTGCCTTGGCTTTCCTCCCTATAATAATCATCTGTATTATGTGAAATTTAAAATACATTTGAGGATATGCGTATGAAAATAAATGTTAATGTCATTACTATGTATACAAACAACGACAACAACAACAACAGCATCAACAACATGTGACAAATACGACATAACACAAACCAAAAAAAAATAATAAAAATGCAAATACTTATTATGCACAAAAATATATAATAAGTAAAGTGAAGTCTGTCAATAGTGGACTGCGAGCATGTGGACTAGGGTGTCCGGCACATTAACTAAATCTTAGAAAAGATGTATAGGGTGGGCCATTTAAATTTTTAAATTAGAATCGGCTATAAAATTCTACCAGGTCATTTTAGCCTGTGATTAGGAAACATACAAACAATTTTCCCGTTTTCACTTTTTTACTGAATTGAATTGTATTCCGATAGAAAGTGGAGTGTATCATATAGTCGGCCCCGCCCGACTTTAGCTTTTCCTTACTTGTTTTCTTTCGAGGTGGACATAAATTCCATTGATTGTTTTTGAATTTTGTTTCAAAATAAATATTGTTTATGTTATAGTTCGGCTAAAGGTCCTTGATATTCTTTTTAAAATTTATTTGTTTTTGCCTAATATTTCGACTAACATCGTTAAGAAGGGATCTGACAACAACACATAATATTATCATATTAAAAAAAAAAACAAACATAGACATATTTACATTTAAATTAAAAAATATAAAATATACGGCAGTCCATCGAGAAAGTTTATTACCAACTATCTCTTGTTGATGACGGTATTTTTTCTAAAAAACACATTGTGGGATTTATTTTCCGCGTTTGAAAATTTGTGGATTTTTATAGTATATCTACCGTGACTGGCCTACTCTTCCCAGGTTCCACTGTACCATACGCAACACAGACACAACAAACAATCCCTCGGTGTAAACAAATACAACACATGAAGTAACACAGACACACTCACCCCTTTTCGCGCTCGCTCGCACGACACATGACCAACACACAAATAATGATGACGTACATAATTTTAATTATAAAGTAATTAAAAGTTATAAAAACGAATAACAACAACAGTAGCAGCAGTAATATTGTATAACATTAAATTAATGATCTCTGTCTGTTGTCGTTCTTGTTGTTGTTGTGTGGCGGTCTGCTGTGTGATGATTTAAGTAAACATTAAAAACATTAAAAATATATGTTTAATGTCCAACTAACTAGACATCAACTCTTTTTAAAGTGATTAAATTATTCAAAAGGAAAAAATCAGTTATAAAAACAGAAATTAATATCCTGTCACCATGAATCGCTTGTATTTATTTATTTATACGCTTAATCATTTGCGTTCGCAGAGGTAAGTGGATATTATTTAAAATTGAATGGGGGAGATCACATACAATGTTATGCTTTTTTCGCCTCGCTGTTGAAATTTTCTATAGAAAATTAAATTTCCTACAGAAATTAGGAATTTAAAATAAATTCTGTAAAATAAAGGAGTTATTTTATTTTACAAAATGAAAATCGGTCACATACAAGGATTTATGTAGAAATTGTTAACTCTCCAAGTAGTTCTTAATTTTTCTTTAAAATACTCCACAGACATTTCCTACTAGTCCAATTTAATATTTTCCATTATGAAAATTTATAAATTTTTAATTTTATAAATCAATAAGTGAAAATTCAACAAAACAAAAATCAATGGTTTTCAAAACACTTCACAATTCTGCCTAGTTTACACCAGTTTAAGTGTTAGCCATTTAATATATGTATATTAGACTGGGTCGCGGTACATACAAATGGAAAAACAATTTCCATTCACCCCACGAAAATAATGTTTGGATAGTTTAAAGATGATTTGCAAAATATTTCGTTCCAAGATCAATTAACTCCAATTACGTACTTTTCAAAAAATATGACATTTGGATGAATCGAAAAAAAGTTTTTTTTTCATGAGGTAATTTAAAAAAAATTTACAGCTTTTTTGTGGTTTGAGATACAAATGTATATATTTTTCTAATTTCAAGCTTTCTTTTAGTTTTAAAGAAAATCGTCAAATCTTTAAAAAGTTAATTAACTTTTATCATTATTATTAATTCCTATTGTTTTATAACTTCGATTTCTGTAAAACAAATACAGAAAAAATATGTGTGATCGCTTCACATGCAATTACTAATTTGTACTAATTTAATATATTGATAAATTTATCCGTAACCAAATCTAAACTCCAGCAGCAAGAGAAATATCTAAGAATACTCTGTAATTATTTCCATGCGTTTGTTACAGACTCGGGAAATTAATTTGGTGTTCAGCAATGTTGATGGACTTTTAAAGTTAACTAAAGTCTTAAAGTGACTATAACGCTAGAACCAAAAAGATGCGCAAATAGTGGGAATTTTGGATTAGGAGAATTTTTATTTACATTTTTTATAAGTAAAAAATGTTAATAAAATTTGTTATAAGTAAAATTATAACAAATATTTAACCAAATACATGGGTTGTTCAACGAAATTTTTAATAACTCTTAAACCAGGGCAGTAATAAGTAAATAAAAACTAGAAAACAATTTGCATTCACCCCACGAAAAAAATGTTTGGATAGTTAAAAGTTTAAGTTTATAGTTTAAAGATGATTTGCAAAATATTTCGTTCCATGATCAAGCCGCCTGTGAGCTAAACATTCCTAAAAACAACGTTTTTACGTTACGTTTTTCCTGTGTAATTTTTTACATTGAATTTTTGTAATTTTTTTCTGAATTAATAGACGATCGGAAGCACATTAAATATAAATTTTGATTATTGTCTTAGAGTAACTTATTGGTCGAATTATTGGACGTTTACAGTTTTTTTATTTTCACAGTGACAGCTGAAAACTTTTTCGTATTTGGTGGCAGAAATTATAAAAAATAAATACCTGCAATCAATACCTTACGAATGATGCCTAAATGATGAACATCGGCAAGAAATTGACGTCGCAGCGCTCATCTTTGTAAAAAAAGTTTGAACATCTTGGCCCTGAAAAGCCATCTCCTGCATTAAATTATTTCACAAAAATGAATTTTGTGAAAAAAATTTTCGTCCGATATTCATCATTTAGGCATCATTCGAAAGGTATTGATTCCTTCTATTTATTTTTCACCTCTCACAAAATGTTTCCAAGAAATATGAGTTTTTAGCTGTCACCTTGAAAAACCCCATAAAATCAATATATCAATATAATCAAAATATAATACGATCAATAAGTTATTCTAAGACAAGAATAAAAATTTTCATTTAAAGTACTTCTGAGGGTCTATTAAATCAGGAAAATTTTTTGGACAGAAATGCAACATAAAAAATTACAAATATGAGTTTTTAGCTGAAAAACCACATAAAATCAATATAAATGTACAATAATACGACCAATGAGTTATCCTAAGACAATAATAGAATTTTTTATTTAAAGGCTTCCGAGGGTCTATTAACTCAGGAAAATTTTTTGGACAAAAATGCAACATAAAAAAATTACACGGGAAAATCATGGTTTTTAGAGGTGTTTTCGGAAGCATTTAACTCACAGATGACTTAACCCAGTGATGAAATATTTTGCAGATCATCATTAAACAATCCAATCCAATTTTCATTTCTGGGGGGTGACCGCAAATGTAATTTATTTTCGTGACCCATCCTAATGTATATGTGCCAGTTAGAAAGATAGTGGTCTAAGTCACACTTTATCCGTTCTAGGATATGTTATGGTTTATGTTTGAGTCAATTGAAAAATATTTTTCCACCGAAGCACACAACATTTTTTCTTAGAATATTGTACTACTATATCGAACTTTTATAAAAAAAATCGACAATATTGGTACCTCCAAGGGAACCACTACTTTCAGAGGACGCACTGACTTCGACCACTTTCATTCATCTCAAAACTGAAAAAAAAAAAATTTTATTCGCAAAAGTAATATTTCCTTAACAAAAATGAATTAAAACACCAGATATTTTATTTCAAAAAAAAAAATAAATAAATATTTACAGGTTGGAGCCTTTAACTCACAAGCCATCTGTGAATGAAATATTTTGCAGATCATCAATAAACAATCCAATTTTCATTTCTGGGGGTGACTGCTGTAATAAATTTTCGTGACCCATCCTAATGTATATGTGCCAGTAAGAATGATAGTGGTCTAAGTTACACTTTATCCGTTCTAAGATATGCAATGGTTTATGTTTGAGTCAATTGAAAAATATTTTTCCACCGAAGCACAACATTTTTTTCTTAGAATATTCTACTACGATATCGAACTTTTATAAAAAAGTCGACAATGTTGGTAACTCCAAGGAAACCAATACTTTCAGAGGACGCACTGACTTAGAACACCTTCATTTATCTCAAAATTGATAAAAAATAAACAAAAATTAATTTTATTCCCAAAAGTAATATTTCCTTAACAAAAATGAAAGTAAACACAAAATATTTTATTTCAAAAAAAAAAAAATAAATAAATAAAAAATATATAAATATTTACAGGTTGTTCGTTTATAAACTTTATATTGAAATTATTATTTATTTTTCAAATAATTTAATTTTATATGTTATTCAAATTATCTGAATCGCT
Organism: Polietes domitor; assembly: GCA_947397865.1. Classification (NCBI taxonomy): domain Eukaryota; kingdom Metazoa; phylum Arthropoda; class Insecta; order Diptera; family Muscidae; genus Polietes; species Polietes domitor. The sequence goes on from OX377619.1 coordinate 179,347,973, forward strand.
TAAAGTGGACATTATAAATAAAAAATGTCAGTGGATATAGTGTGACTTAGACCACTTTCAAACTAACACTAAAGACAATTGTGGGGTGCATAAAATGAGAAATATTATTGTAGCGGTACATTTTCTATAAATGTCAAAAAGAAAAGTTCTTACATTATAGATCTGATCAAAGTAAAAAAAAAATTTGCATATATATTTTTTTTAGATTTTTTACTTAGACCTCTATCATTCTAACTGGCACATATAATCTCTTTTAGTCTTTTTTTTACAAAAAATACATCTTTTACAGAAATAAAATAATTTGTAAATTTAATAATATTTAATTTAGTTTATACATATTGGCAAATATAAAAAAGTTTTTAAAAAAGGTTTTCAAATTTTTCACTATTCTGCCTAGTTTACCTAAGTTTAAGAGTCAGCCATCTCATATATGTATATAATTTCCTTTCCCCTTGTTTATGTAGTTAAAAACATAGTTTACAGTTTTAAATTGCCTTAACTCGTTTGCAAGTTACAGATGAATAAGTAAATTACCACATGCTATTAATATTACTTATACGACACATAGTCCCGTTTACACTGTATTAATATTACTTATACGACACAAAGTCCTAAGATATTACCCAATTATGTTTTCAAATTAAATCTCTCCATATAATCAAGTCCTTATGGCTGCCACTTTAAGTAAATTAAAAGATCTCAATGACGTTAATAACATTTGAAATGTTTTTCTTAATAAAAATGCATGTTGTTACTTCATTTCCTTTCAAAACATATGCAAAATTTAAATAGTTTTCAGAGCAAACAACAAAAAATCCCCTTTGCACCCAGAGATAGCAAGCAAGTGTCATTGCTCTACACATTGTCGTTATTTTTTTTCTTTGGTTGGTTGGTTGGAAAAAGTTTTCTCTTTCTCACTCCTCTGCCGGGGTAGTTGCCCTCCTTGGAATGCCAGTTTATCTTTTGGTTTGGACAAAAGTTTTCTTGTAGTTTCACTGTTTAAATTTACTCCTTTGTATGTACTTTAATCTTGGCAGTTTGTTGCTGTTGCATTCAGTTATGAAATTTATACGCACTTTTTGTGGCGCACTCTCTGGGTTTCTTGCTGAGTTTTACTGCATCTAAAGTGAAATTCCTTCACTGCGTCGTACATCGTACGTAGTGTAGTGCACACACACACAACAGCGCAACAAAAAAATCTTTTTTTTTTTCGAAAAGTTGGCAAAAACGCAGTAACTAGTTGTTGTTTTTACAACAAATTATGAATGTAATAGGGAGTGGTATGCACTAAAAGCAAAAAAGGACAAAAAAAGGCCACGACGAAACTACAACATAAAAAGTTTAAACAAAAACTATGGGGGAAAAGTTCAAAAAACTTGCGAACAAAAATTGTTGCATAAAGATGAAGCTGCTAAACAAAGCGCCCTGCAAAAATGTTTGAAATGTTTACAGAGTAACCCAAATTGCACAATGAAATAGTGACACAATGGTGTGTTCCGGACAAGGACATGTGTGCTGGAATTGAGGTTCTGTACAAGAATATCTTGAAGTTAATGAAATTAGCAAAAAATAAGGGTAACTTAAATAAAGGTTACTTTTAGCAGGCGAAGAAACGGACTCAGAACTATTCGAGTAATTTCATGTGATCACTTCACATTTTTGGCTCTTCTACCCGACATTGAGGAAATTTTCCAATTATGTACTTTTCAAAAAATATGACATTAGGGTGAATCGAAAAAAAAGTTTTTTTCATGAGGTAATTTTAAAAAATTTATTTATTATTTATGGTTTGAGATACAAATGTATATATTTTTCTAATTTCTTTATTATAGACGAATTTTTATAGACATTTTTTCATAAATTAGCCTTGTAATACAATTATATGAGTAAATAAATTAAATTTTAATTTTGAGTTACTTTCACGAGTGAGTAATATTACCGAGTTGTTCAACGAAATTCTAAATAACTCTTGAACTATGGCAGGACAATGTAAATAAAAAGAAATTACACTAGAAATTAAAAGAAGATTGCTTAGGTGTAGTATCTGGTACAAACACCACAGGAATGTTGATAATAAATGCGACTATTAAACTGGAATTATTTGATGGAGAAGAGCAAATAGTGATAATTTTGGATAAGGGAGAATTTTTATAGGCATTTGTTTTCCAATATAATTATTCGAGCAAGTAAATTAAATTTTTTATTTTATGTACTTTAACGTATGCGTAATATTAATTACTGTGTTCTTCAATGAAATCATAAATAACTCTTTGACTATGGCTGCAAAATGACTATTGATAATAAATGCGGCTATTAAAGTAAAACTATTTGACAAATTTGGCAAATCTGGAAAGTTTTTGGGTAAGGAAGAATTTTTATAGGCATTTTTTATAAATTTATTATTTAAAACATCTTTGTAATGCAAATGTTTGAGCAAATAAAATAGATTTTAATTTTTAGCACCTTAACGTATAAGTAATATTAATTACTGGGTTGTTCGACGAAATCCTAAATAACTTTTGAACTATGGCAACATTATCTAAATAGAAATTAGCAATTAAAATCATATTTCTAGTCCAAAAACCCACCGGAATAGCTAGGTAATTTGCGATAATAAATAAATAAATACATAATAAAAATAAAAAAATAATAAATAATAATAATAAAAATAATTTTGACCTGTTTTAGATATATTTTGACCGTATAGCAGTTTTGTATATTTTTTTATAGCAGTTTTGTATATTTTTATAGCTTCTCAATGTAGGCATCTTGTTGATCCCTTTTGAACAAGAGTATAAAGCTATAAAAATATACAAAACTGCTATACAAAAATATTTCTCGTAGTGTTCTAAGTAATATTGTTGATTACATCCTATACTTAAAATGTAAGGATCACAAGGTTTCCTATGGCGATTCATGAGAAGAATATGCAAAAAGCGGAAATATTGACCTCTCTCCAAACTCTCTAAACTTTCAAAATACCGATACACGTATATTCTTTTTTCGATTTCTTTATAAAAATCCGTAGTCACAACCTTATTATTTTTGATGTTCCACAGTTATTGGAGTGAAGTATTTGGAAAATAAATTAAAATTACAGTACCACATTTATATCCCACCTTAATGATCAGAAAAGTATTTTAAATTAAAATATGCTTTTTAGATGTATTTTGCTATATATTATTTACAAATTTGCCATTGGAAATGCAAATAGTTGGGCAAATATTTAAAATTTCAATAATGTGCCATCCTATCGTATGAGTAATATTAATACAAAATCCTTAATAACTCTTGAACTATAGCAGCAATTGGAAAATTTGAAACTATTTGCGGAAGAAGATACTTTAGAAATTAAAAATATATTGTTTAGAACTAGAACTTGGCCAAAATCTTCAATATTCAGTATAAATCTAGTGATATAACTTCATCGGACACACGGTTATGCAAGTTTTATTCTGGCATTTCTTTACAAATGTTTTGGTTAATATAATAAATTTTAATTGAGTCACGTTAGTATGAGTAATGTTAATTATAGGATTAATGAAATCCGAGATAACTCTTGAAGTATTGGAATAATTAGAAATTATCAAAGTATTTGGAAAATAAGTCAGAAATAAAAAACATTTAGTTGTAGTATCTCTTTCCAATCCCACCTTATTGACCAGATAAGCATTATAAATTCAAATGTACTATTTAGTTTTATTTTTCTAGATATTCTTTACAAATTTCCCGGTGGAAAAATCTTTCTACTGCAAATAGTTGCGCAAATAATTCAAATTTCAATAATGTACCACCTTGTCGTATGAGTAATATTAATTACTGGGTTGCTTAACGAAATCCTAAATAACTCTTGAACAATAGCAGCATTTGGAAAATTTAAAACTATTTACGGAAGAAGGTACATTAGAAATTAAAAATATATTGTTTAGTTCTAGAACTTGGCCAAAATCTACTAAATTCAGGTTAAATTTAGTAATATAACTCCATCGGACACACGTTTATGCAGGTTTTATTCTGACATTTCTTTACAAATTGTTTTGTTAATATACTAAATTTTAATTGAGAGTCACGTTAGAATGAGTAATGTTAATTGTAGGATTAATGAAATCCGAGATAGCTTTTGAAGTATTGGAATAGTTAGAAATTATCAAAGTATTTGGAATATAAGTCAGAAATTAAAAATAAATATTTTAGTTGTAGTATCTGTTTCAAATGTCATCTTGATGGTGAGATAAGCATTATTTATTAGTTTTATTTTTCTAGATATTCTTTACAATTTTGCCGTTGGAAAAATCCTCATAATGTACATAATTTTATCGTATGAATAGTATTAATTTCAGGGTTGCTTAACAGATTTCTAAATAACTCTTGAACTATAGCAGCAATTAGAAAATATGAAATTATTTGGGGAAGAGGATATATTAGATATATTAGACACACATTGTTTACTTGTAGTATTTTATCCAAAATCCAGATTAAAAATGATATCAGCGCAATACTAAATTTTATATAATCCGTATATGAAGTGTTTTTTTCTGGCAATGCTTTACAAAATTCGGATAAAAATGTTAAATTTTAATTTAGAGACACCTCAACCTATATTTTTATATTTTATATATAGAACTATTTAAATTTACTATATTGGCCACGTGTTTGTGTAACGATTTTATTAAAAAATATATTAAATTCTTGATGTGTTAAATTCTTGTAAACTTTATATTTCGTGGACTTTTCCGTGATTTTGGTATTTTTTAAATATATCCCATGAAGAAAATGATGATGATTACGTGCCGTGTTTTCTGTAAATTAAATGCGAAATTGTCATTGTTAACGGCACATACTTTGAACATTTAATGTCTTTACTAAACAGTTTAATGTCTTACAGATGTTGATACCCCCGAACGCATGAGTAATTTAAATTCCGGTGCTGTTTTGCAAATAACTGCAAAGCGATGCTTTTATAGGAAACGAGCAAGGTGAATACATAATTAAACTCCTTACAGGTAGAAGTCGTTAACCATACCTTATAAATTGGTAAAGATATTACAAAACACCAAGGTTTTTTTGCAGAAGAAAGCAATCAATGACTCCCAATATATTTTAAAGTTAAACAAATAAACTTTCGACTCTAAAATCCCTTCAGTATGTGAAAATCGTAAATCATTTCGGAATCATAAAACTAAAGATTTGTAATAAACATCAATTGTCAATCAAAGTTAAACATATAAAATGAAAGGTTACCTTGTAAAAAATAAATAAACTGATGAAGTGCACGAACCGCTTTATTGACGAAGGTGTTTGATTATATATGGATGTATTAGATTTTTTTTAATATCCTTGGAAAGGGTACGTTTTATGTGCGTTTAGTTGTTCTTCTTAAGATATTTTATATGCTTAGGTAATTTGACAAGTAATAACTTTTAAATGAGCACCTCGGTGACGTATGAGTAATATTAATTCCTGGTGTAATTTACAAAAGACGGAAACAACCTATAAAAATGCAATAGATTTCAGGGGAAAGCAAATAAACTCTGTATTCTGAATAAAAATGAGAAATATATTTTAACATTCTACTGTAAGGTTCCGTGACGAAAGCATAATATCAATAGATTTGTTTTTTTCAAACACTTCAGATTTCTTTTTTTTTTTTCAAAAAATATAATTTTATTTTTAGTTGTCTTTGGCTTTAAATAGTGAAATTTGTCGTAGAATATTTTTTCCATTCACACCACCCCCCTAAAATTCAGTTTTGTGGGACAGTTTATTACCAATTCAGAGAAAGTACGAAATTAACCCTAAATTGAATTTTAACTTTAAATATATATGGCAAATATTTGTGTAGAACATTTTGACCCCTTATTAAACCCCAGTTTTAGAGTTTTTACCCTTTTCCAAATATACCCCTAAATTGTGGCGTTAGAGGGTTAAAATGTTCCAAAAATGTTCGTCGTGGTTTTTTACATAATATTGTTGAATACATCATATACTTAAAATGTAAGGATCACTGGGTTTCCTAAGCCGATTCATTTTAAGAATATGCAAAGTGAAATTAGCACAAAAATGATTTTAAGTTTTGAATTATTTCTGACATTTAAGTCGAGTTTTGAGTTTTGGTGTATTTAGAGACTTATAGTAATAGTTTATGGCAAATATTTTTCTAGAACATTTTGACCGGCTAAATTTCACACCTATTAATAATATTTAATGGAACCCCCAGAAGGGTTAAAGGAAACCCTTTTAATTGCTCTGCCGTTACATGTCTTAACATTCCCAATTTAAAGATTTTGTCAAACAATTACAAATCATTAAAATTCTTGAACGTTGTTACGTGTGAGTGATATTAATTCCTGGGTTGTCGAATAAAATCGAAAATAACTACCAAACCATAAAAACGATTACAAAAATTCCAAAGAATTTAGAAAGAACACGAATAAGGACTTAAAACTTAAGACTCTGCTTGTAGTACAATTTTATGGCAAATATTTCTTGTAGAACATTTTGAGAAAAGGAACCAAAAATATACCTATATTGTGAAGCTAGAGGGTTAAAATATTCCAAAAAAATGTTCGTCGTAGTGTTTTACGTCATATTGCTGAACACACTTTATATTTGATATGTAAGGATCAATAGGTTCGTATGCCGATTCATCATAAGAATTTGCAAAATTGGGAAATATTGACCCCTTCCAAAATGGCAATCATAATAAATTTTTAAAACGTCTATACACGTATATTCTTATTTACCCCCTCTACCAGAATACGTTGTCAGAACCTTGTTATTTGTGTTCCAAAATGTTATTTGGGAAAATTGAAAAAAAAACATTAAACGTATTTAACTGTAAACATACAATATGTTCAAAATTTCACTGATTCCACACCTATTCGTAATATTTAATAAAACCTCGGAAGAAGCAAAGGAAACCCTTTTAATTGCTCTCCCGTTACATGCGTTTACATTCACAATTTAATGATTTTCTCAAACAATTACAAAGCATTTAAATTCTTGAACCTTGTGACGTATGAGTGTTATTAATTCCTGGGTTGTTTTAGAAAATCGCAAATAACTACCAAACCATAAAAGCGATTATAAAAATTCCAACGTATTTAGAAAGAACACGAATAAGGGCTCAATACCGTTTCGGCTCCAAACCCTGCTATGTTTATATATAATATCAATTCATGCGATGTTTTGTAAAATCTTAAATAACATTTGAGCCATAAAATCCAGCACCAGCTCAAAAACTCCAATCAATTTGAAGAGTAGACAATTGCCTCGTTTTAAAGGCATCATGAAAATAAGGTCTGGGATTTATGGTTTTGCACACAAACACAATGTATCTTAGGTAGTACAATATGAACTTACCATTAATATACACGATATGCCGAATGGATAACACCACCATGTTTCCAAAGTTATGGTCGTTGTGTTGCTATATACAATGAAGAGAGCATCGGTGCAAAGTTTGATTAACAGCAGACAACCGGTGCGATACAATAAACCAATCCTGCAATGGATGATAAAGTCAGAGTGAGAGAGATCCCGGTTCACTTTAGTTGTTATGGAAAATCATATAATATTTTTTTTTGGGATTTTAAATATACATATTGGCAAAGGCATACAAGTTAATAACTAGAAACAAAGAGCGCAACACCCCAACTCCATATCCCGTAACCCAAATTGGTGGTGGAACAAAACATACCTTTGTTTCATGGCCGTATTGAATTTATCCAGTTGATGAGGCGGCGGCTGCTGCTGCTGTGGCATTGTTTGTGCCGCTGTATTGTTGCCACGACGATTTTTATGCCAAAGCCATAAAAGTTTTTTGATTAAAATCGCAAATAGAGCAAAAAATAACAAAATGAACAAAATATCAACGCACAAAAACAAAATAAAACTTAAGGATGGCCCAACGCCGGAGTACGATGACGCGGAAGACAATAAACCATCCGCACCGCCCGTCGCGGTTCCCGTATAGATGTCTTCATTATGGCCAAACGAAGCTAGAGAGTTTATGGGTGAACGTGCTGTCTGCGTTGTATGCGACCACACAGCGGATGATGAAGATGACGATGACGCTGTGTTTGCTATTGTTGCTATTCCCGCACTATCCATTGTGGTCGTATTAAATTCCAACACACTATCGCCGTTGCTCAACAAAGGTGGCTCTGTGGTGAACGACGGTGTTAAATGCGTGCGTAGCAAATAATGTTCATTTAATGGTGCAAAGCTATCTGTAATTGTTGTTGTCGTGGTCGTCGAGCCACTAGCTCCACCGCCTCCAACACCTCCTCCGCCACTATTGCCAGCTGTTGTTGTAGTTGCTGCTCCTGCTGCCGATGATGCCATGGCATGGCTCATAATTTCTAACCACCAGTTTTGTGGCCATTTGCCATTAATTGTACAAATTAAAGGCGATGTTATCGCAAACAGCAACGGCAGTAGCCAGCTAATACCGATAGCTCCTCGCACGCCAGATGCTGCCGTGGCAGCCGATGTAAATCTTGGAGGAGGTTTTAATGATGCCGAAGCCGAGCGTCTTAGATGGTGCTGCTGCTGCTGTTGCTGGACCTCCTCGTTGCCTGGTCCTCCGCAATCTTTGTTTGCATTTACATTGTGAACTGGTGTTGCACTAATTTGGGTGATACTTATGTTATTGCCTGCAGATGAGGCAGATGTTGCCGTCGTTTGTGCTACTGTTGCCGGTGGTGGTTGCGCTGCTGCTGGTATTTGGTTGCCCTTTTCCATATCCTGGTGGTCCTGCTGGTGCTGTTGGTGTTTTTTCTTTAATGTGGCCGATCCTGACGTGGCTGATAGCGTCGCCTTTGCTGCTGCTGCCGCTGTATTGCTGCTAGCCATTGTTGTCGTAATGACACTGGTAGCAGCTGTTGATACCGTCGAGTTCGTTGCATTTGTGGATTTGCTATTTAGATGGTGGTGTTGGTGTTGGTGGTGGTGCATTACCTTCTTGGGCACTAATTCGGAGTGTATTACCAATGCAATGGCAATTAGTGTTGAGATGCCCAACAGGAGTAGAGATGCCAATGATGAACTAATTACGGGTTGCCAGTTCTGCATGTGAAAAAAAACGAAACAAAACAAGAGGGAGAGAACAATGAGAACAAATAAAGAGAAAAGGATGTTAACAACAATTGGCTACAAATTACATGGATGGATTACAATTAAAGGACAATTGAACATCTAAAGAAGCTCAGCAATATGCAAGCTTTTAAAGTCGTTTTACCTATGGTGCCCCCATAGCGTATAATTAATATTAATTCATGGTATATTTTAGAATATTGTAAATAACTTCTAAACCACAAAAGCTATCCTTAAAGTCGCAAGTATGTGAGGAGAAAACATATTCCCAATGATAAGAAAATATTGCAATATTTAATCTACAAGGTAATTATGAAAAATCCAATTACAAAGTATTCACTATTATTTATACTGAAATATTTCATAATTACCCAGAACATTAAATATTGGGATCTTTTTTAATATTAAATATTTAATGTTAAAAAATAATATTTAAACTATTGTAACAATTCTCTATATACATATATATGTAATTCTGTAACTATAAATTAACATATATACGTATTAAACTACGCGAAAAAGATAACAAATCGTAGGCTAAATAGGGAGAAAAATGAGTTTAAATGTCCAACATATATCTGTTATAAGAGAATGAATGCACCTTTTGCCTTTATATTATTCATCAATAGGCGCATATGTTTGATGAAATCGTTCAGCTTGTTCATTGGACTCTGTTGATAACTTATGCTCTAAGCTATCCATATGAGAAATTAAAAAAAATAATTTTCGTTGACATATTTCACATATTTCTAGCTTTAGAATGTGTCGACGTATATTTGAGAAGTAGAGCAACGATGTTTGCCTAGAAAGTTGTAAATAACTTCATGTATCGTATATAAATACATATATATTCGTTGTTACCTCCTCTATCATAATCCGTTGTCAGAACCTTATTATTTTCGAAAAAGTTTCCAGTTTGTCCGACAGTGTTATGGGGAATTTTAAAGAGGACAGTTGGGAATCAATAAAGAAATTTAATCATTTTACCATCTGTACGTATAAGTAATATTAATTAATGGGTTATTTTGGTAAATACTAAATAACTTCTAGGCCATAAATGGGAAATTGAAAATTCCAACGGGGTTTCAATAAAAACAGATCTAGAATATTATAGACATTCCGTTGAAGGAACTGTTTTAAAGGGTTCTGCTAACTTCGCACAAATTCATCTAAAAATTTCCCATGATATATGCCAAGACTGGTTATTTAACTAGTGGACAGCCAAAGTAAATGCAATGAAAAACACTTCAATTGGTAAAAATATTTGTCATATCTCACAGTATAGAATCCAATTCGTATTGATTCAGAAAAAAAAAACAAAATTTAAATATTTCATATTACACACAAACTCGAATCTACATATATCTAATGGTTTCACGAAAGTCAGTGTTAGTGCTATTTGTGTTGTATCTATTTGTTTATGGATATCTTGGATATGGTATATGACTATAATATGTCACTTTCTTCCACAAACATATGAAAATATAAAGAATATTCATAAAGGATAATTCTATTATACATGGTCGAAAACAAACGATTACAATTGTGGGAAATTTTAAAGAGGGCAGTTGGGAATACTTTTGGAAATTAAATCATTTCACCTGTACGTATAAGTAATATTAATTAATGGAACTTCTAATCCATAAATGGGAGATTGCAAATTCTAACTGTTTCAAATTGAAAACAAATACAAGATTTTACTCAATAATAGTGTAGCAATCCAGAAGATTATAGATTATTCCGTTAGTGGGAATTTCTGGTTTAAAAGGTCCTACAGAATAGAAGCCAATTGGTATTGATTTACTGTTCAAACGTTATATATAAATTCTCGTAGATTGTAATTCTATTTCTTTCGAAAATATGCCCTTTCAATTGATCGCTTTATTGTCAAAATTTGAAACTTGTTAAGAATTTCAAGGACTTTATCAATTAAACTTTAAACAAAATTTCCAAATTTCTAAATATCACATACAAACACAAATGTTTCCATCCTTAATTCTTAACTTTCATAAAGCCTTTTTAGTTTAAAATGTAGACACAAAGGGTTACCGACGGCTAAAAAATGGACAATATTGGCAACAAAAATGAGAGTTGGAGACTAGTGCCAATATTACTATTCTAAATGGAAAATATCTTAACAATTATCCAAGTAGGTTGCTATCAGTTTTCTCAACTAATAAAAAAGTGCATGTACATAGAGACTTATTTCAATATAAATTGTCATAAAGCTCAAAATTTTGTCAAATTTTTAAAATTAAAAAAAATGTCTACACTAGATATATATATATATGTATTGAAGGATAGTCTGTTGAAATTCGTGGAATTCACAAATAGTTATTATTTAAAAAATCGAAAGATTTATTTGACTATTGAAGAGAAGCCAGAGTTGGGGTATTTTATATTTTATATATTTATATATTTTATATATTAAGTATACGCACGAAGGTCTGCAAATTAAAATTAATCATACTGCCAGCTTAGTGATATAGAGTTGGTCGTAACAATTTAGGAATATGTACAAATATAAGTTTGAAATATTTCTTGTCATTTATTTTGGTTCAAGACCATAGGTTGTGCCGAAGTCTTCAGCAGAACCCAAAAATAGCAAAGAAGGCAAAGTGAGACCTTTATTGTTGCAGCTGAAAGTTGACTGCGCAGTTTCGATGGGCGCTACACCATCTCATCAGAACTTTCGCAACGAATGTATGTCTTTGACTTAAATCAGGGTTCATATTAGTACCAGCGGTCACATATTTCTAATGAGAAACGCTGATAAACAAAATATTCCACCGAACTAAGTCGACACACTAAAAAATCTCACTTTGCCAATTCAATGTTGAAATATTCTTGAAATATAATTATTAATATTCACAAATATATATTATTTATAAAAATCGAATTAAATAATCATGATGTGTCAGATTTAGATATATATATTTTTGGTCATAATAATTTAGGAAAGTTTACAAATATATTCTTGAAATGTGAATATTTTTTCATTCAATGTAGATATATTTAATATAAACAATTAAGAATATAAGGTCAATAATCAATACCCTCTATAGATGAACAAACATTTTTAGAAAAGCTTTTAAAATTAGAGCATGAATTACTGTTCCTTTTCATCAGGCTAGAACAGGAGAGGCGTATTAAATGCAAGTTTCCAGAACATATTTAAAAACATTATGTCTAAGACGGCATTTCAACATACGACCCTATCCAATTCACCACACCCTATTCAATAGCACTGTGGTGATGAACTTTGGAGTTTTTTATTCTTTGTTGAAATGAAGATTTTCGGGCTTGAAAGTGTAAAAATAGTTTTAAATTTTGGACCATGTGATGTATAAGTATTATTAATTCATGTGTTATTCCACAAAATAAATTCACAACCATAATACGATACTATATCAATGATTTTTAATAGAAAACTAGTAGAGAATCAGCCTAAAATATAGACAACTTTAAAAAAGTATCGATTTATGGTTAAATTTATACTAAATTCTCAAAAAACTATATCTTATAATATCAAAATATCTGACGTTAAGGCACATTTAAAAAGAAACTTGAAGTTTCGGAGGCTATTTAATAGCACTTTTGGGGGATATTTGGGAGCTTTTATTTTGATTCTATTATTGCAACAAATGTATGTGATTTTTCAGTTACTACGTGAATCATTTGAGTTGCAGCAATAATATTTCTCTGTAATATTACTAAATCTATTATTTTATACAACAATTTGTAATGGTTAACCTGTTATTATTGTTTCATATTCAACACATCTAAAATGTGTTAAAATAGTTTTCAATTTTGGACCACGTGACGTATAATTAATATTAATTCAAGAGTTATTTCATAAAGTCGTTTATAAATTTTAAATCATATAAGCAAATTAGTTTATGTCAATGATATTTAACAGAAAACTGGCAAAGAAGACTCGGAGGAAATGAGAAACATCGACAGAAAATTTAGGTCTATGTAAAAACGAGAAGTTTTATAAGATACCCTTTTTTATTGGTTTTCTTTTGAAGAAAGGTACAATAAAAAAAATCTCTCAAATAAACTGTTATTAACTTGTGTTTCGATGGATTGACATTCGGTGTTTCTAAACCAGAAAAATAATATCGAAAATGTCCCATAAAATTGGAAGTGAAAGATTCTGAAAACGTCTTCCTTGTCAATGAAATGAAACAATTATACTTCCAATAAGAAAAAACTGTGAAAAATTGCAAATCAACGTTAATCATACGCCACCACGCTAGTATCAAATTAATATTAAGCATACAACCCGCAGTTTAGTAATTAATATTAATAATACGTTCGTGTCTTCTTTACAATTGTTTTAGAAATCATGTTGCGAAACCCAATTCCTTTTAAAATTCCATAAATGTTTCGCTCCCAGTTAAAGTTAAACATTTTTCTCCTGAAAAGGGATGTTTTTTCTGGATTAATGTACCGTTAACTGGTAACTCTTTTCAAGGCTGTTGGTATTTTATGAAGTCCTTCACATTTTATCGTTGTACAGTGTTTTTGTTTCATTAGAATGTTGTTGTTGTTGCTGCCGGCAAAAGTGTGTGTTAAACGCAATTTTAAAAAGCTTTAATTGAGTCATATTTCTTAAGAAATTGAAAGAGCCTCCTTGTTGTGCTGCTGTGTGCTATCGTTTGTTTATCGGCCGTCATAAAAAGCTATGTTATTTCGGATTTCACTTTTGTTTGGTGGGTGTCCTGGCAAGTGTTAAAGTACGATATCCTTGATGGCTGTAAGAACTGAAAGGGATCTTTTATGTTTATGCGAGTGGGAGAGGTGTGTGCATTGTCAAAAGTCTATAAATGTTTCTTTTTTTCCAGTTAAATTACGCCATAAAATTGTTTCAAGTCTATGACAATTAGGCACAAAACAAAGAGCCGGATAATAAAATCTTTAGTGGGGGTGGCGAGTCGTCTATGGAATGTGGTGATAAAATATTTGTAACAAAGGATAAATTTCCCAAAGTACTTAATGCATGTAAACATTAGCGAGATTATTAAACATTTGTCATGTGAATGGGTTGACAGAAGACGACTGGATACTTAAAAGATAACAGTGGGAAAGTTCAGTTGATTCTTAGTCGGTGTCCGTAGCAATTAATGTTCATTGTTACGGAGAACAAATAATAATAAAAGATCAGCACATTAACTTTGTTGAAATGGGCGCGAAATGTCGATTTCATGAAGCTACGATAAACTTAGCTAATAGTGTCTCCTCTCCAATGATATGCTTTACAGTTTTTCCCTCGCTGTTTTAAGAACATTTGAAATTGTCACTTATATTTCAGTTATGCTTTGGTGGACATTTAAGGTAAAACTAATTTGATTTCTTCCAAATGCGTCTGCTGTTTTCTAATAATTGTCTCTGGATAATTACGATTATCTTGGAGGTGTTGAACTTATTTCTTTGATTAAAATAATTCCAGTTCGAGTTAGAAATCATAAAATATACGGAATTTATAAAGCACAAATTTGTCCAATTTGCGCGTATTTTGCATAAACACGTAACAGTGGAATGTTTGGCTAATTAAGAAAATAAACAAATATCCTTTACCCTGGAAATATAGAATAGATGTGGAATTCACAAATAGTTATTATTTATAAAAAAAGTGAAAGATTTATTCGACAAATGAAGAGTAGCACGAGTTGGGGTAATATTTATTTTGAATTAATAATAAGTATACGCTCCAAAGTATACAAAATAAAGTTAATCATACTCCCTGATGTTTGAGAGTAGATTTTTTGTTTTTACATGTAATTTTCAAGAAGTTCTATTGATAACAGCAGAATGTGGGATTTTATATAAAAAATATCTAGCTTTTTGTATATATCCATAGTATTGGCGTGTTTTACTAATTTTTAAAAATATATAAAAACAAATTTCATTTAAACTGGAAATATTGAAAGATATTCTGCTGAAATTCGTAAATTATAGAAAAGGCGATAGATTTTTTCGGCAATTGAAAACGTGCGTCAGCTGTTTAAACCAGTGTTGCCAAAAAGATAATGGCTAAAAAATCACCATTTATTAAATTAATATTAAGTATACGCTCCAAGGTCTGATAATTCAAATTAATTATACTCCCTGATGTTTCAGAGTAGTAGAAAATGCGTTGCAACCAAACAATATTTCAAACTATATTTTGTATTACATTCCATAATATTTTACGCAGATATATTTATATACACTTTTGACGAATGATGATGACGGAAAAAAGTTTATAGCTGATCCCATCGATTTTTTTTAAATCGACCTTCCAGAAGTTACAAAAGATTAATAATTAGAACATATGTGCCAGTTAGAATGATAGTGGTCTAAGTCACACTTTATCCGTTCTGAGATATGCAATGGTTTATGTTTGAGTCAATTGAAAAATATTTTTCCACCCAAGCACAACATTTTTTTCTTAGAATATCCTACTATTATATCGAACTTTTATAAAAAACGACAACGTTGGTACCTCTAATGGAACCACTACTTTCAGAGGATGTACTGACATAGACCACTTTCATTCTTCTCAATTTTTCCTTACCAAAAATGAAATAAAACACAAAATATTTTATTAAAAAAATGAAAAAAATATATATAAATATTTACAGGTTGTTCTTCTAGAGACTATATTGAAATTATTATTTCAATATCATTTCACCTAAAATGGACATAATAAATAAAAAATGCTTGTTTACATCACTTTCAAACTAACACTAAAGACAATTTTGGTGTGCAAAAAATGAGAAATGTCATTGTAAGGGTACATTTTTTATAAATTTCAAAAATAAAAGTTCTTAAATTAGAGATCTGATTAAACTGAAGGAAAAAATGTGCATATCTCAATTTTTTGGATTATCATTCCAACTGGGACATATATTGTTTGATGTTCTAAAAAACCATTATTTTGTAAAATAATACGAATTAAAATTAATCATACTCTCCATAAACATATAATTCAGAAGCAAGAATGTCCATCAAGCATTGGCGTGTTAAATTAGTAAAAAAATATCGAAAATCGTCACATTTAAAAACATGTGAATGTGGTCAAATATTTAAAGTAAATGGTTAATTTTTCAGGACAAATAATTCATCTGTATCTGAGAGCAGAATAGTAAACAATATGCAGCAGAAATTTTGCCCAAGGGCAATGTACTATAGTTGTATTTCTTAACTCGAAAACGATATTAACATATTTTTATGGATATATTTTTTTCTAATTTTTATTAAAATTCCAATTTTCGTCGAAGGTATCTTTAATATTTGTAATCTCATTTTGGAAATGTAAGACCGATAACACATTTTGATATGCCCAATTAAAGGTAATTATGATGGCAGCAAATTTTTCGAATATCACTTGCACATAGAAAGAGTGGTTTAGGAACAATCTCCAAAAAATTAACGTTTTTTCGATTTTTTTTGATGGCACGAAAAAACGCACTACAAATAGAAAAACACTTGGAAAATAAAAATGTTTGTTTTAATTTTTAATAGTTTCTAACGAATAAAACAATGTCTATATAGAAGTTATGACAATCATGTTTTGTTTAAATTGTTGGATAAATTTGGCGAAACCCCACTTTACAATTAGGATAACAGATGACTCATTTTATAAGAGCCTATCTGAGCCAAGACGTGGCCATTATAAAACTTAATTTTCGGTTTCAGATTTTGTAGTCCCAATGCTATAGAGAAAATCAAACGAAGAATTGGGACTACAAAATCTAATTAAGTTTGATAATGGCCACGTCTTGGCTTAAGGGGTCTAATAGACTCGAAAAATTGGCATTTTGTTGGCTGAATTATAAATAAAGAAGGTTTTCTGAGGATACTAAGAGAAAAATTGAAGTCAAACGCGTAAAACTACGTGTTCAGGGCAGGTTAAAATTTAATCAATTTCATTAATAAAATCAATGATCGATCCAAAACACAATCAAATCGGAGTAGCTTCTTTATAACTGCCCAAAAGTGCTCCATCGTCCTCCCCAATCCCCCACCTAAAATTTGTGGGATGAATTGGACCGCCGTATTCGCCGCCACTCAATAACCTACACAACCGAACTAAAAAAAACGATTACATGAAGAATGGTATAAAATACATATTTCCAGTAACAGGAAAATCGTGGATATTATCGTGAAAAAGGCGTTACTAAATGTTCACAAAATCACGTTGTTGTCTTATTAATTATCCTTTTTTTAAGAAAAGCCAAATATTAATGACGCTATGATTTTTGACGTAAATAAAGTAATGCGTTATTTTTAATTATTTGTAATCAGTTAATGATTATTTTTTGGAGGATTTTAAAGCTCATCTAATGGTGAATTAAGATTATAAAATAAAGTTTTATGTTTAAATAACGTACATGGATTAATGGGCGTTTGATCTATCACCAATGATAATGTCGAATATTAATGAGAAATTTTTTCAACGTTACAATATGGGCTATTCTAAAGGAAAACAAAATATATATTTTTAAATTTTACCATTTCTATGAAGTTATTCCGTGCCAACAAAAAATATATTTTTTTTGAAAAAAATTTTTTGGTATTGTTGTTAAAACTTTTCATGTGAACATGCGAGTGTGTTTGGACTTTATTTTCAAAAATGAGAGTTCAGATATTAAAAGCACCATCGGCGTTATTTCCATAGACTTAATAAATGAAATGAATGACAAATTAAATTGGAGAAAAGTTATCTATAAAAAATTTTTGTGTTTATTTTGTGAATCAATGAACACAAACCTATTTTCAGCTCTCGTGCACAATTGTAGCATAGTGTAATTGCTTTGCGTTTTACTCATATGTATCTGAAAACAGCATTTTAATTGCGAGTAAAATTGTCTTTTCAAATTCATAATTTGTTGCTTTTTGAGAGCCAAGAACATTTGATTGTTATCTCTGCATTTAATTTAATTATTTTCTCTTTGAAAGTTTGTTTGTGTGCTAATAATATCAATTGTTATTATTATCAACGTTTTTATTATTATATTTTTTTAACTTTTGTATAATTAGCATTTCATATTGTCATATTAATTGCAGAGCTACACATCAACATGAAGTAATAAGAGTAATTTTTGTCTAATTGGCCGTAAGGCTTAGAATAAAATAAATAAATGAGTTCTTTGGAATAAAGTGAAAATGGATTCTCTATTAGTTAATGTAGGCAGATACTCACTAAAATATGACAAACAAATTACAATTATTTTTGAATTTTATTTTGTGGTGATATTTCCAGTTATTCCAATGAAGTTTGTGAGGAATGAATGAATTGAAGAGGATTACGGACGATAATCTACCCAATTCAGACATATCTGATTTTTTGTGTTATTACAAAATTCGACTTCGAAATAAAATACATACAAATATTTAAGTCTCTTTTTACGGTGTGGAATTAAAAATATCACATTGATCATACGTACCATGTGTCACAAATTAATATTGATCATACGGCACATTTTAATATTTATCATATGCTCGAGTGGAAATAAATATATCACATTCATCATACGCACAATGTATCACAAATTAATATTAATCATACGCTCTGTATATTGAGAAGTCTTCTTAAAGGAACCTATTGTTAAACGTATCTGGAAAAAATATTTTTTTCTTGGAAACTAAAATAATGGAGATTAGTAGTGTATGCCGAATATTTCTAAATCTTAAATGATCGTTACTGTTTTCAATATGAATTCAATAAATCGAACCACAAACTATGAAATGTTCAATTATATATCATGTCTATTCAGGCAAGCCCGCTTCAATTGACGCATTGGAAGACAATATTGAAGCATTTATTCGTGAGATACCGGCCGAAATGTTGGAAAGAGTATGCCAAAATTGGACTAAGCGGATGGACCATTTGAGGCGCAGTCAAGGTCAACATTTGCATGAAATAATCTTCAAACATTAAATTATATGGACCGTACTATCGATTCAAATAAAGATTTCATGCATTTTTCTGAATTTTATGCGTTTTTTTAACTTTTTTAACTTTTAAAAAATCACCCTTTATATGATTTCCAACTTCTTTGGAAAATAACAATCGTTAAAGGATGGCAAACTTTTTATATTTTTTATTCACATAAATCAATGTATATTTAAGGCGATTGCTGGCTGGCTGAACATTCTCCATGAATATATTTAATTCAATCTTCGCGAGATTTATGCACATATGCGACACATCGAACATACATATCCATAGAAATGGAATGTATCGCTAGACGGAATATTTTCATTAAAACAATGAAGAAATTAAATTCTTTGCAAAACTCGACACTCACAATCGCACATGTGTACAGCAGTGAGCACTTAAGTAATTATTTTCATACGATGCGAAAAACGATGAATTATAATGAAATTCCCCATGATATCGATTTGGGCTGACTCTGACGCGTATGTACGTCATCATTGTCAGCACCACCACCACCACGATTCTTAGTGTTCCGATCCTTGACGACTGTCATTCCCTTGATGTGCCCTTAAATCTCTTATGTTATTTTATTTTTCCTGTCCTGCGTTCCCGTTTCGTTCCCTGATGATTGAAAACAAACATCCCTGGTTTAATTTTTTTTCGGTGGGGGTTGGTTAAAATAAAAAATTATGCAAATAAAAGATTGAAGAAAATGGCAACTGTGTTTTTTCTTCTTTGTGCACTGTGCTCTGTTGCCCCAAGATAAAGTACGTCACAGCAAAGAAAGTATCTCAGCTCAAACTCTTGAGATTCTCTTTCCACTTTCCGCCTCTTTTTTTTTGATTCTTTGTTCGGGTTACAAAAAGTTGTACGAAAAAAAAAAACGTAGATGATGATGGGGGAGCGGGGAAGTAAAGCCTCCATGCACCGTATCATCCGGTCCAGACCATGAATGTTGCGACGACACAGTGAATGGAAATCTTTCACTTAAGCGTTAAATTTTTAATTTAAATTGTCATCACTCAACGCGAAATTGTTCGCCAAGAGATGTAAACGAGATGCTGTATGTAAATGCGAGCACACTGATTGTTGTTGTTGTTATTGTTGTTGTTGTTAATAAGTGTAAAGGGTGTTGTGTACGGGGGGTGTTAGAGAATTTAGGTTGACAGACAGATTTAGGGGGGTTGTTAGAGAGGTTGACAGATCCGAGCAAGGATTCTTAATGTGTTACTGTTATTGACAGCATTAATCATGCGTTCCATGTACAAATATTTAATATGAATAATACGCCTACTGTGTCAGTAATTAATATTAATCATACGCGTTTTATATTTTCAAGAGAGTTAGTGCTGTATTGGCTTCAAATTCGTTTATGGGGGAGATTTTTTTCATTGGTTGGCCGAATCTATTTCTGATTCTTAGTATGAAACTTATGGATATGATTTATAAGATGGAGATTATAAACCGGCATTAATTACACTGTCCAACAAATGAAGACTTTTTGAATGGAACAGAATAGCGACCCTATAATTCTGAAAGGGCATGTTGAGTAGATCATTTGTGTAGAATCAACCAGCTGGTCTGAGTTTCTTTTTACAGCGGGTCAAAGTTTTAATTTTTTGGTCGAAGGGAGCTTTATATTAAGCCAAAAAAGTGTTGTAAGTTAATGTCTTCGAGAATTCTTATTGTCAGAACTATATTATGGAATTTTATGAGGATAATTTTTGTGGAAGATTTTAACCCTGAAAAAATCATAACCCATGAAAAAATTAAAAGAAGGCCTTTTAAAAGTAATCCATTCGATCAAAAAATGAAAACTTTGAACCACAGTATAAAGAAACTCATAACAGCTGGACTATATGTTTATTCTACAAAAACTATCTACTAAACCTTCATAACCAGGACCCTCATAACATCGTCCGGTAAATAATCAATATGTATTCAAAATTAATTGTGGCAAAGGCAGAATATATTTACAGCGCATATCGGAAATTGAGGCACAGAAAGAAATCAAAAGTATATCAGCAAAATAGAAGAAAATTTTCATATATCGATATTTCAGATGTTGATATATCAATGTAATCCAGCAGATGCAGTACCATTCCTTTTCTTTATTCTGACTTTTGAGGAGAGGTGTCACGAGCTCTTCTGTAAGTAAAATGTATCAGCTAGGATTTTGCTACCTCACGTTACCCTAGTGCGAAAAACAAGGCTTCCTCTGTTATATATTTATTTATAATACGCAAAGGATAAAACTGAAAGGCAAGATCTTCTATGACATGTTATTTTAAAAGGCGCCTGGCCGAAAGCTCTTATGATGGAACCATTAGAAGACCTTCCAATGGAGACAATCGACAATGTTTTCTCAAAGAAGGCATCACCCCGTTGTATTTTTTTGAATAATAAAATTTCCTATCATAATTAGTTGATTCTGATGATCTAAACTAAATTATACCTGTTGATCGTCCATAACGAATTTATCGATTGAAATTCAAAAATGGACATTTTTCAACAATTATTTTAAATACTTATTCGCGCCCAATGTTAACGATATATATGTCACATAAAAGAGGAGAATATCTCTTAAAAATACTTGAATTTACATGTTTCTATCTGCATTAGTTCAGCATGAACAACTATTTTGAGTTCTCTCCTTAGTTTATTTAGTATATTCATATTTTATTTTTTAAAGGAGAAAACTTGAAATTGTTTTAATGCTAAACTAATACAGTTTGAAACTTGCAATTTGACGTATTTTTAGCACATATACTCTTCTTTAATTTTGCATTTACACCGGTATCATAGGGTGCGAGTAAGTATTTAAAATAATTTTTGAAAAATCGTAACCTTGAGAAGTTTCTAGGATGAGGAAATGAAAAATTAAAAACGCCAATTAACTCCAGTACACCTATTGTTTTAGACGTATGTACACTATGCCACAAAAGTCTACAAACGATGCTACATATTAGTTTTTATTTATTTTTGTTTTCTGGAGACTGCGTATTATTCTCCAGCTTCGATGTAAAAATTTACATATAAAAAATCCCACCCTATCCACATACAAATTGTCGTGCCTGAACAACACAATAGCAATTATTATTTCATCCATAATTTGCAATCGTTTGTAGACTTTTGTGGCATAGTGTATATCATCTGGTTCAATTGTAATATGGACTGTCGTACAGTATTATTAATCATTCGCTAAGTGTTTCCGTAATTAATATCAATCATACGACACAAGTGTATAGTAGCGTGTATAGAATGCAATTACTGATTTAAATCAAAAAAAATCTCATTCATTCCCAACATAATTTTTCACTCAGATATAACTAGTAACTTTTGTATTAATATTTGTACTTTTAATTTGGAAATGAAAATTCCACAACACCTCTCTTATATGTCCAATTAAAGGTAATTATGATGTTGCGAATGTCACTTCCACATAGAAGCAGTAGTATAGGAACAGTCTCCAAAAATTGAAAAAAAATATATTTCAGGAAAAAATCTGTTTTGCTGCAATAAAAAACTATACAAATAGATATAAAATCTGAAAAAATATTTGTTTTATATATTTTAATAGACTACATTATAACGAAGAAAACCGTGTCTATATGTAAAATATGTCTGGGTAAATGTAGAAGTTATTGCCCTCTTTGTAAATGACTTTCTAAATTTGTGGTTAAATAGCGCGAAAGAGCCCTTTGTAAATTATATAACAGACTATGTTGTTTTATTTCATAATAGCTGGGATCTTAACAAAGAAAACAATGCCTAGTTGAAGAAAATCTATAGAATAATGGAGACCATTCTTGTGGAATAACATGACCTCTTCAAGTATGACTAATTCTATTTAAACAGAAACTTTGCAAAAGAGTGACTCGATTTTTAGAAATTCTCTTACTTCTACACTTATTCATAATTTTTCTTCAAATATCCCTTGTTTTCTTCATTAAGCAGTTATAAACTATTATAAACTAAAACTAATTATTTAATTTAATTCTCGCTATTTAACCACAAATTTAGAAACTCATTATTTTTTTTTTTAATTCTTTCGCATCTACAAAGTGTGTCATAACTTCTACAGTTATCCACATATCTTATACTTGTAGACGTTCGATTTCTTCGTTAGAATTTTAGCTATTGAAAAATATTTTTTCTAATTTTTTATTTCTTTTGGTTTTTTGAGTCAGCAAAATTCGTTTTCGAAAAAAACAATTTTTCTCAATTCATTGGAGACTTTTGCTGAACCACTATTTATATGTGAAAGTGTAAATCACAAAATCTGTAGCCATTATTAACGTTATAAATTACCTTTACTCGAACATATAAGCGGGTGTTATCGGACTTATGTTTCCAAAATGAGAGTAACAATATTAAAGGTACTTTCGTTGAAAATTAAATTTCTGGAAAAAATAAGTATCGTTTTCGATTTTAGAAAACTAAAATAAATAAAAAATAATAAGTATTGGATATAACGAATTTCTCAATTTAAGAAGATACGATGAAATTCATAAATGGATATTAATCATACGCTCCAAGTGCAGGCAGAGATATTATTATTCGCTGAGTGTTTTATTAATTAATATTAATCATACGACACATGTGTTTTTAAAGCATTTTTTGAGAGATTTTCTTCAAATAGGCTCTGTTTTCTTCGCTAATATCCCAGCTATTATAAAATATTCTTTTATTAAATTTACAAAGGGGTTTCCGTGCTTATTAGAAAATCATGATTAAAAATTATATATTTTACGCCTAGAAAAATTTCTTTTCAACGTTATCTTAGCTAGTAGTAGGCTCTGTTTTCTTTATTAATATGCCAGCTATTATAGATTTAACAAAATATTCTCTTATACCATTTACAAAGTGGTTTTCGTGCTTTCTAAAAAATCATGATTAAAAACTATATTTTTTGCGCATACAACATTTGTTTTTATCGTTATTTTAGCTAGTAAAAAATAAAACGAAATATTTTTCCATTTTTACTGGTTTTTTCGTGTTTTACTAATTAATAGTAATCATACGACACCTGTGATTATAATGCATTTAATCATAGACATTTTCTATTTTCTTCCTTAATATCCCAGCTTTAATAAAATGTTCTCTTATTTAATTTAGAAAGGGTTTTTTTGCTTTTTAGAAAATCATGATTAAAAATTATATATTTTGCGCCTACAAACATTTGTTTTCGTCGTTATGTTAGTTAGTAAACAAATAAAACAAAATATTTTTCCATTTTTTCTATATTTACGGGTTTTTTCGTTTTTCAATAATTAATATTAATCATACGACACCTTTGATTTTAAAGCATTTAATTTAATATGTTCTTCAAATAGGCTCTATTTTCTTCGTTAATATTCCAGCTTTAATAAAAAGTTCTCTTATTAAATTTACAAAGGGTATTTCGCGCTTTTTAGAATATCATGATTAAATATTATATATTTTGTGCCTACAAACATTTGTTTTCATCGTTATGTTAGCTAACAAAAAAATAAAACAACAATTTTTATTTTTTTTTTTTTCATTTTTACGGGATTTTCGGGTCAATAAAAAACGTTTTTCTAAAAAAAATCTCATGTTTTGGGGACTGTTCATGAACCACTGTTGAAAGTCAAATTCACAACATATCCAGTCATCATAATTTCCTTTAATTGGACATTTAAGCGGGTGTGGTGAGTACAAATATTAAAGATTCGATGAAAATCGGAATTTTAGTAAAAATTTTGAAAAAATATCCATGAAAGAGTTGTTTCAGTTGATTTTATGACTCAGTATGCCTCAATGAAAACAAAAATATTTTTTAGGTCTCAAACACAAAATATTTAGTGATATTAGTGCTGTATTTCCTGAGGACACCTCTGACGCCCAAAATCTGTGTTTGAACTCTGGCCGAAATTTCTATCACTCCCAAGCGACACGCAGCCATAAAATTACAGTCTCAGACCATGTTTAATATTCACACTCGTACATGTTGATGCCGGTTTTGTTGTTGTTGCTGTAGCTGTGGTTGTGTGGAGAGGAGTGTTTCCGGTGCTCGTATCTATCGTATGGTAGTATTTACATAATGTTTTTATATTGCCATTTAATAAATATTAATTTTGACTTACAAATTTCGTACTGTTACCTAAAGTCAACTACATGTGTACTTGTCGTCAGAGTGATAGAGCCGGAGGCAGCGGCAGTGGAAGTGGCAGTGACAGTGACACTTACGTTGACACTGTCTCAGTGTGTCAACCACAGCAACAGCGTGGGGGATTTTGTTTTTCGCAAGCAGCAACGAACATGTTTTCCGTGTAATTTCTTTTCGCATGATTTTCAATTTTGATTCTGTTGACATTTAATTTTCATTTGCATAATTTTTTTCAGCTTGGCTCGGCTTGGTTTGGTTGGTCTTGCCATGGTGTGGTTGTCAACATGGTGACTTGGTTGCCTGGCTGTTATTACGGACGAAGGATTTTTTTGGCTTGATCTCAGCCATATTTTGCAACAGATTAACATTAAGAGAATATCCCCCGTTTTGTTTCATTAATATTTAAAATGGCATGGCGTAGGAGGAGGTGAGAGCTGGTGGGTTTTAGCGTAATACGCGGTGGTGGTGGTGGTGTAATGAATCTGTTTTTTTCCATTCACATGTACAATGTGTGGGAGTGTTTGTTTTTGAGGATTGTCTTCCATCCCAAGTAAACAAAGAACACACAAAGTTATTGTTTTGTTTAATTTTGATATGTTTACAGTTTCACCTGAAAACATACTGTAAATTGGGCAAAATTCAAAATCCCGCCATCACCATCACCGCCATCATCCCGATGACCTCGGGGCTTAAGTGCTTTTTCAGTCGCTGTTGTATTTTATTTTGAGTAAATATAAATAATTATTTAGGAAATTATCCAGGGATTTGGGGCCACAAGATATGTATGAATGTATGTATCTCTGGCAAAACATGCAACGATTTCGTATTAATGATGACAGCTTTTTTATGCGCAGGGATCACGAGTTTGGCAGACAGCGATATAACACAAGTTGTGAAATGTTTTGCAACTGGATATGACAGGCGCTCCGGTTTTAAATGAAACTTCTGGCCGACAACAGGGAGTCGGGACAGCATATTAATTTAAAGTATGGCTTGCACTTAAATATAATTGAATTAGCATTTGAAATTAGAGGGCTAAAAGAATAACAGGCGAAGAATTATTTAATATGGAATACAGGATTACTAGAATTCATGAACTCCAGAATACGTGAATATTTGTTTTTAAACACTTGGATGAGACCAGGAAGCAGATTGGTCAGAAAACTTGTGGAATATGTTTCGAAAGCTTTAATAATAAATCACAACCTTGTCCAGAGATGGCTATCGAACTAAATTAATTTGAATATGAGCTGTGAGGATAACGAGCTGGTTGAAAGTGTCGAATATCTTCTCCAACTCTGATCGGCTATGGCTTGCAGTTTAGTGGCTTATGTTTAGTGACACTGGCTTCAGCTTTCTTAAAGGCAGGTTGTTTCCTAGGAGAATCTTAAAAGCCCCTGATATCATAAAGGACATCTTAAGGTTTGAGTTGGCTGCTAACTTGCTGACTGTCTCCAAAACATAACCTAAATAAGTATGTGGAAGGAGTGCGACAAAGAAAGGCTAAACAGGTGCAAGAAATACGCCCTCGTAACAGCGTATGGGAGATTATACTACAGCAAAAGAATACAAATTTAACTATTTTTATTTTTGAGGAATACTGAATCATAAAATCAACTCCAAAATTTGTATGGATAAATTTGTTTTTTTTTTTTAATTTTTTTTACTAAAATTCTGATTTTCGTCGAAGGTACCTTTAATATATGTACTCTCATTTTGGAAATATAAGGCCGAGAACACAAGCTTATATGTCCAATTAATTAATGGCTATATATACTTTATATTTATATTATACTTTCGCATAACTTTAGGAAGTCTCATAAAAATTTAGAAAATATTTTTTAATAGTCAGCAATTTAAAGAAGAAAAAATGTCTAGATGTAAAAGTTGTATGTTTAAATGTAAAAGATATGACCCTCTTTGTAATTTTTTAAAATTATGATTTTCTAAATTTGTGTTTAAATAGCACGAAGAGATCCTTTGAAAATTAAATAATAGAATATTTTTTATTATTATCTATGAAAATAAGTCATATTTGAAGAAAATATATCAACAAATGTAAAAGTGATGTACCTTATTGTAGAAGTTAATCTTTTTACGAATTTTTTGTTTAGTATTTTTTTAATGTATCCATTAAAGACAATTTTTAATGTTGCTTTTGGAGTTTACAAAGCCAAAATACATTAGAAACTTCAGAAAAATCTGTTGCATAGTGTCATTAGTATGAAACCACAATTCATTATCGAAAATTCTTGTTGGAGAACCTATGCTGAATATATTTAAAGAATATATCGGAAATTGTGGAAAAGAGACAAATCAAGAGTACATATTGAAAAGAGAAATCTTTTCAGTAAATAAAATATATCAGCAAGGATTTTTATATTTGTTTGGGCTGTTTAATGATGATTTGCAAAATATTTTGTTTCTAGATCACACTGTCTGGGAGATAAATGCTCTTGAAAAGACCCCTAAAAAGCACCCCTTGTATTTTTTCTGAAATTATAGATCCTTGAAAGCACTTTAAATATACATTTTGATTCTTGCCTTAAAGTAACATATTGGTCGAATTATTGAACGTTTATAGTATTTTTTGTGTTTTTTTTTTCATAGCGACAACTGAAAACTTTTTCGTATTTGGTGATAGTATTTGAAAAAATAAATAGCTGCAATGATGTCTAAACGATGAACTTTGGAAGGAAATTGACGCCGCAGCGCTTATTTTTGTAAAAACATTTTGTTTTAGTTTAAAAAATGGAGTCGGATTGAGCATCATTCGAAAGGTATTGATTTCTTCTTTTTAATTTTTATTACACATTTTCCAAAACGCTAAACGTTCAATAATACGACCAATAATTTATATTAAAAATTCTTCCAAGGGTCTATTAATTCAGAAAAAAATATTTGTTGCACCAGTAGGCCCAGGGAATCAACATGATTTTTAATTTTTGCTTAAATAAAACTTTACAAATTAGATAACAGAATATTGTTTTTAATTTTATAATAGATCGTCTGAAATATGCATCTGCCAAAA
This sequence comes from Polietes domitor, assembly GCA_947397865.1. Classification (NCBI taxonomy): domain Eukaryota; kingdom Metazoa; phylum Arthropoda; class Insecta; order Diptera; family Muscidae; genus Polietes; species Polietes domitor. The sequence continues at coordinate 179,376,161 of OX377619.1, forward strand.
AAGGTTCACCAAAAAATTAAATCAGGAATAACTTTATTTTTTCCTTATTTCGATAACTAAAGTGTGATTTTTTAGCTATTATCTTTTTGGCAACACTGGTTTAAACAACTGACGCATGTTTCGTGTTTTGTTTCACTGTCAAACATCTTCAGTTTGGTCTATAATTTAACCATGATTCGTCTTACAAACGAAAAACGCTTGCAAATTATTGAATTTTATTATCAAAATGCGTGCTCTGTTAAGAAAGTTCATCACCGAAAAATTGTTCAGCGACGAAGCTCATTTTTGGCTCAATGGGTACGTAAATAAGCAGAATTGTCGATATTAGAGTGAATATCAACCAGAAGCTTTGCAAGAGCTACCAATGCATCCAGAAAAAGTCACAGTTTGGTGCGGTTTATGGGCTGGTGGCATCATTGGACCGTACTTCTTCAAAGATCTTTGTAACGTAACTGTGAATGGTGAGCGCTACCGTGAGATGATATCCAACTTTTTTTTTTTGCCCAAAATGCAAGAGCTTGACTTGCATAACATGTGGTTTCAACAAGACGCTGCCACATGCCACACAGCACGCGCAACAATGGACTTATTGAGAGGCGAGTTCGGTGAATATTTTATGTCACGTTCGGGACCGGTCAATTGACCACCTAGATCGTGCGATTTAAGCCTTTAGACTATTTTTTGTGGGTCTATGTTAAAGCTCATGTCTATACAGACAAGCCCGCTTCAATTGACGCATTGGAAGACAACATTGAAGCATTTATTCGTGAGATACCGGCCGAAATGTTGGAAAGAGTATGTCAAAATTGGACTAAGCGGATGGACCATTTGAGGCGCAACATTTACATGAAATAATCCTCAAACATTAAATTATATGGACCGTACTATCGATTCAAATAAAGATTTCATGCATTTTCCTGAATTTTATGTGGTTTTTTTTGAAAAACTTTGCTATAGCTTTTAAAAAATCACCCTTTATTACTATTTTGAAACTTGAAGTTAACTTGTTCTCTTTTACAGGGTTTTCCAACAAGAGGTGTTATTTTGAATCACGCGGTATTAGCGGTAGGTTGCTGTCACTTTTGAATCTTTTATTCTTTGACATTTGACAAGTAGAAACTACGCCATTGCGAAAAATGAAACGATACAACGCATTGAAATTATTAAAATTCATGAATGATAATGATCCGGAATTCCATCGAAAAATCATCTTGACTGATGAGGCCCATTTCCACTTCGGTGGCTACGTCAACAAGCAAAGTTGTCGCATCTGAGTCTCGGAACACCCAAGAGTTATTGTTCAGAAGCCTCTCCATCCTCATCGTGTGACTGTTTGGTGTGGTTTATGGTCCGGCGGGGTCATTGGACCTTACTTTTTCGAAAAATTGCGCTATCGAGATATGATTAATAATTTTTTATGGTCGGAGTTGGATGGTATTGATCTGGACAACGTTTACTTTCAACAAGACGGCACTACGTGCCACACAAGCAACGAAACCATTGCTCTTTTACGGGAAAAGTTTCCGGACCGTGTTATTTTTCGAAGAGGTGATCACAATTGGCCACCGAGATATTGTGATTTAACACCTTGCGACTTCCTCCTTTGGGGCCACGTGAAAGATATGGTCTACGCCAACAGCCCAGCGTCGCTTCAAGACCTCAAAGATAGCATCCGTGAGGCTATCGAGGACATAGGTCAGTTACTTTGCGATATGGGAGTGGAAAATTTCATGAAAAGGATATGGTCCTATAATCGTGGTCGTGGTGGCCATTTGGCTGATGTTGTTTTTCATTATTAACGGCATAACTTCCTCTTTATTATGAAATAAACATCCGATCATTTATATCAAAAAATGGCATATTTCTTTGAATACCAAAATAACACCTCTTGTTGGAAAACCATGTAAAAACCCTATAAGTTGTAGTATTATAATAGAAAATTGCTTTTTTTACTACACGTGGAAATATTTGTAGCGTCCGTATTCTTTCTGTACCTAATTTCAAAAAAATATCTTAAAGATATTTCTTGTTTTTCATAAATCTACGAACAAAAAATTGGCTGAAATTTGTTTATGTGACCTGGTCTACGAAAAGGGAGCTCAAGTGCGAAAACTAGTTTTCTGTGAAAAAGCTGTTAAAAGTAAGCAACTCGTTTCGCCAGTTTCTCATTATCTCGTTAATTGTTCTCCGCGCCGGACGTCCAGTAAGTGTTGTTGTTGGTCCAGTAAGTGTTGTTGTTGGTCGGAATATTATTATAGTTCATCGTGTAAGTTGCTAGTGTGGAAGATTACCAATAAATTATATTTTGTCGTATTTTTACTCTTCTTTCTCTACATTTTTAGTACACTTCTAAGCAAGTTAGGACTTTCTGCTTTTCACCACGTGAAAAAGCATCCCATCTTCCATCCGAATCAACCAAAAAGTGAAAATTGATAAGCGCCCTTTCAATTTTAAGTTTTAAGTTTTTGTTTTTGAAGCGTGCATTTCAATGTATAATTTTGTACTAATTTGTACTAAATCCTGATAATATATTTTTAAAATGTAGTACTTTAAGCGCTTCAGAACTCTGAAAATGCTGATCGCGTAGTTTAAAGCTGGGAGATGTCCATATATAGCTGATATTAGCTTACCTACGAAATTTTGTATATGTACTACAATGCGTATGATTAATTTTAATTATGGAGTAATTCAGAATTCCGGCCATATCTTTCGATGTGGTTAAGATATCAACAAGATTCACATAGAGGATTTTCATCCACAACATTTCGCGCTTAATAGAAATGTTGGTCATTTTCATGAATGCTCTATAACAATCTTTGGCCAACACTTTCTCGCCTCGCCATAAACAATGGGTTCAAAATCAAGCTTTGCAAATAATAAACTGGTTATTGAAAACGGCACTACTTGACACTTTCGTGAGAGCGAAGGTTACGTAAACAAAATTTCTGATGTCCTATTGGCGCAGAAATTTTGGATGTAGACTATGAAGGGATGTCGCTATCACAATCTGAGATATTTCTGAAAGATTCGTTTTGTTTTTTATTCACATTACTTTGGCCCACACACACGCGTGAGTATGTTGGCATATGGACGTGAAAAAGGACAACAAAATTACACGCATACATGTATCCTTAAAAGTATACAATTATGCAAACCTAAACTCCACACATGTGTAGTGTGTGCGATATAAAGTATGTAAGCATTTAGCTACATATTCATATGCACACATGACATCAGCCGAGGTGACACGTGTCCGTGATGCCAAAACCATACAAAAATCTCAGGGCACACATACACATACGCACAGAAAAAACAACAATAATGAAATACTTAAATGCCTCCGTTTTTTGCCTTCATAAGAAGCAACTTAACTTTTTCCTATCCCCCGCTCCACAAAGAAAAGCTTACAGGACACACACGCACACTCATACCCGTACGTACGTACTGTGTGTGTGTGCATACTCACAAAGTAAGATATCTCGTCATAAGTGTATGATTGTGCGGCGTGTAGGTGTGTGCGCGCTCAAGTATCCTTATAAAGTTGTTATATACGATGATGATTATTATAAATGCTGTTTATATTTACTTATGCGTAAATAATTTCATCATATAACAATAACTTTTATATATCAGCCATCCTGTGCAGTGGTTGGGCGGTTGGTTGATCGTATCAGGTACGATTTCTGTCAAGGATGACAGTGATTATATTCCCACTATGGTGCTGATTTTCTCAGGGACTTAAAGTGGCCGCCTCTGTATTTCTTTGCCTCTCTCTCTCGTGTATTCTAGGACATCTGTGCAAATTAAAAAGTTGAATGTTTTTTGTGTTTTGTTTTTGTTACATTTGTTTTAATCAAGCTTCCTTTGGAATGTTGTTTATTATTTTTGCTTTGCGGTGAGCGCAGCAAAGCAGGAAAGGATTTCCTCCAGAAAAGTTTTTTTATTACAGTTTCGGTGTTTTCGCTTCTTCTTCTTCTTTTGGTGTTCTTAAAGCGTTGAAACTCTAACCGCACATCTTAAGAGTAAAGTTTAAGAAAAACACTTAAGAAACTCTCATTTGGAATTGTTGTTATTTTTTCGGTTTCAGTGCCTCAAACTCTTTGTTTGTTTGTGTGTTTTTGTTTTAATTTGTTTAAATTAAAACAAAATGTGATTAAAATACGCAACAGACATCAGCAATTGTAATTGTTAATGACTCGCAGACATATTTCGGAGGAAAGTTATGTGTTCGAGCCCGCACCTTCAGAAATAAAGAACAGACGCACAAAATCGATGCTTTAAATTTAAGTTAGAAAAATGCTGACGTAAATCTCCATAAGCACGCCTTTGTCATAAATCCCTGCACACGAGAAAGCAACTATCGAAATAAACCTTAATCTTTGTCTGGATTTTGTGCTCAAATTAACACGTGTGCGAAATTGGTTTAGTCTGCTCAGGACAAGTCTGGAGCGTTTTGTCATTGAAATATACTACATACGACATGTTCTAAAGGTCAACTACTTCGTATAAGCGCATGACTTATTAAGGTAATATTATGGTAAGGTTTATTGGTAAATCTCTAACATAGATTGTACATATGGAACATCCCATGCAATTTAAGGTCTTACATACATGAAATACAAGGATATTAAGTAAAATGTCAGTGTTTCATAGATTTCGTACACCAATTCGTTGCACACACCAACAAATTAAATATGTCCAGAAAGAGGGAATAACAGTGAAACTTTTGTAGTTTACAGTTTTCGTATATCAATTCGTATAATGGTAAAAATTCAAAATTAATATTGATCTATTTCAATTTAAATTACTTATACGATCCGTTGTACTCTACATTTACATATATATTTTAGCTAAAATATCAGTATTTCTTTGTTTTCCTAAAACAAAACGTTGCACCCACGAAAAATTCCAATACGTTGTGAAAGAACGGTTAAAACTGAATTATCTGCATTTGAAAGTTTTCTTATATCAATTCGTATACTCGGTTAAAAATAAAAACTATATATATATATATATTTATGTATAGAGTAATTGAAATATATATAATTTCTTATTCCACAGACAAAAAAATTTTCAAATATAATATTTGAATATCAGTATTTAATGGTTTTCCTACATCAATTCGTTGCACACACGAACAACTAGAATATGTTCAGAAAGAGGGGCTAACACTGAAACTTTTGTAGTTTACAGTATTCTTATATCAATTCGTATAATGGTAAAAATTCAAAATTAATATTGTTCTATAGAGAAATTACAATTTAAATTACTTATACGATCCGTTGTACTCCATATAAAAATGTGAATTTTGTACGAGAAACTAAATAAATTGATTTATTCAGAATAATTGGATTTTAAAATAAGTGTGAAGTAGTATTTTACATCGTAAATACAAAAATTCAAAATGTTGCACACACGAAAAATTCTAACATTTTCTAAAAGCAGGATTTAAACTAAAATATCGCCATAACTTAGTTTTTCTCAATCAATTCGTTGCACCCCGAAAAATGCCAATCCCTTGTGAATTATCTGCATTTAACAGTTTTCTTAGATCAATTCGTTTACTCGTTTAAAAATAAAAACAACTAATGTAAATTGATACTAATGTTTATGTATAGAGTAATTGATATGCATATATAATTTCTTATTTCATACAACGCAGTCCGAAAAAAAAATCAAACTAATATAGCAGTATTTAGTGGTTTTCCCAGATCAATTCATTGCACACACGAACGAATTAAATATGTTCAGAAAGAGGGGCTAACACTGAAATTTTTGTAGTTTACAGTATTCTTATATCAATTCGTATAATGTTAAAAATTCAAAATTAAAAGTTTTCTATAGAGAAATTACAATTTAAATTGCTTATACGGTCCATTGTACTTCATATAAAAATGTGAATTTTGAACGAGAAAGTATATAAATTGATTTATTTAGAATAATTGGATTTAAAAATAAGTGTAAAGTAGTATTTTACATCGTAAATACAAAAATTCAAAATGTTTCACACACGAAAAATTCTAACATTTCCTAAAAGGATTTAAACTAAAATATTTTCATTACTTAGTTTTCCTCGATCAATTCGTTGCACCCGAAAAATTCCAATCCGATGTGAATTATCTACATTTGACAGTTTTCTTAGATCAATTCGTTTACTCGTTTAAAAATAAAAACAACTAATGTAAATTAATACTAATGTTTATGTATAGAGTAATTGAAATGCATATATAATTTCTTATTTCATACAACGCAGTCCGAAAAAATTAGTTTGAAAAAAAAAAATGAAACTAATATAGCAGTATTTAATGGTTTTCCCAGATCAATTCATTGCACACACGAACAAATTAAATATGTTCAGAAAGAGGGGCTAACACTGAAACTTTTGTAGTTTACAGTTTTCTTATATCAATTCGTATAATGGTTAAAATTTAAAATTAATATTTGTCTATAGAATAATTTCAATTCAAATTACTTATACGATCCGTTGTACTCCATATAAAAATGTGCATTTTGAGCGAATAATCAGAATAATTGGATTTTCCAATAAGTATTTCACATCGTAAATACAAGAATTCAAAATGCTGCACACACGAATAATTCTAACAAATTGCCATTACTTAGTTCTAGTTTTCCTCGATAAATTCGTTGCACCCACGCTGTGAAAGAAGGGTTTTAACTGAATTATCTGCATTTAACAGTTTTCTTAGAGCAATTCGTTTACTCGTTTCAAAATAAAATTAAATAATTTAAATTAATATTAATATAAAGTCATTGAAATATAGAACAAATCTCATAGTATTGCACAAATAAAAAATATCTATATTTTCGAAAGAAAAAATCAAACTGAAATATCAGTATTTTATGATCTTCCAAGATCAATTCGTTGCACACACGAAAAATTTCAATATGTTTAGAAAGAAGGGTTAAAACTGAAGCATATGCATCGCACAGTTTTCTTACATCAATTCGTATACTCCTTTCATATTAATATTTATCTGTAGAGAAATTTCAATTTAAATTACTTATACGAGCCATTATTGCACTCCAAATAAAAATGTGCGTTTTAAACTTTTAAACGATTTGAATCATTGATTCTTTCATAATAATTGGATTTTCTAATAAGTGTAAAGTTGTGTTTCACAACATAAGTAAAAAAAATCAATTCAATATATTCTAAAAGAAGAGTTTAGGCTAAAATATCAAATTTCCTCAGTTTTTCTACATCTCTACTTTGCACCCACGAATATTTCCAATGTGTTGTGAAAGAGGGATTAACACTGAATTATGTGTATTTGACAATTTTATTATATCAATCCGTATACTCGTTTAAAAATAAAAATAATTAAATATTAATTAATTTTAATTAATATTATTTTTTAGGTATACAGTAATTAAAAAATATATTATTAATTATTCACCACACTGTACTACGAAAAAAACATAAAAAATCTTTTGAAAAAATTTTCAACCTAAAATATTAGAATTTGATGATTTTCCTAGATCAATTCGTTGCACACACTAAAATTTTCAAATTTTTAGAAAGAAGGGTTAGAACTGAAGCATCTGTATTTAACAGTTTTCTTAGATCAATTCTTACACTCCCTTAAATTTCATATTAATATTTATCTATACAGAAATTTCAATTTAAATTACTTATACGATCCATAGGACTCTGAATAAAAATGTGCACTTTGAACGAGTAAAAGAATTGATCTAAGAAAACTAACAAATTCACATATTCTAGTTTCAACTCTTCTTTCTGAATATATTTGTATTCTTCAAGTGTGCAACGAATTGATAATAGTAAATAAACACAAAACTTCAAACTGTTGCACACACGAAAAATTCCAATATGTTATGAAAGAAGGGATAAAACTGAATTATCTACCGTTGACAGTAGCCTTGCATCAATTCGTATGCTCGCTTAAAATGAAAATTAATATTTATGTATATAGTAATTGAAATATAAATTTATTCTTATTCCACACACCCACTCCGAAAAAACTAAAAGTTTTGCACGCATGAACAATGACTACATCTTTGAAAGTAAGTTTCAAACTAAAATATCGGTAATTCAAATTCGTTGCACAACTGAAAAAATCAAACATATTCTTAAAGAATGGTTACAATTTTTTGTAGATCATTTGATTTTGACGTCCTGTATTCAAAATGCCCCTATGACATGTTATTAGAAATTTGTTCTTTAAATATATATTTTCATTTTTGATTTAATATGGCTTTTAGTTGAATAATTATTGCCAGAGAGAATATATTTCTTGATCTTGTACACCAACGATTTTCATTCTTCGATTTTTCTTTTTCTCTACATTCCATAGGGTATATTAAATTTTCAACTAGGTTCAAGGTTCTAACATTTGTAGTTCAAAAACATATTATGAGCATTTTCCTAAATCTCTTTCACAATTAATATTAATTATACGCACTATGACCTTGCATTAATATCAATTATACGCACCATAATAATTGAATTTCAATAATCATTAGATTATCTTTAAAATTAATCCATTTTAAGATAAGTTTAGTAGTTGTAAGAAAATTTGTATTGCAGAGCATGGTTATTAATTGAGGGATCATATATTTTAATCCCTTTTCCACTGATCGCTCCCTATATTATGTTATTCTAATGGTTTCTGTAATTTTCTTTAAATTTACTAAGTCTTTAAGGAAAATCACTCTTATTTCACTTGTTGTCTAATTTGGTACCCAATTGTTTTGTTTATGACCATAATAAATTTAAAGTAATTGTCCTTCGAATCCTTTTTTCGCAAGACTTTTTTTTTGCCTTATAAACTTCTTTGGGGGCTACAATATTGTACCCGTTAGATGTTGTTTTTGTTATTTCGTTTATTTTTCATCCTCGAAAATTCTGCTATACCCTGAAGTTGTTGTGGGAGTTCGTTTGTTATATACAAACATATACATAGATATATTTTTGTGGGGAACCATTAATAAACTTATATTGTAATAAATTTGATAACAACAACAAGAGGGACCAACATTAAAGAAAAGCTAAAAAACCAAAAAAAGAAATAAAGAAAAGAGGACAAGAGAAGGTTTGTGTACTTACCACAGGCAACATCTTCAAAAATCCCAGTAAAAATATGACCATTATGCTGGAAGTTGATATACAAAATTGCATTTTCAAAAATGTTATGGCACACTGACGATTAAACCAAATGGGCAAAAGGATAATGAAGGCCGAGCACGATTGCAGTAAACAGCAAACGCAGCTAATGATGACAAACATGGGACGTGGTGGCGTGGCCATGTGATGTGACTGAAACGAAATGTAAATAAGGATAATGAGAATGAGAAAGGAAATGCTGGAAATTCTAGAAATAAATTCAATGGTGGAAGAACAATAACGAGATCTTTCTCGTCCTTTGCATTTTGAATTAAAATTAAAAAATATGTCAAATCAATAAATAAACCAAATAAGGCATTTATTTTACGACTGACGTCAGTGCTATCTAAAGAAGTGGTAGACTGAAGTTTGGAAATAAATCCACTGTGGTCGAGATATGTTTGGCTTTTTTCATGGTCAACTCAAGGCGGATCTCTCGTAAATCACAAGAAAGAATGTCTGGTAGCATAGATACAAGGATATATTGACTATTCTTGGGCATTCTTGTATAGTTCTTTAAATTTATATAGTCTTACCCCATTTTCACAAACTCCGATTAGAGATAGCCAAAAGAATTATTTGGCAAACCCCAAACAAGCTGAATGTGAAAATGGGGGGTAAATATCGAATATTATGAACATTTTCCAAAATCTATTTCACAATTAATATCAATTATATGCACTATGACCAAGAATTAATATCAATTAAACGCACTATGCCATTGAATTAATATCAGTTATACGCCCTATGTCATTTAATTAATATCAGTTATACGTCCTATGTCCTTGAATTAATATCAATCATACGCACAATAATCATTGGATTTCAATATTTTTTCAAAAATACTAATAAAAATTCTATAATTTTGACAAGTTTAAATTTTCTCATCCAGAAAGAAGCACATCCTGTCTGTTTACCTTTTCATTAACTTTGTTATGTTTTGTTTTCGTTTGGCTTCTAATGGAATTTCTCGGTTTTGTTGGTCGAACATTTCTAAGCTGCACGTCTCTCACTCCTGCTCGGCCACCACCACTACAACTACTGCTACTACTACTGCCATTTGAACAGTATTACAGTTATTTGTGGCACCAAAACTATTTTACAATTTCATTTTATTTATTTTGCCCAACTTTTCGTCCAAACGGAAATGGAGAACAAAAAACATTCCTCTTGGCAAGCGGAAAGACAAAAACGCTAATATACAAAACTAACGAGCGCGCACAACTGCTGGAAACTATGTTGAAAACTTGGAGGTATGGAAGCAAGCATTTTTGCTTTTTGACTGAGCGGTTTTTTTGAAGGTTGCGAACTTCAAGTTAAAAATTAATATAAATGAAAAATCAACACACACACAAAACGAATAAACACTAACCACTCGAAGGGGATGTTAGAAATAATATAGCCAAAAGGTAAGGGGTTCCAGAAAAAATATTCAACAAAAAGTTGTAGACCAAATGCAAGCCATGAATGCCAAGCATCATAGTTCGCCGATTGTTTCCACATCCGTGATTTAGAATATTGGTTAAACCAAGTACCTTAAATTGATTCATGATTGTGGTCTTCAGAGAATGTTGTATATACATATAATGTTATTTATATGTTGTGTATTAAATTCTAAATTGGCTTGCAATAGTGACTGCGTTTGTCTTGAAATATGTGCAGATTCAAAAGAAAAAGTTAGCCTTAAAAACACTATGGAAACAACAGGCACCAAGTCACTCTTGATTAAATAGAGAGCTAATGAAAATAATAAATGCGTGGTCAATTAATATCAATTAGTCTTTGAGAGAAAGGCGAAAAAAACCATAACCAAAAGTTTCGTCGAGGTATGTCAGCTAAATAGAATGATTATTGATTGATACAAACAAGAGTTTCTATAGATTTAAGTTCTCTATGTAAAGATATTATTAATTTATTGCAGTTACACAAAACGTGGGAATATTTTCACTATCTAAGGTAATTTGTTGCGCAGTTCTGTCAAATTTTATGATATTTTCTTCAAAACGCTCTTACAATTAATATTAAGTATACGCACTATGGCTTCCAATTAATATCAATCATACGCACATGTGGAACACAAAAAACAAGGTTCTGATAACTGGCATATGTTGGACATTGTTTGATAAAATTGTAGGGTACTAAACCTACATATATGTATGTAATCATTATTTATGACAGTTATATTCAACTCTCTAATATATGTAAATAATAAGTATCTTAAGCAATCAAATATGCTTTGTATTTATAAATTTTGTTTATCAATTTGTTTCCGGAAAATATTTATTCATTCAGAATTTATACTTCAAATAAAAAAGAAGTTTTGTTTTTTATTTCTATATATTATATCTACAGTTTTCTTTTGTTCGCAGACTTATAGTGAAATTTGACGTAGAATATTTTTTCCATTCAAATCAAACCCCTAAAGTTCATTTTAGCAACATTTCGAAAAATGTACGAAACTAAGCCTAAAATAAATAAATGTTCCAATTGGTGCTGATATTTTGTATATATATATTACAGCTACAACTTTTTTGTTAGCAGACTTATAGTGAAATTTGACGTAGAATATTTTTTTCATTCACATCAACCCCCTAGATTCAGTTTTGTGTGACAATTTAGCTCCAATTCGGAAAAAGGACGGAATTAAGCCTAAAATAAATAAATACCTCAATTGGTACCAATATTTTATTTATATATATTACAGCCACAACTTTCCTTTGTTCGGTGGCTTATAAAAATTTGACGTAAATTATTTTTTCCATTTACACCATCCTCCCAAAATTCAGTGTTTGGGGACATTTTAGGACCAATTCGGAAAAGTACGAAATTAAGCCTAAAATAAATATAAATAAATATCCCAATTGGTACTGATATTTTATTTAAATATATTATATCTACAGATTTCTTTTGTTCGCTGACTTATAGTGAAATTTGACGTAGAATATTTATTCCATTCACATCAACCCTCTAAAATTCTGTTTTCGCGTACAGTTTATCGCGATTTCGGAAAAAGTACGAAATTAGACCCAAATTGAATTTTAAGTTTTAACTTATTTCGGGCATTTAAATTGAGTTTTGACTCTTGGTGTATTCATAGACTTATAGTACAATTTATGACAAACATTTTGTAGTACATTTTGACTCGTTAAACTTCCGTTTTAGGGGTGTTTTTTACCCTTTGCACAAAAGGGACCAAGAAGACCACATATTGAGAAGCTAGAGGGTTAAAATTTTGCATAAAAATGTTCCTCGTAGTGCTGCATTTAATGGCAAATATTTTTGTAGATCATACTGACCCCTATTTTTGGGGTATTTTTACCCTTTTGTACAAAAGGGACCAAAAAACCCGTATATTCAGAAGCTAGAGGGCTAAAATGTCCCACAAACATGTTCCTCGTAGTGTTTTACATAATATTACTGAACACATTCTATACTTAAAATGTAAGGATCACAAGGTTTCCTATGCCGATTCATCATAGGAATGTGCAAAAGCGGGAAATATTAACTTTCCCAAGAAGAATGTTCCACAAGAATGTCCCACAAGAATGTTCCTCGTAGTGTTTTAAGAAATATTGCTAAACATATACTATACTTAAAATTTAAGGATCTCAAGGTTTCCTATGCCGTTTCATAATAAGAATGTGCAAAAAGGGTAAATATTAACTTATGCAGAAAAGGAACCAAAACGACTCTTATATTGAGGTGCTGGAGGGTTAAAATGTTCCACTAAAATGTTCCTCGTGGTGTTTTACATAATATTGCTGAGCACATTATATGCCTAAAATTTAAGGATCACAAGGTTTCCTATGCCGATTCATCATAAGAATGTGAAAAAGGGGGTAATATTAACTTTTCACAAAAACGACCACAAAACCACTAAATTGAGGAGCTAGAGGGTTAAAATGTCCCACAAAAATGTTCCTGGTAGTTTTTTAAGTAATTTTACTGAACACATTTTATACTTAAAGTGCAAGGATCACATGTTTCCTTTGTCGTTTCATTAATAGAATGTGCAAAGGGGGTAATATTGACCACCTCCGTAAACTGGCGTTCGTACTTAAACTTTCAAAACACCGATAGACGTATATCCTTTTTTTACTCCCTCTATCAGAATCCGTTGTCAGAACCTTCTTTTTTTTGTGTTTCACAGTATATACTCAGTGTGCGTATAATTGATATTAATTCGAGGACATAGTACGTATACTCAATATTAATTGTAGCATAGTTTTGGGGAAATGCTCATAAATCTTTAACTATAAAAGATAGAACTGCGCAACAAATTAATTTAGATGTGGTTTCAATAAATCCAAAATATCTTAACATTGAAATCTTCAAACTATAGGATCTTTTGTTTGTATTATTCTTTGTTAAATTTCATTTTGTCGCTTTAAGTTATAAAAACACCGTGCGGTAATTTATATTTTTTCATTGGAGCTAAACAAAACCATACACATATCAAACTAGAGATCGTATGTAGAAAAGCTGAATACTCAGTTTTTCATTTGGTGATGTTTTCTAATCATTTCATGAATCTATCCGTATTAGCTTAGCATTAACAGATATTTAAATTTCCCCCCATAAAAAGTTAAACTTTATTTATTTTTAAGGACGAAATTTGAAATGATTGTTAATGATAAACTGATGCGCTTAAAAGCATGAGATTTTAAATATTTTTAGCAGATATTCTTCTCTTTCTTTTGATATCCATGTATTCTTTGTGCGACTGGGAAAAATAAATTATTAAAACATCTATATCCTGTGTAAATTAAAAGTCCTGTAAAAAGGAGATAAGATCGCCCAATGGAAAACTGAGTACACAGTGCTCCTATATATGATGTCTACGTGCACGTGTATATTAGGATGGGTCGCGAAGATAAATTACAGCGGCCACCCCCCAGAAATTGAAGATTGGATTGTTTAATGATGATCTGCAAAATATTTCGTCACTGGGTCTGTGAGTTAAAAGCTACTGAAAACACCTCTAAAAATAATGTTTTTCCCCGTATAATTCTTTTATATTGTATTTTTGACCAAAATTTTTTTCTGAGTTAATATACCCTTGGAAGCACTTTAAATAAAAATTGTTATTATTGTCTTAAAATAACTCGTATTATTGGACGTTTAGATTGATATTTTGTGGTTTTTCAAAGTGTCAGCTACAAACTCATATTTCTTGGGAACATTTTATGAAAGGTGTTATGAAAAATAAATAGAGAAGAATCAATACCTTTCGAATGATGCCTAAATGATGAATATCGGACGATAAATGACGTCACTGACTCCATTTTTTGAAATAATTTAATGCAGGTGATGGTTTTTCAGAGCCAAATGTTCAAACTCTTTTTACAGCGCTGCGACGTAAATTTCCTTCCGATGTTCATCATATAGGCATCATTCGAAAGGTATTGACTGCAGCTTTTTTTTTATAAAATACTGAAACCAAAATCCTAAAAGTTTTCAGTTGTACTTTGAAAAAAACGAAAAAAATTGGTGTAAACGTCCAATAATTCGACCAATAAGTTACTCTAAGACAAGAATCAAAATTTATATTTAAAGTGCTGCCGAGAGTCTATTAATTCTGAAAAAAATTTTGGACAAAAATGTAACGTAATTCACGGCAAAAACGCGATTTTTTAGTGGTTTTCAGGAGCGTTTAGCTTACAGATGGCTTGACCCAGTGACGAAATATTTTGCAGATCATCATTAAACAATCCCAACTTTATTTTCGTGGGGTGACTGGAAATTGTTTTTCCATTTTTATGGCCCGCGACCCAGCCTAGTGTATATAGTCTTGTCCAGCTATAAAAAATACAGTCGCACGGTGTAATTATTTCAAATTTAAGAAACATTTGGGAACATATTTTCACATTATTTCGCTTTAATTTTTCCCACAAATTTGAGAAACATTTGGGAACATATTTTCATTCTCATTTCTGTTGCTTTACTTTCACATTTGAATGCTTTAAAACGTTCACTAAGAAATAGTCCTTCCAAACTATTAAATTTTGCATACACATATTCACACTTTAAGGACTTGGTTTTCAGGCTGCTCACCTACGACCTGCCAACCGACCGAGAACAAAAAAAGCTGTTAACAACTCCTTTGCCACCCTTTTGGGGATGTCTTTTAATGGTACTTATCATAATAATAAAAATAAAGAATAAAAACGGGCAATAATAACAACACAAATACACCAGCAGCAGCAGTCAACAGTCAAAGTATCTCGGGGAGAGAGAGAGCGAGCACAAGTATCTCAGTTAACAACTTGAAAATGCACACAAATCGACCATTAGAGAGTTCGTGTGCTTTATTTCGGTCTGTCCGTGCATTATGTTCAAGTTCCAGTTCCACAGCCAACTCGAGCAACAGCCCCAACCCCAGACAAAAGGTATGCAGGAGCAGCACATCCTTTGTCTGATGACCAATGTAACAACTAACAGGCAATAAACACCACAGCATATTTGCCCAGGGGGTGGGGAGGGAGAGCGTGAGCGATGGAGAGTAGCTGGCTAGCTATACAACCATCCATTCGTCCTTTCATCCGTTTGCGTGACTCTGACTGTCTGACTGCCCGTCCTGATGTTTATTTTGTTGTGACTGTTGTATATATATATATATATATATTATTGTTGTTATTGTATACTTACATGATTATTACGTTTGGTTAACATCACCACATAAGTGCCCGAAACTGGGCAAATACAACGTGTTATATTCTCCATTAGATTCTTGGTTATACACAAATCCGAGCGCCAACTGCTTTCAAAGGATGCTTTGTAGTCATGTCTTTGGTTTTTTTTTTGTTTTTGGTGTTTTTGTTTTAGGAAGAGACAAATACAAAATAAATAGAAGTTTTCATTATCAATATTTTAGGGATTTCTGTTGCAGTTTCATTTCATTCATTATCCCCCCACCCAACTTACCCGCACACCGCTATCCAATCGCTGTCCTTGGGTGCTCGCTCATGCTGGAATATTATCTCGACGTGGCCATGTTCGAAGGGTAAATCCAAGGGTTCGCGTAAATTGTCATTGGAGCGATTTGATTGAAAGAGCCATGTCTGAATGATGCGCGAAGCCAAAATGTAATCAGATTCTTTGGGATCACTGGAGTTATTAATGAGCAGCAGCCACACAGCAAGAATGGGAAGAAATGTCATATGCAGAAGTAACAAATTCTAATTAAATACAAACACACAAGACAATGGCAAATGAGGGCTAAAGACGACCGAAAAAAACGCCACGAAACGCGTAAAGAAACGCAATCCTTGTCGATGCTCTTTTGCATGTCGAGCAAAAAAAAAATAATAAACCGAACAGCATGAACCGCCACAGGAATTTAAGTACGAAAAAGGGTGTTGTTAGCCGGGATTGGTTAATTTTTAAATTCAAGTTCAATTTATAGTAAATTTTTATAGTCAAAGAAGATCTCTGTGAAAAAAATTTAATTAAATTCTGCTTGAGTTTGCAAGAAAAAAACGTAAAAATAGAAGCCATCATTTCACCACTTCCAAGCTCACACAGTCACTAAAATAGTCATCCGAGAACACTACTTTAAAGTTTCAAAAAAATGAATTAATGTAATAATTTCGAAAATCAAAATAATAGAAATAAAATTGTAAGAAGTTAAAAAATATATATAATATTCTAAAAGTAATTGAAATTGCCTTCAAAACAAAGTATAGTCCATGAAGTATTTAAGGAGTTACAGGCGATTGAATGAACACACCATTTTGCAAAAATTTTATGTTTTCTCTCTTAAATTGGTCATAATTCATGAAAAAATTTCTATTTTTTTTTTTCTAAAAATACGTATACAATATTTTCATGAGAAGAATACATACACAAACTTTCAAAACAATCGCAGCTATCGAAGTCAAAAACCATACAGCTTGACATGGTACGACTCTTATTATATATACAGTTGCGGTAAAAATAAGAGCAGCGCACCACAGCTTAGCATACATTTTCATATATTTATTTGTGTAATAATTTTTTATTGCTACTACTGCATTAAATGCTGTATTATGAGGTTACAAACATAAAATAATTGTTTATTTGGTGATATGATTTTAATTGTTGTAGAAATTTCACATTTTTTGGACTACTCAACATTTTGGACCGGTCAAAATAATAGCAGCATTAAAAAAATCTCAAGAAAAAGGAATTTTATCTCATTTTTCAATTCGATTTGATGTTATGAATAAGATATTATGAAATGTACACTTTTTCGGAAATGTTATTGTTTTATTCTTCTTCATAAGTAGGGCGAGGAGAGCATTGTGGAGAACAAAATCGAGTTCATATAAAGAGTTTGAAATCTGAGGGAAAATCATACATTGAAGTTAGATTTTTTCCAGTGTTCCATTAAAATGATCTGGAATTCGATATTATAAGAAGAAAAAAACAAAAATACGCCAAAAAAAATCAGTTTACATCATCTGCAACCATTCGCCGAATAGTAACGTCTAGTACAAAAAACCCACTAACGCCCGTCACCGAAATAAAAAACAATGTCTGTCCATCTTTGAGAGTTTAAAATGTTCGTAGAATACTAAGAAAACATAATCTGTAAGCAAGATGTCCGAGAAAAGTCCCACTTAAAAATAAAAGACATGTCACAAAAAATTGCAATTCGCAAAAAACACCTGCAGCAGCCAACCAAAAAGTGGGTGCACGTTTTATGATCAATTGAATCAAAAATTGTTTTATATGGAGGGACAGTCCCACGACAGTTTGTAAGACGTCGACAGAACACAGAATATATATCCAGGTATAGTACCAAATGTCTAATAGGGAGGATCAAGCATAATGGCTTGGGCTTGTTTTTCATATTATCATTGGCCCAGAACTACTATGGACTCTGTCCAGTACATCAAAATACTGCCTAGTGTTATGCTTACGTATGCAGAATATGGAATACCACTTAAATAAGTCTTTTAGCAGGTCAATTATCCCGAAAACACCAGCCGACTTGCTAAAAGGTGGTTTGAAGTCAATAATATCGATGTTATGGAATGGTTCGGGCAGATACCACATCTCAATATAATCAAAAAATTTAAGCGTGATGACTAAAATGAGATCTCACTAGCAATACTGTAATACAATAACAATATTTGATACGAAATTATAGAGACATGGTCAAAAATACCGTATGAAAGTGCAAAAAACTAGTTGACTCCAAGAAACGACGTTATGTAGCAATATTAAGCAATAAAGTCGGTACAAATTGTTAAATTCAAGAAAATGTCGTTATTTAAGTAATTATTCAAAAAAGTTTTCAATTAAAGTGAATTGAAACAAAATATTTTTAGTTTGAATTAGCGCTGCTATTTTTTTGACATAAATGGTTCGAAAGGCTTAATCTCAAAATTACAAAAACTTAATTTTTTTATTTAAAGCCAGATTAAGAATGGCACAATACCACCTTTCAATCGCCGTAAAAACTTTTAGGATTTTCGAAGTAAAACTGATATTTTTCTTTGTCGACATTTTTTATCTCGTCGCTGCTATTTTTTTGACCGCAGCTGTATTTATAAAAAATATAATTAAAATATTTGCATAATATTGTCTTCTATAAGAAAGCCAAAGTAATCTATGGAAAAGTATATCATTGTTTTAGTTAACTCTATTCTAAAAATCAATATTTAACTCTGTCTTTTTCTAAGCTATGTGCTAAAGTCAGCAGCATCATCTTTTCCTATGTTAAAACTCTAAATTAAATGACACATCAAAAATATAAAATCTTCTTAGGAAGAGCATGTCTCTAACCCACATTAGGCCGCAGTTCTTTTAAAAGGACGGTCTTTAAGTATTGTGAAAGTTAAATATCCAGCCCTAAGTGTATTAATGTCATTCTATTGAAAAATGTATTGTTCAGTAGCTCTTCTCGAGAAAATGTTTTTTTTTAATTCTTCCTAGGACGTGAGTGCGCCCGAATTAGTTTTTTTAGCGTAACTAATAACATATCTGACTGCATTTTCACAATAAATAATCTCAAAGAAACAATAGAAAAATAAATGCGATAGCGCCAAAAAGTATGCAACATTTTCCGCTAATAACAAAAAAATTGCTGACATTTTTTTATGTATTTTGACTTTCATTTATTACTTGGCTGCATGATTTCCACCCTGGTAGTCTGCAGCCAAATAATAAATGTCACCATGCCATTTGTAAATAAATTTGCATTCTATTAAATATAGATGCAAAATGGTCTTGAGCCAGGACAATATCCCAGTTCAAATCAAATATTGATTACAGACCAAAAAATACAAACGAAAAAAAACTTTTAATAAAATGACAATTTTTATGGAGAAATATTTTGTATTCTTTTAAATATAATTCCAAATAACCTTTCATATTTATACTCTCGTTTTGGAAATATAGGTCCGATCTTGTATGAAAGCGGGTAAGATCAATTAAAGGTAATTACGATGGCTAAAAGTATTGTGAATTTCTCTTTCACACAGTGGTTTAGGAAAGATTTCCAAAAAATTTATAGGTTTTTTTCTTTTTCGAAAAAATCTATTTTTTTGGAACGAAAAAAAAAACATAAAAATAGGAGAAAACGTATAAAAAGTTTCCACAAATGAAAAAGTTCTATATAAAAAGTCGCACAATTCTACCGTCTTCTGCAGTAAAAAACCATCTTTGACGTAGCACAGTGGCAAATTTTTAAGTAGTATGTCGGAGTTGTGGACTATATCAAGTCTGGAATAGTGAGAAATAGGATGCCTAAATGTAATCTCTACAGTTTATCCTTTATTCCAGAAGATGTCGTGTCGTGCTCTTATACAAACTAAGTCTATCTTTGAGGTTGTTATCTTAGTTATAGCAGTGTCCGACCTCTGGAGCGGAAGAAATCAAATCAATCATAATCTGCAAAAAAATCAAATCGTTCTCGTTAGTTGAAGACCTCACATGTCGCTGTCTTTGGCAGATGAAATCGGTCTGTGAAGTCGTTTTCTTTGGCAGGAGAAATTGATATGAAATTTCGTTCTCTTCAGTATATGCAACCGAGTTTGGTTGGGGAAATTAAAAGTAGGTCTGTGCGGTCATTCTCTTTAACGGAAAAAGTCAGAAATCGACCTTCTTCAGTAGAAGTCCGCACATGTCGCTGTCTTGGAGAAATGCAGAAATGAGGTCTTTCTCTTTAATAGAAGAAATCAGAAATCGGCCTGTGCGGTCGTCCATTTCAGCAGAATTGATTATCAAAGGAAATCAACCTATGAGGTCGTTCGTTTAGGAAGAAGTCCATGACTGCGGTTTGTTCGCAGAGATAATTTTCTTTAATAAAATAAACTGAAGTCTGACCCTTTCTCTTTAGTTAAATAAGTTAACTTTTATTGTTCTCTATATTAGAAGAGTCATTTGAAATCATCCTTCGAAGAAGAAGTTGAACTCTTATGAAGAAGAAGTCGATATCTGCGACTGTCTTCTGCAGCAGAAAAATAAATTGATCTAACTGGTGCACACTGGTCCCAAATCCATTTTTTATGGCATAAAGTCGTAAAATAAACATACAGTCTTGTAATTTTGCACATTTGCTCGACATATCATACGCAAAAAATAAAATTGGGCCGATCGGACCACGCCCACTACCACCTACCATATAAATTCAATATATAACCAACATAATTATCACCCTGTATTGGCTTAAAAGAATGAAGAGTTGTTTATTTTGACGAAATGTGTTTTTCTAAACATTATTACAAAAGCAAAATATAGCATACAAACTTTAAACTGCAATTTAAATAATTATTTCAAGAAATAAAGTAAAATGTATACAAGTGTACAAAAAGGTGAATGATGTTGTATACCATTTTAAAGGTACTTTAAAATATTGATGGGTCTCGTACACAAAACTACACAAAACTGGCTAATCAAAAACTGTGCTAAAATAAAATGACAATTTTTGGAGTTTGCCGAAAAATGCTGACGAGATATTAATTCCACCATAAACTACATCCTCAGACGAACACCTTCACATTAACACATTGAGTCAAGTTGAGTCATACATATAACTTTTGGTCCACGACATTTATAGATTATGTTCTCTACAAATCACAAAATTACAATACCTATGAATACTTACAAGACCAGAATAATCATAAAATGTTAAATATAACTACTAACTCTTGCCGTCAATTTACATAATATAGTCACTTTATTATTTTCTTTTTAAGTCTTGATTTTAATTAATTTGTAAAACTGCTTTATATCAAAATTAATCCCACTTTTTTGAACCGCAAAGTAAAATTCAGGCTTGTGGTGTTGCCACATAATTTTCTCCAGTATATAACGAAAATATATACACATTTACCACTTTTCAATTTTAATTTTTTTGAATTTCTGCCAAAAAAATGGATTTGGGACCAAGTGTGGTGGTAGAAACCAGATTGTGAGGCTGAAAAGAAAGATCGTTATGGCATTCTGCAGATGATATTCGTTTCGCTTGGTGGAAAAAATCACGTCGTTGATATTCATCTTACTTGTACTATACGGTGGGACATTTAAAATTTTAAATTTGAACTACCGAGAACCCACACGTGACTATTGAGAAGCCAATGCATCAACAACGAGTCAGTGTTTGGTGTGGATTTCGGGCTGTACTGAAAAAATGGGTTGATCGGATGATGAGGTACTGCCGAGCCAGTCGTGATGGTCATTTGAATGATATTGCGTTCCATTGTTAAATGACAAAGTTCAACCTTTCCAATAAAACCAGAAATTTTAAAAAATAATCAGTATTTTTTACAGCCGATTATGATTTAAAGTTTTAAATGACCCACCCTATATTGTTCTCATCATAAGACTTATTCATCCATTTATCTAATCAAAGTCAACATTATTGGTTATTGTCTGTTATAGGTTCTATGAGGTTCTATCACTCCAAAAAACACAAATCACCCTTCGACAAGGATTAAAGACTTAAGGCTTTCGTTTTGTTATTCCAGTTGTAATTAAATTATGTTTTTGGCGGATGTGATTTAATCACAGAATCGCATAAATACGCAAATGCAATACATATGTACAGACGTGTGTGGAACATAAAGTGGGTCGCAAAAAAACTAGTTGGAAAACTAGCATTCATGTGGTATCTTCATGCACTACCTATTAGCTAGATTTGTGGAAAAACTTAGACACCTGTCGAATATCGAGAGAAACCTGGCTTCAATATAACAAAAAAACGCATCAGACACGTTCTAAGCCAGAGCAGAAGAAACGTATCGAGAGTGATATCAGTGCTGACGTGTCATTGGCCAATTGGAAAACATGAGCGACGAATGAAGCTGCAATTCAACGATCAATGCCAGCTGAGACAACGAAAAGGAAGAAAAGACTGTCGGGCACTTTTTATGCGACTGCCCAATTCTTATAAACCCAGGGCACAGGGCCTTTGAGAAGCACTTTACACTAAACGATATTGAAAAGATTTTGGAAATTGATATTAGAGATCTACTCAAATATCTCAATCTTTCTGGTTGGATATAACAGATCTTTCCGAGTGGTGTGGAACGGTGCCTTGATGCAGTACCTGATACTGCCATGAGAGCGGGAAAAAATCAACAAATCATGTTTTTTTGACCACTATTTACTCAAAAAGTCGTTTAGAATGACTTAGAATTCTTTTATTTATTTATTTTTAATTTAACATTTTTCCTCTTTGTCGTGAGCAATCTTTGTTGTTGTTATTGCCTATAAATTAACTAGGAAAATCGTTATTCTGCCTAAAACGTACATCTACTATTTTTTGGGAACCACTCTAACATGCATGTGGTGGTGGTAGTATTGAGGTATTTACACCTATACATGTTTGCAGAGGGACATGTGTTGGTATGTAAACCTACGTAATGTTGGAACAGAATTTTTAAGCCGTCTGCTTTTAATTAGAATTTTCTAACATCGGATGTTATGCACGTACGGATGCACAAACACGCACACACACACATCCAGTAAGTAATAGTGCAGTGCGTACATGTACATTAGAGTGGCATGGATATAACAACTTTTGGACGTTTTTCCATAAACATGCCATACAAAGTTGAGAATAATTTGAGAAGTTTTGGGATTTTTTGTTAGGGAAAATACTGGACAACCTAGTGTAAATTTAAGTGTTTATGTGCAGGTCTGCACGTACATATATGTTCACATACACCTACCTCAACATAAATCGGATTTATTTTAATGACATAGTTTTACGTATCATACGTTTCGTTTCGTTTTTGGAGGTCATTTAAGTTGAGTTCATTCGTATTTTCCCGCACACCAACCCCAAACCCAACACACACACTAACACATAACATGTAACCACACATACGCATACACACACATATATCCACTTACCTTCCACGCGTGTAATAGGTTTTGGGCAGGAAACTTTTCAGGTTTTTATAGGATATCACCGATGCGAATATCGTATTATTGGCCATAATGTTGAGCAAACGATTCGATAAGCCAATGTCCATGTAAAGTTGGTCCGAAAATAAATCATCGCTGTAAGGGATTAAAAGAAAGAGGGGGAGAGAGAGGCAGAGATATGTAAATTAGTGGGTTAGCAAAATGATAAATGAGATGCGATAAATTTGATAACATATTAAAAAGGCTATGCAGTAGGTTAAATCGATGGATGACAAATTGGCTTGGTAAAAGCCAAGAAGCTTAAGAGGCAGGTGCCAATACTTGTTGCCTAGTGTAAAGAATATTTTACTATTCTATATCTAAGGTATAGGGTTTAAAATTCTAAAGCTAAACTACCGATTACTTTGACTTTGTAATGTAGACTAACATTCATTTTTATTTTCAAGTTTATGTTTGACATTTGCAGATTAGGAAATGAGAACCCAATGCATCCGCAACGAGTCACTGTTTGGTGTGGATTTTGGGCTGGCAGTGAACCCGTTTGTAAAATATATAAAGACAATTTTTTAAGGAAGAATTGTTAGTTTTTCCTTTCAAATATTGAATTTTTTTTTCAACAAAATTTTATTTTTGTAAAATATATTAAGCTAATTTTTTAAGAAAGAATTATTAGTTTTTAGCGCAGAAAAATTAACAAGAAATTAACAAATTTTTTTTCTTTTAAAAAATATTGAAATTTTTTAAAAAAAAAAATATTATTTTTTTGTAAAATATATTAAGATAATTTTTTAAAGAAGAATTGTTAGTTTTAGCACAGAAAAATTAACTAGAAATTAATTTTTTTTTCAACAAATATTGAAAAAATTTGTCAACAAAATATTATTTTTTTAAATATATATTAAGCTAATTTTTTAAGGAAGAATTGTTAGTTTTTAGCACAGAAAAATTAAACAGAAATTAAAATTTTTTTCTTTCAAAAAATATTTTTTATCAACCAAATTTTTTTGTTAGTTTTTAGCGCAGAAAAATTAACTAGATATAAACACAGTTTTTTCCTTCAAAAAATATTGCATTTTTTTTTTCAACAAAATATTTTTATTCAAAAAATATAATTTATTTTTCAGAAAAATATTGAACTTTTTTTAAATTATTAAATACTTTTTAAGTTTTTTTCTTAGACTTTTTATTGTCTAAAAGCACATAAAAAATTAGTGTTAAAATCTTAAAAAAAATAAAAATGTTTTTTTTTAAATATTGATTTCTTTCAAGAAAATATAGATTTTTTTCGAAAAATTATATTAATTTTTCAAAAAATATTGTTTTTTTAAAGGAAGAATTGTTAGTTTTTAGCGCAGAAAAATTAACAAGACATTAACAATATTTGTTTCAAAAAATTTAAAATTGTTTTCAACCAAATATAATTTATTTTTCAAAAGAATATTAAACTTTTTTAAATTATTGAATTAATTATTATTTTATTATTTTTTTTAGATTATGTTGGCTAGTAGCAGTGTTAACATCTAAAAAATCTTATTTATTTATTTAATATTGATTTTTTTCAGGAAAATATTAATTTTTTTTTTTCAAAAAAATATATTAATTTTTTATAAAATATAAAATTATATTATTTTTTCATAAAAAATATTGTTTTTTTTCAAAAAAACATCGTTTTTTTAAATTATTGAAATTTTTTTATATTATCTTAGCTTGTAGCTTAAAAAAACGATTTTTCGAAAATATATTGAGGAGGATTGTTGTTTTTGGTACAAAAAATAAGTAATATTAAATAAAAAATACGGACTTTTTTAAATAGTTCTTTTTCAAAAAAAAAAAAAGATTTTTGTGATATTTAAAAACAATATTAAATAAAAAATATAGATTTTTTAAATTGATTTTTTCTTCGAAAAATATTGATTTTTCTTTTTCAAAAAATATTGATTTTTCTTTTTCAAAAAATATTGACTTTTTTAAATATTGATTATTTTAAATATTGTTTTTTTTTTTTCAAAAAAAAAAAAAAATTAATGTATTTTTAAAACAATTTTAAATTAAAAAATATAGATTTTTTAATTTTTTTTGATAAATATTGATTTTTTTAATATTTTTTTTAATATTTGTTTTCAAAAAAAATATTTTTTTTTTAAATATTATTTTTTTTTTAAATATTGTTTTTTTTTAATATTAATTTTTTCCCAAAAATATTGATTTTTTATTTTTTTAATTTATTGTATTTTTTAATTTTATATCAGCTTTATCTAACTACTCTGAACCTTTATACTGATTTTTTTCAGGAAAATAAATTTTTTTTCAATAAAAAAATATATTATTTTTTCAAAAAAATATATTGATTTTTTATAAAATATAAAATTATATTATTTTTTCATAAAAAATATTGATTTTTTTTTTAAATTTTTTAAATTATTGAAAATTTTTTATATTATCTTAGCTTGTGGCTACATCTGTGCTTAAAAAAAGATTTTTCGAAAATATATTGAGAAATTGTTTTGCAGGAGAATATTAAATAAAAAATACGCTCTTTTTCAAAATTTAAAAAAAAAAATGATTTTTTAAATATAATTTAAAAACAATATTAAATAAAAATATATGTTTTTGAAATTAATTTTTTCTTCGAAAAATATTGATTTTTCTTTTTTTAAAAAATATTGACTTTTTCTTAAATATTTTTTTTAAATGTTTTTTAAATATATTTTTAAAACAATATTAAATAAAAAATATAGATTTTTTATTGATTTTTTAATATTTTTTTAAATATTTGTTTAAAAAAAATACTTTTTTTAAATATTGATTTTTTTAAAAATATTGATTTTTTTAAATATTGATTTTTCCCCAAAAATATTGATTTTTTATTTTTTTTAATATATTGTATTTTTTTAATTTTATATTTTTATCTAACTACTCTGAACCTGAATTTGTTTAAGTTATTTAATCATTCTATTTTATGTCGGCGAGCAGCTACATCTGTGCTCTAAATACTCAGAAAAGTTCAGTGTTAAAATCTTAAAAAATGATTTTTTTTACAAAAAAATATTGAATTATTATTAAAAAAATATTATTTTTTTTCAAAAAAAAATTTTTTTTCGGAAAATATTTTTTATATTGATTTTTTTTTTTCAAAAAAATATATTATTTTTTAAAAATATATTGATTTTTTTCTTCAAAAAAATATTGATTTTTTTAACTATTGAATATTTTCTTTATTTTATCTTAGCATGTAGCTAAATCTGTGCTCTAAAAATCGGAGTGGCATTTTCTGTACATTCTGAGATGTCAGCAAACGTTATCTCAGACGATTTTTTCGAAAAACATTAAAAACTGGTCTGTAAAATATATTGAGAAATTGTTTTGCAGGAGAATTGTTGGTTTTTGGCACAAAATAATAAATAATATTAAATAAATAATATTGATTCTTTTTTTCTTTTTCAGAAAAAATATTGATTTTTTAATTTAAAAAAAAAAAATAATTTTTTATTTATTTTTTTTTAATATTGATTTTTTAGCAACATTTAAATACTTAAAAAAAATCAGAATATGTACAAAGAAGTGAGTCTTTAACGCATTTCAACGGTGGATATGTCAAGAAGCAAAATTGCCGCATATGGGGTTCAGAGAACCCACACGAGACTATTGAGAAACCAAAGCAACCACAACGAGTCACTGTTTGATGCGGATTTTGGGCTGTACTGAAAAATGGGTTTAATCGGGTGAGGCATTGCCGAGCCAGTCGGGGTAGTCATATGAATGCTACTGTGTTCATTATTAAATGACAAAGTTCAACCTTTCCAGAAATTTTAAAAAATTAACAGTACTTTTTTATAGTCGATCCTAGAGAAAGTCATACCAAATATTCTAAATTATTTTAAGGCTTTTATAGTAGCTACTATTTCTTTTTTGTCTTTTTTGAGAGAGAGAAACAAAGTTTCTTTTTAAACAGTTTCTGATACATTAATTCAAAGTACCAAACTCCACGTCCTTTTCAATGTATGCTTGGTTGTTTGTTTTTTTTTCGTTATTTCTCTGTCAGCTTTTGCTCAACATTATCCATTCATCTTGTGGTGATGATGGTGGCGGTGCTTCTGCTGCTGCTATTGATTTCCAATATCAGCTTTCTTAACACGTTTCAATTACCAAAAGATACTCTAAGCGTTTACTTATTTTTGCCAGACTTTTTTCGCGTAGTTTTATGTTGTCTTTGTTTTTTTTTTTTGTTGGATCTTAAAAGTTTTTCAAAGAAAGGCATGAGTTTCCTTTTTGGCATTACAGTGCCAAGAAGAGTGGTTCGATGTTTCCCTGTAAGTTTTCTTTTCGCTGTGCGGTGTTTTACTTTGATATCAGCGCGTATTTTGTGCTGTTTCTTGCTTTTGTTTCGAGACGTGGCTATATTTTTGTGAAATTTATATATTTGCAGGATGTAACTGCCACTCACAGCGCCACACAGTGGCACTCTGGAGAAGTCGGCAAATGGTATTATCCCCTCCCACCCTCCACCACCAACCAGTAGCAGCGCCATCAGGTAAACAATATTAAGTTTTATTAAAAACTTTGCGGAGACTTTCCGTTCGCGATCCCCTTCCCCAAATCGGGGAAAAAACTAAATATAAGGAAATACTTAGGGTGATGAAAATAGTTTCTTCCACTCCCCCTCATTTCAACTTTGTTTTTTATGGTTATTTTTGACGTTATCGTTTTGTTGCGAGCAAAAAAAGCGCTCTTTAAATTCCCTGTTCTTTTTCCCATTCAGTCTTTCTTTCTTTCTTTATGGCTACTCTGGGCCCCCGGTAATGACCATCAAGGACAGTGTTATGGTCTGGTTTTAAATGAATTAATCTAAACTTTTTTCTCTGTTCGCGCGGTTTTTTCTGTTCATAACTTGTGAAGTTGTTAAAAAGTGTGATTTCCTTCCTTTATTGACTTGCCGCGGTACTTATGTCAAATTGTAGGGGAGTAATTATGCGTTGGGCGAATGATGATGTAAAGAGGGCGGCCAAACAAATTGGCAATTGATTGGGGAGGAAGAGAAGAAATTAAGAAATTCAGTTGTAGTGGTTTTTTGTAGACAATTTTACGAAACATCATACCTTGTGCATTAAAGAAAGGTAGAAGTATTTAAGATTTGGCCATTGAAAATAAGGTGTTTTGAATGTAATACATTCAAGTGCAAGCAAATGGAAATTTATATTTTTTAGTAATAGAAAAGAGGAGAACCACGCTCAACTACAGTGAAACCTCTTAGGCGCGCACACTATCATAAGCGGATACCTCTTTTAAGTGGACACTTTAAACAAATATTTTATATTTTAAAAATTTCATTATAAAGAACCTCCGGCAATTGTACACTTTCTAATGTGGACACGGACATAAATATATTTTTTAATTTTACCTCCCATAAGTGGACAAATTTTACTGTCCGCTGTTGAGAGGTTTCGCTGTATATACTTAAGAAGATAATTTATATGTTTGAGATTATTAAGCCTCATCAGCAACTAATATGGTAATTTTATTAATTTGTTCATTTAGATGTTTAGATAGTGCTACCGAGTTTTGCATCTTGTATGGCCGTCTGTACGGGTAGTCGCTAATGTGGAATTCCATGTTAAACCAATAAAAATTCTTCGAATGTCTTGAGATTTTAATGAAATTTGGTTAGCACGTTTGGTATTGCAAGATACGATTTTTTTGGATAATATTGAAAACTGGTCGGTAAAATATATTGAGACAATTGAGAATTGTTATGTTTTAGCACAACACGATTTTTTTAAAACATATTGATTTTTTTTTTCAAAAATATATGAATGTTTTTAATATAGATTTTTTTTCAAAAAAATATTCAATATATATTTTTTTTAATTTTTGTATTTTATCTCAGCAAGTAGCTACAACTGTGATCTAAGTGCTCTGAAAAATTCAGTTAGATTTTCTGTATACTCTGATATGTATATAGTCTTAAAATATTTTAAGGCAATGTTTTGCAGGAGAATTTTTGGTATTTAGGGGAAAAAATGAAAATTTTCTTAAAAATATAGATTTTTTCTCAAAAAATTATTGAAAATTTTATTTTTATCTCAGAATGTAGCAACTGTGCATAAATACTTTGAAAAATTGATTTTTGCAACAAATTATTGAAAATTATTTTTTTATCTCAGCAATTAGCTACAAATGTGCTCTAAATACTTCAGAATTGAATTTTCTGACAATCAGCATATCATATCTCGGACGTTTTTTTAATATTGAAAACTGGTCTGTAAAATATATTGAGAAAATTTTCTGTTTTTAGCACAAAAAAATTTAATGAAAATATTTTTTTTTTCAAAAAATTATTGAACATTTTTTGGAATATTTTTATTTATTTTAAATGTTTTGTTTTTAGCACAAAAAATAATAGAAAATTAAAATAAAATCAAAACTTTTTGCCTATTTTAAAAATATAGATTTTATTGAACATTTTTGGAATTTTTTATTTATTTTAAATGTTTTGTTTTTAGCACAACAAATAATAGAAAATTAAAATAAAATCAAAACTTTTTGCCTTTTTTAAATATAGATTTTATTCAAGGAAATGTTGATTTTTTTTTCAAAAAATTATTGAATATTTTTTGGATATTTTATTTTATATTAACAAGTAGCTACATACCTCTGTTCGAAATACTTTGAAAATTTCTGGGTGGAATTTTCTGTATATTGAGAAAATGTTTTGTTTTTAGCACAAAAAAATTAATATTTTTTTTTTCAATAAACTATTGAATATTTTTTGGAATATTTTTATTTATTTTAAATGTTTTGTTTTTAGCACAAAAAATAATCGAAAATTTAAATGAAATCAAAACTTTTTGCCTTTTTTTAAATACAGATTTTATTGAACATTTTTTGGAATATTTTATTTTATTTCAAATGTTTTGTTTTTAGCACAAAAAATAATAGAAATTTAAAATTAATTAAAAT
Source organism: Polietes domitor (assembly GCA_947397865.1). Classification (NCBI taxonomy): domain Eukaryota; kingdom Metazoa; phylum Arthropoda; class Insecta; order Diptera; family Muscidae; genus Polietes; species Polietes domitor. The sequence continues at coordinate 179,406,624 of OX377619.1, forward strand.
TGAAAATCAAGATTAATTGAGTTGATTTTTTTGTAAATTATAGAATATTTTATTTGATATCAACAAGAGGAATGTAGCTAAAAATTATTATTTTTTCAAAAAATTATTATTTTTTCAAAAAAATATTATTTTTTCAAAAATTTTTTATTTTTTCAAAAAAATTATTATTTTTTCAAAAAAAAAATATTATTGTTTAAAAAAAAAATATTATTTTTTCAATTTTGTTTAAACAAGATTGATTTTTTTAATTGAATATTTTTCATTTTATATCATCAAATAGCTTTATATTTTAAATATTTCACAGTGGATTTTTTTGTATATTCTGTATATATGAGATATCAGCAATAATCTGGAAATATTCAACTTTCGAAACTCTAAAACTTGTGAAAAAGAAATTAAAAAATCCCATATTTGTTTCTCATTAGAAAATTCCGAGTGGGGCCGCCAAAAATTAAGTATATATATGCTTGACCTTATGCGTATTTCATATCCTGATGATGTTATCATGCTGTTATCAGCCGTAGATATATTTACAAGTTTTCATACTAACATATGAGACATTCCATGTCAATCGTATGATTTTTGACCTCGATTTTTGATTTTTGACCTCGATAGCTGCGTTTGTGTTTGTATTCTTCTCATAAAAATATTGTATACTTATTTGTGGAAAAAAATAGAATTTTTTCACGAATTATGACCAATTTAAGAGTGAAAAAATAATTTTTTTTCAAAAAAGGTGAACACACCACAATCACAAGGAACTTCTGAAATACTTGATCGATTTTAATGTACTATACCTTGTTTTGAAGGTAATTTCAATTACTTTTAGAATAGAATATTTTTAAAGATTTTACAATTCTATTTCTTTTATTTTGATTTTCGAAATGATTACATTAATCCATTTTTTGAAACTTTAAAGTAGCGTGAGTGATGTTCTATTTTGGAAGCGGAAATTTTTCAGAAATATAGTGTTTTTAAGCGTTGTGTTAATAAAATATTGAAAAAATAATCTGAAGATTTAGTTTTTTCGTTTGTATTTTTTTGGTCTGAAACAATGGGATATTGTTCTAATCAAATATTAAATATATATGCAAAATAGTCTTTAGCCAGGGCAATATCCCAGTTCAAATCAAATATTGATTACAGACCAAAAAAACAAACGAAAAAAGTAAAAAAAAATATATTTTTTCTCAAAAAATATTGATTATTTTTTATTTTTTTTTAATATTTTTGTATAGTTTTATTTGATATCAGCAACAATACAAAAAGTAACTGAAAATTAAAACAAAATCATTTTTTTGAAGCAGGTAGCTACATACCTCTGTTCTAAATACTCTGAATATTCTGACATATCAGACGATTTTTTCGAAAAACATTCAAAACTTGTCTTTAAAATATATTGAGAAAAATTTTTATTGGAGAATTTCGATTTTTTGACACTAAAAAGAATAACAAAAAATATTTTTTTTAATAAAAATATTGTTTTTTTTTTTTCAAAAAATTAAAATTATTTCAATTTTTTTGAATATTTGTATGTATTTTTTTATATCAGCAACAATGCAAAAAAGTAACTGAAAATTGAAATAAAATATTTTTTTTTTGAAAAAATTGTTTCACAAAATTATTGAATTTTTTTGGAATTTTTTATCTTAGCCAGTTAAATATATCGAGAAAAAGTTTTGTAGGAGAATTGTGGGTTTTTGGCACAAAAAAAGAATAACTAAAAATATTTTTTAATATAAATATTGTTTTTTTTTTAATTATTGTATTTTTTTCGGGAAAATATTATTTTTTTAAAGAATTATGGATTTTTTTTCAAAATTATTGAATATTTTTTTTCATAAAATATTGCATTTTTATTTAAATATTGCAAAAGGATTTTTTGAAAAATATTCAAAACCTTTCTGTAAAATATGTTGGGGCTGGGATAAAGTTTTGTAGGAGAATTGTGGGTGTTTGGTACAAAAAAAATAACAAAAAAATATTTTTTTAATATAAATATTGTTTTTTTTAATTATTGATTTTTTTCGGGAAAATTTTTTTTTTCGAAGCATTATGGAATATTTTTTTTCAAAATTATTGAATATTTTTTTTTTCAAAAAATATAGCATTTTTTCAAAAGGTATTGATTTTTTTCAAAAAATATTGAAATTTTTTATATTATCTCAGCATGTAGCTACATCTGTGCTTTAAATATTTTGAAAATTTCAGAGTCGTATTTTAAAAATCTGGAAATACTCAATTTTCAAAGTTCGGTAGCACTATCTAAACATTAATGAAAAACAATTAAAACATCTTATATCGGGCATGGAGATCTTTGGTTTAAGCAGGCTGGAGCACAGTAGACTATTTGCATATAAACTGCTGCAAAGGAATAGTACTATGACCTGATAATAAACATTCAAAAATACTTAACGCTCCAGGAGAACGATTTTAATTTCTTTGCATTTTTAAAAAGAAACTGGAACAACCTTCGTGTATAGATGCAAACACTTCTAAAGCCAGGACACTATCCGAGTTATTGGAACAATAATGGTAGCACTTTCTTCATAACCTTTTATTACAATAATCTTTTCAGCTCACATTTTTGGAACACCATTTTTATGAAATTGTTTGGGAAAACTTTCAAAACTCTAATGAATTGAAAAAATATTATCCGGCTGAAACTTAATTAATTTTTAAATTTCGTTTTCAGTTTTCCTTAAATTCTCCACATACGTTGTGCATAAAGATCTGTCAAAAGACATTTTATCCGAGAATTATAACTTAATACCAGGGGATAAGACATCCTTTGGAAACCCCACCCCAACTGTCACAAATCATAAACTTTTCCTTTTCTTTTTCTTTGTCTTCGTCTTCCTTGTCAGGTATAAACGCAAGCAAGAGATAATCACTAAGTTACGAGCTGAGCTTCTAGACTTACCCATATATGCGCAGATTGAAGGGTAAAGTTTTTATGGATGTCATATAGATGCGCAGCGAGTTGAGACGGTCCAAAGACAGCGAGTCTTCGTCCACCGTTAAAATGCTGTGTGAACCACCAACGCCCACTGCTGCTGCTCCAGTGGCTGCACCGCCACCGAAAGCATCCACAGCACCGACCGGACTGTTACCGGCAGACTGTGAAATGCCAGTTTTCAACAAAGTTTGTCGGTTACTTCCGGTTGGAGTGGCAGCAGCCCCAACTGCAGTGGCCTTCAACGAGGATGCATCCTCGATGGCATCGACACGAGATGGTTGAGTTAAAGTTACAATGGATGACGACGATGAAGATACTGATGAAGACGAAGACGAAGAGGATGACGACGAGGATGATGCTGCTTGAGCTAGTGTCATGCTTCCTGTTGATGTTGATGTTGCTAATTGTGATGCTGCAATAGTTTCACGGTTCAATGCTGCTGATTGCGTTAAAAGCTGTAACTTTTTAATTTGCTGTAAAAATAATAATTAAATATTAGACAACAAATGTTCGAAATGTTCACTCATTTACTGCAAAAGAAGACTGTTTCCAGTTTTTCTCTCCAGCTATCTCTCTTTCTTCGTTGTGTTGCTTTTCCCCACACAATTTATTTAATTATTTGAAGGAATGACTGGTGACTAACTACCCGACTCCCACCTTCCCCTTCCATCATTTGATATAATCGTTCGTCTTCCTTTATAAGGCATCAAGCGACCGTAGCTGGCGCACATTAAGGTAGAGCGAGCAAAAGTATTTTCAGCAGGGACGTGTGTGTTTGTGTGTGAAAATAAAGTGTTAACGTTTTTGGTCCTTTGTTGCCGTGACTGATGTTTGCCCGAACAAGGAATGTTAATTTCCCCGAGCATAGAATGGGTGGCTGGCATAGAACAAAGAAACAAACGAAGAAGAAGAGCGGTGGAGCTATGTTGGAGTTAATTTAAAGTATGTCACTCAAGAAATAAAATGGATTTCGTGTTTGTTGTTACAACGTTTCTTAAGAAACTTCCGGTGGATTGTTTTTCTCCTTTTTGTTTGGAATTTATTTATTTTCAGGGAAATAAAAGTATTATTTACAAATACAAACATAGTCGATGGATACATAGATTTCCCACAGGAAGTTCAATGATCGCCCAAGTAAAAGGTGTTTTAACCGCCACGAAAGGCATCAGATGGGAAGAGTTTTGATCGATTTCCGAAAATTTGATTGAAGTTAAACAAATTCGATTAGTATTGACATTACCCGATTTATTTCGAAACTAATCATATTCAGTGATGAGACTAATTTTCTGCCTGTTGTCTTTGTTAATCAACAAAATTGCCAGATTTGAGGTTTAAAAAATCCACGAGCGATTTTTGAGAATGTACCACTGTTAGGTATTGATTTTTGATATCGCCACCTATCGGGCAATAGAGGCGAATACTTCATTTCATGGTCAAGACACTAAGCTTCAGACTAACGAACTTCAGGCTACGAAATAACATGTCATCACCAGAAATACGAATTTTCACAATTTTTCATAAGAAGAAGTAAAAACGCTCAATATTGAAGTTCGTAATGTTTCAATAAATTCTGTATTTTTGAACGTAGATGAGATTATGTATCAAAGTCATAAATAAATATTAAAAATAGTCTTAGTAATAATAACCAGGGTATGGAAACAAACTCAACAAAATCTTTTAATTAAAATAGTGTTTGCATCAATAAAAATCCCATACATGAACTTTTCTATGTGGCGTATTAAAAAGCATTTTCCCAATTCTCGAAATAATGAAATTGTTGACATTATGGTGGAGCGAACATAAAGTATTTTTGTCATAAGGTAATTTTATTTTTTAGCTTTTTTGTGAGATACAAATATAATTACATAACTCTTTATGGGTAAATGTGACCCTTTTTTCGAGAAAATCAAAAAATATCCTTTAAAAAAGGAAATTTAAGGATTAAAATATTCTACGAAAATGTTTGCCGGAAAATTTCAGTGGGGGTCACCAAAGACACCATTGTTGTAAATAAAGCTCTTTACGATTAATTGGCAAAATTACATTTTTTAAAGGATATTTTTTGATTTTCTCGAAAAAAGGGTCAAATTGACCCAGAAAGAGACCAGTTAGAGGGTTAAGATCATCCACAAAAATAATCATCATACATTTCCACAATACAACTCTGACCATAAGAATTCTCTCAGACATTAACTTACAGCATTTTTTTCATATAGTATAATACTCCCTTCGACCAAAAAATGAAAACTTTGACCCACTGTAAAAAAACTCAGACGTGCTGGACCATAAGTTTGTTCTACAAAAATGATCTACTCAACATACCCTTTCAGAATTGTGGGGTCGCTATTCTGTTCCATTCAAAAAGTCTTAATTTGTTGGACAGTGTTATTTGTCGAATTTCCAGCAAATTACTTCTGATTTTACAGGAAATTGTCAACTCTTAAAAATATATTTTTAAAATTGATTTGAAGTGGGATATTCCCCTGGCTCAAGACCATTTTGCATTTATATTTTATAGAATGCAAATTTATTTACAAATAGCATGGTGATACTTATTACTTGGCTGCACACTACCAATATCATGATTTCCACCCTGTGGAAGGCTTCATAAATTTTTAATTTTTTACATCATAAACTTAAACTTAAACTTTCTGACATTATTAAATATTAATAAAATTTAAGAGAAAGGTTATTTTTTCTTTATAAAAAAATATATTCTTAAGATTTTATAATTTCTGTAAAACTACATGGAATTGGAAAAAATATATGTGACCCGGTCTACGAAAAGGGACCTTCGGTGTGAAAATATCATTTTTCACTTTTTTGGCGATTCGGATAGACTAATGTGTGCTCTTTCTAATGGCGCAAAGCAGAAGTTTCCAACTCGTAGGATGAGTAGGGATACAGAGAGAAGGGAACAACTGAAGCGAAACTGATCACATGACTTGTTTATCTTTAACAGCTGTTTTCTCGAAAACTTGTTTTTACACCGAAGGTCCCTTTTCGTAGACCGGGTCACATATGTATTACACCAGAAAACAGTTATAAATTTCTAGTTTTACAGAAAATTGTCTAGTCTTACAAATAATATTTTATTTTATTCTTTACCTTTATGAAACTTATGGAGCTTCTTACAGGCATTATTAACTATTATTTATTTTATAAAATTTGATTTTTCGAAAAAAATCTATTTTTTAAGATTTCACTATTTTCTGTAAAACTAGAAAATTGTAAAATTTTTCTGGTTTAAGCTACATATATATATATATTTTTTAAATTTATTTTATATTATAAAATTAAATTAAAAAAAAAATAAAAAAAAATATTATTTATGATTGCACAATTTTCTGTGAACTGGAAGTAATTTGCTGGAAATTAGAAAAAATATACATATAATTGTATGTCATACCACAAAAAAGTTATTTTTTTAAATTATCTTATGACAGAAGTACTTTTATCTTTGAGCCACCTTAGTGTCCACAACTAAGTGTCCGTACAAAGAGTACATATTTTGAAAATTTCATCAAAATTGGATAGAAGAGCTTAAATTTGTAATCGTATTCAATAATTTGAGGATAATACTATGCAACAAAAAAAAACAACATTTTGTGTCCGAAACTATTGAATTTAATTTTTGTGTGCATTGTGAAGCATACTGATTCATAAAATCAATATAAACATTTTTTATGAATATTCTTTTTATTAAAATTTGTTATCTATTAAAAATATAAAGTATTAGTTTTCCGTTGTTTCTATTTTTTATGATTTTTCGTGCCAGCAAAAAAGATTTTTTCGAAAAAAATAAAATTTTCTAAATTTTTCAGAGACTGTCCAAAATCGTTGAAAGTGAAAGTACCTAACGGATGATAGAGGCGAATGCATAATTGATATCTCAACAGTAGACACAAACCTGTAAATTATCATTTTTAATTTTTTAATCTTTAAAAAATTAGAGCGAATTCAAACTCAAGAACAGAAATTTAGTTGATCAAAAGGAGGAGACATTTTGAATAAAATACAGAAAAATTACCAAAAAGAAATATCCATTCGTCAAAATCCCATTAAAATCAAGAAAATGGCAATTTTATTGCATTTAATTTTTGATTTTTCTTCCCCTAATTTTATGATTTAATTTGATTTATTTATTTCAACTTGTAACTCAAAGCCATCGGGCCAATTTAATATGGCAGCTATTATTCAATTTTCGCCATTATATTTTGCCCTTCATTAGTATCGTTGATTTTGAGTATCATGAGAAGAAGAATTATTAAATTGAATATTTGCTACAAGGAATCAGAATAAAATTTGCGTAAAAATAGAAAAGGATGGACAAAAAAGGGTGATTTTTTCTATTTATAAATTAGAAAACGAATACTTTTAGTTACGAGTAATAAACATTAATCATTTGGCACCGCCATCTAACGTTTTTTTTCGACTATTCAACCGTTGGACTATTATTTGTGGGGTGCCCTCAACAGCCATTTGAATGAAATTATTTTCCATTATTAACCGGAAGGATTGTACTTTCAAATAAAAAAAGAAATTTGAGAAAATATTCAGTAGTTTTTTTATAGCATTTTCAAAAAAAAAGTTATTTGGCGGACTCTATACATAAACACCTTAATGGTCCTGCAAAAATTATCACTATCATCGCTGCTTCGATTTTTGATACCGAATAATATTTCCTGGAGAAATCTTACTTCAGATTCAATAAAGTGATGAAGGCTAGACAATTGAATAATATCTCACTTCTATCGCATAATAGCAACGATCGATCTATGACAAGGTAGATAGTTCGATAATATTCCATTTATACATTAGAAAACTAATACTTTTTGACACGAGTAATAAGCATTTATCACTTGGGACCATTGTGCGCTTCAGTTACCTGTGAAGAGCATATATTTTTTGAAAGTATATTTAGATTCACTCCTTTAGCACAGATTCTACCCTAGCCAAACATTTGGCGGATATAACTCCACGAAGATATAGTGTATTTTTGGATTTATCGCATAGACTTCAGTTGACACTTCTCGAAGATAACTGGCTGATTGTTTGTCTTATAAATAGATAATACAAAGAAGCCAGAGCCACCTAACGGGTGATAGAGGCGAATACTTAACTGGCTCAAACCTTGAGCTAAAGAAGCGCATTTGTTTAGTAAATTATTACGGCGAATACTTAACTGACTCAAACCTTGAGATAAAGAAGCGCATTTGTTTATTATAAATTATTACGTCCGACGGAGTGGAATATATCACATCAAATTCTGCTATAAATCTCATCGTGTTTTACTTAATGAGTTGATATGCCATTATCATTCCATTTCAATTGTTTCAGTCTACAATTTAATATTATTAAGGTTGGCACTGTTATAGATACCTGCACTAATATATCGCACAAATCGTCGCATTTTAGATTGACAAATAGAAATAATCCCACAAACATCGCTGAAGTGACAAAGAGGATGAGCTACACACATATCTTCCATTTAAAAAATAAACAATTATTAGTTTTTGTGTTGTTGATTAGTGATCGATTGAAAATAAAAAATAAACATTTTTTTCATATCTTTCTTTTTTCGTCTTAGAGAAATATTGACAGAAGTTTATTTGAATTAATTTATGAAAAATACGGAAAATTTCATTTTAGTCTTCTGCGTGGTTTTCATACGATATCCAATTTTAATCGCCCATGAGATATTTTGGCAATATCCTCTAGATTTCTTCGGGCAATATCGCGAATTTATCTTCCAGAAGTATTGTTTTTGTGTTGCTATGGTGTATCGCCCGGGTCGCACAATTTTCTCCAATTGTTGTTACTTCCGCAATACGAATATGATTGCTGCCGCAATATTTTTCTTCTTCTAGTCAGCAGTAGATTTCAAATCATTTTTGTATTTTTTTGCTGGTTGGGCGTAAACAAGGAATACTTTCCACAAATAATTCTTTTCCAAAGAAATTGTAGCAATTAGTAATGTTTATCTGGATTTTATGAAGACTAAAATTTCCTTGAAAAAATATAACGAAGTAATTTCCCCTTGCAACACACATAGACATTTTCAACAGATAGAATCAATTATTGGCACGATTGGAGGCAGGATTATGCATAGTTTCCAGTAAATCGTAGACCCCTCCCCCCCAGCACTGTGGAAACACCTACAGTGAAATCATTGTGATTTTCTGAACACAACTACTCGATAATACGACACGTGTTGGTTTCCCAGGAGTGTTATGGTATGGAATTCAACGGCATTACAATTCCCCCTCCTCAATGGTTTTTATGTGAATAGAAAGGCAAACATATTGTTTGCACTCGACAATAGTTGCTGCAGGTCATACCGAGAAGTATTGTTATTCTATGGAGAACCGGAACGGAAAAAAAACCTAAAGAAATAAATTTAACATTTATGAACAAACAATGATTTAGTGGAGTGTGAGGTTTTAAAAAAAGAAAACGAAAAAAACAATACCATTACATACCTCTAGCCAAAGACAAGTATTTATGTCTCGGGCTCATTTCATACATTATGCGCAAATACCAGGCACTGTGGGAGATTTTTTGGAAATAAATCCCTAATGAAGTCTCACAGGTGAAATGATTTTAAGTTAATATTCGAAATTTGATTAAATTTCGGTCCATATGAATGGAATTGGGCTTTCTATAGAAGAGAACACGGTTACTCAAGTGCAGGATAAGCTTCCGTAAGAGCTAAGAGCCAACGCTTTAAAATCAACCTGGAAAAATATTTCAACAAGGTTTCTGTGGAAGTAGTATGCGTGCCTACCACCCAGGCAACTCAGGTTCAACTATGGATATGATCCTTTTTCTGTGGTGATATCACCTTATTAAATATGGTCAGATTTTACTCATAAATTTAGACATTTGGAGCTATTTCTAAACAGTTCGTTTATTGAGAGAAGATGTTTGTAATGTTTGTGAGAATATTCGTTTTTGTGTACAACAAATCTGTGATTTATTTCCACTTAACATTCCCCCCCAACATCGCCCAGTGTGCGATTGCCGGTGGTGGTCTTATACAAGGTTTTTATTGTTGCTCCACAAGGAGGAAGACAATGAAGAACAAAATCTTATAAAATCTGCCAACCATACCGAAATACAAAACGAACTGTATGCAGACTTTATAAATTATGAGATACTCTAAGATGTATGGGTATGTATGAATTATACTTTCGTGTATGTAGGACATTAGAGTGGGGTAAAACTTTTGAGAAGCAAACAGGTGCCAAGAGAATTGTGCGAAGGTTTTCTTGAAAATGTCATTGAGGAACTAACTTCTTTTATAAAAAATTGATTGTGTTACTATATTTAAATATATTTAATATGGTTATTACCGACTAGCCTCAATAATGCCCCGAGGCATACAATTTATCGCATTTAAATTTATATTTGTTAATATGAAATAATAAAAATAAAAAACTAAATAAGGCAGTCACGAAGTCTATGAAGAAACTGGCTTAAGATTGAATAGATAAAATAACGCCATCTACCGGAAACTAGAGGCAAATTCTTAAATCACAAATCTTCGAAGAAATTGGCTTTAGATTGAATAAATAAAAATCATCCAAACAGATAAAAATTGTAAAAAATCATTTCATTTTATATATCATTTTAATAAAAAATCCTTAATTTTGGAACAAATTTTTCCCACTTTGGTAATCCGAGTATTTTTTTAAATAGAAAATCTAGTAATTCTTCATCCTTTTTATCTTTTTTTTTGACAAATTTTAAGTATTGTTATTGCAACTCAATTCAAATTATGAGAGATGTCAACGGGAATGACCAAAACTTTGCAACAATTTAGTTTTAGCGAAAAGTTCAACTACTCAGTCAATTATTAACGGATTTTTTAAAAACAAAGCGGCGTTTTACTCCATACTAAATGAGTTATTTAGATAAATTTACAAGAGGTACGGTTACCGAACAAAATAATGTACAAAATCATTGCCAAAGTTGAAAAATGGCTAAAAATTTTTTAAAAAATGTGTTTGCTGGACAAATTCACACAGATTTCTTAAATAAGTATATATGAAAAGCTTCGGGTCCCTTCTTTTTAAATCCGATGAGAAAGGGAAAATCGGTTGATAAATGTGCAAAGGTACGAAAAACCGGGTTTTTAACCGGTGTCTTGGAAATTTCAAATATAGATTCTTGTTCTACTCGACAATAACTACCAGAGTTTTCTAATTCATTCTTTTTTGTAGCATAGTGTTATATTTTCTTCTGCGATACAAATAGCCAAGGTTTACAACAATCTCGACTATTAAAGAATGCTAGAAAATTGACTGATATCACACAGACAACGGCATCTATCGGACGATAGCAGCGAATATATAATTCACATCTCACGTTCACAAAATTTTAAATTTCAACTATCGATTACTTTGAATTTGAAAGGTAGAATAACATTAATTTTTATTTTCAGGTTTATATTTGAACTTTGCAAAATGGGACGCAACTCTCGAACAAAATTGGGAAATATTAAACACTTACTTCCAAAGTAGTGAGCCTATAACGCAAACTGTAAGAAATTTACATGGACAATTTTCGAGAAGTGATCAGCCTTCAGTTCAAACTTCATGAAGCTCATTTTCATCTCGGTGGCTATGTCAATAAGCAAAATTGCCGCATATAGGGTTCAGAGAACACGCACGTGACTATTGAGAAGCCAATTCATCCACAATGAGTCACTTTTTTGTGTGAATAATGGGCTGTACTGAAAAATTGGGTTGATCGGATGAGGTACTGCCGAGCCACTCGTGAATGTCATATGAAATATATTGATATTATTAAATGACAAAGTTCAATCCTTCCAATAAAAGCAGAAAATTTAAAAAAATGATAAGTACTTCGTTTATAGCCGATTATTATTTAAAGTGTTAAATGGCCAACCCAATATACCTTTTTAATAAAATAAAGGGCAAAATTGAATATTTGTCGGATAGAATCATCGTTTCAGTCACGTTACCTATAATTATCCCAATGATTTTAAACATAGAAAAAAAATATGATAGACCCTTAAATAATCCTAAAGAAATGATCACTTTCATTGATGCTTCGATTCTTCCAGCGAAGAAATACACGTCATTTTGAATAAATTGAAGAAGGCTAGAAGGTTTGATTAATATCACAGCACCATCTATCGGTCAATAGCAGCGAATATGTAATTGACTTCTATAATTTAGGCATAAACTCCGAGACAAAGTTGTGAACATTTGGATTATCATGGGAATGATTTAATAAAAAGAGAATATTAGCCGGATGGAATCAGGCTTATGAATTATCGTTTCAGTTACATTGCCAATAGTTATGTGAACGATTTTAAAAATAGAAATAAGTACGATATCTTCAAGTCCTAAAGAATTTAACCTTTTATAGCTGCTTCGTTTTTTTCAGCGAGTGATATCTACCGAAGAACTAGTCGTTATATTGAATGAAGTTTGAAATTTGATTAGCATCACACAGGCAGTGTCATCTAACGGACAATAGCAGCGAATATATAATTTACTCCGTACCATAGACCTAGAGTGAACTATCATTTGATTTATCTTTCCGTCTCAACGATTTTAAAAATAGAAAAAAATAATAAATAAATAATAAAAAATCGAAGCAGCTATGAAAGTGATATTTTCTTTAGGACTATTTTATCCTAAAGAAAATAAAATATAAAGAGTTATGAAAGCTGCTTCGATTTTTTCCGGCGAATAATACACATCTCCTGAAGAAATAGATCTGGGATTGAATAAAGTGAAGAAGGCTGGAATTTGATTAACATTACATAGACAGCGTAATCTATTGTATAATAGCGGCGATTATAAAGAGTGATTTTTTTGAGGTTAGGATTTTCATGCATTAGTATTTGACAGATCACGTGGGATTTCAGACATGGTGTCAAAGAGAAAGATGCTCAGTATGCTTTGACATTTCATCATGAATAGACTTACTAACGAGCAACGCTTGCAAATCATTGAATTTTATTATCAAAATGCGTGCTCTGTTAAGAAAGTTCAGAAAGAAAGAAATTGTGTTCAGCGACGAAGCTCATTTTTGGCTCAATGGGTACGTAAATAGGCAGAATTGTCGATTTTGGAGTGAATATCAGCCAGAAGCATTGCAAGAACTACCAATGCATCCAGAAAAAGTCACAGTTTGGTGCGGTTTATGGGCTGGTGGCATCATTGGACCGTACTTCTTCAAAGATGATGCGAATCGTAACGTAACTGTGAATGGTGAGCGCTACCGTGAGATATCCAACTTTTTTTTGCCCAAAATGGAAGAACTGAACTTGGTTGACATGTGGATTCAACAAGATGGCGCTACATGCCACACAGCTCGCGATTCTATGGCCATTTTGAGGGAAAACTTCGGAGAACAATTCATCTCAAGAAATGGACCGGTAAGTTGGCCACCAAGATCATGCGATTTGACGCCTTTAGACTATTTTTTGTGGGGCTACGTCAAGTCTAAAGTCTACAGAAATAAGCCAGCAACTATTCCAGCTTTGGAAGACAACATTTCCGAAGAAATTCGGGCTATTCCGGCCGAAATTCTCGAAAAAGTTGCCCAAAATTGGACTTTCCGAATGGACCACCTAAGACGCAGCCGCGGTCAACATTTAAATGAAATTATCTTCAAAAAGTAAATGTCATGGACCAATCTAACGTTTCAAATAAAGAACCGATGAGATTTTGCAAATTTTATGCGTTTTTTTTTAAAAAAAAAGTTATAAAGCTCTTAAAAAATCACCCTTTATAATTAACACAAATCTCGAGATAAGACTACAAACTAGCATTTGGATTAAAATGATAATGAAGCAGTAAACAATTGAATATATACAGAAAATAATCAGACTAGTGAAACATCTTTTGATGTATCTTTCTGTCCCAACAATTTTAAAAAAGGGTGAAAATATTAAAATAATAAAAATAGTCCGAAAGAAATTATCAGTTTCATCGGTGCTTCGATGGACAGTCAGCGCAATCTATCGGTCAATAGCGGCGAATATATAATTGACATAAATCTCAAGACAAGGCTGCAAACAAACATGTGGATTATGATTATCATGAGAATGATGCAATAAAAATTGAAAAATCTTTTCACTTATATTGGTTTTAAAAATAGAAAAAATAATAAAATAATTAAAATAGTCCTAATGAAATTTCCAGCGAATAATATATCCCGAAGAAATAGACCTCGGATTGAGTGAAGTAGGCTGACAGAGCAATCTAGCGGACAATAGCGGCGAATATATAATTGACTCAAAACAAAAATCTCGAGAAAAGACTACAAGCTAAATATTTGGATTATCATGAATGTGACGGGAAAAAAATTAATATCTGCCGGAAAGAATCAAGCGTATGGTCTCGTCTCTTAAATTTACCCATTCTAATACACAAATTTCCTCATATACATATATGCACACATATATGTTTGTATAATGGTTCCCTTAGTCAGACATGTTCAGTTCAACTCGGCATTTGTTCTGTGCGTTTTTTTTTGCATAAAAATTTATGGCCTTAAAGGCTGAAAGGGATTTTTTTATGTCTTTCGTCTCGTATGGCTGGAGTATAACAAAAAAAACGCAAAAAACGAAAGCATTTAGAAAAACATTAGTAACAAGTTTTCATTCCAAATATCTCCTTGTAGTCTCGGTGATGCAGTCTCGGCGAAGATGGGATTTTTTTGCAAGAGGTGGTACTTCATTCATCCAAGACGCAGTATAAACGCCTTTGGGTTGATGGTGGTGAGGAATTTGTAGTAAATCATGGGACAAATGGAGTATGAAATATAGATTCTATTGTGTAACATATTTCATGTTAAGTACTTAATAATGTTATGAGATGAAATAAATAAAAGAAGAAGGGGAAGGAAAGGGGATTTGGGTGTTATATGGAATACCTAGACAAGCCTTACTTTAAATATCTATATGAATATTTAAAGAAGCGATATAGCGAGATTGATAGAAAGAATCTTATAAATAACGTATTTTAACATTAGTTATAATAATAATAAGGCAGAGTCACCTAACGGACGATAGAGGCGAATAGTTAATTGACCTAAACATTAAGATAAAGTATCAACCATTAGAATTTACCATGGCTTTCGTAACGATTCGTAGAAGGGCAAAATTAAAATTCCAAAAAATATTTAACTGCTCCCGAGGGAGCTTCTGCCATTTAAAGCTGTTCCCTGGAAAGGCCAGTAAACCCATTTATGTCAGTTGCATGTTTTACTCACAAATTCCATTTGACTTGAAGCCTGCAAGTTGTAAACCTGTTTAAAACAAATCAAAAACATCAAATGCCTTTTGATGTTCCAATTGCCGGTGCTGATTTTCATTACCGGTAATACGATTACATTTGATTTGAATTACAAAACGAATCCCCTTAAGTTAATTTTATAATGTTTTATTTGTTCTCTCTCTTGATTTTGTGGGAGGCCGAGACAGAGAGATATTCTGGTGCTGCAATTTTCGTTGAACTGAACTGTTCCCAGGCAAGACAATAATTCATATTTCGACATCAATAAATAATTAAATACAATGTGGAGGAAAAAAAGGTTGCCTCAATGATCTGGTTCTGGTTCAACATTTGTTTTGACTTGGGGGCTTTAGCCGGATCCTGTCGTGTTCCCCTTTGTGTGCGTGTGCCCTTATATCCTAACCAAAGTAATTTATGACTTTTTATTAAGGCCGAATAAACGCCCACCAAATTGCTTACTAATACACATTCCAAAACATCCAGCCATCCAGTCAGTCAGCCATCCCTGAAACGAGGACGCGCCGCCGCTGCTCCGCTTCTAGCCAAGGTTAACATTCTATGCCGGCGGAAAACAAGTAAGTTGGCGTTCCATTTTCTCCTGATGTTCGTTGGCGGTTTGTATGCGTTCGTCGGGAGGGGTGACGGTGTTGATTTTTTGTTTATCACCGAAAGGTGTGTTAACATCTCTGTAAACAACGGCAACGATGCTGTGCTGTCGGGGCCAAACAACAACAGCAACAACCCCCACAATAGCAACAATAGCGCAGAGGATTGAACATGTGTCTTTGGGTGAACAGGTGAAAGCGAAAAAAAGAATAAAAATCCCACTGAAAACATCTAAAAATACACGAAAGTAACACAGGATTTTTGCCATAAATTATGTCAATGTTGTATTTTGAGTTTTTCTTTCTTTTTTTCATTTTCTTTTGTTTTATTGAAATCCATCCAACGGCAGAGCCGAGTGGTTTTGGCTCAATGCCAATGATGGAGTAGGTTGAGTGGAGTGAGTGGCATTAAATATACTTTAGATTTGGTAAGTGATTTGATGTTGTTTCCAAAGAAAATGTGATTAATTTATAGGGCAAATATGTATATTTTGGTTGCGAGGGGAATTTAAGGCATTTTAAAGCAGCAGCCGAAAGAGAAATTTCTTTTGAGCTTGTAGCACAGAGGTTCAATAATTAAAATAAAAATGGGAAGACTTCTGAATTTCAAAACCGTTTAGACTAAAAATTATCCAGGGATTGTATGAGATGTGTTAGGCTTTCGGAAAGTTATGATCATTTATAAGGTGGGCCATATAAAACATTAAAATAAAGAAACTTTAAAATAAAAAAAATAATAAAAAAAGTAATGATTATTTTTTAAATTTCTGGTTTTATTGGAAAGGTTAAACTTTGCCATTTAATAATGGAACACAATGTCATTCATATGACTACCGCGACTGGCTCGGCAGTACATCATCCGATCATCCCAAATTTTCAGTACAACCCAAAATGCACACCAAACAGTGACTCGTTCTCAATAGCCACCTCTTTTGCTCTCGGAATACTTTTAGGGTAATAAATTGCTTTTGAATTATTATGTTTTTGGTCTTAAGATACAAATGAATACTTGAATGCCAGAAAAAATAATGTTCCTAAAGGTATGCTGTATAAAAAATTACTCAACTGTTCTTGTTGCTCTTAGGAAACATGAATATCTTCAGGTTGTTTTTTTTTTTTGGAAGGCTTCTAAATTTCTAAACGGTCTCGATTAAAAATGATGCAGGGATTGTATCAATATTCATTATTTTTTAATATTAATTAATATTTAATATTAAAAATGACAATTTATTTTTTTACAATTTCGAAATCTCACATAAAACACTTTTTATTTTTTAATCGATGGCAACAATGGCTACTATAGCTTAATAAATAACTAAAACTTAATATATTAACTCAACATTTGTAAAAATTTAGGGGATAATGACTTATCGATTTTTGTTAATTAATAAATCATTCCTGCAAAAATATCATGTCAATTTCGACTGTATTTGAATACCAGAAAAAATAATGCTCCTAAAGGTATGCTGTGCCAAAAATGTTTCAACTATTGTCGCGATCGTAAACATGAATAATTTCGAGTTGGCCTTTGCATATCGTTTTACCATTTTTATACCCTCCACCTACAGGATGGGGGTATACTAACTTTGTCATTCCGTTTGTAACAGCTTGAAATATCGAACTGGGACCCTATAAAGTATATATATTCTTGATCGTCATAAAAATCTAAGACGATCTAGCCATGTCCGTCCGTCTGTTGAAAGCACGCTAGCATCTAAACGAAAGGAGATAGAACGTTCAAAATTTCCATAAATGCGTCTTACAGTCGTAGATCGTTTGGGATTGAAACTGGACGAAATCGGCCCAAAGAGACAAATTTTTCCAACCACAAGGAGTAAAAATAACCATAATAATCCCTAATATTTTAGCGTATTTAAGCAGTTTTGTTGAATATGTCTGTTTATATTTGTTTGATATTTGGTATGCGAATTCCACTTATAGCAAAAAAGTGCTCCATAAAGTGATTCTTATTTGTAGGGGGTGAAATGGGGCAAAAAAGGGATAAAAATGGTACATATTAAACGATAATAGCTAGAAACACGAAATTCGGTGTGTACATTCATCTAATTGAGTAGACACGTAAAATAAACGGATTTGTCGAAATTCGTACTTTTTGGGGTTAAAATGAAAAAAGGGGATAAAAATAGTACCAATCAAATGACCGCAGCTAGAGTCATGAAATTCGGAGTATACATTCCTCTGACTGCGTAGACACGGAAAATAAACGGATTTTTCGAAATTCGTACTTTCAAGGGATGCAATGGTACAGAGGGATAAAAATAGTACCAACTAAACGACTACAGCTAGAATGATGAAATTCTAATTGCGTAGAAACGTCAACGGGGTAAAAATGGTACCAACCAAATGGGCGCAGCTGGAATCATGGAATTCGGTGTATACATTTCTCCGACTGCATATACACGCAAAATAAAAGGTTTATTTCCAAATTCGCAATTTTTCTTTTACGACAAAAATTGATTGAATCATGAGTTAGGTTATTTTGCACTATGTACGTCTGATAATGGATTTTCAAAATCTGTACTTTTGGAACTAAAATAGAATGGAAATACAACCAACTGTAGCAACCACTATCTACCAATATTTATGGTATTTAAGCTTTTTGAAAATATAAATATAAGAATATTTATTTTATTATTTTATTTATTTTTTGCTTTGAAATAAATAATGGTTTGAAATAATTAAAATATTATATTTATTTATAAAATTATTTTTTTAATATTTGTATTTGTTTTGGTTTGGCTATATTAAAAAAAATATATATTTACTTGTAATATTACTGCATTTCTACGAAAACCGACAACCTCTGTGGAATGCAATCCATGCAATCCCGTTTTTACTTGTTTATAATTAAATCGATGTTTGCAACTAATTTTCTTTATTGCCATGAACAACTGAGACTCCAGTGTATCAATATTTGTAAATTCCAAGACATCGGTCGGCCTCACGATTACAGTTTTCTACTGGAGAAAAAGAAACACACTGAGCCAGGATGGACAACCTTCTATAAAAAGCCAAACAAAATGCCACTTTTTAAATGCAAAAGTGTCCTTCAAAATATCTTATATTTCAGAACTAAACGAAATTTTAATAAGATACATGGCTACCGAGATATAGGCTAAAAAATAACCTCTAAAACAATGACAATTTTAACTATTTGAATATTTATGGACTTATTTTATTTTGCAATGAATTCGCTTTGGATTGGAATATTCTTTGCTGAATTTAAAGTTGAGGTTTAGCTTGTTTTAGAAAAACGAGTTTGAAAATTTTGGTTCTGAAAAAACTCTTTTGTATTCAATCATCTTCACTTTTCGTCTGATATTCATCATTTCGAGACCATTCGAAAGGTATTGATTCCAAAATTTCCACAAGATATGAGTTTTTAATGGTCACTTTGAAAAACTGCAAAAAAATCCCTAAACGTATAATAAGTCGACTAGTGAGTTATTCTAAGACAAGAATAAAAAAATATTAAATAAAAAATTTAAAATGCTTTGAAGGGCCTATTTTTTCAGTCGAAAAGAGCTTGGTTTGTTGTTAATGGCACTTTTCGGTCGATTAAAAGAAGCGATAATCGCGGAAATGATAGAAAAAAAATCATATTGATTTTCTACTGAAAGATCGCCCATAGAAAGTACGTGATTTTGATAACATTTTAAATACCTCCACAGGTAATACGGAGGACATTTTGACTGTATGTTTGCAGGCGAAAAAGCAGTCAGCAAGACGGAACCTATGTTCTCTGATAATCCATCATAAAAAAAACACAAAATATGCATTGTATGAATAACGCTGCCAATTCTGCAGATGTGGCCTTCTCTGTGACAATTTGTTTTGTTTTTGTATGCTATATGTTGGCAGGTGAGTAACTTCACAAAATAAAATAATTTGTCATACGGTAATTTTAAAAAATGTTAAACTTTTTTGTGGTATGAGATACTAATATATTTTTTTTCTAATTTTAGAGTATATAATTGTTTTAGAGTAACTACCAGAATCACCATGGCATCATTAGCTATTAATAAAATTTATTTTACAAAAATCGAATGTAAAAAATAAATAAGAAAAAAATTAAAAATATATATTTTTTAAGATTTGACAATTTTCTGTAAAACTAGGTGAAATTTGCTTGAAATTAGAAAAAATATATTAGTATCTTATACCACAAAAAAGTTATTTTTTTTAATTACATTGTGTCTATGAAATGCAGCTTTATTCGTCATATAAAATATATATATGAACAATTTCATAAAAATCGGAGAGAAGAGACAGAATTTGTATGATCGCTTAACATGAAATTACTCATGTGTAATTTTGGGGATATACAAAGTGCATCATTCCATTTGTTTGGGATAAACACACATCGCTTGTGACAAATACAAAAAAAGTACCATTGGCAAGAAAAAATTCACAGGGTTTGTGATAAACATAAATTGTTAGTGGTAAAAACACAAACCCTTCGAAACGTCGAAGGGTTTAGGATAAATATAAATCCTTTGCAAAAAACACATTTCGCAAACGAGTTTGTCTGTGACGGATTGAAATTGAAGAAACACGGAACGTGTTGTCGGGCTAAAAAGAGATACCATATTAAAAAAATTGGCACAAATAAGTTTTCTGGATCAATGACGAACGCTGTTTAATTTGAAGCAAATCGGTTCAGATTTAGATATAGCCCCCATACAAATGTCCGTCCCGATTTGACTTTTTCCGCTCTAGAAATCACATATTTCACTCGATTTGCTTCAAATTTGGCACAGTACCCTATAACTGAAGTGGAAATAGCTGTGGCCAGTCAGATCGGTTCAGATTTAGATATAGCCCTCATACAAATGTCGCTCCCGATTTGACTTTTTCTGCTCTAGAAACCACATATTTCACTCGATTTGCTTCAAATTTGGCACAGTACCCTATAATTGAACTGGAAATAAATTGAAAATCGGTCGGATTGGTTCAGATTTAGATATAGCCCCCATACAAATGTCGCTCCCGATTTGACTTTTGACTTGACGCTCCAGAAACCACATATTGTACCCGATTTTCTTTAAAATTAGCACAACATCTTATAATCCAACTAATACACCTATGGTGAACGTGGGTAAGATCGGTTCAGATTTAGATATAATTTTTTTATATATATACAAATGTTGCTCCCAAATGTTTAATCGGTTTTGGCCAAATTTTGCATATTATATTTCACCTATAAACATACATGGTAAAAGCGGGTCACATCATTCCATGTTTCAATATACCCCTGTACACTAGAGCGTACCAGGTTACAAGTAAAAAAAAAAAAGTTCGCCGTACACCTTCGAATATGAAGTATTATTGAAAGGTAGTTTCAAAAAAATTTTTTTTATTTTTTTATGCCGAACGTAGGGGTCGCGCTTTTACATTTTTCTATATAACTTCTGCATTTATAAACGGATTTTAAAGTGTGATACATCGATGTTTTTGTCCGATTTTTTTGTCTTTGAAGTCATTGAGCTCAAACATGATTCATGATTTTATGCGAGCTTTAATTTTCGATTATTAGAGTGGTACATTAGGGTAGTAGCAACTGAGAAATGATGGGTAAGTACCAGAAGGGGGTGCTTGAGCTCAATGACTTCAAAGACAAAAAAATCGGCCTCGTCGAGACAAAAACATCGATGTATCACACTTTAAAATCCGTTTATAAATACAAGTTATATAGAAAAATGTAAAAGCGCGACCCCTACGTTCGGCATAAAAAAATAAAAATTTTTTTTTGAAACTACCTTTCAATAATACTTCATATTCGAAGGTGTACGGCGAACTTTTTTTTTGAGGTACGCCCTACTGTACACATGTCCTTTCCTATTTAAAATTTTTTGTCAGACACATACATTTATAGGGTAGAAAAATCCTCCCCAATTTTAGTTTTTTACAAAATTTAATTGTAATAGGATAGAAAGTGGAGTGTATCATATAGTCGGTCCCGTCCGACTTTAGCCTTTCCTTACTTGTTATTTTCAGATTTATGTTTGGCATTTGCAAAATGGGACGCTATACCCTTGAGTAAAATTGGGAAATATTAAAAACATTCTTCCAAAGTAGCGAGTCTTTAACGTAAACTATAAAAAATTTACGGTGAAAATTTTCGAGAAGAGATTCCATTATTAAATGACAAAGTTCAGTCTTTCCAATAAAACCCGAAATTTAAAAAAAATAATCAGTACTTTTTTATGGCCGCTTTTAATTTAAAGTGTTACATGGCCCACCAACGTAGATGTTGAATATTCTACAAAAGCCATAAATAAATAAATAATAATACTAAATAAATAATAATAATAATAAATAAATAAATAACCAGCATTACCAACACCATAAAATTGAGATGAGCAGTCCCCACCATCAATACGAACCTGACGCTTAGTTGGTCTAATCTATTTTACAAATAGTTCGTATTCTGCTGTACCGCATGTAGTTTAACTTTTCGATGTTCAGTTATATGATTGTATCGTCTTCCTACTTTTATTTGTGATAATTATATTTGAAGTACATACTACCTAACTTATCAATAGGTAACCTTAAAGTTTTACTATGCTAAAATCCTCTTACATTGAAGAGTAGTATTGAAGAGAATTGTAAAATTTAGAATATCCTCAATGTAACTATCAACTATGGCCAATTAATCAATTATAGCCAGTAATTAATATCAATCATACGCACCCTAATACTCAAAACAAAAACCTTTATAAAACCTATGAAATATAATATGACTTGCTATTTTTTTAATGACAACTATAGCATATAACAAATAGTTTATGCAATTTCAGATCTTTAGGAGGTATCTAAAATTATTGCCATAAACAATTATGACATACGTTCACCTATCTCTCGTCGACCTTTCCAATAAATCTAGAAATTTGAAAAAATAATCTGTATTTTTATAGCCGATTCTAATTTAAAATGTTACATATCTTATATAAGGAAAGACACCCTATCAAAATGCAATTTTGGGGAAAAAGTGATTTCGTATTCAGACTAAAACTACTTAAACTGTTAAAATTTAAATTTCCAAGTACAAATTCAGCTATTTAGAGTTCAATCTTCGTAGTTTCCCTGTGCTCATAAGTGAGCTTCAGAATCTCGCTACAAGTTAAATATTTTCTTAACAGATTTCTTTAGAAATTTTAATTCATATTCATTCCGCCCCAAAATATTCTGCACGAAATTAATCCTTTAAAAAAGCTTTTCGCGCGCCATCATATCATATCCTTACAGACACAGACTAGAGCATGCATTCGGGGGGACTTCAGGCCAAAACAATGAAAGTCATTGGCCTCGTTGTCGGCATGAACGAAAATCATGGCGAAAATCAAACATGCACTTGTGCGTGGGTGGGGGTGGGGTTGGAACAGCGAACAACAAGAATCTGAGTAAACATTTGCTATCGTATGCCATTGATTGACTGTTGGTTGAATGGAGTTGGCAACAGTTTTTTTCTATTTTTTCAATGAAATGAGAGAAACTTCCCGGGAAAGCGGGTTTGAGGAGTAGGAGAAGGAGGGGGGAATGAGGACATGCCATGTGGGCATGATATCAAATAAATATAAAAATCTGTCTATTGTTCAAATATGGCTGGGAAATCGCTGGTATCGGTTATTTCAACGAGCGAAAAAAGAAGTTATTTGCAAGGCAAAAGCATATTTGCGAATCGAGTAAAATAAACATTGAAAATCATTTTTACGGAATTGAAAAAGTTTTGGTTTCCGTTTTCTGTCTGTCTGTCGTCTTCTCACTCTCTCGGCAACTGCTAGTGCGAGCATGAGACCGCCGCCTTTGTGTAATTGTGTGAATGTGAATGAATGGCTTTTTTGGGTTTCGTTTTAAGCCAATAAAAAAGTTTTTCTTTTGTTGTTGTCGAAAAACAACAAAAGCATTAAAATCCAAGAAAACAAATGAAAATGCAAAAGTTTCCACTAACAACAATGACGACAACAATAATGACGAGAATATACATATTTTAAATTATACTAAAGTACACAAGGTTTTAATGTTACTGCACCCCTTCCAAAGCCACCCTCTTCCCCCACCCCTCACGTAGTAACTGTGGACCGGTTGCTGTTGAGCACGTTTGACAAAGTAAGGTTTCAGGATGGAAGAAGCATTTGTTTATTTTCACATTTTTTTTGTTGGTTTTCCATGGCGTGGTATAGACAATATTTCTTGTTTGTGTCTGCCACACTTTCCTTCTTTGTGGCTTATTATCTGCTGCTATATCCATACCCCCCTTTAAGAAGGTTGGCATTTTTAAGGCTGCCACCGGAGAAGAAAAAGCAAAAGTCAAATAAAACTCAAATTGACAGAGACAGAGAGCAGGCAGGCAGGCAGGATTTACGCATTATGCCCGGATTGCTCTGAAAACGTACTCGCAGCGAAGCGAAACGTAAAAAAACATAACGCCACCAACATCAAACAACAAACAAATCATTTCTTTGAGTGCATTCAACTTGTGGTTCAAACACGAGAGACCGTTTCCGGACCCTCCTCACCACCTACATGAGTAAACAATCATGGAAATATTCATTGTTGCATGATAGTCTTGAGATATAGCGGGTGTTTCATCAGAGGTTTCATTTTGTGATAGCGTCGTAAATTGGTCAGGTCATGAAATTGTGGAAATTTATTTTGAAAATCAGAGCTAAATCAACCCACTACTGACTTGATACTATATTTTGCTTTTAAGAGGTTTCATTTTGCGGTCACGATGAAATAGTCATAAATTGCTCAGATCTGGCAACACTATTATCAATTCTAGTCAAATTGATTTGCATTTCATCATGAAATTGTAAAAAGTTATTTCGAAAATCAGGGTTTTGTCTACCCAATGCTGACTTAATGCTCACTTAATACTGCGATCAGGCTCATTTATGGCTCAATTGGCATGCCAATAAGCGAAATTGCCGCATTTGAAATCATGAGAATCCATGGGAGATACACTAATTGTATGGCAATATTCATAGACAAATTGTACAAATATACTTGGAAAATCATGGTTAAGTCCACCCACTGCTGAGTTAAAGGTTTTTTAGTGATGAGACTCATTTTTGGCTCAATAAGTATGTCAATAAGCAAAATTACCGCATTTAAAACCATGAGAATCCATGGGAGATAAACTCACATCTTTATGGCCAAATTGTGCAAAGATATATCCAAAGTCATGGTTTAGTCAACCCACTGCTGAGTTAAAGGTGTTTCGGTGATGAGACTCATTTTTGGCTCAATAAATATGTAAATAAGCAAAATTGCCGCATTTAAAATCATGAGAATCCATGGGAGATAAACTCACATCTTTATGGCCAAATTGTGCAAATATACTCGGAAAATCATGGTTAAGTCGACCCACTGCTGAGTTAATGGCTGAGTTTTTCAGTGATGAGACTCATTTTTAGCTCAATAAACATGTTAATAAGCAAAATTGCCGCATTTTAAATTATGGGAATCCACGAGCCACTGTTACATCCACAAAAACTCGCCGTAATGTGATCTTTATGGGCCGGTGGATGTTACATCTTTAAAACTGATTAAATTACCGCCTACAGCGAACGCTACAGAGCCATGATTACCGATTATTTCGTGACCCAATCGAATGCAATAAGAGACGGAAAACATGCTTTCCAACAGCAGGACTCCATCTCTCATATAGGGCGTCAAACAATCGGTTTAAACGTTTGCGACAAACGTTTCACAAAGTTTGTAGTAAACATAAATCGTTTGCGGTAAGCACTCAAACCGTTTGTCGTAAACGTTTCATAGGGTTTGGTATCCCCAATACTCCGACATAAATCGTATGCGACAAACACATTCCGCAAAGGAATTTGAAATCGACAGAAAGATAGAATGAAGTTGAATAAACGCTGGACTAACCGTATTGTAGAGCTACAAGGACAGATACTCACCCCTATCGCGAATAAAATTTCCCTGGGAATAAATTGTTCACATAAAATTTCCAATCGTAATTTATATTCTATTTTTCGAGATATTTCTATTACAACACAAAAAAAAAACAAACCTAATGTTATGTTCGTACCAACATCTTACGGAATAGAAAAATCCACATGAATGAATTCCCCTGTTCTATTTGCGTTAAGGGCGACTATATAAACTACAATTTTTGGAAAAAAGTGGTTTCATATTCAGATCTACAACTAATTGAACAGCCTTCGTATTCAAATTTCGACCTGTCTCAAACCATCCCCTGTGATCATAAGTGAGCCCCTGAATCTACTTAAATAACTCTGTCCAACAACCGGGCATTTTTCGCAGTTTTTGATTTCACTGCCGACATTAATCATATTTCACTCTTCTTTTAGTCTGAAATTTAAAGTAAAATGTTATAAATGGGGATATGATGAATATGAACTCGGTATACCCTAAATCTAAAACACGGCTAAAAGAGTGAAGGGATAAATGTTGGCTATAAAATAAAAAATTGTTAAAAATGTATTTAGAAAAAAAACCGCTTAATTTTTAATCGTATAGAGAATACAGAAATATTTTTTTGGTATATGAATGCTAACTAAATAGGGAATATTTGTGACTGAGTTGTTTCAGCGAGAAAGTTGAAATAAATGGAATTGCAACCGCATGTTACAAGCGGTTCTAATATACGTCCTAAAAATCAGTCGGATCCATTGGATAGATCGCGAAAATTGACTTTTCTAATCTATGCCAATTTTCAGTTCAGATATTAAGTCTATAATTTCATTATATATTATATTCATATACTATATATTATATTCATATACTATTACATATTACATATATTATTACATATACTATATATTATTACAATTTAATTTCTACACATCCAAAGAATAACACCCTTTCAATTGTGTCCTTCAGAGCACACATAATAATAAGCAGATGTGAAGAGATATTCAAAGATTGAATATGACATGACAAGCATTTTTTATGGTGATGGCAACAGGTTTTGTTAAATGTGACATTGAAAAAAATTCAGTGAATTTTTTTTTAGGAAAACAGGTGGGAATTTGGAAGAATTTCCAGCGAAATTTTCTTTGATATCCTTGTGCTTTATGGGATAATAATCCATGGCATTTGCATTATATTCCTTTGTTTTTTTTTTTCAAATAGAATTTTCTATGAGTTAATACATTTGAAAAAAAATTCACGTTTTATTTAAAGGTCACACAGGGAATTCAAAGCGATTTGAATATTAAGTTGGTTCTTGATTAAGTTGTTTTCTGTTTAAGAAAACAAAAACAAATGATACCGAACCTGAGTAAGAGTTACAACAAAAACTATGAAAAGAAAAGATCAAATAATAAAAAAAAACAAAACGGTTGCATATTTTGTTTAAAAAACTCCCGAAATTTATTTTCAAATAGGAAAATCGAAATGATGGAAAAACATAATTTTATTTAGTCACGATTTTTTAAATTTACTTTTTAAATTTTATTTAAAGGTCACAAGGAAATTCAAAAGGGTGCATACTGATGACTACTGGTGTCATGACCAAAAAAATGGAAAAACTCAATTTTATTTATTTTTCTAAAATTTTTCTAACAGCAAAATATCGTTGCATTTTTTTAGAGGTATTTTCAGTAGCGTTTAGCTCCCAGATGACTTGACCCAGTGACGAAATATTTTGTAGATCATCATTAAACAATCCAATTTTCATTTCAATTTACGTGACCCATTCTAATCTATAGGGTTTCAAGTTTTCTTAAATTAAAACCCCGGTGACGTATAAGTAATATTGATTTTCAAGTATACCATGGCGTATGACATACATTACCACACTGAATATTGAGTATACGTAGGGTGTCCCATTATAAATATATCTGCACGGTGTATAATTATTCAAAATGTTAGCACTACTTATCTTAATCTGTAGATATTTATTGGAAATAATATTTAAATATTTCAAATGTACCATTTCAAGAATATGCCGTCAAATCAAGTGGAGTAAAAACTCAATTTTATTTATTTTTCTAACAGCAGAATATCGTTGCCCAAATATAAAACAGACTCAACTAATTTTTTTTTGCAAATCGAGATTTTTGGTTATTTTAACAAAACACAACAACTTCGGTCATAACAACAAAAATTTCGATTTACAAAAAAAATGTTAGTTGAGTCTGTTTTGTATTTGGGTAACGATATTGAGTCTTCACTACGTAAATTTTTAAATTGGATACCCTTCGATAGCTTGATAATATATTAAAATGTTACTATTGAAGTCTTAGTATATTTGCTTGTTTGTTTTCATTATCTCATTACATTTGAAAAGGATTGCATCTCTTCTCCAGAAATTCCTATGTTTTCTTATCGAAAAATTTATTTTCCTATTAAAAACTTCCCCATTAATTTAATGTCAAGTTTTCTTGATGTCATTATACTGACATATTTGATGAAAACTTTCTAGACGGTTTTCTGATTTATTTTACTTTTTTCCCATTCTTCTTTTGAATAATAAAACTCACGACACTCATCGCAACTACTTTAATTTCCGTAAAATATTCAAAACAATAAAGAATGCATTTCAATGCACTTTGCAAAAGAGATGTGGGAATAAAGAAAGAAAAAAACGTAATAAAAATAAAAAACAAATGCGGATATAGAGAGACAACAACAAAGGAAACTTCTTACATTTGAAATCAAGGAAACGCCCATATTTGGTTTAGTCATTCTGCACTCTGGTGATGACGAGGCGAGACAAGACGAGACGAGACACTTGGGAAATGCAAACAAAACAAATTATTCAAACGTCTTGGATGTGCAAAAGGAAGAAAGTAAATAAAAAACACGAAGAAAACAAAAGTTTATAAAGGAAAAAGGAAATTAAAGGAGACATGTTAGATATGATGATCATAAAAGCAAATGATATTTTTGAATTTCCGAAGAAGAAGTGAATATTCGATGTTGCTAAATTTCAGGTAAACTTGAGACTTACGAATAGCGAAAAATCGACTTTTTGCTCCAACTATACATCCCTAGGTCGCGGTCCATAAAAATTGAAAAACAGTTTCCAGTCAACCCACGAAAATAAAGTTAGGATTGTTTAATGATGATTACCAAAATATTTCGTTCCTAGATCAAGCCATCTGCGAGCTAATTTTCCCATGTAATTTTTTTTGTGTTTCATTTTTGTCCAAATCCTTTTTCTGAAATAATAGACCCTTGAAAACACTTTAAATATAAATTTTGATTCTTGTCTTATTGGGCGTTTATAGTATTTTTTGTGGATTCTCACAGTGACAACTAGAAACATTTTCGTAGGTGGAGGTAATATTTTATAAAAACTAAATAGCTGCAGTCAATACCTTTCGAATGATGCCTAAATGATGCACATCGGAATGAAATTGACGCCGCGGCGTTCATTTTTGTAAAAAGAGTTTGTACATTTTTTCGCTCTGAAAACCATCGCCTGCATTAAATTATTTCACAAAATTAGAGTCAGTGACGTAATATTTCGTCCGATATTCATCATTTAAGCATCATTCGAAAGGTATTGATTCCTTCTATTTATTTTTCATTACAATTCTAACAAAATGTTTCCAAGAAATATAGGTTTTTAGCTGGAAAAAATTAATATAAACGTCCAAGGCAAGAATAAAATTTTTCATTTAAAGTGCAAGTCCAAGGGTCTATCAATTCAGAAAAAAACTTTTAGACAAAAATGAAGCATAAACAAATTAAACCGGAAAAACATGTTTTTTAGAGGTATTTTCAGGAGCGTTTAGCTCCCAGATGACTTGACCCAGTGACGAAATATTTTGTAGATCATAATTAAAAAATCCAATCTTCATTTCTGGAGGTGACCGCAGCAATTTATTTACGTGACCCATTGAAATGTATAGGGTTTCAAGTTTTCTTAAATTAAAACCCCGGTGACGTATAAGTAATATTGATTTTCAAGGATACCATGGCGTATGACATACACTACAACATAGAATATTGCGTATACGTAGGGTGTCCCATTGTAAATTCATATATCTATACTTTATACAATTATTCAAAATGTTAGCACAATCAACTTAATCTGTAGACTTTAATTTGTATATACATGTACTGGAAATAAAATATTGAAATATTTCAAATGTTCAATTTCCAGAATAAGCCATCAAATCAAGTGGAGTAACACCACATGTCCTTGATATCTCTAACATGAAGAAAACAAAAGTTTATAAAGGAAAAAGGAAATAAAAGTGGACCTGTAAGATATGATGAGAACATCAAATGATATTTTTGAAATTCCGAAGAAGGTAAATATGAAGAGATAGGATATTTCCTAAGAAGTGCTACAATTTCCAATGAATTCTCAGAGTAGTGATATTTGAAGAGAGAGATGATTTAGTTTCATTAT
This sequence comes from Polietes domitor, assembly GCA_947397865.1. Classification (NCBI taxonomy): domain Eukaryota; kingdom Metazoa; phylum Arthropoda; class Insecta; order Diptera; family Muscidae; genus Polietes; species Polietes domitor. The sequence continues at coordinate 179,436,849 of OX377619.1, forward strand.
TTGTATTTCTAAAGAGTCATTTCAATTGTGCATATGCAGCATTTTCTTCCATACCCTGCCCCTCTCCACATCATTCCTTTCTCTCCTTTATTTGTTTTTAATGATATTTGTCATTGTTGGCTGTGTGTGTGTGCTTGTTTCACATTTATTTGCCGCCATTACTTTTAAATGTGATTTATTTTTATTGCTTTATTACTTCGCATTCATTGTCCACACACTCACACACGCAGAACATATTAAATGGCTGGCATATGATTCACAATCAGACGTGCCTGTACATACATCTGTCTGTGTGTGTGTGCTATGGTTAATAACATTTATTTAATATTGTATATCATCTCCCAGTGTAGGTGTGTCTCTCGCTCTCTTTATTATGAAATGTGTGTGAGTGTGGCGCGTGAGTGCATCGAATATTTGAAAGTTTCATATGAATGGGGAAGTGTATCATTTTAGGTACATTGTGTGTATGTGTGGGTGGTTGGCTTGTTGCATCGTATATATATTTAAATATATGTAGAATAAAATGTTAGCTAAAATCCAAAAGGAGCTTAACTACATTTTGGGAATTTTATTAACTATTTTTACCAGTTTTTCGAGAAGAATGTTATATTGCGCAAAACAATAACTACCATGAATATGGCCAAGAGTCGTTAGAAAATGCTAAATAGCGACATATGTATGTGTGAATATTAAGATGGGTCATGAACAAAAAACGCTTGCTGCAGTCACCCCCCCAGAAGCCAAAATTGCAAATATGTCGTCTGTGAGTAAAAAGCTCTTAAAAATTCATCTAACAACCATGTTTACCACAGCAATTTTTTTATGTGTGGCACTTTTGTCCAATGTTTTTTTCTGAGTAAATAGACCCTTGGAAATAAACCAAAATTCTAAAACTATTTTTTAACAAAATAAATACTACGGTACACAGTTTGTAATCAGCGGCAAAGACTCCCAAATTTGAAGCAACCTTTCTTGAATGAATTCTGCAAAGAACATTTTAATAAAGGGTATTCTAAACGTTTGTGGCGATATGGTGGAAAAATATTACTCTGGATGCATTTAAAGTTTATAAAAGTTCAAATTATTTCATTATTTTAGAGTTTATTTTATTGGCCGATATCTTGGAATCCATGTATCATATTGCAAATTTCGTTTAGTTCATGAAATATAAGAGCTCTCGAAGTTTTCTTTTTCATTAAAAAAGTGTAATTCTGTTTTCGTTTTCCATATTTCAAACAGTGGTTTACCTGAAAGTTGTTCTTATTCAGTGTGTTTCATTTTCTCAAATAACGGGTGATTTTTTAAGAGCTTGATAACTTTAAAAAAAAAACGCATAAAATTTGCAAAATCTCATCGGTTCTTTATTTGAAACGTTAGATTGGTCCATGACATTTACTTTTTGAAGATAATTTCATTTAAATGTTGACCGCGGCTGCGTCTTAGGTGGTCCATTCGGAAAGTCCAATTTTGGGCAACTTTTTCGAGCATTTCGGCCGGAATAGCCCGAATTTCTTCGGAAATGTTGTCTTCCAAAGCTGGAATAGTTGCTGGCTTATTTCTGTAGACTTTAGACTTGACGTAGCCCCACAAAAAATAGTCTAAAGGCGTCAAATCGCATGATCTTGGTGGCCAACTTACCGGTCCATTTCTTGAGATGAATTGTTCTCCGAAGTTTTCCCTCAAAATGGCCATAGAATCGCGAGCTGTGTGGCATGTAGCGCCATCTTGTTGAAACCACATGTCAACCAAGTTCAGTTCTTCCATTTTGGGCAAAAAAAAGTTGGATATCATCTCACGGTAGCGCTCACCATTCACAGTTACGTTACGATTCGCATCATCTTTGAAGAAGTACGGTCCAATGATGCCAACAGCCCATAAACCGCACCAAACTGTGACTTTTTCTGGATGCATTGGTAGCTCTTGCAATGCTTCTGGCTGATATTCACTCCAAAATCGACAATTCTGCCTATTTACGTACCCATTGAGCCAAAAATGAGCTTCGTCGCTGAACACAATTTCTTTCTTTCTGAACTTTCTTAACAGAGCACGCATTTTGATAATAAAATTCAATGATTTGCAAGCGTTGCTCGTTAGTAAGTCTATTCATGATGAAATGTCAAAGCATACTGAGCATCTTTCTCTTTGACACCATGTCTGAAATCCCACGTGATCTGTCAAATACTAATGCATGAAAATCCTAACCTCAAAAAAATCACTCTTTATAAGACAATAATCGGGAGGCCGATGCCTTGACAAATATTGATACACTGGAGTCTCAGTTAATCATTGCAAAAATAAATATATAATAAATATATATAAACAAATATTCTGCGTATAGTTGCAAAAATCGAAAACAAGTAAAACGAAATGCAAAAGATAAACCAAAAATTTTCATGTTTGCTACAGCAACAACAATAGTTTAACAATTATTTATAAAGCATACCTTTAGGGACAATATTTTTTGCTGGCATTCAAATATTTGTTTTAAATTGTAACTGCAATATCCTAAAAGTATGCCTTGCAAAATATACATGCTCCTGATCAGTCGATCGATTTATAGCAATGATTTGACAGGATATTTTGACTGATTTATTAATTAACAACAAACGGTAGGCCATTAGTACCTGGTTTTTGGCAAACGTTGTGCTGATATATTAAGCTTTAGCTATTTATTAAGCTATAAGAGCAGGTTACCTTCAATTCAGAGATACAAGGAATTTTATCAGAGATTTCGAAATCTTAAAAAAATAATGGAAGTGACACTAACAATTTTCATTTAATTTTGGACTCAAATGAAATCACTGGTAATGATTTGTATTGACGTATATATTAAAATAAGAAATATATGACGATTTTTCATTTTGTTACATGGGAGGTAGACTTGTTTGTAGGCAGATTTAAACAACAACTTGTTGCTGGTCTAATTTGACAATATAAAGAAAGTGTGCGAAATTCCCAGATTTTCATCATTCCAATGAAATGACAATCCAACTGTTAATTTCAAAAAATTATTAGAAAATTTTCTCATGAAATACATCCTTATTTGCCGAACAACTAAAAATATAATAAACGTCCTATAATTCCTATTGGTCGAATTAACTTTTAGAAAATAGTATTTGAAGTGCTTTTTATTTATTTTTTTCAGAAAAGCAACATTTTTGACTAAAATGCAACATACAAAATACATTTGCAAAACATGATTTCAGGGTTTTACCAATCCAATCATAATTTCTTGGAGGATGAGTGGAAATTGTGTTTTAATGATATTTATTTAATATATTAAAACAAATTTTTCTTCTTTAGCTGTTTAGAATAAAAACAGTTGTATTTAACACATATTTTCTTATATCCAACATAGAGCGAATTTAAAAATGTATTTAAAGATCCACGAGTTGAACCCAAATATATCCAACATAGAGCGAATTTAAAAATGTATTTAAAGATCCACGAGTTGAACCCAAATATATCCAACATAGAGCGAATTTAAAAATGTATTTAAAGATCCACGAGTTGAACCCAAATATATCCAACATAGAGCGAATTTAAAAATGTATTTAAAGATCCACGAGTTGAACCCAAATATATCCAACATAGAGCGAATTTAAAAATGTATTTAAAGATCCACGAGTTGAACCCAAATATATCCAACATAGAGCGAATTTAAAAATGTATTTAAAGATCCACGAGTTGAACCCAAATATATCCAACATAGAGCGAATTTAAAAATGTATTTAAAGATCCACGAGTTGAACCCAAATATATCCAACATAGAGCGAATTTAAAAATGTATTTAAAGATCCACGAGTTGAACCCAAATATATCCAACATAGAGCGAATTTAAAAATTTATTTAAAGATCCACGAGTTGAACCCAAATATATCCAACATAGAGCGAATTTAAAAATGTATTTAAAGATCCACGAGTTGAACCCAAATATATCCAACATAGAGCGAATTTAAAAATGTATTTAAATATCCACGAGTTGAACCCAATAATAGTCAACAGAGAGCGAATTTAAAAATGTATTTAAAGATCCACGAGTTGAACCCAAATATATCCAACATAGAGCGAATTTAAAAATGTATTTAAAGATCCACGAGTTGAACCCAAATATATCCAACATAGAGCGAATTTAAAAATGTATTTAAAGATCCACGAGTTGAACCCAAATATATCCAACATAGAGCGAATTTAAAAATGTATTTAAAGATCCACGAGTTGAACCCAAATATATCCAACATAGAGCGAATTTAAAAATGTATTTAAAGATCCACGAGTTGAACCCAAATATATCCAACATAGAGCGAATTTAAAAATGTATTTAACGATCCACGAGTTGAACCCAAATATATCCAACATAGAGCGAATTTAGAAATGTATTTAAAGATCCACGAGTTGAAGCCAAATATATCCAACATAGAGCGAATTTAAAAATTTATTTAAAGATCCACGAGTTGAACCCAAATATATCCAACATAGAGCGAATTTAAAAATGTGTTTAAAAATAATATACATACACTTTTTCATATAGTATAAACTGAATAAAATAGTTAAAAAAAAACAATTTATGATTCCCTGTTCCATGAACAATTCGAGATTTTTGAATGAAAACATTAGTGCGTATAAGTATTTTTAATACAACTGTACCAGGGGACGAATGATGATTAGGTCTATAAAAAATAGATTATGCGCACACACCCAAGAATCACAAAATTTTCCGAATGCATAAGCGACCTAAGAAAATTTTGAATTACCATTTAAACTTTTCGCTGCAAGTTTATTAGCTTAAAAATTGCAATTCTTTGGTTTTTCTTTTGGCCCTAGGAAAAATGATCAGTAACCGATTTAAATTCTATCAATTTTCTTACAAACTCTATTATTATAATTTCCTAAAAATCATATATTCATGTAGATTAAAAAATATATTGTTTTTATTAATAATTCCCAATATTTGGAATTTGAATACCATGTTAACTTATTATCTGCGCGTAAAACAGGACATTTGATTTTGCTCAATTTCAAAGCAGATCAAATGTTTTTTCTTACTGGATTTCAGGTAAACTTGAAAGGTACGTATATGATTTTTTAGCGAATAAATAAAATAGCATTCACAAGAATTCCATAATCATGAAGAGCTGTAGATTCTCCACTTATATAAATGTAAAATGTTAAAGTGTAAGGTTTTAAAGTTTTTTAAATGAAAATCAGGGTGACGTATTAGTAATATTAATTTTCAAGGACACCATGGCGTATGACAAATATTACCGCACTGAATATTGCGTATATCTATACTGTACATTATTATTCAATATTTTTTGTCCTGAAGATGACAGCACTACCAGCTTAATCTGTGGACTATAATCTTGATATTTATTGGAAATAATATTTGAATATTTCAAATGTTCAATTTCCCGAATATGCCATCAAATGGTAGAGTAACGCCACATGTCCTTGACAAAAAATATTATTTGTGCACATTAGTGTCGGAAAGCAGTATTCCGCCGCAAACAAAAGCAATTTGATTTATTATTTTCCAAAACAACAAGCATTTCTGGGATGACATAACAACCATGTCTGATTAATATTGAATAAAATGGCGATTGGATGGTGATATTTCCACATCTACATCCACATTATTGAGCGGGAAAGCCAGATGATGTTGGTCGTAGTTAAAATATGCATTGTTGAAATTGTGTTGATTTATGTGTTGATTGTTTGTGTTTACGGTCTTTCGTTCCGTCGGTCGGTAGCTAGTATTTGTGTCATAAATATTTAAATAATTTTTCCCAGGAAAAGCAACACCACAAAAACAACAACAACAACAATAAATAAAAACCACAGAACAGAAACGTGTAGAAAACATACCTGTTGACTATTCAATGATTGGGGATTTTGCATGACTTTATCTAAAATATGCAAAATTATCTCGGCAGCCATTTCACGTTCCAACTGAGTGCCTTTCAATTGTAAATAATTATCGAGCTGCAAATGAAATGAACACAAAAATAAACAAATAAACAACCGCAGGCGTAGATATTTGATAAATGGAAATTTAAAAAAATACTTAAATTTAATATGGTTTCAAGCAGTTCGAAGCGAAATGATGGTGAAATTTTAAATACTTAAATTTAATATGGTTTCGAGCAGTTCGAAGCGAAATGATAGTGAAATTTGTTGGCTTTCGCTTCAGGTCTTTGTCATGTAGTGTGATATTTAACACTAACACTAGAGTGCGTTGTGACAAAAGTTTGCCATTTTCTAAAATTCCCCCAGCCCTCAGTTAAATCAAGAGGTAGGGGGACATGTTTCGTCTGCCTGCTGTACATGAAACTGCCTTATAAGTATTTTGTTAGTTTTATGAAAGTTTTTTGTGTTTCGTCTTCTTTTGTGGTACAGTGGCAAGGGGGGACAGAAATTTCACATTTGTAATAATTCTTAGGAGACTTATGTGAAAAATTCTAAAGACAAACTCATATTTGTGGCGCAGTTAACAAAGACAAGAAGAGTTTCGTAAGATATGGAAAAATATTACATTTTGTGGTGGCTGGAATATAAATTCAGCTGGCTGGCTGACTGGCAGGCAGCATAGTTTGTCTGGTGTTATCGTGACAAATGTTCAGTTAAAGATAAGAATAAAAATATTAAAAAATGATTTATTTTTTGGAAATTTGTGTAAGATTGTGACACAAGCAAAAAGGCTCTAGGGGAAATTTAAGTTTTTTAAGAGAGAACTTTAGGGCGTATAAGTATTTCTAATACAATTGTAACCCGGGGCGAATGATGATTATGTCTGTACTGCAACTTTAGGTCGTATACTTATTTTTAATACAACCGTACCAGAAGGCAAATGGAATGTAAATGACTTTCTAAAGTGATAAGTATATGGACCAAAGCTGTATGTTATTCTTACTCAGCTTACAGCTTCTGTTTTGAGCTGCTTGTGCATGGCCTTACGGCTTTTTTGCTCGTAAATACTGCCACTATTAACGATATGAAGTTGCCCTGAAGGTCTGAAGAAGGACTGTGTCGATGAGAACAAAATATCACAGTGTACATAATTAATTATTTAATTAATTTGTATATTCCCTAAGTCTTATCCTCACAGTAATTTCCTTATCAACACAGTTATTTCATATATTTTTATAAAATTGTTTAAACTGTCCCAGTAGAAATGCAAGATTTCTTTTAATGTGGTCTCTAGGGCGTAGAAGTATTTTTAATACAATTGTAACCCGGGGCGAATGATGAATATGTCTGAACTGGAAATTAAGCATACGTTGCTGGTACAAAACTTAGGGTTATTTATTTAATTGCCACGGAAAATAACATATAAGTCTTTGAAATTTCATAAAACTTTCGACAGTTTAAGGATAAGAATAAAATATTAAAAAATGATTTATTTTTATAAAAAATGTGTAAGAATGCGCCAGAAGCCAGCTGTTCAGGAGAAATGCAAGATTTCTTTAAATGTGGACCTTAGGGCGTATAAGTATTTTTAATACATTTGTAACCCAAGGCGAATGATGAATAAGCCATAAGTTGATTGTACACAACTTATGGCTGTTTATTTAATTTCAAAGGGAAACATTTTCATAAAACTTTTCACAGTTTTAAAGGTAAGAATAAAATATTAAAAATTATTTATTTTTTGGAAAAATAAATTTGGAAACTGTTCCAGGAGAAATACAAGATTTCTTTAAATGTGGACTTTAGGGCGTATAAGTATTTTTAATACAATTGTAATCAAGGGCGTATGATGAATATGCCTTCACTGGAAAATAAGTATACGTTGTACAGTGCTTCAGAATCAAAACCCATCGGCCAAAATTCAATAACTTTTGTTCTAGTAGACATTTGTGAGTTCTGTAATAAACCAAAATTAGAGAAGGATTATTACCCAATGATTATATTCAGATGTTAACATGCAAAATCGGGAAATCGGATATATTTTAGAAATGGGCCCAACTTTTCGTATTTTTCGATTTTAAAGAAAAATATTTTTTTATGTTTTTTTTTAACATATATTACGCATTTGTTTATAATGCGAAGAAATTTTTTTGGTATTACAGGTTTTCACGTTTTTCAAATTTTTAGAATTGAAAAAAAAAACGTTATTTATTTTTTTGACTTTGCCCGATTGTTATAAAACTTAGCATGAGCATAAAGGAAATTTACTAATGACTAAATTGTATTTTGCAACTAAAAAATCTGACTTTTTGCACTAAACGTATGCTATCATCCAAGCGTGCAATTTCGGGTGGGCAATAGTTACCCTGAAAAAACGGGGAACCCTTCAACCTTTCCAAATAGGTATACATTTCGTTAAAGACTTTTAAAGGAAAAATGTTGTGTTGGTCCAAAGTCAGACATTTGTTCAAAAAGAATATTTTTTAAAATATTTATTACAAGCAAAATATCTTTGGCATAGACATAGTTTTGACGTCATAATAAAGCCAAGGAACCAAAATTTCTGAAAAAAAAACAATTGAGTGCAAAATCTCCTAAAATGTGTGAGAAACAGTTCGACAAAGTCAAAAAAAATCCTTTTTTTAATTTTCAAAATCTGAAAAACGTGAAAATCTGTAATACAAAAAAAATTAAATTTTTTCTTTGCCATATGAACAAATACGTAAAAAATATGTTAAAAAAAAAAAACAAAAAAAAAAATATTTTCTTTGAAATCGTTTTTTTTTTCGATTTTCAAAATCTGAAAATCTGGAATACAAAAAAAAATAAAATTTTTTCTTTGCATTATGAACAAATACGTAAAAATATATTAAAAAAAAAACAAAAAAATAAAAATTTTAATTTTCTTTAAAATCGAAAAATACGAAAAGTACTCAAATTTGGGCCGATTTCTAAAATATATCCGATTTACCTATGTTTATTGTTAATAACTCAAAATAATCCTTGGGTCCTTGTGTAGTTTTGGGTTTTTACAGAACTCAGAAATGTCTACTAGAACAAAAGTTATTGACTTTTGGCCGATGGTTTTACAGTCTGAACTACTGTGCGGCGTATTTGTAATACAATTGTAACCCAGGGCGAATCATGAATATGTCTGTCATAGAAGCTAATTATACGTTGCTGTTACACTATTTATGATTGTTTATTTCATTGCAATGGAAAATATTATATCGAAGTCTTTGAAATTTCTTAAAACTTTTCACAATATAGTTAAAGTTAACAATAAAATATTAAAATACGATGTATTTTTATAAAATTGTAAAAGATTGCGCCAGATGCCAGCTGTTCCAGGAGAAATTAAAGATTTCTTTTAATGTGGCGTATAAGTATTTTTAATACAATTGTAACCCAGGGCGAATGATGAATAGGTTTGTACTTGAACTTTAGGTCGTATAAGTATTATTAATACAATTATAAACAAGGGCGAATGATGAATATATATGTAGTGCAAATTAAGTTACGTTGCTCATACACAACTTGCAAATTTAAGTATTTAAACTTTAATACAAATTGATACTCCCTCCGCATCGTCTAGACTTTTTGAGATATTGAAAATATCTTTATCCTTTCCAACTCACCTCATGCAACATATCAATCAGAAAACCCGCCTCTCCGGGCAAAAAGTGTTTGTAACGCTTCAGCGTATAATCCAGACTGGCCTTGAGCAGATCCGAAGTATTCGTTTGCTGGAAGCCCGATGTTAAAGCACGAAATTTATTGTAAATCTTCAACAACTGATCGCGTATGCAATTGGAAAAGTCCGGCGTTAACCAGGTGGTATTTCCGGCATCTCTCTTCTCGCAGGTGCGCTTCGAGTAACCCTCAAAACCACGAGGACAGTCGGATATCACGGGAACTCCCCCGGGGGCGCTAGTGGGCCAGTGCACGCCAAAGGCGCTCTCCGTATGACACACATGCACCGCGCTGCGATCTATGACAGTGATGTAGACACTTTTCGACACGGGTTTAACGGTATTCGATACAACACACGAATATTCGGCGGATTTTTGTATATTGTTGATTTTCAGAATGCTGCCATCCGGATAGAGATCCTCCCACATAACCGTCTTCGGATCGGACTGGAAGAGTACACCGTTGCGGGACCAGCTGTAGCCCAGCTGGGCATAGCGTTTGATGTCATCGTTACCGGGCGAGAGGCAACGCACACGCAGCGAGTCGCCCTTGTGCAGAGTGACGCTGGCGGGATCGACGCGCAGGCGTGGCGGGGATTTTATGTGCACGTGCAAGGAGCGGCACTGCTCCACGCCCCAATCAATGACCTGGTGGAAGATAAAGAGAAACAGAGAAAAGTTTAATAAAAAGAATTCTAAAAACACATTCTAGGCTTAAATAAATCCTGTGGAAATCTATCATGCTTTTTAATCTACTTATCTGCTATGACTAATGCTTTGTACTTCCGGTGAAAAATTCGTGGAAGAACTTAGATTTATGCCAACCTTTTTTCTCTAATCTCCCCCTCTGGCCACCCCTATCAAACCAGGCATTTTTCATGGCTTTTGTATGGCAGAACGAAGGAAAGAAAGAACGAAAAAAAGGCTGGCAAAAAATACATTTGAAAGGATCAGAATACAAAATAAGGATACAAGCGCCCTGTGACTTGTGCAGCAGCAGCGCCAGCTATCATAATGCGGCAGCACAGCCTTGCAACTCAACTGCGTTGGAAGAGATAAATGTGAATGAAGCATGCCGCAGCCCAGCTCGGTGTGTGTGGGAGCCTGTCAGTTTGTCTGTCTGTCTCCGCCACCAACTGAACTGACACACATTTACAAAAGCAAACAAGTGCAACAGTATGTTGCAATATAAAAAATTATTTCTCAACTGTAAGTACAGTGCACAAAATACGAAAAAAACGAAGATCTCTGTGTCAGCAGCAACAGCAGGCACAAAAAACACTAGATGAATTGCAGCTCAAACCAAAAAAAGGGGAAAAAAATAGAAAAAAAAAACACCGAGAAACGCACTCGTAGGCTAAAGCGGGCCTCCCCCACTTCTGAACGAAAGACATTCGAGAGAGTAACAAACGCACTCACTTGACTGGGTTGCAATTGCCAACATGATGTTGCATTGCCTTGCATGCTGCACTTACACACGCACACTTGCACACATGCCAACTTATTACAAATAACACAAAACAACAATGCTGGCATTTATTGTGGGTGTTTCAACATTCTGCTCTGTTTTTTTACTTCAACATTTTCCTTTTTCTGCTGCTGTTGTGGATTAGGGCGGGACGAGGAGGAACCTCAAGAGTTCCTCGAGAAAATCAGGAAGGGGAACCTTAAGAGTTTACGCAGGATAATCACAAGGAGCAACGAAAAATATTCAAAACTAATTTGAGAGATTTTCTAGAAACAAAAAAAATAAATTGTAACTAATTGTATATTTTTTATTTATCCTTTTTTATTAACACCACCAGTCCATATTACATTTCAACCGCATGATGTACGACTGAAACTATAGGCGAAATGGAGTTATTTTATTTTTATAGTTTTTCATTTCCTCATCTTGTTCCTTAAAATGACTGCAAAGTTCCAAAGGATACACTTTTTCGAAAATTATTTTAAATATTTATTCAGATCCTACGATACCAATATAAGTGTCAAATTAAAGATAAGCATAGTATCTAAAAATATTTTAAATTGCATGCTTCTATCTATATTAGTTTGGCATTAACAACCATTTAAAAATTTCCCCCTTAAAAAGTTAACTATGAATAAATTAAATAAACTAAGGGTTCCTCTAGAAATGGTTGTTAATGCTAACTTAATACAGATAGAACCATGAAACTTGTATTTGTATTTTTAGCTGATTTTCTACTCTTTAATATGCCACTTTTAAGACTGAAACTATAGGTGAAATGGAGTTATTTTATTTTTATAGTTTTTCATTTCCTCGTCATGTCCCTTAAAATGACTACAAAGTTCCAAAGGATACAATTTTTCGAAAATTATTTTAAATATTTATTCAGATCCTACGATACCAATATAAGTGTCAAATTAAAGATAAGAATATTTTCTAAAAATACTTCAAATTGCATGCTTCTATCTATATTAGTTTAGCATTAACAACCATTTCAAAATTTCCCCCTCAAAAAGTTAACTATGAATAAATTAAATAAACTCTAGAAATCCTCTATAAATGGTTGTTAATGCTAAGCTAAGACAGATATAACCATGAAACTTGTATTTGTATTTTTAGCTGATTTTCTACTCCTTAATATGCCACTTTTACGACTGAAACTAAAGGCGAAATTGAGTTATATTATTTTTACAGTTTTTCATTTCCTCATCATGTCCCTTAAAATAACTACAAAGTTCCCAAGGATACAATTTTTCGAAAATTATTTTAAATATTCGTTCAGATCCTACGATATCAATATAAGTGTCAAATTAAAGATAAGAATATTATCTAAAAATATTTTAAATTGCATGCTTCTATCTATATTAGTTTAGCATTAACAAACATTTCAAAATTTTCCCCTTAAAAAGTTAACTATGAATAAATTAAATAAACTAAGGGTTCCTCTAGAAATGGTTGTTAATGCTAACCTAATACAGTTAGAACCATGGATCTTGAAGTATTTTTAGCTGATTTTCTACTCTTTAATACGACACTTATACCATTATCATAAGGTGGAAATAAGTATGTAAAATAATTTTAGTATCCTTTGGAACTTTGCAGTCTTGTATAGTCTGTCTATAAGTCAGTCTCCATATATTCTCGTCATCAGCGGACCGTTCCCCATTTTATGATATGATATGATAAATTTGACACCAGTTTCAGGATTTCAGGTAAACTTGAGAGCATTTGAAAAGGACAAATAAGTTGTACTTTACAAATGTCATTCACAGACTTTTGCCTGGGAGTTCAATGATTATTAAGATTATTATATATAGATTCTCCATTTTAATAGATGCAATCTTTCATCAATATTTTCTACAAATCCTTAGGGAATTTTGCTAACTATTACAACGATTTCTCTGTAGTAACTCATTAATTAATATCAATCATACGCAACATGGTGCGTATATCTCGCATATACATATACTACATTTTGAAGAGTTATTTGAAGGGAATAATTAGGAAAATTCATTTGAATTATCTTTATGAGATGTCGATTTTAATCCGTTGAGTTTACTTAAGTAAATATTGTGGGTGCTTCTCATAATTTTTCTTAGAAATAGTTCGGTCCTCCATATAATTTGTCATAGGGCTTCAAGACTTTGCAGACTTTTATAGATGTAATATGTTTAAAATGCTAATATGTAGATCTTTTCCAGTTTTTTAAATCAAAACCAACGTATAATTAATATTAATTTTCGAAGATACCATGGCGTATATTACCACATTGAATATTGCGTATACGTAGGATGTCATATTATACAAATATATATATATATACTGTATATTGTTATCTTTATATTTATTGGAAGTAATATTTAAATATTTCGAATGCCTACCGAAAATAAATATTTCTTAAATTGTCCAGTGTGGTAGAGTTCGCGAGTTGGCGTTCTTTTAAAATTCGATAAGCCAAAAAATGTCGACCCATCCCATTATTTGCAGCTTAAATATGCGACGCAGTAATATAATAAAAAGAAAACTTTACATACATTTGTAAATTTGTATACGCATGAAAGTGTATACATATGTGTAAAATTTCATATTCATACATATATATATAATAAATACGGTGGCATATACATATGTGTAGTTAAACATACGAAACATATTTAATACGAGGTTAACTAGGAAAGTTGTTGAACTTGAAGATTATGTTTAGGAAAATCATAATGAGGAGGAGACTCAAGATTTTCTATATAGAAAAATCATGAGGAGAAACCTCAAGAATTCTTATTGTAAAATCATGAGGAGGAACCTCAACCAATCTTATAAAACAAATCTCTTAATCCTTTTCATGCGCGAATTTTCTTTTTAGTAAATATATAAAATGTGCTATGCTTTTCGATGCTAAATATAGAGTTTTGGGGCTCTAATTCATACAGAATGTTTTCTTAAAATAATTCTACTGCAGATATCGATTAAATAAAAAGAAATGATATAAGAATAAGAACAAATTACAAAAAGCTCAAATAAATGAGACTTCAGACTTCACTTTTGTTTACGATTTCCTACGCAGATTTAAGTTGCCGAATTTGTTGGTTCACTTTCGAATAATCTTTGTTACATATATACACGAAAATAAAATGTATTAATTCTGCAAAATATGTAATTTTAAACAAAGGCAACATTGGACGTGAAAGTGGTAATATGCTTTTTGATATAAAATCACAAGGAAGTATCTCTGTAATAACCCATTAATTAATATCAATCATACGCTCCATGTAGTATATAGCTTAAATAGGGAATATATAAGGAAATTCTTTTGAATTTGAAATCTCAAGCTTGGAGGCAACATTTAGTGAAATTTCATTTATAAATGACGTTTCATTGTATTCTGACAACTCCTTCTATTTTTTTTCCAATGCTAGTATGTTGGCGGAGAACTGTGCGTCTGGTATATTCAACATTCCGTGGATGTTATGAAATTCACAAGAGTTTCAATGCAAATTTAGTTAACTTTTCATACCATCCTGAAACAGCAGCATATTGTTTGGAAAATAAGTTTAATGTACATTGAATTTCGTGATTTTTCTTTAGGATATTTTTTATAGAGTGTTGATTTGAGTTGTCCTTTCACAAGACTATGTTAAATATTTTTTAAATAAATGTTATAAAATAGCATTGGCTGTCCTAGACATTGTTAGCAACCATGTCATTTAAAACTTGTGTAGTTAGAAAGTTACAAGCTATTTTTGAAATATGTTCTTGAATTAATATCAATCATACGCTTAAGTGTACTTCAAAAATTTGTTCACAGTACTTTGACGCTTTTTTGGAAAAGCCTGAGGTTTATTTTCCACATTTTCTTACTTCTTACAAAATCGGTATAAACTGGGTAAATCGATAATGCCGAAAGTAGAATGCAGAAATAATATTTTGGTTGCAAAGGAAAAATTTAAAACATATTTTAGCTGAAATCTAAAATGCTTAACTAATACTAAATCCTTTCAAATGCATTTAAATTTTATGTTTCTGAAGTAGTAGTCAGAGTAAAGGATTAAACCCAATACATATACTACGCCTTGAAGAGTTATTTGAAGGGAATAATTAGGAAAATTCATTTGAATTATCTTTATGAGATGTCGATTTTAATCCGTACGACTTTATGTAGAAATCTTAAAGCTCATTTTGAGAAATTTGCCTTGAAAATCTTGAGTTTACTTAAGCAAATATTGCGGTTTTTTCTCATAATTTTTCTTAGAAATAGTTCCGTCCTCCATATAATTTGTCATAGGGCTTCAAGACTTTGCAGAGATAAAGGATATAACTCAGACTTTTCATAGAATCCACTTGTAGATACAAGTTTTTCTTCCTTTCTTTCTTAAGTATTCCCAAAGACATTCTTTAATCTTCAAAGAATCCCCACCAAATCTTAATCATTGAATTGGAATTGTCTCAAAATTCTCGACAGAAAATCAAGATTTAAGATCTCTAGCTTGAATGCTTTTCAATACCGCTTTAACTTTTATCGCTATGAATCTTATATTCCTATTCTTATCTTTCAGCTGAATTTTCTACAAATCCGTTGGAGACTTTGGTAATTAACCGCTGCCAATGGTGTTTGTAACTTTTATTGTCGTTAATCCTATATGTTTTTCTTGTCTTTCATCAATATTTTCTACAAATCCTTAGGAAATTTTGGTAATTACAACGATTTCTCTGTATTAACTCATTAATTAATATCAATCATACGCAACATGGTGCGTACATCTCGCATATACATATACTACATTTTGAAGAGTTATTTGAAGGGAATAATTAGGAAAATTCATTTGAATTATCTTTATGAGATGTCGATTTTCATCCGTACGATTTTATGTAGAAATCTTAAAGCTCATTTTTAGAAGTTTGCCTAGAAAATCTTGAGTTTACTTAAGCAAATATTGCGGTTGTTTCTCATAATTTTTCTCGGGTTCCCCGATATAATTTGCCATTGGGCCACAGGGACTTTGCAGAGAAAACTATCAAGATAAAGGATATCTCTCGGATTTCTCATATGACCTTTAGTAAGAATCCACTGTCTACAAGTATACAATCATACCTCAGGAATTTTTATGGGAAAATATTAAAGGAAAAGTAATTTCTAGAACAAATTATGAGCATGACTTCCATGGTTTTCTATGGAGAAATATTAGAAAATCCTTTATAAATGTATGAAGATGATGAACCACTTGCCTTGGTAACATCAAAATTTTATTTTGTTTAGTCCATCTTTTTTCCAAAGATTTTAGATTCTATTTTTCTCAGCCTTCGCTTACTTCTTTAGTAGAAAACAAAGTGGGAACTTTATAATTTTGTATAGAAAATCATGATAAAACCCTAAAGGTTTTGATATGAATGTTGTGAAGTTTTTGATATGAACCTCTTTTTGGTATAAGTATTCCCAAAGACATTCCTTAATCTTTAAAGAGTCCCTCCCCACGGAAAATCATAAATCTTCAGATAGTTCCAAATCTGCCGTTACTTATCGGAAAACCCTCGTCCTTTGTGGTGGTGTTCCTTGTGTTTATGCTTCTGTCTCGAATGATGTATAAAAGCCAACTTTAATGCTTTTGTTATTTATTTATTTTTTTCTTTTTTGCCAAGCGTTCGTTTTTTAGTTGGCGTTGTTTGTTTTTATTGAAAATATTTTGTTCTTGTTATACTGGCACTTGTGAATACAATGCCAGTTATACCCACAGTACAAACAAGCTATGTGTGTGTGTTGGTTGGTAGATGTATTAGTGTGTAGTGGCAACAGTGATTGAAGTTGGGTGTTGCTGCTCTGACTTTCTGTTCTAATGTGTTGACATTAACAAGTAGCACAACACAACAGCAACAGCAGTGGCAGCAACTACAATGACAAGGACTGACAACGACAACAACAATAAACTGCTGACTCCGATATCGCTCAGAACTGAAGTGAAGTTAAGTTAACGCGTTTTACTTTTTTGCGATTTCATTTGTGTCATTTTTTATTGAATGTTGTGGAGTTTTAGATGATTTACTTTTTTTGATAAATCGCTTAAAATGATCTGTTGACTTGGAGAACGTTGAAGAGATTAAAACGCATAGCAATAATTTGAAAAAAAAAACATTATTGTGAATTATCCTGGGGTCCATTTTGAGATCGGTCCTCACGGATTTTAAAAATTCTAGAAATCACACACAACTCTACAATAACAAACAAAAACTGCATGACACACACGATCAGCTAAAAGAGCTTTAAAGCGAAGAAGACATAAAACTATTCTGTGAGAGCGAGTCTGTTCTCTACGACAGTCGTACGTAGAATAATAAAATAACACACATAGAGAAACTACAGAGATTAAAACAATTACAAAAAAAAGAACTCAACATAAAGCGCAACGAAGGTTGATTTGTAAACAAAACCGAAACCGATGTACCAACAAATGTGCAGTGGTTACTTTCGTTAGGCCCCAAACATGCGCTGCCTAACTCCAAAGCTGACTTTCCACTCTTCAATATAATAGCAGAGGGGGAAGAGTGTGTGCAGACAATAGAGAACAACAAGAAATGGCGAGAACAAAAATTGTTACACTGATTGACGACCACTTACGCAAAACTCAACTTAGCAGCAGAGACAAATTTGTACTTGACACAGTGGGACAAACTAGGAAATTTCTCAAAGAAAATAATAATATATTAATTTTAAATTCGGACAAGGGTGGGAAAACAGTGGCAATAAATAAGAATGACTACGAGTTAAAAATGAAAAGCATTCTTAGGGACATGTGCACTTATAGACGACTTAAAAGGGATCCAACATCTAGGCTACAAAACAAAACCAATACACTAGTGGACAGTTTATTCAACATGAATTTAATAAGCCTTACTGACAAAAACAAATTGACGAACAGAACAGCAATGGCACCAAGATGGCAATGGACTCCCGAAAATACACAAAGAAAACACGCCACTACCACGACCAATATGCTCTTCGATTAACTCTCCATCCTATGAACTTTGTAAATTTATTGTTGACATTTTAAAGAACCTGACAAAAATTCAACTTACGACGTAAAAGAGGCAGCTGAATTTAAATCTAGACTCAACAACACACACATTGAAGACAACGAGATTCTAATTTCATTTGACGTGATGTCCTTATTCTCTAGCATTCCTGTAAACCTAGCCATTAAAACTATTGAGAGAAAGTGGGAGAAAATAGAGACATTTACCAAAATACCAAAGGACTTATTTCTACAAATATTAATATTCTGCATCAAGGACACCCGATATTTTAAATACAGTGACCACATAGATGAACAAAGGAAAGGAATGCCAATGGGCTCCCCGGCTTCTCCTGTGATCGCTGACATTATCATGGAAGAACTGCTGGACGCTACAATGGAGAAATTGACGACAAAACCAAGAATTCTCACAAATATGTAGGAAGAAGTTAACAATACCCTAAAAACACTGAACTCATTTGATCGACAAATACAATTCACTATCAAAAAAAGAAGAAGACAATAAACTCCCATGTCTTGACTCGATAATTCATAGACAAGGAAGCCTGCTAAAATTGAACTGGTACCAGAAGCCAACGTCATCAGGAAGACTTCTAAATTTTCATTCCTAACACCATACGAATGAACAATAATCAACACAGCGACGAATTTTATAAATAGGGTATTCAATATAAGTGACTCATCATTTCACAAATACAATGAACGCAAAATCAAGAAAATTCTACGATCAAATGACTTCCCTAAACAAACCATCGACGATCTGATAAACCATACTAAGATGAAAAAAACGTAAAAATGACAAAGAGAAGGAGGAGAAAATCTATAAACCGCTGACGTAGGTACAAGGATTTTCTGAAAGGTTCAAAAATGCTGACGTTTATAACAAGGACAAGTTTCAACTAGCACTCAAAACAAATAGTACAGTAAATAATTTATTTAGAAAAACTAAATCTAAGATAAAAAAGAGTACAAGTCTAATCTAGTATATAAGATTCCTTGTAATGGTGACAAGTCCATCATATGCCAAAAGGTATATGTTGGTACTACCAAGACGAAACTAAAAACTAGACTTTCTTCACATAACATAAAATCAAAAAGCATGTGACAAGCCCATCGAGCAAAAAAGAGCTCTTGCGGCCCACTGTACTCTGACAGGCCATACGCCAAACTTCAAAGACGTACGAATCTTAGCAGATGAGAGAAATTATAAGCGAAGATTTACTCTTGAAGTATTGAACATTATTGACGTTCCCACGGAGAAGAGGATGAATTACAAAACAGACACAGACAGATTGCGCGAAAGCTTATCGACAGATAATACAAAAATACAGCCGACAAAGAGAGACTTTTAGTTGACAACAATTTGTGAAGACAACGGGACGACGCCTATTAATTTTTAATGTAATTATTATTGAATTTTTTGTGATATTGATAGTGAATATTTGTTATAAATTGTATATATTTTTGTTTAGTGTTTATCCCCTGATGATGGTTGACGAAGGCAACCGAAATATTGGGAAATTAAAATAAAAATAAATAATAAAACAACACCACCAGTTTTTCCATGGCCTCAAGCTGAATTAATCGATAAGAGAATTCTACAAATCTTAAAGTTTTTCGAAATGATTTAGGTTTTGTTTTATTTTTTTGATTTTCTAATGAAAATCCCCAGTAGATTTTTTAGAAGTTATGTGTAAGTTTGTTTGTAGTTTACAGAATATAGCTTCGATTATATGTAATTTTCTACCCAAGAGCATATGTTTCTTTACAAGATTTTATTTCCAGAATAAATAAATAAATTTTAAATATAAATTCTTGTCCTAATTCCTTTAGGCCTGTTTGTAATGGTCCTTTGATCCTGCTGTTGTGGAGTCCTTTGAGTTTTCATGATATTTTCCAATTTCCAATTATTAAACTTTTTTTGAAGAGACTCTACATTACCTTTGTCGATTTTTTTCTGATCTATTTTCCCTTCTGTCTTTCTTAAGAAGTCGTCAGCTGCTTACAAGCAGAACGTTACACTTCATTTAACATCAAAATGAAGTTAATCTTTTGCCATTTTCTTCCTTTGCTCCTATGCTCAGTTCAAATGACCAGACAAACAATCAAACAAACTCATATAATATATTCAGTTTGAAATCTCCATAGAAACCAATCAACTGTAAAGGGTCAATGAACGAGGACGACGATAAAAGCCAAAACAAAGGTTGCCAAGTCAAACTTCAAAATAATGTAAATTTTTGATTTCAACAACAATTTGATGTTTGACATGTGTGGTGAGGTGAGGGAGCAAATATTTCCACATGACGTGGGTGTGTGTCGTGTGTTTATGCACATTTGTTGTGAGTGTTTGTTTTTTATATCAAACGATTTGACTTGATAGGTTTATTTCGATACTTTGCTAAATGCCGGAAATGTAAATATTGTATTTATCGGATGAAGTCAATGAAAATATTTGCCAGTGTTAAACATAAATAACACAAACACAATGCCTGTGCATGACATATTTTGATTTAAGATTTAAAATATTTTCAAATCAAAATTCATGTTAAATTGAAGGCAATGTTGAAGGAATTTCACACTTAAAAGGAGAACCTAAAAGGGAATGGAATTATATGAAGAGGACACGTGCATAAATTTATATAAATTTCTAGTAAATTTTGAGTTTCCTTGCGTTAAACATGAAAAACACATACACAATTTCTGTGCATGACATATTTTGATTTAAGATTTAAAATATTTCCATATCAAATTCATATTAAATTGAATGAATTTCACACGTAAAAGGAGCCACTGAAAAGAAATGGAGAATTTAATGAAATTATATGAAGAGAAGACGTGCATCAGTTTGTACAATTTTCTGGAAAATTGTGAGATTTCTTGTAGTATTATGCGGAAAGTGAAAATATTGAAAGGAATTTCTCTATGTTATTATCCTACGGGAAAAGGAAGTAACTCAGGACAAGTACCAGGTGGGTAAAGACCAGTCCTGGTTCTAACCCAAATATATGAGAAGTGAATTGATAATGTATTCAAACTTTGGGACCAGTTTTGTGATATATCCAAATCGGCCTATCCCAGGATAAGTACGTTTATAGCAATTACCACCAAAATTTCTCGTGGGGAATCAATATTGATTAAACAATATAAAAGTTATAGACCAAGTTAAGGACATTCAGCCCATAAAAATGGCATTAGATTTTCACCATATAACTTATACTTATTTTTACAGTCTATGACAATATATTAAATGATTTCCTCAAATATGTCCTTGAATTAATATCAAGCATACGTACTGGAGTATTTCAATATTTTAATCATTTATAAAGTAAAAAGCTTTTAGATCTTAAGGAATATATTTAAAATAATGTATTTCTATTCAACTGATAAATGATTGCAAAAAGTCAACAATAATATTTATATTAGAATTGATATGTTAAATACATTAGCTACAGTGGCATAAACTCATAATAGCCTTTCAGGACACTATATCCACCCAAATGATTTTTTTCTTAACAATATAACATAATTTGATTGTGTAGTTTAGAAGATAAACACATTTTTATCAAATATGTTACTCTATTAATATCAATCATACGCACTGGAGTATTTCACTACTTTATTTCTAACAATTTTAAGTCTGGACTATACTTAAAAATGTATAGGGTGGGTCATTTTAAAGTAGAATCGTCTATAAAAAAGAAGTACAGATAATTTTTCCAAATTTCTGGTAATACTGGAATGGTTGAACTTTGTCATTTAATAATGGAACACAATATGACTATTCATATGACTACCACGACTGGCTCGGCAGTAGCTCATCCCATCAACCTAATTTTTCAGTACATGGCCCATGATGCTGCATTTATTGTCAACTTCGATCAAAACCAAGTTTTTTTTTTAAATCCGCCCACAACCCCTTCCCGTTTAACATAAAATGAAAAAAAGCGTCATAAATTTCTTATTTTAATATATATGTTAATACAAATAGCTACCAGCGATTTCATTTTATTCCACAATTAAATAAAAATTGCCAGTGCCACGGCCAACGCCTAAATATTTTTTTGGTTTTCATGATTTTCGAAATTTTTTATATCTTTTTTAATCGATGGCTAACGACTATTATACCTTAAGAAATAGCTTAAGATTAATATATCGGCTCAATATTTACTTGCGCTCGATGTCATAAATCCTTACATCTCTAAGGTATGCTTTAAACAAAATTTCCAAAATGCATTAACACAGAACAGCGAATAAAGTATTGGTTCATTTTTGACTTAGAAGGTTTTACTATTTGAGTAAATAAATTCATGTTTGCTGATATAATAATAAGACAATAGTTTAGCAATATTTCTAAATGTCGAGGCATCGGTCGGCCTAGTGAGTATGATTTTATACTGCAGAAAATTAACAATACTTAATAAATACAACCTTCAGGTAAACCAATGTTTGAAAAGAAAGCGAAAACGTAATTACACTATGTTAAACACAAAAGAATACCTGAACAGCTCCTGTATTCTATGAACTAAACGAATTTCCAATACGATACATGGTTTCCGAGATACATCCCAATAAAATATCCCATATTATGATGACATTTTCTACTATATTAGCATTTATGAACTTTAGATGCATCCACAGCTAAATTTAGAAGCGATATCGGCAAACTATTGTAGATTATGCTTAATAGGATTGTTCTTTGAAAAATTCAATAATCAATAAAGTCGAAATTTGGGGACATAAAATTTGGTCTGATAATACATTGTGTGCCGCCAGCCCAAAAACCATACCAAACAGTGATACTTTGTAGATGCAGTGCCACGTTAATCCCATATGCGTCAATTTTGCTTATTGACATAGCAACTGAGATGAAAATGAGCTTCATGAAGGCTGAACTGAAGGCCGATCTCTTCTCGAAAATTTTCCACGTAAATTTCTTCTTAGTTTGCGTTAAAGACTTGGACGTTGGACCTTGGAAGTAAGTTTTTAATATTCAGCAATTTTTTTCGAGCGTATAGCGTCCCATTTTGCAAATGCCAAACTTAAACAAGAAAATAAAAATTAATGTTATTCTACCTTTCAAAGTCAATGTAAACGGTAGTTCAAATTTAAATTTTATTTCTTCTTAATATAAATTAAGAAGAAATAAGAATTTTTAGAATTATGATCTCACCTAGAAACTCGTGACTTCTGCCACTCGAAACTATGGATCTTGGGCCTTGAAGAATCTAGATGTCAAATTGGATTATTTTTATAATATATAATAAGAGCATGTTTTTTACGTCTGGAATATCATGATTAGTACTTAAAAGAAATTCATTTGTGCCTTTTATAGTTTCATTAGAAAATCCAAATTTTTTATATGAAGTTTGCCCATACAATTATCTAGAGGAAATTATGGAGTTGTTAAGAATTTCTAAGACTATGTTAAACATTTTTAACATTTCATGCAAATGTTGACCTTGACTGCGCCTCAAATGTTCCATCCGCTTAGTCCAATTTTGGCATTTCCACGTTTTTGAGTAACAGAGGCCCAATTACTGCGAACGGCGATGAATCGATAATTGATGGTCATCATTAACACTGGCCGCGATATTTTCTTCAGTTCGCACTCTACGTAAGCGTGTTGGTGGTTTAATGTCCAACAATGTAAATTTGGTGCGAAATTTAGTCACAATAGCCCGAATAGCCGCTTCAGTGGGCCGATTAAACTGACCAAAAAATGGAAGAAGCGCGCGATGAACTTTCTTAACAGAGCATGCATTTTGATAATAAAATGCATTTTGATAATAAAATGCAAATTTGCAAGCGTTGTTCGTTTGTAAGACGATTCATGATCAAATTATAGACCAAACTGAAGATGTTTGACAGTGAAACAAAACACGAAACGTGCGTCAGCTGTTTAAACCAGTGTTGCCGAAAAGATAATAGCTAAAAAATCACCCTTTAGTATTATACGGAAGTTATTATTATAAGTGATGTTATAATGTAATGAATGGAATTTCTCTATGTTATTAGTTGATCATTAGCGAATCATCAATATTGATTCATCAAGAGAGTCTTAGTTAAAGACGTTTTATTATATCCATATTAATACTTCTTTTAACAATTCTAGACCATTTGATTAATGATTTTAATTTGTATAGACAAAAGTTATAACAACTTCCTCAGATATGTTCCTGTATTAATATCAATCATACGCACACCCAAAATCCTAACGACTGCCTTTTGAAAGTTTTATAGGGATCTTGTCGGGCTCTTTTGAGCAAAAGGGTAAAAACGTCTCTAAACCAGGTTTTTAACCGGTCAAATTGTTCTAAAAAATATTTGTCATAAATTCTACCCAAACTCATGATTATTTTGCTTCAAAAGAAATCAAATCTGAGGTAGCTTAAACCAAGTTTGAACTTGAAAACTACATGCAGAAAAAACGAGGTAAAACCCAATCCAACATGTTAAAAGGCAGCAATAAATAAATAAAAAAGAAAATATCATAATTATAATGTATTTAATATATTTAACATCATCAATAATAATTAATATTATAAATTAAGCAGACTCTAATTTAATGAGGCTCCAAATTCCTATAAACATTCGTGTGCATTTGGGGATAATTGGGGACTTGTCATGCCTACTTCCGGAATAAGTAAAAAAATCATCTAGTCTCCCGCTGGGTCTTCATTAATAATAAATAATTTAAAAATTATTTTTTTACAAAAATATTTTATTTTACTAAAATTCAAAATGTTAGGCTTCTTCGTCTAAAAATAAAAAAATTTATCAAGAAAAATCTTCAAATATGTATCGATATTTTCAAGTCTACAATTAAATTAACATTTTTAATTTGTCTTGTCATTTATTTTGGTTTAAGACCATAGGTTGTGCTGAAGTCTTCAGCAGAACCCAAAAATTAGCAAAAAAGGCAAAGTGAGACCCTTATTGTTGCAGCTAAAAGTTTACTGCGCAGTTTCGATGGGCGCTACCCCATCTCATCAGAACTTTCGCAACGAATGTATGTCTTTGACTTAAATCAGGGTTCATATTAGTACCAGCGGTCACATATTTCAAATGAGAAACGCTGATGAACAAAATATTCCACCGAATGAACTAATAAACTTTGGAAATTATACGCATATGGATGCAAAACTACAGAATTTGTCAACACAGTACTATGATTACATATTTAGTTTTGCTTCAGAAAACTTAAGAAAATGTGGGTTTCTTCATTTTGAATTTAAGGTGACGAGCTATTATGCAGGTATTTAACTCAGCAAGAGTTAGGGTTGTTCTAGTCGTGGCCGGTTTTTAGAGTCTCGTGTCAAGGAAAACCAAGTCGGAGTGAACATAGGGTAAGGTTGTTATTTAGAAAAGAGAGGCATGACTTCATCATTATATCCCCATCAAGATGAACGCTACTACTATAATTGTTCCGGAATTTCAGGGAAATGTTTATAACGTCTTTGCTTTTCCAGGAATTTCAAAAGAGAAATAACGAACTCTACAGTCAACACATTTTCTTAATAATATCGATAGAAATAAAGATAATCTTTATTTTGGATTTTGTTGATCAAGGTTGCGTATAAAGGTGAACGCTACTACTATAATTGTTCCGGAATTTCAAAAGGAAATAACGAACTCTACAGTCAACACATTTTCTTAATAATATCGATAGAAATAAAGATAATCTTTATTTTTGATCAGGGTTGCGTATGAATAACGTGACCATCTCTTTTGGGCAAAAAGTGGGATTTATGAATTCAAAAAGCGGAATCGTGAAAATGTAAACAAAAAACGTAAATTTAAAAAAACTGAGCTTTATACTGTATTATAAATTACCATGGCTGTGTTTAGAATACGACTGACTGATCTTGTGGGCGTGCAAAACAAAAAAAAAAGATTTTTTCCAAATTCGTACTTTTAGGATCACAATGGGAAAAGGAGAGAGATGGTACCAATCAAACGGCTATATTAGGAATCATGAACTTCAGGCTACCTTCATTGTGTAGACTGTTAGGATTGTAAACAGTAAAGATTGGTCGTGAGGCATAAAGTTTTTCCCCAACAAGGACTAAAAATAACTAAATAAATAAAAAATATTTAAGGTATTGAAGCACATTTTGTGAAGTTTGCTACGAAGTGTTCTTTAAAATTTTTTAAAATTTCGCAATAAATAACCAAATAAATATTACAATTTATTTCAAACAGTAAAAAGGCGTGTACGAAATTATTGAAATGGATTTTTATACCAGCTAGTATCGTTATGGTTTCTTTTCATAAACTGTTTGACTGTCCGACATTCCATATTACACTTGAACCAAATGATATACATCTGAAATTATAGGTGAAATAGAGTTAATTGGCGATTTTAGTTTTTTTAGGATGAGTAAATATTTAATATATAATATTTTCTAATTATTTCAAAAATTATTTTTAATACTTATTCGTACCCTATAACACCGGTATATACGCCAAATCATAGAAGAGATTATGTGCTAAAAATACTTTAAATTTCAAGCTTCTATCTGTTAGTTAAAGTAAGATATGAATAAACTAGAAAAACTAAGAGGTAAACTTGAAATAGATGTCAATGCTGAACTAATACAGATAGAAGCATGCTATTTGAAGTATTTTTAAAAGATATTTTGCTCCTTAATTTAAAACTAATATCGTTATCATAGGGTGCAAACAAGTATATAAAATTTTTTTTTGAAAAATTGTATCCTTCGAAACTTTTTAGTCCTGTGAAGGGGCAACAGTATGAGGAAATGAAAAAAAAACGCCAATAACTCCTAACATTTGGCCTAAAGTATCATACGTATATCGTCCGGTTCAAGTGTAACGACTTTTTTTAAAACTTGTCGTACGGTGTTATTAATACATGTTTTAAATCAATCAATGAACAACGCAACATTGAATTATCAAAGAATTGATTAAATTACTATTAATAATGTTAAATATTCCCTTAAAACTAGAATCAAAATTTAGAATCGGTTACACATTTCTAGGTGACAATTTTTAAGCGATGTTGTACCAAAAATATTGTAAAACGAAAAAAGCGGGACTTTTTGTAAGAAAGCGGGATTATGCGGGATGGAAAATTTAAGCGGGACTGGATATCAAAAAGCGGGATAGTCCCGCGAAAAGCGGGATGGATGGTCACCTTACGTATTATTGATATTAAGACAAATCCATTTATATACAATGATTTATAAAACAAAATCTAGTGTATGGATTTCCATAAAAAGATACCAATTCAATGGACAATATTTGAATTAAATTTGGGCCAATATTAATTTAGTCAGAACTAGAGAAGTAAACAGAGGAATTTATTAAAATATCAATAAAAAGTACCCTAATAAGATACCCTATGACACCTAGCGCCACCAGTAGTCGAATAGTTAGCGTGCTCCGCTATCAGCGTGGGTGTTGTGGGTTGCAATTTCCCGGCAGCAATAACTAGCTATAATCGTCTTAGTCATTCGACTCAAACCCTCGATCAAAAATTAGAATAAAAATTTACTTTGTATTGTAATTCATAATAAATAATAGAGATATTATAGAATAACAACTTTTTAAACGATATTTGATTCTGTTAAATTTACCCCAATCAATGAAGCGTACATTATTTTTCACCATGTCACCACATTATCTTAATAATGTCAAAATAAGTATAAAAAATATTTTATTTGGGCTTTGTTGTTCAGTGTGGCACATTCAAGTCATTGCAGCTACATATATAAATGTAATTCTTAACAAACCATGTCAACTTATTTGATATTTCTAACTTGAGTAGTTAAGAAGATACAAGAGATATCTTCAATATCTCTTTCAATTAATATTTATCATACGCTCTAGAGCATTTGCAAGATTTTCCATTAGTCTCATTAGAAAATTCTGATTGTTCCATATTTTTGTAAATTACTTTCGTGACTAAGGTTTTCTAAATAAATTTAGAGGGATGGTAGATAATTGAAAACTACATGTGACATACTGCAATTCGCAAGATTTCGTTTTATTAAAATAACTTCGACTGTAGGCTTTTCTTTAAATGTAATTATTTGTAACAAACTTTTCATATATTCCAAATATGTGTAAGAAATACTGCATGTCATCATTAGTATACGTTGTGAAGACCAAGAAAATGTTGGAAAACTTTAGCTAGACCGATTTATGATAATTTATGAAGTAGTATTGAAAAAAGTGGGAACTAGTGCGTATGATTGATATTAATTGTGATTTACACTTAAAGAGTGTCTGGTTTATAAGAGCTAGAGTTGGCAACCGAAATTGCAAAGGATTATAAATATAAAGTGTCTCCGATGGCATACGTTGTTCACTAAATTACTGTGACACTAATTCTAGTATCAAATCCATAATCATTTATGATGGGTTTGTAAAACAAATTTTCAATGTAAAAAGATACTTTAAACCTACAAATTGTAGCCAAATCTGTTTGTACTTCGATAAAATGAGGCCGAAATAACGAATGTTTTTTTTGCGTTGTTTTATTTTCGGTATTTGTCGTAATATAATTTGAACTGGATATTTTGTACTTTCATAGAGTTCAAATGTTACTTTTCATGCAAGTGTTGTCGAATATATGAAATTTCCCAATTACCCCCAAAATCTTGACTTAAGTTTGCGCACCTATAAGCCTGTCAGTCGATTCAACGGTCCGAACCCAGGTTGACCATATTTGGATTTGCCTAGTAAACTTTTCATGCAACCCTCGTAACGTTGATAGTTCGGAATATATACAAATAATACTTTGAATATATTACAAATATCTACAGCATTTACTTGGTGCATTTGACTGTATGTGAGTTGGCATTTCCTCCAATTTGACACACAACAACAGCCATTGCTTTTTGGATTCCATCTGGTGTTGCCCCATCAATAATTCCTTCTATTCAGAGCCGTTCATTTCTCGGTTTCCTTTATAGTTTTTTCTCTCGGTTGGCTTTATAGAAAGGAAACAATTTGAAATGCACATTGTAGGGTATATCCTGTTCAAATGCCTGTCAGTCAGTCATTCATCCCACTGTTTGCCATGCCAGCCAGCAACCTTCGCAACCTATTTACCAACATCTTTTTAACGAACTGTATCAATATTTGATGCGGAAATCATTGTCGAGCAAAAAAAAAGAGAAGAATTTGAAGAAGCAAAAAACAGGATTTCTCCAAAGAGAAGGCACACCAAACCAGACGGGGTCTGCAGGGACTCGAAAGAAACTATGACTTTTAGTGATTCCTTTCCTCTGGCTATGTTGCACCAACCATACCAATATATCTGGGAATAATGTATGAGTGATATGTGTGTGTGTGTGTGTGAGCAGAGCAAAACGGAAACAAAATAAAAAGGCAAAAAAAGTGGAATTATGTATGAGTTTGTTAAGTGTACGGATCGGAATGAAACGAACGAACGGAGAACGAACAAAATGTACATAAATGATGTACACAAAGCAATCTGTTTTTAACATATTTAAACAATATTGTTTATATACTGCGGGAAAATGTACACGTTCGTATGTGTGTATATAGATATATCAAATTTAAATGAAAAGCAGAGGATAGGGATAACAAATGATAAAATTGCATATTAGAAAAAAGGAAAAAAAAGGGATTACACATGATTTGCTTTTACTGTTCATCAATATCAGATTTTTCGACAGAAATACTTTGTGAGAAAAATATTGAAAGTCTTCATCAATGTATCGATATTTTCCATGGAAAACCTCATCATTGTCATCATCAAATTGTGATCTAGGACATCTTCCCCAGCTGCACAATGGTTTTCTGAAATGTTGAAATATGGACGGCTTCCTTTCGAACAACAGAAAATCCAAATATGCTGTGATAGAAGGCCGAAATCAACCCTATATTGTTTTTAGTTTTTCTAGAATTATTATTTTACTTGCTTGAATCTTCTGGCAATCCTAGAGATTTTATTTGATGTCTCTATCTCTTTTAATACGCGAGTTGTGGTCGTTTTTTTCAATTATCTCAGAATTATTATCAATCATACGCTCCACTGACCATAATTTATATTTTTATCGTATAACTCAGAAATATTCTGGATAAAAGCAAACAAATATTGCATTTGTAACCCAAAATGACACATTTCATCGCAATTTGTAATATTTTCTATATAAAGTTATTTTAATTTGATTTTTGCTTGAAGAAGTTTCACATCCTTGTGATCTTGAATCTCTGTGAGACCTTCTCAATTTCCGCCCTCTTATATTAAAATAATATTTTAGTTAGGAGAATTTTAAATGAGTAGCGGTTTTGTAAGAACGACCTTTCACCAATTAGAAAAGTCAATATATTGAGAGAGAAGGGTAAAATAAAGCCCAGCATTCTTCTTAGGCTTTTAAGATTAACTACTTTATTCGCTTGGATCTTCTGAAAAATCCAAGAGATTTTATTTGACGTTTCTATCTCTTTTAATAAGCCAGTTATGACAATTTTTTAAAATTATCTCAAAATTATTATCAATCATACGCACCAGCGATCAATCTTGTTTGTAATTTGTATTTTTATCATATAACTCCTAATTGGTCTACATCAAAGGATTTTTTTTGGAAAATCATATTTTTTCTTCCCCAGCTGCATAATTATTTCCATTAATAAATTTATATAGAAATCGGAAAAATGAAATATGTTCCCAGCCCAGCATTCATCTTAGGTTTTCCAGAACAATTATTTTACTCGGTTGGATCTTTACTTGATTATTCTACTTCTCTTAATACGTTAATTATGGCCATTTTTTATAATTGTCTCAACATAATTATCAATCATACGGTCCCGTGGTCAAAATTTGTATTTTATGTTATAACTCTAAAATTATCAAAATCAAAGCGAACTAATATTGAATTTGTCACTAGACGTTTACATTTTAATGAAATTCGATTGATTTGGAAGACCTTTACATATAAAGTTGTTTCACATCCTTGATCTTGAAACTCTGTAAAACCTTTACATTTCCACCCTCTTATTTTAATACAATACTTTTAGTTAAAGAAATTTTTAATGAGTTGCGGTTTTACCTGAACTGCATCCATCAAAAAAACAAATATGCGGTGAAAATATGGTAAAATTCAACCCTATATTTTTCTTAGCTTTTCTGGAACAATTATTTTATTCGATTGAATATTCTGACAATCCAAAAGATTTTATTTCACGTTTCTATCTCTTTTAATACGGGAGTTATGGTCATTTTTTAAAATTGTCTCAAAATTATTATCAATCATACGCTTCAGTGTCAATAATTCGAATTTTTATCGTATAAGTCTTAAATGTCAATGATCAAAGCGATAAAATATTGAATTTGTCACCAAAAGTGACGTATTTTAAAGTAATTTGATTAATTTGGAAGTTTTTCATATATTCAGTTTTTTTATTTTTTTTTGCACGAAAAAAATTCAACCCTATATTTTTTTAGCTTTTCTGGAACAATTATTTTATTCGCTTGAATCTTCTAGCAAACCAAGCGATTTTATTTGATGTCTCTATCTCTCTTAATACGCCAGTTATGGTCACTTTTTATAATTGTCTCAAAATTATTATCAATCATACGCTCCAGGGGCTATAATTTGTATTTTTATCTTACATCCTTAAATGGTCTAGATCAAATCGAACAAATGTTGAATTTAGCACCCAAAGTGACGTATTTTAAAGCGATTTAATTAATTTGAAAGAATTTTTATATAGTTATGTTAAACACATTGGATTTTTGCATAAGCATTTTTCACATCCTTGTAATCTTGAATCTCTGCGAAACCTTCACATCTTCCGCTTTCTTATATTAAAATAATATTTTTAGTTGAAAGCATTTTAAATGAGTTGCAGTTTTAGGATTGACAATATGCTGAGAATGAAGGGTATAATTTAATCCTATAGACTTCTTAGCTTTTCTAGAATAATTATTTTATTGACAATATGCTGAGAAAGAAGGGTAAAATTTAACTCTATAGAATTCTTAGCTTTTCTAGAATAATTATTTTATTCGCTTGCATCTTCTAGCAAGCCAAGAGATTTTGTTTGATGTCTCTATTTCTTTTAAAACGCTAGTTATGGCAATTTTTTAAATTGTCTTCAAATTATTATCAATCATACGCTCCAGTGGTCATACTTTGTATTTTTATCGTATACCTCTTAAATAGTCTAGATCAAACCAAACAAATATTGAACTTATCACCAAAAATGGCGTACTTTAATGGCATTTATATAATTTAGCAGATTTTTAAATACAAAGTTGTTTTTAATTGGACTTTTTTCCAGGGAAAGTTTGGCATCCTATAACATACTGCGACCTTGAATCTCTGCGAAACCTTTACAATTTTCGTGCTCTTATTTTAAAATAGAATTTGAAATAACTGAGTTGAGGTTTTTCGCTGTAAACTTTCACTTCTTACGAAAATACCTTTATCATCCTTATGACCTTGCATCTTGCGCAGAAACCTTTAGCGCTCTCATTTTTATTATCCTTTTTTAATGCCATCTAAACGTAATGATATGTACATTTCGCCCGTAAAGTAATTCCATAGTTAAAGGATAATTTGTTTCGTGTGCAATAAAAACGTTTATTAATGAAATGAAAGTGCATAACAATTTCTTCTTAAATAACTCAATTACGACGTTGGTTGTATTTCATCTTCTCCGTAAACTCTTTGACTTCCGTTTCGCCAGAGTAAACGGAAACCACTTGACTGCTGGGAGGACAGTGAGAGGAAGCACAAACAAACGCAAAAAGTGAATCCTTTTTATGATCCTTCTGCTACAACAATTAAACGATTTAATTTATGACTTCACAACACTCGAAGAACGTGACATTAAAACTTAACACAAATAATTAACAACGTTTCCATTCCGGCTTCTTGCCTTTTTCCGATGTGTCGCCCCAGCCATCACAGGATGCAGCAGGACGACGCTGTGGACTGTGGTGAGAGTGTACTCTATATGTATCCATGCGGTCCTTACACTGTGTAAATTCTACTTTCTACGTCAACACAATTTTCGGGATTTAATGAATACAACAGCCACAACATCAGCATCAGCGTCATCATTTGCTACGACAACAATTTCAGTAGTATCCTTTCTCTACGGCTTCTCCCAGACTGGCTGTCTTTTTTTTGTCGTGGATTTTATTAAAGGTCATAAACAATTGTGAAGACGTTTAATAATGAACCAACAAAGGGAACACGAACCGAGCAAATTGTATTATGCTGACAATAATTTCGTGCTACAACCACAAACACATTAACACAGTGAAACAGAGTTTTATTGTCAGTTTTTAATACACCCACATACACTGAACAAAATCATTAAGTCACAAACACACACAGACACACATTCCAGAGCCATAAGAAAATTGCATTGTGTGGCTCAAAAAAAAAGTGAAACAATTTAAACTGCAAATAAAAGGATGTCGCCATAAATGGACTTTGTCCGTTTCTACTTAAATACAGCTGCATTTAAGTTTTCATATCCTATCCGGTCCTGACGGCTGCAGAAAGTGTTAAGTAAATTTATCACATGATTTATGTTTACTGCCCGAGGCCGACTGACCACCAGCAACCAACCAACCAGTCCAACAATATGAACATATATTTTTTTTTTTAATAAAGAAGAGCATCGACATTTCCGTTTCCGCATTCTTCATTTTATTGCCGTCGCAACGTAAACGGAATAATGATAAACGATATATGGGCAATTGAGATGTCATAAAAAATTAAATGCAAGTCAAAGTTGGCACAAATAGCTAATGGGGGATTGCAGAGAAGTTTGAGTTGATTGACAAATATTGGCAAAGAGGTAAAAAAGGCTAACAAAAGTCTCCCTCATTGTCTTTATCACTTTTTTAGAACTGGGAGAAATTTCGCAATTAACATTGGCCACATGCCCAGGACAATATGTAAACAAATTCTTCTAAAATAAATCTAATCGAATGTTCATTGAATAAATTAGAGTTTTTGTCATTTCCATTTCTTTACAACTGACAACACTAAGCGATACTTTGGCTTTTTAATTATATTTATATACCCGTTCTGATGATATGAACAAATGGGTTGATTGACTCGAGTGCGTATGATTAATATTAATTGTGGGACAGATCGGAATATATGCTTGTAACTTTTCCGGTATAAGAGAAAGAAGTGTCAAACAAATACATGGGTATTGTTAAAAGTCTATTGGTTAATTTTACAATCGAAAATAGCTGTATTAAGGTCGTAATTATGAAACATAGTAATGCAAGCACAAAATATGTCCTCCAATATTAAAAATGTATAGCAATTTGGGGACATTCAGGACAATATGTATACAAATTTCTATTAAAAAATAGCAGCAAAAGAGAGTTTGAAGAAAAGGAAAAAATTGCTCAAAGTTTTCATTGAATAAATAAAATATTTCCAGAGTATTTGTCATTTCCATTTCTTTACAACTGAAAACACTAAGCGATACTTTCACTTTTTCATTATATTTATATACCCATTCTGATGATATGAACAAATGGGTTGATTGACTCGAGTGCGTATGATTAATATTAATTGTGGGACAGATCGGAATATATGCTTGTAACTTTTCCGGTATAAGAGAAAGAAGTGTCAAACAAATACATGGGTATTGTTAAAAGTCTATTGGTTAATTTTACAATCGAAAATAGCTATATTAAGGTCGTAATTATGAAACATAGTAATGCAAGCTTAAAATATGTTCTCCACTATTAAAAATTTATAGCAATTTGAGGATACAGCTTGAAAATTACACTGTGC
This sequence comes from Polietes domitor, assembly GCA_947397865.1. Lineage (NCBI taxonomy): Eukaryota > Metazoa > Arthropoda > Insecta > Diptera > Muscidae > Polietes > Polietes domitor. The sequence goes on from OX377619.1 coordinate 179,471,710, forward strand.
AACATTTTTGAAGTCATTTCAAAATAACCATATACGGACACCGCTACATGATAAAAGACCAAAAAAAAAAGACCCGTGTTTTTTTTCCCCAAAGTCATGCACTTTTTTTTATGGGCCCCCAGAGATTTGAGGCCTCGGTGTAATTTTTGGAAAAAAGTGATCATATTCTCAGGCTCATATCTTGCAAACCGTTCGGAATTTTGATTTACTCTCTGAGGCAAAGTTCTAGCTCTTGTCATAAAGAACAAAAATTGTGAACATATAAAAAATCAAAATCGCAAAAAAACTTAAAAAATTCGATTTTTTTTAACCTTTTTTCCCCTGTTCAGGTCCATAGGTAGCAAACCGCTGAAAATTCAGGGAAACAATCAACTACAAAATTGTACCTAAGATCTCAATAAACAACTTTCTAGAACATATGAACTTCCTAGGAATTATTCTTAACACCGTTTAGGTAGCGCTATGGACCTGAACAGGGGAAAAATCGAATTTTTTTAAGTTTTTTGCGATTTTGACCTTGAAGATGAAGTTTTTTTTATATTTTATATGTTCACAATTTTTGTTCTTTATGACAAGAGCTAGAACTTTGCCTCAGAGAGTAAATCAAAATTCCGAACGGTTTGCAAGATATGAGCCTGAGAATATGATCACTTTTTTCCAAAAATTACACCGAGGCCTCAAATCTCTGGGGGCCCATAAAAAAAGTGCATGACTTTGGGAAAAAAAACACGGGTCTTTTTTTTTTGGTCTTTTATCATGTAGCGGTGTCCGTATATGGTTATTTTGAAATGACTTCAAAAATGTTGCACAGTGTTTTTAACGGTTTGCTACCTATGGACCTGAACAGGGCAAAAAAGGAAAAAATCTAATTTTTGGAAAATTTTTCACTTTTGCGGCTACCTAAGCGCTACCTAAACGGTGTTAAGAATAATTCCTAGGAAGTTCATATGTTCTAGAAAGTTGTTTATTGAGATCTTAGGTACATTTTTGTAGTTGATTGTATCCCTGAATTTTCAACGGTTTGCTACCTATGGACCTGAACAGGGGAAAAAAGGTTAAAAAAATCGAATTTTTTTAAGTTTTTTGCGATTTTGACCTTGAAGATGAAGTTTTTTTGATTTTATATGTTCACAATTTTTGTTCTTTATGACAAGAGCAAATCAAAATTCCGAACGGTTTGCAAGATATGAGCCTGAGAATATGATCACTTTTTTCCAAAAATTACACCGAGGCCTCAAATCTCTGGGGGCCCATAAAAAAAAGTGCATGACTTTGGGGAAAAAAAACACGGGTCTTTTTTTGGTCTTTTATCATGTAGCGGTGTCCGTATATGGTTATTTTTTTTCGTGTTGCACTGTGTTATAGTTAGCTAGGTAATGCCAGATTCATGAACTACGTCCCAAAATACTAAAAAATAAATTGTTTATCCAGGAGGCAGATAGTTTTCAGTTCGGTTACACTATATAATTAATACAATTCTGGTTAAGATCCGCATTATTTAAAAAACCGGCAAATGTATAGAATGCTCATTATGCTCCAAAGAGTTAGCTTTTGCGAAAATATTTTGTAAGAAATTGCAGGTGGCAATGAAAAAAGTCAAGAGGCATTTTAGTATAAATATGTTTCTTTATATATAAGAAATATTATATCAACATTTAACTACGTCCGCAAATCCTCCTTTATAATATATTTTATTTTATTTTTATTTATTTATTTATTTATTACAATTTAAAATTATAATAAACTAGAAAAAAGCACTAGCAATTAAAGCCATCGGCTTATATATTTTATATTTATTTGATATTGAAACAATACTTTATATTTTATATTCAAAAATAGTTAATCGACCACGAAAAATTGACTTAAATGAAATGTTGCCATATTTCGGACTACGAAAAAAGTGTGTTTCGATACTATATAATTATGTCCCTGTTAAATGTTCTAGGTGATACTTTCCATTCTGGTCGTCATTCATTCCGGTTTGGTCCAAAGCTACACCCAATTTAGAGGCTTCTAACTTGGAAGTCCAATTCAAGTACGTGTCAGAAATACTGCATATAATAAGTATTCGTTGTGAAGACAAAGAAATTTGTAGGGAAACTTTAGCTACACCAATTTTGATAATTTACGATGAAGTATTATTGAAAAATTGGAACTAGTGCGTATGATTGATATTAATTCTGAGTTGCATTTAAAGAAGTGCATATAACTTTGGATTTGTAGAAGCTAGAGTTGCCAAAAAATTTAAAAGGATTAAATAAAGTGCTGCTAACCAAATGTAATGTAGCGCTAATTCCAGGATAAAATTCATAACAATTTGTGACTGGTTTGTAAAACAAATTTTCAATGTAAAATTATTCTTTAAATGTACAAAAAATTTAGCCTTAGAGATTTAAGTAAAATGACGCAGGAATGCTTTTCATTGGGACTTCAAGCATCGATCAACCATCAAGAATATTAACATTTCGTAAATCTACTGTAATACAAACAAGTAAGTAGGTTTAAACCGAATAAACCGACTTATATATACCATCACTCTCGGAGAACATGTGCATGGAAGGACTTAAATTTTAATTAGCACCGGGTTATTTAAGAAATAATTGCAACAAGTAAAAACGGCGTTAAGTTCGGCCGGGCCGAACTTTATATACCATCCACCATGGATTGCATTCCACAGAGGCTGTCGATTTTCGTAGAAGTGCAGTAATATTACAGGAAAATATGTATTTTTTAATAGCCAAACCAAAACAAATGTAAATATTGAAAAAATAATTTTATAAATAAATATAATATTTTTATTATTTCAAACAACGCTTATAAGGCAATGCTCCCAATAAATTTACATATCGAACATAGTGAAAAATAACCTAACTTCATGATTCAATCAATTTTTGCCGTAAAAGTAAAAGTACGAATTTAGAAAAATCTTTTTATTTTGTGTGTCTATGGTTGGTACCATTTTTATCCCCTTTTTCCTAGTTTACCCCCTTAGAAGTTGTAAATGATTTAATGTTACCTAGAATTGAGACAGTTGCGTGTGAGCTAAAGCATAAATATTTTTTAGATTTAATGTACCTTCCCGCATGGAAGTTATAACAATTTTATTTTAAGCCCAACTTATGACACTTTGTGTGGGAGGTTCCAGAAGGGGTGTGGCAGTAATTCCCACATTCCAGGTGAACGCAGCGTCTATAAACACATTGCCGAGTGTCAAATTTCAGAGTATGCCGACCATCAGTATATAAGTTCTAACAACTTTAATTTTAAGGAGTTTATGGTGATTTGTGTGGGAACTACTAGAAGGGGCGTGGCAAAACTCGCCATAAATACCAAAATATAGCTCATTTTATGAATCAGTCTCGACCACAATTTTTTTTATTCTTTGTCACATAGTGTAAAGAAAGGAATTTTCCTGTAAATTTACGATATATTTAAATACAATTTTTTGTAAAGATAAATATAAATAATAAGGAACATTTATGTGATTCGTGTTAGCGTAAAGTGTAAAAATTTGGATCTATTCACGAAACCAAAGTGCTCAATATAGGCATCTAAATTGACTCTGAAGTTGTTACACCGTACGACAATTTTAAAAAGTCGTTACACTTAAACCGGATGATAAACGAATGAAACTATAGGCAAAATGGAGTTAATTGGACTACAAAATTCCAATGTATGCTATTTTTCAAAAAATAAATAAATATTTTCATTCTATGGTAATGGTACAAGTGTCAAATTAAAGAAAATAATATCATTTTAAAAATACTTTCAGATTAATACGTCTATCTGTATTAGTTTAGCATTAAGAGCCATTTCAAGTTTTCCCATTAGTTTATTGAGTTTATTCATATTTCACATTTTAAGGGAAAAACTCGAAATGGTTGTTAATACTAAACTAATACCGATAGAAGCATGCACTTTGAAGTATTTTTAGCTCATATTATTCTCCTTAATTTGACACTCATATCTATATAGTAGGATGTGCATAAGTATTTAAAATAATTTTTGAAAAATTGTATCCTTTGGAAGTTTGTAGTCCTTTTAAGGGGCAAAAGGATGAGGAAATAAAAAACTAAAAATACAAATTAACTCCATTTCGCCCATATAGTTTTAGTCGTATAGCATGCGGTTCAAGTGTAAAATGGTCAGTTTTATAAGGAGTATGTTTGGTATCTTAACCCTTTCCGGGTCGAATTAATTTTATGGAAAGCAAAATACACGAAGGTTTGTATATAAGGTAATATTGGCCCTCTAATAATGGGAAAAATATTTATTTTTGTGGGAAGTTTATCGTTTAGAAGATATAGACTTTTTAAAATCAATGTCAAATTTATAGGACAAAATCAAATAAGCTACCAAACGTAAAAATTTTGAATCACAATAAATTTTTTTTTACGAAACGTCTCCAAAGACTCGTAAAAATATTCAAAAAAAATTTTATAAAATTCTTCTGGTTATCTTATTTATTTATATCGAGTTATAAATCTATGGCTATTTAGCTATAGCTAAAAACTCGTATACAAGATTTTTGTTATGGGGTGTTCGCCACACTAAAACTCGAAAAAAAAGTATAACAACTTGCTTTGTTCCAAAAATTGTCGAGAATATTACTAATAGGAAGCTTTGTGAAGAGAATAGAAGAAACACAATATGAAAAATATAATTGAATTGTTCGTCAGTCGCCGTTAAGTAGCAACTATATGAATTGTCAAATATATTCGACAAATCCACGGAAAGGGTTAACTTTGACAGCTGAACGTTTACCGAGGCATTGGTGCGTATGATTAATATTAATATCAAAAAGCTTGGCAATTAAGTTTGGTGGTTTATAAAACTGTCAATAGTGAACTAATGAGTTTGCGGCAGTTATGTCATGATGTGATGTGATTCGCGGCAATATCTCCCTTTCTCACATTTTATTTCACTTTGCAGCCAACGTTGGGACTGAATTTTCACCCTAAAAAATATACAACTTTGAAATCTAAAAATAATGTACCTGCAACACTGTAAAATCAGAGTAATATTTACCAAAGAAGTAAACTTATGGATAGCAGCAGAAATGATCAGCCTTCGATTTTAAATATTGAATTTCAAAAACAAAAAATCCGAAGAATATATGCTGCAGTGGAACAAATGCTTAGAGCAGCACTGTAAAATATCGATATTCTGAGATAACAATTTATTTGCCGAAATTTTTCTTGGCATGTAATTTTATCGTGTATCAGACTTTGTGAATTAATGTGCTTCGGAGCGTATGATTGTTATTAATTCTGAGTCACATCTGAAAACATGTCTACAACTTTCCAATTATAACAAATGAGATGCGAAATGAATTGCGAAAAGATCCATTTATATGAATGTAATGGCATTATTGGGCTCCTTAAAATTATCTGATTCTACAAAACATTACTCCTTAAGATTACATCAAAGTTATGATGATTTTGTATACATAAGGGGTATATATATATATATTTCCTTTATTTATAAAATTTACAAAATACAAAGTAGAGATTGCAAATTAAATAAAAGTTCACAGAGGGCATCACCTGAGGCGTATGATTGATATTAATTATGGGGTTGTTACATAAAATTCATTATAACTTCCAAAATTTTCAATGGATTTCAAGTAAATTTGACTGAATGGTAAGGCAGGCTTTAGAGATTAAGGAAATTAAAAACAATCCATCATTGAACATCATTAAAATGCCTTTAAACATCAGTAAACGACTCAAGATTGCTCCTCAGGGAACGTATGCTTGATATTAATTATTGGGCTATTGAAGAGATTTCGTTACAATTTCAAGAATTTCCAATGGATTACTTCAAGTAAATTTGAATACAAATTTTATATAACAATTAAGACATTTAATATAATCTATTAATTTGTTAAAAACTGTCTTGCACATCTCAAGCAAACAATGTTTGAGAATATTTAAAGAGACTAAATGAAACGCAAACAATTTGTTTTAAAAATTTCTTATCTATCTCTGCGTTTTTTCTTAATTTTCTTAATTTGTTTTCTCAAGGACTCCTTCGTTTGAGGTTGATTAATGTAGCTGCTAATCTTCAGAAATTGTTTTTTAATCGTCCTATTTTTCGTGGAATTTTTGTGTTCGTTCTGGTAATCTACTATTCAAACCTCCGCCTACTAGGCAACCAATGTAACATCTGTCAGCTCGTACTCTGCACCTCTTCGATTAACAGCAATCTTATCTTGTAATTATTTGGGTGTCTTAAGCAAACAACAAATTTCCACAAATAACCACAAATTGTTGAAAAGTACCCTTTTCCATTACAGATTGTGCGCGCGGCGTCCCGCTTTTAATTACATTTTCATTTGTTCATGTAATTCCAATCTATTGTTCGAATGCAAATGATACCCTTCTTTGCCATTATCTCGCCGTAGATAAGTGGCCGGGGAAAGGTCACCGAGCAAAATGAACGTGCAAATTAAGGATGTGCTACTATTATTGTATATTCGGGGTCGGTTTGTTGTTTGCCTTTTTAATGAATGAATTAAAAATGATGTACCAAAAAAAAAAAAAACGAAACAAAGAGAGACGTAAATGTTTTTGTAATTAGTTTAATAAAAAAATTCACCCAAAAAGCGGCAGATGTTTTCATTGTGTGTGCGTGTGTCAAAATCAAGCAAACAGAAGGCCAGAGGAAAACGGTCAAACTCACAGAGAGATCAAATAATGGAGGTTTGTTTGCAGCAAATATGATAATTATGAATTTCAACAAAAAAGCAGATCTAAAATCAAAGGGATTTCGTCTGCTTGTTTTGTCATTTTTTTTCCGTTTCGTTTGCCAAAGATAAGGAATAGCTATGTTTTTGAACGAGCGCGCGCGCACTTTGTAGAATTGAAAAGGGTTCTGTCACAATTAATCATGTAATTCATACGCACCGCTGCTGCGCTTGTTTGATTTGTGTGTTAATTAATACGCCAGTCAAATGTTGCCTTGATGAGCTCATTAAAAATTCATCAATCATAAGAACTCCGTTTGAACTCCCTCCACTCAGCTGTCGCAGTCGTACTGTGGGAGTGAAATTTGAAATATTTCAAATTGAAAATATGTGAATGTGATTGCCATGCTCCACATACATATTTGTGCGAATGTTATCCTTTGGGAATACAGAGTTTAGGAGAAGATAAATTAATGCGTATGATTTCGTTGGTGGAATTCGATTAAAGGAAAAATGTAGAAGGAAAGCATGTAAGTGACGCCATTGAGTGACGTATGTTCTGCTTTAAAAGGGAAGCTCTAGATAGGTGATATGAAATAATGAATGGAGAAAAACATCGAGAAACAATAGGAAAGTAACAAAAACAGTAAGATTTTGTAGAAAGATTTTCTGTAGAAAACCACGAAAGATATGTGCAAGATTTCACTTGGAAAAGTAGGAAGAGAGTTCCCAAGATATTCTAAAGAAAATCGAAAGGAGGAACATCGACTTTTGTTATGCAAAATAATGAGGAGTCACCACAAGATTTCCTGCAGAACATGAAAAGCTCCACTAAAAAAATTGGAGGATTTTCGGTAGAAAATAATGAGAAGAAAATTTAACAGTTCCTAGATAAAATACAGTCACACGATTTCCTGTAGAAAATCATGGGGATCAGTCTTAATATTCCCTATACAACATTATGAGGAGATGCCTATAGAGATCAACGAAAAAAACACAGTGGACTCCTAAAGATTCCCTTTAAAAATTCTACAAAACATTACTCTTTAAGTTATGAGATTTTTGTATACCTGGATCGTATGATTAATATTAATTATTGGATTACTGCAGAGAAACCATTATAATTTCCAAAATTCCCAAATTTGAGTGAAAGTTAAGAGTAGATTTTAGAGATTAAGGAAATTAAAAACAACCAATCAACGATGATCATTAAAACCCAAAATACGGTTCAAGATAGAAGGCTCCTAAAGATTATCTTTTTTTAAAAAAAATCTACAAAACCCTATATATATGAGGTTTTGTATATATGGAGCGTATGATTGATATTAATTATTAGATTATTACAGAACATACATTATACTATCCAAAATTCCCAATGGATTTGAAGTATATGTTAGTGATAGGTAAGAACAAACTTTAGATATTAGGGAAATTAAAAACACTCGATCATCATTAAAATATTTGTAAAACCCATTCTGTAGCTTGAGATTACTCTTCGTGATTTTCGGTTTAGAATTTGAGATACTACATCTTGTTTTTATTACAACTATTATATCAAACCTTAGTGGATTTGTTAAGGGGCTGCTGTTATAAAAATTTGGAGAATAATCCTAAATATTCTCTTAGAAAAAGCTACAAAATATTACTCCTTAAGAAAATACAACAGATTTGAGGTTTTGTATCCTTGGAGCGAATGATTGATATTAATTATTGGGTTATTACAGAAAATGTATTATAATTTCCAAAATTTCCAATGGATATGACAAAAAAATAAGACTAGACTTTAGAGATTAAGAAAATTAAAAACAATCATTCATCGATCATCATTAAAATATTTTTAGATTTCAGATTTTCATTTCAGAATTTCATTCAGAATGTAGATTTTCAGTTTAGAATGTAAAAAATCTATTAAAAAATCTTGTCTATCCGTATGATATTTGTAAAGGGGTTGATGTTAAAAATTTCAGGATAACGCTCATAAAGATTATCTATAAAAAATCTACAAAACCTTACTCCTTAGGATTACACAGCATACATTATGTTTAATATACATTGAGCGTATGATTGATATTAATTATTGGGTTATTAGATAAAATTCATTATAATTTCGCAAATATTCCATGGATTTGTTGGAAATTTAACTGAGATGAAGGAACAGACTTTAGAGATTAAGGAAATTAAAATCAAGCAATCATTGAACATCATAAAACGCTTTTAAAAAGCATTCTGCAGCTCGAAATTTTACGCAACGATTTTCTGTCCAGAATTTTGAGGTATTTCGTCATGTTTTTAAAAAAACGTGTCCATCATAAGGACATTTGCAAAGGGCATTGAAAGCGATATGCAAAATTAAAAGAAGTCTCCTAGAGATTGTCACTGAAAAATATACAAAAGTTTACTCGTTAAGATTACACCACAGATAAGAGATTTAATATCCAGGGATCGTATGATTGGTATTAATTGTTGAGTTATTACAGATAATTCATTATAATTTCCAGTGAATTAAAAAAAATTAAACCAAAATCTAGGAACAGACTGAAAATCAAAAGAACAATCAATCATCGAACATCATTAAAATGCTCAAGATTTCTCTGCATGGTTTTCGGTCTAAAATTTTGAGGTATTTAATCATGTTTTTAACGTGTACATCCATATGACATTTGTAAAGGGGTTGATGGTATGAAAAAGATCAGGAGAAGTCTCATAGATATTCTCGGTAACAAAGCTAACTCGGTAAGATTACACCACAGATATGAGACTTTATATCCAGGGAGCGTATGATTGATATTAATTGTTGGGTTATTACATAGAATTCATTATAATTTTCAAAATTTCCAGTGGATTTGAAAAATTTTTAACTAAAAGGTAAGAACAGTCTTTAGGAATTAAAGAAATTAAAAACAATCGATCATCGATTATTATTAAATTGTGTTTAAAACCCTTTCTGTGGCTTGAGATTTCAACCCACGACTTACGATTTAGAATGTAGTGTTATGACAGATAATTCATTATAATTTCCAAAATTTCCAATGGTTTTGAAGTAAATTTGATTCAAAGGTAAGGGTAGACTTTAGAGTTTATGGAAATTAAAAGCAATTAATCATCGAATTTAATTAGAAACCATTCCGCGGTTCAAAATTTCTCCTCGCGATTTTCAGTTTAGCATTTTGAGGTACTTTATCATGTCTTTCCTACAAATACCCTGTCTATCCTTATTTGTAAAAGGGTTGATGTTGTACAAAATCAGGAAAATGCTCCCAAATGATGATCTCTAAACAATTTTACAAAATATTACTACTTAAGATAACACCACAGATATGAGATTTTGTATCCAGGGAGCGTATAATTGATAATTATTCGGTTCTTACAGAAAATTCATTATAATTTCCAAAATTTCGAATGTATTTGGAGTATATTTTACTAAAATGTACGACGAGATTTTAGGGATTAAGGAAATTAAAAAGAACCAAACATCGATCATCACTAAAATACTTTTAGAAAGCATACTGTGGCTCGAGATTTCTCCACAATATTTTCGCGTCCGAATTTTGAGGAACTTAATCATATGTAATCATTGTGTTATGAAAAAATCGGATGTATTTATATGGAAAATGGATATGAAAAACGTTTCAAGAACGACGTTATTCTTCCGTTTTTCAGGGAGAACGACCACGAATAAGTGATTAATAATTTTTTCTAGGTAATTTTGAGCTTTGTTGAAGAAGATTGAAAGATATGCCTCTAGTGCGTATGATTAATATTAATATGAAAAACTTTTGAAAAATAACCACATTTTAGATTAAGGCTCTTTAGAGATTAAGGAAATTAAAAGCGACCAATCATCTACCATTATTAAAACACTTTTAAAATCATTCTGTGACTCCAGACTTCTTCTCTTCATTTACGGTCTAGAATATTTAGGTATTTAATCGTGTAAAAAGGGTCTGATGTTATGACAAATTCAACATAAGTAAGTCTTCTAAATATTCTCTGCAAAAAGATTGTACAAAACATTACTTTTTAAGATTACACAACATGTATAAGGTTCTATATACATGGAGCGTATGATTGATATTAATTAATGGATTATTACAGAAAACGCATTATAATTTCCAAAATTTCCAGTGAATTTGAAAAAAAATAACAGAAGAGTAAGAGCAGACTTTAGAGATTAAGAAAATTAAAAACTAGCAATCATTAAAAAGACTTTTAGAAGGCATTCCGAGGCTCGAGATTTCTCCTCACAATTTTCGGTCGAGAAGTTTGAGACAATTCATCAATTTTTTTTGCAAAACCCTTGTCTATCCTTGGCGCTTTTGTAAAGAAGTTGATTTTATGATTTTCTTTAAGAACTTAGTCTGTTCCATTGTTGACATCATACCCGATTTTGATTTTTTTTCAGTAATTTTCTTTAAATTTAAATCAATTTATTAAATTCTTGCAACATTCCTTGGTAACACAATGCCTGTAAAGCCATAGAAATAATAACAAATATTTTTTGTATTTGCTCTATCTCTTCCCAGACCAGTTTCGAAGAGTGCAAATAAATTAACTAAATTGTTGGAAAAAGTGAAGAAATCGTAAAGTGAAATACAGACATGCTACATACATACGAAGAACAGACGATGCTGCTAGCAGACGTGCAAATATCTGCATTACACACGGCCATACGGGCAGGTGAACGTACATACATATCGAAAAAAACCATCAACCTACACACAAAATCGTATCAAATGTAAGTTGTTACAATGTTAAGTTACAAATAATACCAATTTTCGAAAGAACGCAAAGAATAAGCAACGTATGTATGTTTAAGAGTGTGTGCAATAATAATCTGAGCAACAAATATTTCTGTTTTTCTTCTTCTTGTTTTCTGTTAAAATGATATCGAGATCGAGAAGGCATTCACTTTTCTAAGGTTGTGATTTTTTTTTGGTTTTTTGTATAAAAACAAAAATCAAGACAATAAATCAACATCCAAAGAAATTGAATTGAGTGAAAGGTGAATAAAGGAATGCATATATACGAATGTGTTCTTCTTTCATTACATTTTACATAGTGTTGAAAAGGTAAAGGGGTGGGGGGGGGGGGGAATTGAAACTATCACTCTCAACATTTGATGTTCAACAATACACATGAAATTAAATCAAATATTAAAACGCCATCATGTCTGAGTAATATTTAATTCAATTTAAATTTTACATATACTGCCGGTACAATCACAGGCGATGGTGGAAAGGGTATGAAAAGTTTGTAAATTGCTTTGAAATCACGCACATTTTTCTTGTAGAATATATAAATTTATTTTTTCTTATTCTTTAATGAAAAGTTATCTGACCCTTTTCTACCTCATCCATTAATATGGCGAGTCTCACGTTTCCACAGGAAAAGTTTTCCTAAATAATTATATGCTTGATTATCTAGAGCAAAGGGTCCCTAATTTAGCAAACATTCAGAGAGGAAAATCCTTCAATATTTGTTAAAACTATAGCGTATTTTCTTAAAAAACTACTTAATTAATATCAATCATACGCTCCCTGAATCAATTCATCTTAAAAATGATTAAATAATATTAATTATACGTATACTAAAACCTTAGCTAACGAAAAAGCTTCAATCTTGATAAATACTACATCGTATGTTATACCTAAAACCTCAACTCTCTGTATGCTTTGCTTTTATTTGCATTTTTATCTTTGCTATTTCCTATTTCTCCATACGAAAGTGTCAACTTTTATACAATTTCAATTACAATGTAAAACTGACATTCAAATAAATACAATAGGAAATGTTTCCATTCATTCAAGGTGATTTTGTTACTATGCCAAAGGCATATTCATTTTCACCTTCTAGCAAAATTACTTTTTTTTTGGGAAAAGTCAACTTTTGGTGTCTTGTTTAATTCACATAAATATTTTTATTTAATTTTCGACTTTTCATAATATTGTAATCACATATATTTTACCTACAATTAACTTTAGGAATTCTGTAATATTTGTGTGCAGTACATGTTATTGCTAGTGATGTTGGATATGCAGCAGTAAATAGACGAATAATAAAACCGGATGTATTGTGAGTAGCTTCTTTCGATTAATTCAATCTGGAAAATATTGTCTTTGCTTTGAAAATAACTGAACAATAACTCAATCGTACAGTCCTAAAGAGAATACTCAATATGAATAATTCATTCAGTTCTCAAGAGCTCACGACGAAAAACAATACTGGCTTTCATTAGTGAAAAAAATGTATATGCCCGTCAGGCAGTCAAAAACTCAGTGCTTATTGTCTGTAGTAAATGTCCCTAATATATCAGTAGTATTTGAGGAGTAGACTCATAATGTTATGTTCATATCCTAAGAAGTACAATGAACCTATGCTTTGTCATTTCCAAACTATGTTCATTTTTCTAAAACTTACCAAAATACAATATCAATCATACGCCATGTAGTCCAATTTATTTATTCTATTCTGAATGAACTTCAGTCAGGTAAGAATTCTGTACTGAATGTATGTAGTATATGCCTTCAATGTTACATTCATATCCTAACAAGTACAATGAATCTGAGCTTTGCCATTTCCACACTATGATCATTTTTCTAAAACTTACCAAAATATAATATCAATCACACGCCATGTGGTCCAATTTATTTATTCTATTCTGAATGAATGCTCTTGGTCAAAAATTTAAAAGGAAATTAAAGGCCGTATATCCATAATATCGGTTGCTTATTTGTAAATGATTTAGGGATTGTACTCATAATGATCACAGCCTTACAAGTAAACTGTACCTAGGTTCTGTCGTTTCAAAAATAATATTAATCATACGCTATGTGGTCCAATTTAATTATTCTATGCTGAATGAATGCTCATGGCCACAAAATTCCCAATATCGGCTGCTTAAGTGTAGCGGATTTAAGAAATTCACAGTCAAACAAGTGGTTTTAGACATACCCTAGATGAGGAAGGCGATTGCTCACAGACTTAATTTCTAGTTTTCTAAATTGGAAATACTTTAAATGAAAATGACAACTTACGTTGGGATTTGTTTTCATATTTTGTTTGGGCCAATTATATTTTCATTAGTTTATTGGGTGCTTTTAAATTTATTTTGGAAGATTTCCTGACTTCATATACAATTATTATTTCCGCATTTACACTGCATTTTGAGAAAAATATTAAATCTGAAAACATTTCACATGACCGTAGACAAACGACTTAATAAGTCATGAAAAAGATTATGTATTTAGGTCCAAACATATCGAGGCTCTTGTAGCATAAGTCCATATCAAATGATATATACATTCTATTACAAAATGATTATCCGTTTACCCGGTTATACGGTTTCGGTTCTAATTTTTCTAAGCAAAAAAGGGAATTGCTTCAAATGTTAACAAAGACACATCATGACTACATGCATACACATATGTACGTATATTAGAGTGTCTCATGAAAGGAAGTTGATGTTGTTACTACTGCAATACGAAACTTTGGCTGATGATGATTTCCAAAAGTAGTACTGTTCAAGCTACGAACATTCAAGACTTCTAATAATTACATATTGTTTTGATGACTTTTAAGATTTATGTCAGTACACTTCAGAACGTTTTTTGAGTTTTTAAGTCAGTTAGTAAAATTCCATGATATTGCGATAATTTGTTCTTAAATAATCTTTATCAATCATACGCCACATGTGTTGATTTATATCACATGGGCTATGCATGATTTATTAATATCAATCATACGCTCTAAGTATGATTAATTAATATAAATCATACGTTCTATGTACGATTAATTAATATCAATTATAGGTTTTTGCTTGTACTATGCAACAACTTTTTCCCGAAGATTTATGTATACATTTGCTGATGTATTTTGTAAACTCGAAAACGATAATAAAAATTTTATGGCCATATTTTTACTACAATTCCAATTTTCGCCGATGGTATCTTTAGTGTTTTAATCCCATTTTGAAAATATAGTGCGATAACACCCGCTTATATTATCAATTATGTTTATTTTAATAAATTGTTTTCATCGTTTTTTCAGAATTTTCATAGTTTTTCAGAATTTTTATTTTTTTGCTGGTATTTTCGTGCCGGAAAAAAGTATTTGTGTTTAATTTAATCTTTTTTTAGTTTTTAAGAAACTTTTAGGAACCTAATGAATGAAACTAATAAACAAATTATAATTTTTATAATTTTTCACTGCAATTCTGGTTGATTTTGTAAAACAAAAAATAGTAAAAAATAGAAGCCATCATTTCACCACTTTCAAACTCACACAGTCGCTTAAAAATAGACCTATGCACACTAATTTAAAATGTAAACAAAATAGATTAGTGTAATCGCTTCGAAAATCAAAATAAAAGATTTTTTTGTTTGTATTTTTTGGTCTATAATCAATATTTTATTTGAACCGGGCTATTGTTCTGGCTCAAGACCATTTGATAATGGTTGTCTGCCAAAAAATAAATGTCACCATGCCATTAGTAAATAAATTTGCATTCTATTAGATATATATGCAAAATGGCCTTGATCCAGGATAATATCCCAGTTCAAATCAAATAAAAGAATTAAAATTGCAAAACCTTTAAAAAATCGAACCCTGTTATAGCACACCACACCATTATTTTATTGAAATTACCTTCAAAACAAGGTATAACATATTAGAATCGGTAAAGTATTTCAGGAGTTTTCAATCGCCTGAATGACCACACCTTTTGAAAAAAGTAGTATTTTTTCACTGTTAAATTGGTCACAACCCGTGAAAAAAAATCAAATTTTATTCCTAAAATACGTAGAATACATACACAAACGAAGAATACATACACAAAACCATCGCATCTATCGAGGTCAAAAATTGTACTGCTTGACATGGAATGACTCATATATTATTTAATTTTTTTTAATTCAAATTTTTGCCAAAAGTACCTTTAAGATTGGTACTCTCATTTTGGAAATCATAACACCAGCTTATATGTTTAATTAAATGCAATTATGATGACTGTAAATGTTCTGAATTTCACATAGAGATAGTGGTTTAGGAAGAGTCTCCTCAAAATTGAGAAAAAAAACTTTTTATTTTTTTTGCTAGGACAAAAAATTAAAAAAAAAATACTGTGCTCTATTTTTAATAGCTAACTTTCTAACAAAAAAATTATCTATATGTAAAATGTCTATAGATAAATGTATAAGTTATGTATGTATAGTTGGTAGCGCCCACCGAAAGTGAGCAGTCAACTTTTAGTTGCAACAAATAAAGATCTCGCTTGCCTTTTTGCTAATTTTGGGTTCTACTGAAGACTTTAGTACAACCTTTGGTCTTAAACCAAAATAAATGACAACACAAACACATTTTTTTAATTTTTGGCTAAATAGCAAAAAATAGCTGTATAATTTAGGTAAGAAATATTTGAAGAAAATATATCGATAAATATAGAAGTTATGACTATCATATATGATAAATTAATAATTTATTAATATAACTCATACGCCCCAAGTATGAGTAATTAACATCAATCATACGCTCTATGTGTGATTAATTAATATCAATTATACGTTATCGATTACATTGTGGAACAGAGCAAATAACAAGGTTCTTATAACGGATGCCTACAGGGAGGATACATTTTGTCTATTTGGACTTATTTTTTATTAAATAAATTACTAAGGTTTTATTTATAAAGTATATTGGTTGCTTCTTCAAATTCTGTTGTTGTAAGTCTTGCAGTGAAATTTGACTTAGAATAATTTTTCATTCACATCACACCCCTAAAATTCTGTTTTGTGGGACAGTTTAGCACTGATTTTCAAAAAAGTACGAAATTAACCGAAAATTTATTTTTAGGGTTTGGCTTATTTCTGGTTTTTAAGTTGCGTTTTGCGTTTTGGTGTATTTAGAGACTTATAGTAGAATTTTATGGCAAATATTCTTGTAGAACATTTTGACCCGCCAAAACCGTGTTTTAGCGATGTTTTTACCCTTTTGTTCAAAAGGGGCCAAAAATACCCCTATAATGAGGTTTTAGAGTGTTACCATGTTTAACAAAAATTTTGCTCGTGGTGTTTTGAGTAAAATTGCTGAACATATCCAATACTTCAAATGTAAGGATCACAAGGTTTCCTATGTGGCAAGTTTAGCACCAATTCGGTAAAACGCGAAATTAACCCTAAAATGCATATTAAGTTTTGTCTTATTTCTGGCATTTATGTTGAGTTTAGAATTTTGATGAATTAAGAGACTTATAGCAGAATTTTATGGCAAATATTTCTGTAGAACATTTTGACCCATTAAACCTTCGTTTTAAGGGCATTTTTACCTTCTATCAAAAAAGGGGCCAAAAAGACCCCTACATTGAGTAGCTAGAATGTTAATGTATTCCACAAAAATTTTCCTTGTGGTGTTTCAAGTAATATTGCTGAACACAACCTATACTTAGAATGTAAGGATCAC
Organism: Polietes domitor; assembly: GCA_947397865.1. Taxonomy (NCBI): domain Eukaryota; kingdom Metazoa; phylum Arthropoda; class Insecta; order Diptera; family Muscidae; genus Polietes; species Polietes domitor. The sequence continues at coordinate 179,488,850 of OX377619.1, forward strand.
AAGGTTTTCAATGCTGATTCATCATAACAATGTTCAAAAGCAGGAATTTTTTCAAGTTTTGACTTATTTTCGGGCATTTAAGTTGAGTTTTGAGTTCTGGTGTATTTAGAGACTTGTACTATGTATGCCAAATATTTTTGTAGAATATTTTGATCCGTTCTTCTGTTTTAAGGGTTTTTTACCCTCTTTCACAAAAGGGACCAAAAAGGCCCTATGCTGAGGTGTTAGAGGGTTAAAATGTTCCACATAAATGTTGCTCGTCATACTTAAAATGTAAGGATTACAAGGTTTCCCATACCGAGTCATCGTAAGGATAAGCAAAAGGGGAACTATTTTAAGTGTCGGGCATTTAGATTGAGTTTTGAATTTTGCTGTATTCAGGGACTTATAGTAGAATTTTATGGCAAATATTTTTGTAGAACATTTTGAGCCGTTGAACCCCTATTTTAGGGATGGTTTTAACACTTTTGCTCAAGAAGGACCAAAAAGACCCCTACAGCGAAGGGCTAGAGGGTTAAAATGTTCCACAAAAATGTCCCTCGTGGTGTTTTAAGTAATATGGCTGAACACAGTATATACTTTAAATGTAAGTATCACAAGGTTTCATATGCCGATTCATCATAAGAATGAGTAAATGGGGAAAATATTTTTGTATACTATTTTGCACAAAAGGGATCTAGGTGTCCTTTTTGACCCCTATATCGAGGAGCTAGAGGGTTAAGATGTTCCACAAAAATGTTCCCTGTAATGTTTAAGTAATATTGCTTGACTTAAAATGTAAGGATCACAAGGTTTCCTATGCCGATTCATTATAACTATGTGAAAAAGAGGGAAATATTGACCCGTTCTAATATGTTAACTTTCAAATCGGCGATACACATATATTCTTTCTTTACTCTCTGTCAAAATCCTGTTTGTTTTCGTTAGTTTCATTTTGTTCCCCAGTGGTATTTGTTATACGATCTAATGGTGTTTTGGGAGACTCTTCTAAGAAGGACTTTCTTGAATATGTTACAACTGACAGTTCCACTCTGAAAATGGTTGTTTTTACTTTAATTTTCTTTCATTTTTACGGTGACACTCTAATGTCCCTGTACATGTGTAATTACATTCATATTTTATTTTATATTGCTTTCATTTTTTTTCCTAATTTAATTAACAATGTCGTGTGTGTTATGTGCAATAAAACCATATATATACGTATATTCTAACAATCACATGTATTAGTGTATTTGTGTAAAATGAATCTATGAATAAAGTGAACATACGTATGCAAGGTATTGGAGCATATGCTTGGATTTTATAATACATACACACACACATCCATGTGTGAGAGCTGAAAACAATTCACAATGGCCTTTGATTCAGACATCGTGTCTGAACACAGCAGTCTTTACTTCCGACATTCACATCTGCGTGTGTGTGCGTGTAGGCAAGCATACATGCATATATGCACATGCATATGTGTTATGCAAAGCATGCTTTGTGTGAGACCATACAATACCGGCACGAACATAGATTTTCAGTGAACATAGATTTTCAATAGAAATGAGAACTATATGAACATATCATGGTATGTGTTAAGACTCACACACACATATATGCAATTACTTTATAATACGAAAATGAATATAAACTCTACAACTTCATACTTCTGCATACGATTAGGTTTGTAGGTCTCACTTGTTCTTTTTTGTGTGTGTTTTATTTAAAAAAGTGCAAATATTAGATATGATTTCAAAATGAGACAATAGAAATCTGCACGACTACCTAAACTATTGTATTCAATCTCTACGTACAAAATAAAAAATTTAATATAGATTTCTATGTAGAAACAACAATTGATCATTGTATTCGTAAGGTTAATTAAATAAGGTTTGAGTTTTATAGCAATTGCTTTAGATTTTTTTTTGTGTTTTATCTCTGAATGCAACTCAATTACAGCTATGTGAGACATAGCAGACGCTGGGCGTCTAAAATAATATTTAATTCTAAGCATATTTTTTTAGGTAGAGAATATGTAGTAGTGAAGTAAGGAAATAACTACATAGTTTGAGAAATCCATGTTGTCCTTTTCACTTTTGTGGCCAAGGGCAATCATTAAAGATGGAATAAATGAAACTAGACCACATGACGGATGATTGATATTAATTTTTGGGAAGTTTTAGACTTTAGAATCTACATAGCTTAAAAATGCCAAAACATACTTTTAGGCTGCGAACATAACGTTAACTGAAATACTTCAGATATATAGTGATTACAATAGGGATAAACGACCTTTATTTTGTGGCCAAATCAATCATTCAAAATAGAATAAATAAACTGTACTACATGGCGTATGATTATATAATTTTTGGGATGTTTTAGAAAAATGTTCATAGCTTGGAAATGACAAAACATAGGCGAACTGTACTTGTTAGAATCTGAACATAACACTACGAGTGTACTCCATAAATTCTTCAGACATATCGTGACTATTAGATATACGATACAATTTTTATTTTAATATATTTTAATAAGCTGGACCACGTTAATATTCTTTTGGTAAGTTTATAAAAATGTTCATAGCTTGGAAATGGTAAAACATAGATGAACTTTCCTTATTAGGCTGTGAACATTATGCGTATTAGCGACAAACAGTCTTTATTTTCATTTTAATTTTGTGGCCATGAACATTCATTAAAAATAGAATAAATAAACTGGATCACATGACGAGTGATTGATATAATTTTTTGGGATGTTTTAGAAAATGTTTTCATAACTTTGAAAATACAGAACATAGGTGCCCTGTACTTATTAGGCCTTTATATATTGTAGTTATATGCGGCCTATATTTTAGTTTTAATTTTGTGACTAAGAGAATTCATTCATTGGACAACATTATGCGATTGATTGATATTATTTTTTGGGAATTTTTAGAAAAATGTTCATAGACTGGAAATGGCGGAAAATAGACTGTGAACAAAACACCATTAGTGTACTCCTTATTAGCGATGTAGGCATTTGCTGTTACTTTAGTTTTACGGCTCATATTTTTGGGAAGTTTTAGAAAAATGTTCAAAGTTTGGAATTTGGAAATGGCAAAAGATAGGTGGACTGTTAGAATGTGGACTGTACTTGTTAGAATGTGAACATAACATTATGAGTGTACATAACTGCTAAGATATTTCAGACTTATGTGACTATATTAGGCCTTTTTTATCATTTTCAAAAGAGAATAAATAAACCGTACCACATGGCGTATGATTGATATTATTTTCGGAAGTTTTAGAAAAATGCTCATAGCTTAGAAATGACAAAGCATAGGTACACTGTACGTGTTGGAATGTGGACATAACATTATCAATGTACACCCTAAATACTTTAGATATATGATGAATAAATTAGGGTAGTATGGTTTAAGTTAAAAATTAAAAAAAAATCTCTCAATTATTTTTTTTCTGTTTCTAAAATTGGTGGGAAGGGTATGAAGATCAATATTTTAGTGTTTATTTTGAATCCAGGTTTGTTTCAATTAATGACTTGTTTTTTCCTTGCCGAGTTCTCCTCTCACAAGTATAAGTTTAATGGAATATGGGCTCATTGTTTAAGTTAAACGTTAAAGAAGTATTGAACTTTTTTTATAACACTGTTGAAAATAATGAAACAATGTTCTGACAACGAATTCTGATAGAGGGGGTAAAAGAAGAATATACGTGTATCGGCGTTTTGAAAGTTTACATATGGAGATCATTTTAGAGGGTGGTCAATATTCCCCTCTTTTGCTTATTCTTATGATGAATCGGCATAGGAAACCTTGTGATCCTTACATTTTAAGTATAATATGTGTTGTATTGTAATTCATAATAAATAATAAAATAAAAAAATGTTTTACAAAAATATTTGGCATATAATTCTACAGCAAGTTCCTGAATTCACCAAAATTCAAAACTCAACTTAAATACCCGAAACTTTAAATAGTCCACCCTTTCTTTTGATTATCCTTATGACGATTCGGTATGGGAAACCTTGTGATCCTTATATTTTAGGTATGTGATGTGTTCAGCAATACTACTTAAAATAAGACGAGCAACATTTTTGTGGAACATTTTAACCCTCTAACACCTCAATATGGTGCCTTTTTGGTCCCTTTTGTGAAAGAGGGTAAAAAACCCTTAAAAAAGAAGTTTAACGGGTCAAAATATTCTACAAAAATATTTGGCATACTTACTACAAGTCTCTATTCAATATTACTACAAGTCTCTATTCAATATTACTTAAAACACGACAAGGAAAATTTTTGTGGAACACTTTAACCCTCTAGCTCTTCGCTGTAGGGCTTTTTTGGTCCCTTTTGTGATAGAGGGTAAAAATACCCTTAAAACGAAGGTTTAACGGGTCACAATGTTCTACAAAAATATTTGGTATAAAATTCTACTGCAGGTCTCTGAATTCATCAAAATTCAAAACTCAACCTGAAAGTCAGAAATAAGGCAAAACTTAATATGCATTTTAGGGTTAATTTCGAACTTTTTCCGAATTGGTGCTAAACTTGTCACATAGGAAGCCTTGTTGTGATTCCGATTCTAATTTAAAATAATATTAAATGGCTCACCCTATATCAGATATAAGAAAATGAATAATCGTGTCTTTATAACGTTCTTCAATGGATGCACATGTTTGATGAAATCGTTCGCCTTGTTCATTGGACTCTAGTGCAATCTTATGTTCTAAGTAATCCATAAGAGAATCCGAAAAAATAATTTTCGTTTTTCAAATGCTCTTAGCGTAATATCAACATATAACGATGTTTGCCAAGAAAGTAGTATATAACTTCTTTAATGCTTTTCCACGAGGCAAGTTCATATGGTTGTGTACCACAGAGTAATTTGAATTTATTTACATAACATGGAAATATTGGCCTCAGAGCCATTGAGGCATTATTGAGGTATGCTAGCAATACAATGTTGTATAGACTGTTGTTCCATTATGGAACAAAGGTAATAACAAAAAAAAATTATTAATATATATACAACACCATCTTATTTCCAATAAAAATAAAGTTCATAAAAAAATATTTTTAAATAAAATAAAAAAATCGATAATATCGTAGACATAAATTGTTTTCTGATTTTTAAATCGTTTTCTTTCCCTTTCCTATTTTTCTTCACACAAAATCATTACACCATTTTTATCCATTTACTTACCTTGCACGTATAAATGCCCTCGTCGAGACGATTCGCCTTTGAAATGCCCAAAATGGCTGTGAACACATCTTTGGATTCTGGTGGTAAAACAGTTGTCCATATTTCTCTGAAAGTTAGAAAACAGAACAAATACAACTTTTGTTTAATTTAATCAAAAAATAATATTTTGATATAAATATTTTCGATATAAATTCATTTTTAATATAAAACCACTACTACTGTGTTTTTTAATTTAGCGCACAACAGTAATTAGGGATATTAACAAATTAATGCAAAACAAATCATTAAATCCCGCTCATCTCATGTTGCAGCACCGCCACTACCACCCGCTACCAGCGTAATATGACGATGCTGTTGCTCTCATTTGCCCGCGATAATAGACTCGTGCACTTGAACTTTTGCACGAGAGTAGCTCATATTTTATTTTTTGTTTGCTTGTTGTTGTTGTAGTAGGAGCGAGTAAAACAAAAATAGAAAAGCCGCATTATTAAACATTTTTCACAAAGCATCATTAATTTTCACACATAAATGTATGGGTATGCGCATTTATATACACTTACAGTGGCTCAAAGTGTAAATGAAAGAGAAAAAAAATAAATCGTGGAAGTGCTCGTGGTTAAAAAAACAATTCTTTAGAAGCAACTTAAGGATATATATATTTTTTTAATACTTTTAGTTAGTTTTGATTTCAATATTTTTACAGTACAGTAATTAAAAAATTAAGTTTTTAAACTCGAAAAAAATTCCGTATTTTTTTTAATTTTAAATTGAATCTTAACTAAGAATAAAGCACAAATTTTAAATCGTTATAGTATTTAAAGCACTGTATACTTAAAGTAGAAAAACGATTTTTTACAAAAAACTCTTTGTTTTAGTTTGCATCGATTAAAAGCTTAAATATAAATTATTTTTTTAATATTGAAACAATTTTGTGAACAAATTTATATATTTTTCAATTCCCGTTCAAACAGCTACAAATTAGTTTGTGAGATACGTTTTTTTACAAAAAACGCTTTGTTTTAGTTTGCATCGATTAAAAGCTTAAATATAAATTATATTTTAATATTGAAACAATTTTGTGAACAAATTTATATATTTTTCAATTCCCGTTCAAACAGCTACAAATTAGTTTGTGAGATATCAGCAAAAATGTAGAAATACTAATTTGCATTTTTATTATATTATTTTCCAAGAAATTTACAATTAAAAAGTTATTTATTATTTTTTTATTTTTCTTAAAAAGCTATTTTTTTAATTTTAATATATTTTTATTTTTATTTTTTTGTTTGTTATTTTTTATTTTTATTTTTTATTTTTTATTTTTTATTTTTTATTTTTTATTTTTTATTTTTTATTTTTTATTTTTTATTTTTTATTTTTTATTTTTTATTTTTTATTTTTTATTTTTTATTTTTTATTTTTTATTTTTTATTTTTTATTTTTTATTTTTTATTTTTTATTTTTTATTTTTTATTTTTTATTTTTTATTTTTTATTTTTTATTTTTTATTTTTTATTTTTTATTTTTTATTTTTTATTTTTTATTTTTTATTTTTTATTTTTTATTTTTTATTTTTTATTTTTTATTTTTTATTTTTTATTTTTTATTTTTTATTTTTTATTTTTTATTTTTTATTTTTTATTTTTTATTTTTTATTTTTTATTTTTTATTTTTTATTTTTTATTTTTTATTTTTTATTTTTTATTTTTTATTTTTTATTTTTTATTTTTTATTTTTTTATTTTTTATTATTTTATTTTTTATTTTTTATTTTTTATTTTTTATTTTTTATTTTTTATTTTTTATTTTTTATTTTTTATTTTTTATTTTTTATTTTTTATTTTTTATTTTTTATTTTTTATTTTTTATTTTTTATTTTTTATTTTTTATTTTTTATTTTTTATTTTTTATTTTTTATTTTTTATTTTTTATTTTTTATTTTTTATTTTTTATTTTTTATTTTTTATTTTTTATTTTTTATTTTTTATTTTTTATTTTTTATTTTTTATTTTTTATTTTTTATTTTTTATTTTTTATTTTTTATTTTTTATTTTTTATTTTTTATTTTTTATTTTTTATTTTTTATTTTTTATTTTTTATTTTTTATTTTTTATTTTTTATTTTTTATTTTTTATTTTTTATTTTTTATTTTTTATTTTTTATTTTTTATTTTTTATTTTTTATTTTTTATTTTTTATTTTTTATTTTTTATTTTTTATTTTTTATTTTTTATTTTTTATTTTTTATTTTTTATTTGTTATTTGTTATTTGTTATTTGTTATTTGTTATTTGTTATTTTTTATTTTTTATTTTTTATTTTTTATTTTTTAGTTTTTATTTTTTATTTTTTATTTTTATTTATTTAAATTTGTCCCACTATTACCTTGTGCCACTGTATGGACGTAGTACATACGTAGTTCATTTGGATATGTGAAAAATGGCAATGAATTAGAGCATAGCAATGCTAATGCATTACATGGACTTCCGCCTCCTCCTCCATCTACCCTTCCATACATCGTGTTGCTGGTGTTACCATGAATGGTAGCATCAATTCTCTTGGCCGTAGTGTGAACGAACACACCCGCACATACCGACCCACCTACAGTCGTTCATGAAAATTGTGAAAAGTTTAGCTTAATGCGAAAACAATCATTTGTTTTTGGTTGTATATAGTTTCTCGCCAAAAAAAGGGTTGCCATAGAAATATAATGAGCAGAGAAGTCAATTAGTAAACTTTCCGGAAAATGTGATAATTTGTTCTTAAACAGTTTTTATCACACACCTTATGTATGATTTATTAATATCAATCATACGCCCCAAGTATGATTAATTAAAATCACGCATACGCTCTAAGTACTATTAACTAATGTCAATTATACTTTTTGATTATTTATTATATGATTCAATGGTGTTTTGGAAGACTCCCATAAATTGTACTGTTTTTGTATTACCACTGACAGTTCCGCTCTGAAAATTACTTAGTTTTAACTTTATATACATATGCGAATTGAAATTGAAAACTTAAGAAAACTAGTTTTACACTACATTTTGGCCAGGCACATGGAAGGAAGTATGCATAGAGAATGTCGTGTCTCACAAATAGGTTTGCCATAGTGCAAAAGAGGTGCATGGCGACAGCGTAGGTAGTTAAACTAAAGGGTGATTTTTTAAGAGCTTGATAACTTTAAAAAAAAAAAAAACGCATAAAATTTGCAAAATCTCATCGGTTCTTTATTTGAAACGTTAGATTGGTCCATGACATTTACTTTTTGAAGATAATTTCATTTAAATGTTGACCGCGGCTGCGTCTTAGGTGGTCCATTCGGAAAGTCCAATTTTGGGCAACTTTTTCGAGCATTTCGGCCGGAATAGCCCGAATTTCTTCGGAAATGTTGTCTTCCAAAGCTGGAATAGTTGCTGGCTTATTTCTGTAGACTTTAGACTTGACGTAGCCCCACAAAAAATAGTCTAAAGGCGTCAAATCGCATGATCTTGGTGGCCAACTTACCATTTCTTGAGATGAATTGTTCTCCGAAGTTTTCCCTCAAAATGGCCATAGAATCGCGAGCTGTGTGGCATGTAGCGCCATCTTGTTGAAACCACATGTCAACCAAGTTCAGTTCTTCCATTTTTGGCAACAAAAAGTTTGTTAGCATCGAACGATAGCGATCGCCATTCACCGTAACGTTGCGTCCAACAGCATCTTTGAAAAAATACGGTCCAATGATTCCACCAGCGTACAAACCACACCAAACAGTGCATTTTTCGGGATGCATGGGCAGTTCTTGAACGGCTTCTGGTTGCTCTTCACTCCAAATGCGGCAATTTTGTTTATTTACGTAGCCATTCAACCAGAAATGAGCCTCATCGCTGAACAAAATTTGTCGATAAAAAATTTCGAACCGAACACTGATTTTGGTAATAAAATTCAATGATTTGCAAGCGTTGCTCGTTAGTAAGTCTATTCATGATGAAATGTCAAAGCATACTGAACATCTTTCTCTTTGACACCATGTCTGAAATCCCACGTGATCTGTCAAATACTAATGCATGAAAATCCTAACCTCAAAAAAATCACTCTTTATTTGACAGTGAGGACAGTTCAATGAATAGCCAATCGCCAAGATATGGCTTCGCAGTTGACAGAATGTAACTATTTTTTTTTTCAATATAATTTCTAAATAGGCCACATTAACAGTACCGTCATATAAATTGAACAACATCTCAATTTGTTCAAAATAATGGCAAATATGAAGATGTGTTTGGGTAACGGTTGGGTTTTCAATTACTCTACGGAAATAAGTCACGAAAAAAGTTAGTGCAAAATAGTTCGTTCCTACATCAAGCCATAGCTAAATCGTCTTGTCAAAAATTGCGAAAAAAATATATTTAAAAAAAATCTTTTTTGTTGGCATGAAAAAAAAAAACAAAAAATAGATAAAAATCGGAAACAAATGTTCTGTTCTATTTGTTAACATCTAACACTCTAACGAAAAAGTTGTCTATTTGTAAAAGATTTGTGCAAAAAATATTTATATGTATATATTAGGCTGGGTCGCGGTCCATACAAATGGAAAAACAATTTCCAATCACGCCGCGAAAATAAAGTTTGGGGTGTTTAATGATGATTTCCAAAATATGTCGTCCCTAGGTCAAACCGTCTGAAAATACCCCTAAAAATTATGCCTTTCCATATGCAATTTTTTCGTAATTTACTTTAAATCACTTTAAATATAAATTTTGATTCTTGTCTTACAGTATTTTTTGTGTCTTTTCATAATGGCACCTGAAAAATTCTTCTTATTTGGTGATTGTTTTTATAAAAAGTAAATAGCGGCAGTCATTCACCCTTATCACGTAAGTCGTAGTCGAATTTCGACAGCTGTCGTAGTCGAATTTGCATTTCGTCGGTATCATGTAACAAATTCGACGTGACTAGAACATTTTCGTCGTAGTCGATTTTGTTAAAAATTTTTGCTAATTTTTTTTCTTTATATTTGATCTTTCCACTTTTTTATTGTAGATTTTTGTCAAAATTTTCATTTTTCAAATCATTTAACCAATAAAAATACCAAATTCCTTGGGAGTCATAATTTCCATTCTTAAATTACGTATGTAATTCAAGAAATAAAATTATATGTTTTTGCTTTTTATATTAGTTTAATAGAACTAAATCCATTAACTTTTGATTTGATTAATTTTTTCCATTCTTAATTTTTTTTTTACTCTAGTCACTTGCAAAATATTCAGTGACAGTTTTTGTCGAATTTCACAGTCAAATACGACATACGCGATACCAAAAATGTAAATTTGTGACACGAGTCGAAAATTCGACACGACTACGATATATATATATATATATATGTTTTAAATCATGACTTTTTAAATAAATATATAAATAGCTATATACCCTTGTTCACAAATTAGATAAAAGGATATTTTTTAACTGGGATCATAACGAGGAAAACAGGACCCTTAGGCCACTTTTTCATTGATTTTGTCATACATGAAGACCAAGGACCAGAACTTCTACATTTATCCACAGATTTTCTTCCAATTAGCATTGCTTTCTTCGTCAAGGCGCGGCTATTAAAAAATAAATATAATATTACACCATCTAATTTACTAAGCGGGTTCTACCACTATTTAATCAAAAAATTAAAAATCGTAATTTTATATTATTTTATGTCTATAAAGAGTGTCATAATTTCTACATTTAGCCATAGATATTTTATGTATAGACATTGTTTTCTTCGTAATTATGTTAGATCTTAAAAAAAAAGAAAAAAAAATGTTTTTAGCGATTTTGTTTTCTACTTTTTTGTGATTTTTTTGTACCAACAAAATAAGATTTTTTTCCAAAAAAACAAATTTCTATGATTTTTGTCCTCGAAAGCAGCGATTGAAAGTCTGTGAAAGTATCCTTCTCCAAAAATATTATATAAGTATTTTTGGGCGATTTATGACTAATTTAACAGTGAAAAAAATATTTTCTTTTCAAAAGGTGTGATCATTCAATCGCCTGTAACTCCTTAAATACAAAACCGATTTTAATGTATATGCCACAAAAGTCTACAAACGTTTTACATATTATCTTTTATTTATGTATTATTTTCTGGAGACTGGAGATCATTCTCCAACTTAGATCTAACATTATACATATGACAATCACTCCATATACAGAAAATGCTGTGAGCCTTTGTCATGTGTGTCAATTCTTATTTTATTCATAATTTACTATAATTTGTAGATTAGTGTGTACCTTGTTATGAAGCCAATTTTAATTACTTTTAAAATAGTGAAGCGTTATATTAGAATTTAATTTTTCTATTTTTGAAACTTTAAAGTAATGTCCTTAGATGTCTTTTTAGTGACAATGTGAGTTTGGAAGTGGTGAAATAATGGGTTTTATTTTTACGATTTTTTTTGCTAAATCAACCAATATTTCAGTGAAAAATCTTCAGCATTATCATTTTTCCAGTAGTTTATTAACACAAGGTTTTGAAACAATGACATGTAATGACCAATATAGACGAATGACATTTATTTTCATTTAGAAACAAAATTAAATTTTTGAAAAAAAAAAATAAATTTCCCTGTCGCATAACGACGATTAGTATGTTCAATTTCCGTAATTTTGCAACTTCACTTCACTCAGTTCATTGTGTGAAGATTATTTGTACTTTCAATATTGAAAGTGGCAACCCTTCGAACTTCATAATGGTTAACATCGACACAATGCTGTCGTATTAGTATCGTTCGCATGAATGGCTGCATGCAGTGTATCGCACTCAACGCCAACCAACCAACATGTGTAACATGTGTGAGCCAGAGTACGATATTGAGAAAGAGTGACAGAGAGGGAGGCAGGGAGCGAGTTAGTGAAGTCAATTAGCGGCACTTCTCTTGTTTTGCACAAAGTTTAGTTTGGCACAACAATAATTGTTGCTGCTGTCGTTGTCGTCGTTGTTGTTGTTGTTGCTGTTGTTATGTAGATGAAACAAAAAGTGAAAAATCTATAATAACTATTTGTTTGTTGCACAATGATAATTAATATTTTGTGTTGCTGTTCGCTTGTTTCCTGGTTGCCGATGTTGTTGTTGCTTTTTTCACACCACTCGACTTGATGAATAAATTTGTGGTTCAGTTTGCTGATGAGTAAGTTAGCAACAGCAACGGCAAACTGCAACAACAACCAATATGATGAGCATAAGCAGGAGTATCATGTGCGTATGGCAGAGTAAGTATCTCAATTACAGAGTTTATGATAAACATGATACATGAAATAAACAACGCAAGTACAAACACACACCCACATACATTTTCAGGAGTATATTAGGATGTAGTGAAAAAAAAACACACACAAACACATTTTCAGGAGTATATTAGGATGTAGTGAAAATATTTTTTTTTTAATTATTGCTCACAGTGGTTCAGAATCAAAATCCATCGGCCAAAATTCAATAACTTTTGTTCTAGTAGACATTTTTGAGTTCTGTAAAAAATCAAAATTAGACAAGGACCAAAAGATTATTTTCACATATTAAAATTAAAAATCGGACAACCGATAAATTTTAAAGATCGGCCCAAGGTTGACTACTTTTCGTATTTTTCGATTTCAAAGAAAATTATAATTTTTATTTTTTGTTTTTATATTTTTACGTATTTGTTCATAATGAGACGGAAAATTTTGAACTTTTTGTATTACAGATTTTCACTTTTTCCCCGTTTTGAAAATTGAAAAAACGTAATTTATTTTTTGACTTTTTCAAACTGTTTCTCACACATTTTAAATGATTTTGCACTCAAATTTTTATTAGAAATTGTGGTTTATTAGCTTCAGAAAAAAGTAAAAATCTGTAATACAAAAAAAATATATTTTTTCTTCTCATTATGAACAAAGACATAAAAAATATGCTTAAAAAACAACAAAAAATTAAAAGTATTAATTTTCTTTAAAATAGAAAAAATGCGAAAAGTAGTCAACTTTAGGCCGATCTCTAAAATATGTGTTCATAATGAGAAGAAACAAATTTAATATTTTGTATTATAGATTTTCACTTTTTTCCCCGTTTTGAAAATTGAAAAAACGTAATTTCTTTTTTGAATTTTTCGAACTGTTTCTCACACATTTTAAGTGATTTTGCACTCACATTTTTATGAGAAATTATGGTTTCTTTATTATGCCTGAATCTGAAAAAAGTGCAAATCTGTACTACAAAAAATTAAAGTTTTTTCTTTTCATTATGAACAAATACGTAAAAATATGTTAAAAAACATATAAACAAAAATATAAAAATTTTATTTTTTTCTTTTAAAATCGAAAAATACGAAAAGTAGTCAACTTTGGGCCGACCTCTAAAATATGTCCGGTAGCCCGATATTAAATGTTAATATCTCATAATAATCTTTGCATTCTTGACTAATTTTGGTTTTTTACAGAACTTACAAGTGTCTGCTAGAACAAAAGTTATTGACTTTTGGCCGATGGATTTTGATTCTGAACCACTGTGGGCTCACAATATCAAGTTTTTAATATGAAAAATTAAATGATTCCAAGGAAACGTTAAAACAAGAAATGATTTTACTGAAACTCTGAATATTTTGTGTATTCTAACTGCATTTTTCATTGTTTGCCCCACCCTCATGTACATCCTCTTATTACCGGATAATGAAGAGCAGCCGTCGAAAGATAGGACAAAACAAACATTGTAATAATCAACGGGTATGTATGTAAACCCATGAATATGCTGCCATTGTATGGGAATTATTTATGAATGGTAATTATGTTAATTGAGAAATAAAGAGAGCGAGCACCAAAGTAACGTATAGACAATAGCGAAAGTGTGAGAAAAACTCACACATACACACCCATCCACACACACAGTGACAAAACACCAAACAGACAAATAAATATACTATTACAACACAAAATTTACTTTCACTCACTCACACACAGACATGCCTACGTTTGCACAACAAATTAGTAGAATTTCAATTAAGGAAATGAAAATGTTTTTGCTGTCCAGCTCTAGAATAGCTTATTAATTAAGAGCTTTAGGTCTTTGGTCGTCATGACTGACCATATTGGATATACTTTTTATTGAGAAACATCTATTTTGTAAATGAAAAAATTAATATCACATATTGTATTTAGTGTGATGCATGAAAAGTGTACCCCAGTGAGAGATATTTTCACGAAAAAAACACAAGAAAATGGAAGTTGGATCAACAAATTTTGTGTGGAAGAATAATTCATGGCTTTATGTAATAATACTAGCTAACAGAGAATTCAATGAATTAGTGAAAATACAGAAATCTACCGAAATATATTCTAAATATTCTAAGTGCCTTATTTGTACAGGTATTTTTGTATGAAAACTGTTCGATTTTTTTCGAATTTTAATAAGATACTTTTGATGTGCAACATAACTTTTTGGATCTGAACAAGACAATGAAACTAGAAATCGTATGTAGAAATGGTGGATAGTCAGATTTTCATTTGGTGATGTTTTCTTTTTTTAGATGACTTCTTTACCGCAAACTGTAAGAAATTTAGGTGGGACATTTTCGTGTGTTCTTATAAAGCTCATTTTCATTTCGGTGGCTATGTCAATAAGCAAAATTGCCGCATTGCTGGGCTGTACTGAAAATTTGGGTTAATCGGATGAGGTACTGCCGAGCCAGTCGTGGTAGTCATATGAATGGTACTGCGTTCCATTATTAAATGACAAAGTTCAACATTTCCAATAAACCAGAAATTTGAAAAAATAATCAATACTTTTTTAGCCGATTTTAATTTTACAATTTTAAATGGCCCACTCATTCAAAATAGAAGAAATTTTAATTTATTTGCAACGAACTAGAGATAGATTTCTCAGACTTTTTCATAAAAATATCTAGAATCGAATTATCCTTATTTTTGATGGAAATTCGTGTTTTTTCAAACAGCTGCCATTTTTACAAAAAAAGAAGAGAAAGTCCTACGATGGACGAATAAGAAACAAATTATTTTGCATTTTTCAGAGGATGCTTAACGAAGGAAATATGCACGCCACCTGCAAGGGGTTTCAAAACACTTAACGGCCCATATCTCCGGTATTTTTTAAATTTTCCATTTTTTAATATTGCCCAAAGTGTTCTCTATATATATATATACATTACAAGTTTTCCTTTTATCTCTGTATTTTCGGCAATCAGGGTGGTGTAACCCTATAATAATATAATACAATATTTGCTAAATACTCGAAGTACCTAAGATGCATTTATGAAGAAGATGAATTTTTATTGTTTTTGTATGAAAACTGTTCAATTTTTTTTTTAATTTTGGAGCTCATTCGGTTTACAATAATATTATGCAAAAAATCACACATATTTTGGCTCTTCTCTCCGATTTTGATTAAAAATTTCAATTGTGTATTTTTCTATAAGATGAATAAAGATGCATTTCCCGATTTTCAAAAAAAATTTAGGTTGGATCGAAAATACAGTATATTTGTCATAAGACAATTTTAAAAACTTTGTAACTTTTTTGTGACATGAGATTTATTTTAATAAATAAATAGATTTTGTTTCCTTTATTATTTATTACATAAACAAAAATATATCTTCGATTTTTGTAAAATTGATTTTATTAATAGTGTCCATTAAAAATGACATTTTACATTTTCCGATAAAAAAACATCTGAATATCTCAAAAATACGATCTTGAAAAAAATATTCTCAGTTATGCCCTTTTGGAATTAAGGTAGCGCATACTTTACAATGTTCGTGGATTGTTTCCAGTTTAACTGTTCGTGTGCTTTTTCATGTACATCATCGCGTATACAATTTTTCGTGTTGCAAAGTTATCCAATTTGTTTCGTGAAACAAAAATCACAAAGCCAAATCCTATTACCACCCTTCGCTAAAGTTCATTGTGTCGAAGAGCAACAATAACAAGGAACCGATAAAGACCTTCAAGCAACAAAAACAAAACGAACATATGAACAACAAACTTTAGCCGACCAAAAATTCAATTACCCACATTAACATTTCATTGACGGCCGGAGAGTAAATGAACATCAGCATCAACATCAATACAATCCAATACACATTAAATCACGCAAATGACCTGCCCCTCACCTCGCTTACCACCACCAGGCAGCCAGCTGAGGAATCACGAATTGTTGGTGCCACGAGCGAGACTGTCGAAAACATTAAAAACAATGAGCGCAAGTATTACACGAATGCTAACCGCTAATGGACTTTTGCCACATCCACATGCTGCTGGAGCCTGGCATTACCACCCACCCAGCCCAGTTCCATTTCTAATAGCTGCCCACTTGAACGCCACCGAACTCAGTTTGGAATCGTTCCTCCTCCTTCAACATGGGGATGGACTATGGTTGTGGGAGAAAGGTTGTTTCCCCCAGTTGATCGGAATTGTTGTGCAAGGATGGATGGATGGCAATGCCACTGCAGTTGCATTACAAGTGCTCCAAATGTGTGTTAAAACAATGAACAGCGATATTCATTTGCACCCACTCACCCATGAATTGCGTATGCATTGCTAACTCACATGTGCACAGTGGTTGGGAGACGAACATAAAACAAAGAAATAAAAAAAATGTGTTCGAGAACTAAAAAAAAATTTTTTTTGGTTACAAGGGCTACAAATGTTGTTAATTTCACTTTCACATAGAGACAGTGGTTTAGGAAAAGTCTCAAAAAAAGTAAGAAAAAATTGTTTATTTTTTCGAAAAAATTATTCTCATAAAAAACAGAGAAAAAATCACAAAAAAATATTTTGTTTTATTTATAAATAGCTATCCTTATAACGAAAATAAAAATGTCTATATGGGAAAGATCTATGCATAAATGTTGAAGTTGAAAACCTTCTTGTAGGCTCAACATATTTTCTTTTTGTCGAGAAAAATCTTTTTTGGTGACACGAAAAAAAATCATAAAAAATAGAGAAAAAATCGCAAAAAAATTTTGTTCCATTTTTTAATAGCTAACATTATAACGAAGATAAAAATGTCTATATGTAACAGATCTATGCATAAATGTAGAAGTTGAGACACTTTTTGTAGGCTCAAAATATTTCTTTTTCGAGAAAAATATTTTTTTTGGTGACACGAAAAAAAATCATAAAAAATAGAGAAAAAATCGCAAAAAATATTTTGATGTATTTTTTAATAGCTAACATTATAACGAAGATAAAAATGTCCATATGCAAAATAAATATGTTTGAATATAGAAGTTGTAACACTTTTTGTAGACTTAACATATTTTCTATTTTTTTTTTTTTGAGAAAAATCTTTTTTTGGTGGCAGGAAAAAAATCATAAAAATATGAAAAAAAAAACAGAAAAAAATGTTGTTCTATTTTTTAAAAGCTTACATTATAAAGAAGATAAAAATGTCTATATGCAAAATATCTATGCATAAATATAGAAGTTGTGACACATTGTGTAGACTCAAAATATTTCTTTTTCGAGAAAAATATTTTTTTGGTGGCAAGAAAAAAAATCATAAAAAATGGAGAAAAAATCGCAAAAAATATTTTGATGTATTTTTTAATAGCTAATATTATTACGACGATAAAAATTTCTATATGTAAAAGATATATGCATAAATGTAGACACAAAATATTTTCTTCTTTTTTTCGAGAAAAATCTTTTTTTGGTTACACGAAAAAAAAATCATAAAAAATAGAGAAAAAATCGCAAAAAATATTTTGTTCCATTTTTTTAATAGCTAACATTATAACGACGATAAAAATGTCTATATGTAAAAGATCTATGCATGTATATAGAAATTTTAACACTTTTCGTAGACTCAAAATATTTTCTTTTTTTTCGAGAAAAATCTTTTTTTGGTGGCACGAAAAAAATCATAAAAAATAGAGAAAAAATCGCAAAAAATATTTTCTTCCATTTTTTAAAAGCTAGCATTATAACAAAGATAAAAATGTCTATATGCAAAATATCTATGCATAAATATAGAAGTTGTGACACATTGTGTATACTCAAAATATTTCTTTTTCGAGAAAAATATTTTTTGGTGGCACAAAAAAATCATAAAAAATAGAGAAAAAATCGCAAAAAATATTTTGATGTATTTTTTAATAGCTAATATTAAGACGAAGATAAAAATGTCTATATGCAAAAAAGCTATGCTTGTGACACTTTTGGTAGGTTCAAAATATTTTCTTTTTTTTTTTCGAGAAAAATCTTTTTTTGGTTTCACGAAAAAAATCATAACAAATATAGAAAAATTCGCAAAAAATATTTTGTTCTATTTTTTAATAGCTAACATTGTAACAAAAATAAAAATGTCTATATGTAAAAAAATCTATGTATAAATGTAGAAGTTGTAACACCTTTTCTAGACGCTTTTCTTTAAAAACCATGATATTTTTATTTTTTTTTAATAGAGCGAAAAAGCCATTTATAAATTAAATAACACAATATTTAATATTCATTTTATAATAGCTGGCATCCTAAGGAAGAAATCTAGGCTCATTTAAAGAAAATATCTGGAAAAATGTAGAAGTTATGGCCATTATTTTAGAAGCAAAAGCTTTTCAAAATTTGAGTTACTTTTTGATGAAGTTTCTGTTAAAATTGATTAAGAAGAGCCATAACTTCGGGATTTACCAATAGATTTTCTTCACCTAGGCCTTGTTTTTTCCGTTACGATCTCAGCTATTATAAAATAATATTCAGTAAAGCGTAAGCATTTTGTAAAGCGGGTTTTGAGCAATTTTAACAGAAATGAAAAAAAATATTATATTATTATATGATGTTGAAAAGTCGCTGCGAAGACACTTGAAAAGACTTTTGACATGGTCGAAATCATGATCGTGGTAGTCTGCAGCCAAGTAATAAATGTCACCATGCCATTTGAAAATAAATTTGCATTCTATTAAATATAGATGCAAACTGGTCTTGGGCCAGGACAATATCCCAGTTAAAAATAAATAAAATATAAAATATTGATTACAGACCAAAAAAATACAAACGAAAAAACTAAAAAAATATTATTTTTAAATAAAATCTTTTGTGTCTACAAAGAGGACCAAAACTTCTACATTTATTTGTAGATCTTTAACATACTGACATTGTTTTCTGCGTTAGAATGTTGCATGTATTTCTTGTATTTTTATGATTTTTTTTCGTGCCAGCAAAAAATATAGAATGTTGGATATTGGAAAATAAAACGAAATATTTGTTTTACTATTTTTTACTTTTACGATTTTTTTCGTGCCAGCAAAAACAATTGTTTTTTTTTTAATATTTAGGAGAATGTTCCTACACCACTGTTTCAATGTGAAAACGAAATTCGCAATATTTGTAGTCATCATAATTATATATATAATATTCAGTTATCTAATTTGTAGAGGGGCTTTTCTTGCTATTTATCCAAAAATTTAAAAAAATGTTTTTTTAATTAGTTTGCGTCTACAAAGAGGTCCATAACTTCTACATTTATCCATAGATCTCTTGTATATTGACATAGTTTTCAGAGTTACAATTTTGCGTGTTAGAAAATATAACGAAATATTTTTTCTATTTCTTGTATTTATTTTATGATTTTTTTCGTGCCAGCAAAAAATATTTTTTTCAAAAAATCTCAATTTTTTGGAGACCTCTGTTTCTTTGTGAAAATGATATTCACAAAATTTGTAGCCATCATAATTACCTTTAATTGAATATATAAGCGAATGTTATTGGGCATATATTTCCGAAATGAGAGTGCACATATTAAAGATACCTTCGGCGAAAATTGGAATTTTAGAAAAAAAATATTCAATAAAAAATTTTGTATGTTGATTTTATGAATCTGTAACATATTGATATTGTTTTCTGCATTAGAATGTTGGTTATTAAAAATATAACAAAATATTTGTTTCCCTATTTCTTGCATTTTTTTTTTTTTTTTTGATTTTTTGTGCCGGCAAAAAATATTTTTTTTCGAAAATAACATCAATTATTTTCTCAATTTTTAGGACGATGTTCCTAAACCTTTGTTTCAATGTGCAAATGAAATTTGTAACATTAGTAGCCATCATAATTAGTTTCAAATGAGATCATGATTTTCAAATGAGAATACAAATATTAAAGGTACCTTCGGCGAATATTTGAATTTTAGAAAAAAAATCCTTAAAAAAATGTTTGTGTGTTGATTTTATGAATCAGTAGGCCTCAATGCAAACAAAAAATAAATGTTAAGATCTTGCAATATATCAAATATCATAAAATATTTAAAAATTAAAAAACAAAAAAATTTTCCAAAAAATCCTTCTATCCTTCAAGGATGGTGCCGAAAACATATGTATAAAATGGACCATTTATAACTTTAAATTAGAATCGGCTATAAAAAAGTACTGATTATTTTTACAAATTTCTGGATAGGTTGAACTTTGTCATTTAATAATGGTACACAATATCATTTATATGACTACCACGACTGGCTCGGCAGGACCTCATCCGATCAACCCAATTCCTTCAGTACAGCCCAAATTCCACACCAAACAGTCACTCGTTGTGGATGCATTGGCTTCTCAATAGTCACGCGTGGGTTCTCTGAATAGCCACCGAGATGAAAATGAGCTTCTTGAAGGCAGAACTGAAGGCCAATTTCTACTCGAAAATTTTCCACATAAATTTCGTGCCTTAAAGACTCACTACTTTGGAAGTAAGTTTTTATTATTTCCATAAACATAAATCTAAAAATAAAAATTAATGTTATTCTACCGTTCAAAGTCAAAGTAATCTGTAGTTCAAATTTTAAGTTTTAAATGTCCTACCCTATATCTTAAATTTTTCTACTTTTATTCAGGCCTTTTTAAGATTTTTTAAGTTATTACCACTTTCTGTTGTGGTTTTGTAACACTGTGCATTGCTGCAGCAAACCACACGCTGTATGCGTGGATGCATTTTAAGCGAGCCACATAATACACGTGTAGATTACATCGGCCAAGAATGTTGCATATATGCGAGTGTGGGTTCATTAGAGTGGGTACCCATGGGTACTCTCCGGACCCATAAGCCCTCAACCTATACTAAAAGTTTGTTTCAGCAAAAAGCCATAGATATTGTATCCACACAACATAATTTGAATATTTTCTTTTACGGCCACCCTGACGTATAAGTAATTTTAATTTTTGTTATATTTCAGAAATTTACGTTTTATAGCTATTTCCCAAGGATTTTTGACCCCGAAATTTATTAAGGAATTATATTGTCCTTTTTCTACACAAAAATTAATCAATTTAATTTTGTTTCGATATTAAAAGTCGGTAGTACTGCTATAAAATCCCCAGACTTTGATAAAGATGTAGGATGAACGAACATGGTTAGATCATCTTCGAGTTTAATGACGTTCGATGATACTTTAGAAGGTCTTCGATCAACATTTCAAGGTTTCTACGAAAAGAAAATTCAATTGAAAAATCAATTCAAATTCAATATAGCCCTCATTCCTTGGGTGGATGTTATAAACTCCACTGCTTTTTAGAATGTCGCTCTAAACTGTTTTTTTCATTTAAATGTGAAATATTTCTGAAACAAGTTAAAATCAATGTATTTTAAGACTTTAAAGGCAAATTCGATTTTTCTATATCGACTGCGACTCAGTTTAATATAAGTTTCTCACACTCATACCCCTCCAGCCAGCCCGCCCAGCACAACCACGAGCTACAACCTACAGCCAACAACCAACAACAATAACTGAATCTCTCTCTCAGGCATTTGCACACAGCACGACAAAGGTCAGCGCTGTGCATAATGCAATTAGGACATGAGTGTCGGGGCAACTGCAGTGACTGAAGGTGGTGATGGTGATGTGTTGCACTTACAGTGTGCCTCTAATGGCACTGCCTGTCGATGATGATGCAGAAGCCATAGATTTCCTCCCCGTCATGGAATGGAAAAACAATAATCAAGTATTTCCTAGATTTGCATACGCTTTAACGGTTGCACGATTATTGCGTAGCAGAAATGAAAGAAAACGGAACAAAATGAGCATTAACCCCGACCGCAACATCTTTGCTTTGTTGCAACAAAAATTGCTGGCAAACGACTAAAACCACTTCAATCAATAATACACGCATAGAGAGGGAGGGAAGGAGGGTAGAGAGATGGAGCAGAAATGTAGGGGAAGGCGCTTTTGGTCTGACGATGACCACACAAAAGTACTTCGTATGATAGGACACATAGCCTGGCTGGCTATAAATGCAAAGATGCGAGTTTGGTGGTTTGCAATTTGTGCAGAGGCTCTTATGCACAAAATGCTGCTATTAAGGTCAACGGTTAGTGGGCGAGGGGTGGAGGGCGGGTGGTGGACGAGGATTAAGTAGCTTGAAGTGCACAAATGTGTCTGATAAGGGGTGGCCAGGGGCGACACAGAACTTGTATTGATATGCATTTGTGGGATTTGTGCTTTTTTTGCGGAAGAGATAAGTGTCATGAGGTGAATTTTTCCAGAGGATATACATGGCTCCGATATTGAAATGTTAAAATTCAAATTTAAACCGTTTAAATACAAATTTGAATTGACAAAATCTAAGGTTCAAATTCATAATAATTTATGGAACATTTATAAAATAATTTTTCAATGTATAAACATACTTTGATAAATAACGATAATAGGATATAGGTTGTATATAACATTTTTGGTTGTATTTTGGCGTTATAAACTCCAATATGATAATCATTTTTATGGATATTCATATATTCATACTTAAAATTTGACAAAAAGATAAAACGGAAACGAAAAAACCCAAAGTGGGGAAAATGTGTTCCAAAAATGGTCTATATGGTCTTAATAATCTTCATATGCAAAATCGTACATAAAACGTCTATTAGCTATTGTACGATTTTCTGTTATTCTCTATTTTTAAAAGGCAATGCTGTTATTTTCAATTGACATATGGGTGATTCCATTGGAACGGGTGTGACACTCTTGTTTAAATATCTCCCATATTCATAGAATGAGAATTTTGCTATATTGCCAATTGAAAACGTCAGGTTAATCGGAATATTATTGCAAATATAAATTTGTCTTAGCTTTTTAAATATAGTAGATATATGTACTACAATCTATAGCATCACGACTTTATTCATTTTTTTTGCTAATCAAAATAGTAGTTCATACACTTTCTACATGCATCTCTTTAACAATATAGGATATTTAAATTGTAACGGGCGTGACATTTTATCTATTATCAGACCTATTGTTGTCATTATTAAAATATAATCAATAATATATATTATGAGAAGTATAAACCTTACGAATGTTTATCGGTGTTTTCTTAAATTATAAATTGATATCCACGTTTTCGTGGAAACGTGGAATTTATTGTTTTATAAAAATTATTTTATTTTCTAATCTATGACAGACGGCTATTATAGCTTTATACTCAACTTAAGATTAATATCGACCCCATATTTACATGCACTCGCATGCCATAAAATCTTACATCCCCAAAAATATGCTTTAAATAATTTTTCCTAAATACATTAACAGCGAACAACGAAGAAAGTATTGATTCATTTTTGGCTTAGAAGGTTTTACCACTTCAGTAATTAAATCGATGTTAGCAGCTATAAGCACATTATACTTTTTAAAATGAATAAATAAGACAATAGTTTCGGCCTCGCGAATATAGTTTTATACTTTAGAAAATTATAAAAGCTAAATAAATACAACCTGCAGGTAAACCTCTGTCTGAAAAGAAAATCAAAAATGTAATTAATAATTTTTTTGAATACAAAAGAACACCTCAAGAGCTCCTATTTTCTATGAACTAAACGAAATTTCAATATGATACATGGTTTCCCAGATACATCCCAATAAAATAATCTCTCTTATGATGGAATTTGCAACTATTTTAGCATTTATGAACTTTAAATGCATCCGCAGCTAAAATTAACCGTGGTATTGGCAAATGCTTTTAGAATATGCTTAATAGGAATGTTCTTTGCAAAATTCAATCAGTAAAGTTGAGATTTGGGCGCATGAAATTTGGGAGGTTTTTGCCACTGTGCGCCGCCCTAAATTTGTTACTCTTTGGTCAAATTTTAGTTACTTTCTTGCTGTTTTTTATCTTTGCTTAGTTAAGCTTCTTCAATTATTTCCTACAATTACATTTCGTAGAAAATTTCTGAAAGCAGCCCTATCAACTAGGGCACATTAATTCAGTAAAATACGATTTACAAGAAATCCGTAATTTATTCCTTCAAAATTTGTCCAATGATAGCATGTGGACGAGTTTGTGTGGATGAGCCTATAAAATTATCGAGTGATTGGCCTAAAAAAATATTGCACCTGTAGTGATGCTTTAAAAAATCATTCAACTGTTGTTGCTGTAGCAAAAATGAATAATTTCGTATTGGATTTTTGCATTTTTTTTTACTTTTTTAATTATATCGGCATGTGCAACTGTAAGCAGATTTTTTTTTGCGCAATGATTAACTGAGATCCTAGTGTTTCAATATTTGCAAAAGCCAAGGCATCGGTAGAGAGTGAAAGTTAGACACACTGACTAAGGACAATCTTCAGATAAACCACTGTTTGAAAATGAAACTGAAAGCAGTATTAGACTTTCTTTAACACAAAAGAACACTTCAATAGCACTTGTTTTCCCAATATAATAAATGGCTTGCGAAATACACGCCACTAAAATAATCTCTAGAATAATGTACATTTCAACTATATTGAATATTTATGAGCTTTAAATACAACCACTTCAATATTTTGCCACGATACCCAAAATCTTTTAAATTTAGATTTTCAATTAAAAGGTATAGATTGAGAAGCTTCAAATTTGGGAGTTTTTGCCACTGACTATACACTGTGCGTTGGTTAACTCGGAGAAATATTTTTTTTAATTATTTCCTTTTGTTTTATTTTTTCAGAGAAATAACTCAATATTAAGTTATTTCTCTGAAAAAATAAAACAATATTTTGGGTATACATTGTGTTCTCGGTAACATCCTTCAACGGAAGGTTAGCAGTGTTCATGACATTTTATAAAATGTCTGAAATGTCTCAACCAAACTCCCACGCACACTTCCACAGGGTCCTTCGTATTTTTGCCATCAGTTTAAAGTTTTCACATGTTAACGTCGTCACAACCCACATGAGAGAATATGCATGAAAGTGAAAATGTTTTGTTGTATCGTTATGTGTGGGTGTGTGTATCCAAAAGGTCACTCACTGCCAGCGGAGCAACATGTTTCCGGCCACCCCATCCTATAGTCAACATTTGTACCCTCCCTCCTCCCCTCCTCTTTGCATTTGAAGTTGTTTTTCCGCCACAACTTTTGATTACATTTTCTAGACTATTTTTATGTTTTTCTTTTTTTTGTGTGTGTGGGTTTGTAGTTGTATTTGTTTGTGAAATGAATTTGCGGTTTGTGTCTGTGGCACAGAAATGCGATGATGGGGCCGCAACCACCACCATCACCACCTTAAGCCTTTTTTCTCTCCAGAGTTTTATTGACTTTTGAGAAATTTAATTTTTGGTGGGTAATAAAAAATATATCCCCCGCCACCATTACATCAGGCAGGCCCTTGAACATGAGTTTTAAATAAATTTTAGAATCGTAAAATTTCCTGTTTTTTTTTGAGAAATGTAAAGAAGGTGCAAATTAGCCATAAAAAACGGAAGGCAACGGAAGAGAAATTTTGATGGACGAGCATTTGGGTATAATAAAATAATGTTGATGATTTTAGAGAAGATGGATGCATAGATAAGGGTGGATTATTAAAGAGTGTGCAAGTGAGTGAGTGAGTGGAAAGGGTAATTGGTTTCAAATTGGCTGGGCAAAGCTACTTGGTAGTGGAGTGGAGGAGAACTACATTCAACTATTTACTCTTCGGCCATATTAAATACTTAAATTTCATATTTTGTGTGGGGATAACTCATCAGTGGCGCTTCGGTATAGAGTGCTTGTATTACCATGCTGTTTTCATTTACGTGAACTATACACACTTCGGCCAAATTACTTATATTTCATATTCTGTGTGGGCATAACTCATCAGTGGAGCCTCTGTATAGGCTTCATTTACGTGAACTATACACACTTCGGCCAAAATAATTGTATTTCATACCCTGTGTGGGGATAAGTCATCAGTGGCGCCTCTGTATAGAGTACTTATGTTGTCATTGCCTTTTCATTCACGTCTTTCCTCCCGAACTTTCACAGCCTCCCCTCGCATTTACGACTATGCAAAGTGAAAAGAGTTCACATTTTAACGGCCACGCCATCAAAGTTTCACTGCCACGAAAATTGTTTGTTTGTATTTCCATACAACACACACACTCAACAAACGGACAAAAAGTGCTACAAAAAGTGGCCGCAATAATATTTGTAGCTGCCACAACAACAACAACAACGAAAAGAAAACACAACAGCAAGACAAACACACAAAAGGAAAGGGAAGGGTAAACAAAGGAAGAGAACAACAACAAATGTTTATGGCTTGTTTGGTGGTTAGATCAGCTATTCCAACAGATATTCATCCCTCCTCCAGCTCCGCCACACACAAACACACACACACACACACATATGCAGCCGAATGACATTAAATATTCTTATTACAATTGTACCAACAAACCGGAAGCTGGTTGCCTCGCCGCCGCCACTCTTCATCCCTAACACGAAAGAGGAACGACCGAACATGCTGCTGCCGAGCCAATATTCATGTTCATATTTTTTGTATTTACTTCCCTCCCGGTTCTATTTTTTTGGTGGGTGGGGAGTTTATGGCACTGTTTCGATTTTGGCTGCCGCGTTGCACTCGCTGAAGCTGCGAGTGAAATCTAAAATCATGTGTGAGCGTGTATGTATGTGTGCCGGTTTTATTTGGTCATAAAATAGCCGAAAACACAAAACAAACCTAAAACAAAAGCTCTACACAAACATCAGCTACTGAGTGTGAACAGCAGCATTATCATACAAGGCAGCCGCAACATTATCCGAATCGAAGGCAACAGCATTGATGTTGATCGCACAGTGGGAGGAAATGTGGTGTAGGACAATGCCGCCATTAATCTACATTTTATGCGATCTCTTGTAGACAATTAAAAATATTTTTTTTTAAATTTTTATTAAAATTTTTATTTTTTTTTTCGTTTGTATTTTTTGGTCTGTAATCAATATTTGATTTGAACTGGAATATTGTCCTGGCTCAAGAACATTTTGCATCTACATGACATTTATTACTTGGCTATCATGATTTCCACCCTGTCTAAAGGTTTCGTTCAGGTGGCTTCGTAGCGACTTTTCAACATCAAACCCGGTCTCTTTAAGGAAATGATTCTCACAAACGAACGAGAAGCACACCTCGAAGCAACCTTTAGACAGGGTGGAAATCATGATAGTGGTAGTCTGCAGCCAAGTAATAAATGTCACCATGCCATTTGTAAATAAATTTGCATTCTATTAAATATAGATGCAAAATGGTCTTGAGCCAGGACAATATCCCAGTTCAAATCATTTTTTTTTCTTTTTATTATATTGTTAATATTTGCAGGCTCACATTGATAGATATAGTTCTGATCAGACCCGCTTATATGTTCACTTAAAGGTAATTATGATGTCTACAAATGTTGCGAATTTAATTTTCACATAGAAACAGTGGTTTAAGAACAAAATTGAGAAAATTTTAATTTTTATTGAAAAAAATATATTTTGCTGACACGAAAATTTTATAGAAAATAGAAAAAAAAAAATTTAAAAATCTTTTGTTCTATTTTTATTAACTTACAATCTTATGAAGAAGGAAATGTCAATATTTATAAGATCTATGGATAAATGTAGAAGTTATGACACTCTTTGTAGACGCAAAAGATTTTTTTTTTAAAATCACAATTTTTTTTAAATTTTTGTCTGACTTTTATTTCCAAAATTAGAGTACAAATATTAAATTAACCTTTAACCTACCTCGATGAAAATTCGAATCTAGAATACTGAAAAAATACCCATTAAAAAATTATATTTTATTTACGAATCAGTATGCTTCAATGCACAAAACTAAATATTTTTTTGGTCGAACTCGAAAAAAATCTTTTTGAATCATTTTATAGCTTTCATCTGACCCAGAAAAAATAAACAAGCAAGGTATTATTTTAGATGATTTTTTTGAATAATATTGAAAAGTGTGGGTTTGAATTTTTGTATATTTTTATTTATTATGGAATTCGATTATCTCAGAGATCTCACTCTATAAATTTATTGAGTGGAAAGAATACAAAAAATATTTTTATTTAAATACATATGAGCGGTACGATTTTTGACCTGCGATTGTTTTGAAAGTTTGTTTATGTATTCTTCTCATAAAAATGCACAAGTATATTTGAAAAAAAAAATTTTCACGAGTTATTACCAATTTAACAGTGAAAAAAATAATTTTTTTTTCAAAATGGTGTGATCATTTAATCGCCAGTAACTCCTGAAATACTTAATCGATTTTAATGTAATATACAAAATATAAGCCATCATTTCACCACTTCCAAACTCACACAGCCACTAAAGAGGACATCTAAGAAAACTTCTTTAAAGTTTCACAAAAATTAATTAATGTAATCATTTCATAATAATGGAAATAAAATTAATGGAAATAAAATTAATAAAAATTTTCAAAAATATAAGCAAGCAAGTAATTGAAATTGCTTTCAAAACAAGGTATAGTACATTAAAATCGGTCGCGTATTTTGGAGTTACAGGCAATTGAATGAACACACCTCTTTGAAAAAGTAGTATTTTTTCACTGTTAAATTGGTGAAAAAAATTCTTTTTTTTTTCAAAAATCGTACCGCTTCACATGGAATGACTCATTTACATATCGTTACCTGAAAAGCAGACAGAAAAGCAGACAGACAACAAAAATGATCAAAATGATTTTGGTATTGATTGCGGCACATTTGACTAAATTACACAATATGGCTACATTTTAGATTTATAACAAAAATGTTTTGACTCCTACAATAAAATTTTAATTTTTATATCTGCATATGATTAACGTGAGATAGTTGGCCGAAATGCAGGATATATGAAACCAAAAAGGCGGATTTAGTGAGATTTTTAGAAAAAAAAAACGGAATCGTGAAAAATAAAAGATCGGTATTTTGATCTATATATATAAAAGTCAATGTGTGTCTGTATGTAGCGTATAGGACGCCAAATCGGTGGACCGACAGAGGACAGGACAGAGGATGGTTCCTGGATATACTAGGTCATGGGTGGATGGTACCTCTAGGGTGGTACATGTCACACAAAAAATATTTTAAGACTAAAATTACTCATTTTATCTTCCAAAGTATATGAAGTAGGGGGATAGGGAAAAATGAACCCGTGCAACGCCGGGGACAAAATATAGAGTGATTTTTTTGAGGTTAGGATTTTCATGCATTAGTATTTGACAGATCACGTGGGATTTCAGACATGGTGTCAAAGAGAAAGATGCTCAGTATGCTTTGACATTTCATCATGAATCGTCTTACAAACGAACAACGCTTGCAAATTATTGAATTTTATTATCAAAATGCGTGCTCTGTTAAGAAAGTTCATTGCGCGCTTCCATTTTATGGTCAGTTTAATCGACCCACTGAAGCGGCTATTCGGGCTATTGTGACTAAATTTCGCACCAAATTTACATTGTTGGACATTAAACCACCAACACGCTTACGTAGAGTGCGAACTGAAGAAAATATCGCAGCTGTATCGGCCAGTGTTAATGATGACCACCAATTTTCGATTCGTCGCCGTTCGCACCAATTGGGTCTCTGTTACTCAAAAACGTGGAAATGCCAAAATTGGACTAAGCGGATGGACCACCTAAGACGCAGCCGCGGTCAACATTTAAATGAAATTATCTTCAAAAAGTAAATGTCATGGACCAATCTAACGTTTCAAATAAAGAACCGATGAGATTTTGCAAATTTTATGCGTTTTTTTTTCAAAAAAAAGTTATCAAGCTCTTAAAAAATCACCCGATACTAGTGTATTATATTTTCTGAAATAGCTGTTTTAGAATATTTTTTTTGGATTTTCCTTAAATTTTTTATATCGGCAGAAGGTTACAAATTTCACACATTCAATTTTCAACACCTTGGAGGACAAATTTGCAAATAAAAAGTCTGTTAACGAATTCCAATGTTCCAAAATATGGACCTGGCAAGGTTTATCATTTATTTGGTTGTGCAAATTGATAATTTCTAAGAATAGCAATTTGAACTGAGAAGGACATCTAAGCATTCCTGTAAATTCATCTATTTTCTACATGTACCTCAAAAGTATGTAAGGTTTTTGTTACGTTCCGCATTTTGTTTTTCATAGAATAACACTTTTCAGTCAGTCATATAAGCCTTATTGTTCCAATCAAAAAGTCTTAAATTACAGTGCATCACAAAAATTTTTAGTTTTGTCAAAAAAAATTGTCTCTTCTGAGCTAAGATCGACCATATGGTCGACCTGCAACATCAATATAGGCCATTTAAAATTTTAAATTAGAATCGGCTATAAAAAAGTACTGATTATTTGGCCAATTTTTGGTTTTATTGGAAAGGTTGAACTTTGTCATGTCTCATCCGATCAACCCAATTTTTCAGTACATGGGCCAATGATGCCGCCAAACCAAAATCCACACCAAACAGTGACTCAATGTGTATGCATTGGCTTCTCAATAGTCACGTGTGAGTTCTTTGAACCCCATATGCGGCAACTTTGCTTATTGGCAAAGATGAAAATGAGTTTCACTGAAAACACGAAAATATTCCACGCACATTTCTTCCAGTTTGCGTTAAAGACTCACTACTTTGGAAGTAAGTTTTTAATATTTCCCAATTTTACTAGAGCAAATGTCAAACATAAACCTGCAAATAAAAAATAATGTTATTTTATCTTTCAAAGTAAAAGTAATCGGTAGTTCAAATATAAAATTTCTATACATATTTCATTATTCTGTGGGCGAATGCATTTGGGGTAATGTATTAAAAACAATCGACAAAACTACAACTTTTATCTCTGAGAAAATTTTGTTCAGTTATTCCAATCTCTAAACATTAATACTTATTCAGAGGAAAAAAATAAAGAATTTTTTTTATTATTTTCTTGTTTAGAAAGCCGAAGTTCTTATTCGACGACCTACCTAAATGCATAAAGGCGAATGAGTAATATTATTTAATTTATATCAATTATACGTCACATTGTACAAACCAACATTAATATTTATTCAGAGGAAAAATTTGTATTTTGAATTATGACTAAATTGTTTTTTTTTTTGAGGTCAGAATCATGACAAAGTTGTGTAATGATACTAAAAATATAGGATTTACATTTTCTATCCGCAAAATATTTATTTTCATATTTAATACCAGAATCAACGGTAGCCTTGCCAACCAACATTATCCAACAAGAATATGTTTATTTAAGAAATTTCTTGTCAAACGCAATTTATGAGGCATTAGCGAAAACTTTATGACTTTTCCAACCATCAAACACATGTTGTGAGGAGTCAATCAAAAAGTTGAGATTGCCTTTGTTCGAATCCTGGCACACTTTGCCAGAGTCCATAATGCCAGTAACTCCTTGGGTGTTATGGAATAGCTGCAATTGCTTGTTTCACATTATTTATCTCACACCCATAAAGATAAGTCGGAACCCACACACAGTAAACTATAGTGCCTATGTGACATTCAGGGACTTGATTGTTGTGTCAAAATGGGATTTCATTGTCTTACCGTGTCTTTTGTTTTATGTCTGCCTGTGTGTGTGTTTGTCTGAGAGCAGTTCGTTCACACAATCACAGGCGATAATAAAAAGGAATAACCACAAATGTTTTCCATGCGGTTTAATCAAAACTAAATCATGCAAAAGCTTTTAATGTTGCATACAAATGCACACTGAAGAACGAAAATGGCAGAGAGCATAAGAGTCAAGGAAATAAAGGTCACATTTGTATATTTAAATAACGAAAGGCACAGCTCTTAGTTGAATCTTGAATAACAATTTAACACTTATATTTTAATAATATTATTATGCACCGAAAAAAATTATTTAAAAATCCATTAGAAAAATTAAAAAAGAAACTGTTCTAAGAAAGCACATTTGAAACAGGCAGCTGGTGTCCTTTTAACGAATAAATATTTAAACAGATACAAGATTTATACAACAAGAAATAAAGCTTAAATTTAAGTTGATAAACGAAAACGAGAACGAATAAAAGAACAAATTCAAGACAAATTTAAACAAATATAATTTCGAATGTCTGCAAGATTGAAACTATTAACATGGAGTGCGAAGTTATACAGTAGCAGGCACATTTGAAGATATGTCGACAATCAGGGACAATGATGTTAAATGGTGTCGGTGAACGGCAAGATCGAGATGGAGTACATGGAAAAAAAAGGTCTAAAACATGCTAAGATACGTATAGAGAATGTGGTAGTTCTTCAAGAACCTATCAATAAACGCATCAGGTCGAATGAGTAATATTATTTAATTAATATTAATTATACGACACATTGAACGAAGAAATTAATGAAGCAAAGTACACTATGTGTCCGAGGCCTAAAAAGTTATTTTCTTGTGTGCATTGAGACCTGCTGATTCATAAAATCAGAATTAAAATTTTTAGTGGACATATATTTTTATTTTTTTTTAATAAAATACAAATTTCTGTAGAAGTTACCCTTAATATTTGTACTTTTATTTTGGAAGTATAGGTTATAGGATTAAAGGTAATTATGAAGGCTGCAAATATTGCCATCACAATTGTTCCCGAACCACTGTTTCTATGTAAAAGTGAAATTCGCCTTTAACTGTGAATATAAGCCGGAGTGATTGGGTCTATATTTACAAAATGAGAGTACAAATATTTAAGGTAGATGCGCCGAATATTGGAATTAGGAAATTTGAAAAAGGATCCATTAAATTTATATTAATTTAGTGTTTAGAAAGCCAAAAAATGTTCTGCATTTTCAAGGACAAAAGTGGTGAAATGCACTGTAATTTAGGTGAACGGCAAGATCGAGATGGACTATATAGAAAGACGGCAACTTCGTAATGTCTAAAAGACATGTTAAGGGATGTATAGAAAAATTGCTAGTTGCTCAACAAATGCATGAGGGCGAATAGGGCAATGGACCAAGTGAAGCAAAATATACTATGCAATAAAAAATAAATATTTTATATTCGAAACCTCAAATTTTATTTTTTGTATGCACTGAGGCATACTTATTCATATAATCGGCATAACAAATTTTTTTATGATTTTTTTTTTAATAAATACCAATTTTCGTTGAAAGTATCCCTTATATTTGTACTCTCATTATGGAAATATAGGCCCAATACACTCGCTTTTATATTCGATTAAAGTTAATTATGATGGCTACAAATGTTGCGAATTTCACCTAGAAACATTAGTTTTGCGACAGTTCCCCAAAAAATGAGAAAAAATAGACCTTAAAAAAATAATCAATTTTTGCTGGAACGAAAAAAAAATAATAAAAATAAGAATAGAAAAATTGGAAAATTTTTTATAAGATATGTTCTATTTTTTAATAGCTAACATTCTCACGGAGATAATAATGTATACGTTGAAAAGATATGTGCATAAATTTAGAAATTATGGCAACTCTTTGTAGACGCAAATTAAAAAAAAAAATTTTTTTATAAATGGCGCGAAAAACCCTATAAAATTAGATAACACAATGTTTTATTTTATTTTGTAATAGATGGAATCTTAGCGAAGATAGCATGTACTAGTTGGAATGAAATCTATTGATAAATGTAGCAGTTATGACCTTTATTGTAGAAATAAGGATTTTGAAAAAATCGTACTTCTACAAGAAGAGCCATAACTTCTACAGATTTTCTTCAACTAGACATTGTTTTTTTTTCTCTAAGATCTTAGCTATAAATATGTTAAATTTTATGTTATTTAATTTACCAAAGGGTTATTTAATATGAATATAAATTCAATTTAATACTCATAATACTCGTATAATTAATATTAATTCCGAGTTTTGTCACAAAGAGGAAAAGTAGTTTTAGATTATTGCTAGATAACGATTATTTCTATATAATTTCAGCCCGGAAATCTAGAATAAAAATTAAAGACATAGTGATCATATCATACTTCATTTATTACAAATTTGGATTAAAAAATGGCTTCAGAAATGATATAATAATATTTTGAGCATCATGGCGTATGATTGATATTAATTGTGTGTGACCTTTTACAAATTCTCCCATACATTCCTAATAAACTGATCAGTTTTACAAAATGTCTTGGAAAATAAACGAATATGTTATCTGTGATTATTTCCTTCATCAAGAATATCAATCCTCAAGCATTACCAGGTACACAATTTAAACAGAGAAGCCAAGAATATAATAAGATATGGTTTCTCATCCCGCTAGTCAATTATTCTAATTTAGTGTCAAAAACTGTTTCTTAAACAATAAAGTAATGTTCAATACAGTACTGCGTATGAGTGATATAAATTATCAACTCTTTCGCAATTTCAGCCAAAAATTCCAAATGAATTGAGGAATAATTTGGGTATAAAAAAGCGAACACGTTTTGGATTTTTTTATATCATGAAGAGTAACTATCCAAAAAAGACTTTCATATTAAAATTTTAAATTATAAATTGGAACCGGCTATAAAAAAGTACTGCTTATTTTTTTCAATTTTCTGGTTAATAATGGAACACCATTTCATTCATATGACTAACACGACTGGCTCGGCAGTACCACATCCAACCAATTTTTTTCAGTGCATAGCCCATCGATGCCACCAGCCCAAAATCCACACCAAACAGTGACTCGTTGTGGAAGCATTGGATTCTTAATAGTCACATGTGGGTTCTATGCGGCAATTTTGTTTATTGACTTAGCCACCGAGATGAAAGTAAGCTTCATGAAGGCTGAACTGAAAGCCGTTATCTACTCGAAATTTTTCTCCGTAAATTTCTTACAGTTTGCGTTAAAGATTCACTACTTCGGAAGTAAGTTTTTAATATTTCAATGTAATCGGTAGTTCAAATTTAAAATTTTAAATGGCCCACGTTTTATAAGCGGAGAGTATTAAACTTGAGAGTATTAAATGTACTTGGGAACTCTATCAAATAAATGTATTCATAACGAATTTTTAATATTATTTTCTTGTTTAGAAAGCCGAAGTTCTTATTCGACGACCTACCTAAATGCATAAAGGCGTATGAGTAATATTATTTAATTTATATCAATTATACGTCACATTGTACAAACCAACAGAGTGAAGCAAATTATTAAAAACAAATTAAGATTTTTTGATTCGAACAGAATAGCGACCATATAATTTTGAAAAGGCATGAGTTGTACTTTTTACAGTGGGTAAAAGTTTTAATTTTTTGGTCGAAGGCAGCATTGTACTAAGTGAAAAAAGCGTGGTAAGTTAATGTCTGAGAGAATTCTTATTGTCAGAACTATATTGTGGAATTTTATGAGGATAATTTTTGTGGAAGACCTCAACCCTCTAGCTCCTCTCTTTAGGGTTCAATTTCACCTTTTTCAAGAAAATCAAAAAAGTCCTTTCAAAGGACTTTTGAGGGTTAAAATCTTCTGCGAAAAAATTTGCCAGAAAATGTCAATGGAGGTTACCAGACACCAAAGTTGTAAATAAAGCTCTTCACGCTTAAATAGCAAAATTACACGCTAACTTATACAACAAAATTACTAAGTTTAAAATTCGTCCATATTTTTTGGGAGGACGATCATTTTCGACATAAAGAGAGGAGGGAGAGGATTAATATTTTCCACAAAAATGTTCCTCATAAAATTCCACAATATAGTTCTGACAAGAAGAATTCTCTCAGTTCTATAGAATTCTATAGTTCTGACAATAAGAATTCTCTCAGACATTAACACACAACATTTTTCTCACTTATTAAAATGCTTCCTTCGACCAAAAAATGAAAACTTTGACCCACAATAATAAGAAATTAAGACCAACTGGACTATAAGTTTATTCTACAAAAATGATCTACTCGTCATGCTCTTTAGGAATCATAGGGTAGCTATTCTGTTCCAAAAATGCTGTTGAATAGTGTAATTAATTAAAATTTTTAGAATTAATAATATGTGATTTTTCATTCCAACATGACAATATTTAAGGCTTTTTCTACATATATATAGAAATATCCATATTGTTAAAATTTTTAACTATTACCAAATGGTGTTTGTTTTAATTAAATTACCCCAATCATTCACTTTTACAAATTGAGCAGACCTAGGCAAATGTAAAATACTCTGTAATAAATATATACAATTTTCTTTAAATAAATATAAATTCCTTTTCGGTCTATCACTAATTTGTGTATATATACAGTATTTATTTAATTAAAATCACTCATACGTTCAGTGTGTCAGTGAGTAAAAAGAAGAAAAAGCGGGCGAAAAATAAATAAATCTTATTAATAAAAAAAAATTAATCAAGAAAACTGTCTGTCTGACTTTCTGCTGTTGCTCCCCAGACAGTGAAATGAAATGCGTTATAAAAAGCCATCAATGGCTGTCTGTCAGATCTACTCGTCCTTTGCCCTCTGACATATATGTGAGTGTTCTGAGTTTAATATTAAAAAAAGCCACTTGTATGTTAACAAAGAACGCAAGGACTTTGTAATTTTAATTACACATTTTTCTCGACACAGAAACACCCGAAGTGTTTTTTGTTTGCTCTCCTCCCCCCCCGGCCACACACACACAATGGGAAGATTTATGATGGGACTTTTGGGGAATGGAAGGAGTTCGACTTTTCAAAAGATTTGTTAAAACTAAATGTTGACCTCAGTGGTGGCTATGCCAATAAGCAAAATTGCCGCATATGGGGTTCAGAGAAGCCACACGTGACTATTGAGAAGCATTGAATGCATTCAAAACGAGTCACTGTTTGACGAGGATTTTGGGCTGTACTGAAAAAGTGGGTTGATCGGATGAACTACTGTCGAGCCAGTCGTGTTGGTCATATGAATGATCTTGTGTTCCATTATTACACAGTGCAACACGAAAAAAAAATAACCATATACGGACACCGCTACATGATAAAAGACCAAAAAAAAAGACCCGTGTTTTTTTTTCCCCCAAAGTCATGCACTTTTTTTATGGGCCCCCAGAGATTTGAGGCCTCGGTGTAATTTTTGGAAAAAAGTGATCATATTCTCAGGCTCATATCTTGCAAACAGTTCGGAATTTTGATTTACTCTCTGAGGCAAAGTTCTTGTCATAAAGAACAAAAATTGTGAACATATAAAATCAAAAAAACTTCATCTTCAAGGTCAAAATCGCAAAAAACTTAAAAAAATTCGATTTTTTTTAACCTTTTTTCCCCTGTTCAGGTCCATAGGTAGCAAACCGTTGAAAATTCAGGGAAACAATCAACTACAAAAATGTACCTAAGATCTCAATAAACAACTTTCTAGAACATATGAACTTCCTAGGAATTATTCTTAACACCGTTTAGGTAGCGCTTAGGTAGCCGCAAAAGTGAAAAATTTTCCAAAAATTAGATTTTTTTCCTTTTTTGCCCTGTTCAGGTCCATAGGTAGCAAACCGTTAAAAATTCAAGGAAACAATCAACAACAAAAATGTACTTAAGATTTCAATAAACAACTTTCTAGAACATATGAACTTCCTAGGAATTATTCTTAACACCGTTTAGGTAGCGCTTAGGTAGCCGCAAAAGTGAAAAATTGTTTATTCCAGTATTTCTTACCCACACGACATCATCGATGCCATTCAACAAACAACAACAAAGTCGTCGGTCCAAAAATTTGCACTAACAAAACACATGACAATTCAAAGCAGCGAAGTAGTCGCAATCCATTTGTACCAACTACATTAACAACACATATGTAGCCGCAGCACACAATATAAAAGCGACACGACGCTCACATTGAGGCAGTACACAGCGTATGTATGATGTTAATGAAGTATATGAAGAAGAAAAAACTGATGGTGGAGGGCAGTCTGGAAGCAACGTGCCTCTGCACACCATAAGTTCTGAATCAGAGTCAGATTCGGACGATTCGGAGGACGATTTGGATCCACAACTTAAGAGAGTGCGATATGCAAGTCCAGGGCCATCAACATTATAAACATAATACGAATATTTTTTTATTAGTTTTGTATTAGATAGCATAGTATGTCAATGTTGAAGTAAAGAAAAAACAAATGAAATTAAAAAATTTTTGGGAAATTTTTCAATTTTGCGGCTACCTAAACGGTGTTAAGAATAATTCCTAGGAAGTTCATATGTTCTAGAAAGTTGTTTATTGAGATCTTAGGTACATTTTTGTAGTTGATTGTTTCCCTGAATTTTCAACGGTTTGCTACCTATGGACCTGAACAGGGGAAAAAAGGTTAAAAAATCGAATTTTTTTAAGTTTTTTGCGATTTTGACCTTGAAGATGAAGTTTTTTTGATTTTATATGTTCACAATTTTTGTTCTTTATGACAAGAAAATAATTCCGAACGGTTTGCAAGATATGAGCCTGAGAATATGATCACTTTTTTCCAAAAATTACACCGAGGCCTCAAATCTCTGGGGGCCCATAAAAAAAAAGTGCATGACTTTGGGGGAAAAAAAACACGGGTCTTTTTTTTTTTGGTCTTTTATCATGTAGCGGTGTCCGTATATGGTTATTTTGAAATGACTTCAAAAATGTTGCACAGTGTTATATGACAAAGTTCAAGCTTTTCGATAAAACCAGAAATTTGAAAAAAATAATCAGTACTTTTGTTTATAGCCGATTCTAATTTAAAGTTTTCAATGTATATTTCTTATACAAATCATTACCAGTGATTTCATTTGAGCCCTCAATTAAATGAAAATTGCCAGTGCCTCACCCAACGTTCATATGCAAATTTTTATTTTTTATGGTCTCGTAATCTCAGATATAGCTCCTTGTATCTGTTAATTGATGATATGCTGTTATTACAATTTAATAGATAATTAAGGCTTATTGTATTAGCTCAACATTTGCAAAAAATAATGGGATATGGGCTTACGGATTTTTGTTAATTAACTAGTAAATCAAAAAAAAATTTTTTTCAAATCCATGCTTTATGCAAGCAGAATTCTATTGGGCCTAGAAATTCTTTTTTAGTTATCTTTTGTAGAAGGAAAAATTACTGCGTTATCAGGAGCAGAAATAATAGATTTTTAATTTGTGGTTTGTATGGGAGGTACCACGCCCACTTTTGCATTACCGCCCATTTTAGGCGCAACTACGCACATTGATGCTAGATGCACTTACACAAAATTTGAGCACTATACGTGTCATAGAACTGACACTATTCGATAATATGTTTTAACTTCGTATGGGAGGTGGTACGCCCACTATTCCAATACCGCCCATTTTTGGCAGAACTACGCACATTGATGGTAGATGCACTTACACAAAATTTCAGCACTCTAGGTGTCATAGAACTGACAATATTCAATAATAGGTTTTAACTTCGTATGGGAGGTGCCACGCCCACTTTTCCAATACCGGCCATTTCTGGCACAAATATGCGAATTGATGCTAGATGCACTTACACAAAATTTCAGCACTCTAGGTGTCATAGAACTGACAATATTCAATAATAGGTTTTAACTTCGTATGGGAGGTGCCACGACCACTTTTCCAATACCGCCCCTTTTTGGCACAACTATGCGAATTGATGCTAGATGCACTTACAAAAAATTTCAGCACTCTAGGTGTCATAGAACTGACAATATTCAATAATAGGTTTTAACTTCGTATGGGAGGTGCCACGCCCACTTTTCCAATACCGCCCATTTCTGGCACAACTATGCGAATTGATGCTAGATGCACTTACAAAAAATTTCAGCACTCTAGGTGTCATAGAACTGACAATATTCAATAATAGGTTTTAACTTCGTATGGGAGGTTCCACGCCCACTTTTCCAATACCGCCCATTTTTGGCACAACTATGCACATTGATGCTAGATGCACTTACACAAAATTACAGCACTTTAGGTGTCATAGAACTGACAATATTCGATAATAGGTTTTAACTTCGTATGGGAGGTGCCACGCCCACTTTTCCAATACCGCCCCTTTTTGGCACAACTATGTACATTGATGGTATATGCACTTACACAAAATTTCAGCACTCTAGGTGTCATAGAACTGACAATATTCAATAATAGGTTTTAACTTCGTATGGGAGATGCTACGCCCACTTTTCCAATACCGCCCATTTTTGGCACAACTATGCGAATTGATGCTAGATGCACTTACACAAAATTTCAGCATTCTAGGTGTCATAGAACTGACAATATTCGATAATAGGTTTTAACTTCGTATGGGAGGTTCCACGCCCACTTTTCCAATACCGCCCATTTTTGGCACAGCTATGCACATTGATGCTAGATGCACTTACACAAAATTTCAGCACTCTAGGTGTCATAGAACTGACAATATTCAATAATAGGTATTAACTTTGTATGGGAGGTGCCACACCCCTTTGTCCAATTGGTCAAATTTTTCCATTTCCTTGTATTGTCATCGAAAATGATTAAGTGTGCAAAATTTGAGCAAAATTGGTTGAGAAAAAAGCTTTCAAAAATTGATTTCAAATTTTGTGGCACACAAACATATATAGAAAGTAACCTTATATAAAGCATGGAATAAATCATTCCAAATATCCTGCCATGGCATTGCCATAAAAGGCTCAACTGATTGGAGCGAGAGTATTTCTCAGGGCATACTTTTAGAGTTGTAATAAATGTACTGTTGAATTATTTTGTTGTAGGTCTTTCAGATACAAATGAATTCGCATATTTGATAGAAGCATGATATTTAAAGTATTTTTAGCAGATATTGTCCTCTTTAATTTGACACTAATACCGTTATCATAGGGTGCCAATAAGTATTTAAAATAATTAACAATTTAAGGGGCAACAGGATGAGGAATGAAAAACTAAAAACATCAATTAATTTTTTTTTCAAAAATTATTTTAAATACTTATTCGTACCCTATGATACCAGTATATATATCAAATTAATGGAAAGGATATGTGTTAAAAATGACTCAAATTACAAGCTGCTATTTGTATTAGTTTAGCATTAACAACCATTTCAAGTTTTCCCTCTTGAATGAATAAACTAAATAAATTAAGGGGTAAACTTGAAATATTTGATAATGCTGAATTGATACAGATAGAAGCATGATATTTGAAGTATTTTTAGCAGATATTGCCCTCTTTAATTTTAAACTAATACCGTTATCATAGGGTGCTAATAAGTATTTAAAATAATTAACAATTTAAGGGGCAACCGGTTATGAAATGAAAAACTAAAGACATAATTTTTTTTTCAAAAATTATTTTAAATACTTATTCGCACCCTATGATACCAATATATATGTCAAATTAAAGGAAAGGATATGTGCTAAAAATAACTCAAATTATAAGCTTCTATCTATATTAGTTTAGCATTAACAACCATTTTAAGTTTTCCCTCTTAAAATATGAATAAACTAAATATATTAAGGGGTAAACTTGAAATATTTGATAATGCTGAATTGATACAGAGAGAAGCATGATATTTGCGGTATTTTTAGCAGATATTGTCCTCTTTCATTTGACACTAATACCGTTATCATAGGGTGCCAATAAGTTCTTAAAATAATTAACAATTTAAGGGGCAACAGGATGAGGAAATGAAAAACTAAAAACATCAATTATTTTTTTTTTCAAAAATTATTTTAAATACTTATTCGCACCGTATGATATACTGATACATGTCAAATTAAAGGAAAGGATATGTGTTAAAAATAACTCAAATTACAAGCTTCAATCTGTATTAGTTTAGCATTAACAACCATTTCAAGTTTTGCCTCTTAAAAAGTAAAATATGTTTAAACTAAATAAATAAGGGTTGAAATTGAACTAGTTGTTAATGCTGAACTAATACAGATAGAAGCATGATATTTGCGGTATTTTTAGCAGATATTGTCCTCTTTCATTTGACACTAATACCGTTATCATAGGGTGCCAATAAGTATTTAAAATAATTAACAATTTAAGGGGCAACAAGATGAGGAAATGAAAAACTAAAAACATCAATTAATTTTTTTTCAAAAATTATTTTAAATACTTATTCGTACCCTATGATACCAGTATATATATCAAATTAATAGAAAGGATATGTGTTAAAAATGACTCAAATTACAAGCTGCTATTTGTATTAGTTTAGCATTAACAACCATTTCAAGTTTTCCCTCTTGAATGAATAAACTAAATAAATTAATGGGTCAAATTGAAATATTTGATAATGTTGAATTGATGCAGATCGAAGCTTGATATTTGAAGTATTTTTAGCAGATATTGTCCTCTTTAATTTGACACTAATACCGTTATCATAGGGTGCCAATAAGTATTTAAAATAATTAACAATTTAAGCGGCAACAGGATGAGGAAATGAAAACTAAAAACATCAATTAATAATTTTGCCTATAGTTTTATACGTATATCAAGGGTAATGACTTTTTTAAAAAGCGTCGTACCTTTTAGTGCACTGCTTAGCAGTTGGTCTGTTAGAAGATTTTAATCCGGACATGTCTGGCCTTGTGATCAAATGTTTCATTATTGACAAATGATGGTTCATAACTTTGTAAAAAATTAACAAACTTTTTTTCTCATTTTCCCGTGTTAATGAAGCATACCCAATTTAATAAATAAACAAATAGCACCATCGAATGGAATATCATTGCTCCTCCTCCCCCTCCTACTTATTTTAAAAAGTACACTTTTACATGATTAACTTTGTCCAATGTCGCAGCAGCAACGACGTCCCTTCTGTGTAGGTTCTGCATTGCATCCTTGAAATGATATCCAAAATGAAATGGACAAATAAAACCACCTCCTCCACCACAGCGAAGGAGTGTACATCTGGTCGTTGTTGGGATATGATGTGGGATCTCTCTGCGTGTGTGTTGAAACCTAATAATATTTTGCTACGTGCCTGAAATTGTCAATACTTGGGTACATCGATACTTTATTCCATTAGGCAGAGACATCATCTTCTCTTTTTATGGCTCATCTTTATTTTGATAAACTCAATTGTCAGCGGACGGTGGCTGGCTATTACACTATGGTTGTTGTTGTTGTTGTCAGTTGCCGCCACTCCAGCCATACAATTGGCAGAAAGCAAAAAAAAAACAGAAGAGCAAAACGATGAAAGTATCGCCTTCACAAAGTTAACTAAAGCTTAACTGCATGTACGCACACACTCACTCTACCACACATGGACACATGAACACATCGAAACAATAAAATACAATCAATCGTTGTTGGGTCATACTTACCCATGTGAACATTCAGTACAGCCAATACCACCCCCCTAATCGACCCATAGTGCAGATATCCATATAGTACAAGCAGAGATGTGTTTATATAAATAC
This sequence comes from Polietes domitor, assembly GCA_947397865.1. Taxonomy (NCBI): domain Eukaryota; kingdom Metazoa; phylum Arthropoda; class Insecta; order Diptera; family Muscidae; genus Polietes; species Polietes domitor. The sequence goes on from OX377619.1 coordinate 179,532,491, forward strand.
ACATGTTTAGTCCAACATACAAATAAAACTGTATTTTATGCTTCTATAAACGCATTATTAGGGTGGACCTTATTAGATATACTTTGAAAAGGATATCTGAAAAATTTTATTTAAAGGCGGCACTCATTGGGATGCAATTTAACAATTTTGATTATTTTTAATTTCTATTTATATAAAGATAATTGCATTTTTCAATCAAAATTTTGGGGGAAAACATAATAAATAATTAAAATATAACAATTGAGAATATTCAGCAGAACTAAAATTAAATTAAATTTAAAAGTAAAAAGACACATAACGACATTTGATGTATTTGATATAGAAAATAATTAAGAAATGGTATTACAAAATTTAAGAATATAAATTTTTTTAATTTTTCCTACAAATTTTCAATTATTGCAATGATACCTTCGATATTTGTATTTTAATTTGTGAAATATAAGCCCAATAATACCCGATTTCTAAAGTCATACTTTTAGGGTTATAATAAATCTACTATTGAAGTGTTTAGTTCCAGATACAAATGAATACGCTTATTTGAATGTCGGAAAAATATTGCTCCTAAAGGTATGCTTTACATTTTTTTAAGATTTCAAAATTTAAAGCATTTAAAAAAAGTAAAAAAAGTAAAAAGTTGAATGTCGCAAAAATATTGCTCCTAAAGGTATGCTTTACATTTTTTTTAATTTCAAAATTTAAAGCATTTAAAAAAGTAGAGATTTTGTAGAGTTTTTCCCGCTTTGCAGTGATACCTTCGATATTTGTATTTTAATTTGTGAAATATAAGCCCGATAATTCCTGATTTCTAAAGACATACTATCAGGGTTATAATTATTTTGTCCCAGATAAAAATGAATTCGCTTATTTGACTGTCAGAAAAAATATTGCTCCTAAAGGTATGCTTTACATTTTTGTTTAAATTTCAAAATTTAAAGCATTTAAAAAAGTAGAGATTTTGTAGAGTTTTTGCCGCTGATAACGCGCTGCGTTACAGTTGGTCTGGTAGATATTTGTACCTTCATTTGTGAAATATAAGCCCCTATGATGGCTACATATGTTGCGAATTTAACGGAAACATAGAAACTCAGGTATAGGAACAGCCTCCAAGAAAAAATTGAGAAAAAAATATTTATCATTTTACTATACAGGGTTTTCCAACAAGAGGTGTTATTTTTAATCACCCGGTATTTCGGTAGTTGTCACTTTTGAAGCTTTTATTCTTTGACATTTGACAAGTAGAAACTAGGCCATTATTAAAACTGAAACGATACACGCTTCGACAACGCACTGAAATTATTAAAATTCAAGAATGAAAATGATCCGGAATTCCATCGAAAAATCATCTTGACTAATGAGGCCCATTTCCACCTCGGTGGCTACGTCAACAAGCTAAATTGTCGCATCTGGGGCTCATCCTCATCGTGGGACTGTTTGGTGCGGTTTATGGTCCGGTGGGGTTACTTTTTCCAAAATGAGGTTGTATCAACACTTACGGTTAATGGATTGCTCTATCGAGAGATGATGATAATGATTTTTTTTGGTCGGAGTTGGATGGTATTGATCTGGATAACGTTTACTTTCAACAATTCGGAGCTACACAAGCAACGAAACCATTGCTCTTTTACGGGAAAAGTTTCCGGTCCCTATCATCTCTCGAAGAGGTGATCACAATCGGCCACCGAGATCTTGTGATTTAACACCTGGCGACTTCTTCCTTTAGGGCCACGTGAAAGTTAAGGTATACGCCAACAGCCCAGTGTCGATTCAAGACCTCAAAGCTAGAATCCGTGAGGCTATCGAGGTCATAGGGCAGCCTCTTTGCGATTTGGTTATGGAAAATGTCATGGGAAGAATATGGTCCTGTAAGCGTGGTATTGGTGGCCATTTGGCTTATGTTGTTTTTCATAATTAACGGCATACTTTCCTCTTTATTATGAAATAAACATCCGGTCATTTATCTCAAAAAATGGCATTTTTCTTTGAATACCAAAATAATACCTCTTGTTGGAAAACCCTGTATTTCTGCTGGCACAAAAAATATAGAAAAAACCGAATAAATTATTTGATATATTTGTTAATAGATAATATTCTAGCGAAGAAAACAATGCCTATGTGTAAATGTGAAGTTATTACACTCTTGTAGACCCAAAAGATTTATTTAAAAAAAAATTAATTTTGCTTTAAATAGCATGAAACCCCCTTTATACATTAAATAACAGACAAGGTCGAAATAATGATCGTGGTAGTTTGGTAGCCAAGTAATAAATGCCACCATGCCATTTGTAAATAAATTTGCATTCTATTAAACATAGATGCAAAATGGTCTTGAGCCAGGACAATATCCCAGTTCAAATCAAATATTGATTACAGACCAAAAAAAATAAATACAAACGAAAAAATTATAACAGAATATTTTGTTTTATTTTTTAATAGAATGTTAGTTATTAAAAAAAAGTAAATAAAGTATATTTGTTTCTCCGATTTTTTCTATTTTTTATAGTTTTTCATTCCAGCAAATATTTTTTTATTTTTTTCTCAATTTTTTGGAAGCTGTTATTAAACCACTGTTCCTAAGTTGAAGCAACATTTGCAGCCAGCATTAGCACCTTCAATTGAACAGAAAAGCGGGCGATACTGGACAAAAGAAAGTTCAAATATAAAAGTTATCTTCGGCCAAAAAAGAAATTTTAGTAAAAAATAAAAAAAATACATAATTTTTTTTGTGTTGATTTTATAAATCAGCAACAAAAAAATAAATTTTCAGGTCTTGCACACAAAATTGTTATTTGTTTGTTGCATAGTGTAATTAAGTAACGAATAAATGTTTAAATACTTTTTTTAAATTATTCTCCATTATTGCTTAAAAATGCCAACTATAGCGCCCTCTAGTGCCACAAAGGAAATATATATAATAAAGAGTGATTTTTTTGAGGTTAGGATTTTCATGCATTAGTATTTGACAGATCACGTGGGATTTCAGACATGGTGTCAAAGAGAAAGATGCTCAGTATGCTTTGACATTTCATCATGAATAGACTTACTAACGAGCAACGCTTGCAAATCATTGAATTTTATTACCAAAATCAGTGTTCGGTTCGAAATGTGTTTCGCGCTTTACGTCCGATTTATGGTCTACATAATCGACCAAGTGAGCAAACAATTAATGCGATTGTGACCAAGTTTCGCACTCAGTTTACTTTATTGGACATTAAACCAACCACACGAATGCGTACAGTGCGTACAGAAGAGAATATTGCATCTGTTTCTGAGAGTGTTGCTGAAGACCGTGAAATGTCGATTCGTCGCCGTTCGCAGCAATTGGGTTTGTGTTATTCGACCACATGGAAGATTTTACGCAAAGATCTTGGTGTAAAACCGTATAAAATACAGCTCGTGCAAGAACTGAAGCCAAACGATCTGCCACAACGTCGAATTTTCAGTGAATGGGCCCTAGAAAAGTTGGCAGAAAATCCGCTTTTTTATCGACAAATTTTGTTCAGCGATGAGGCTCATTTCTGGTTGAATGGCTACGTAAATAAACAAAATTGCCGCATTTGGAGTGAAGAGCAACCAGAAGCCGTTCAAGAACTGCCCATGCATCCCGAAAAATGCACTGTTTGGTGTGGTTTGTACGCTGGTGGAATCATTGGACCGTATTTTTTCAAAGATGCTGTTGGACGCAACGTTACGGTGAATGGCGATCGCTATCGTTCGATGCTAACAAACTTTTTGTTGCCAAAAATGGAAGAACTGAACTTGGTTGACATGTGGTTTCAACAAGATGGCGCTACATGCCACACAGCTCGCGATTCTATGGCCATTTTGAGGGAAAACTTCGGAGAACAATTCATCTCAAGAAATGGACCGGTAAGTTGGCCACCAAGATCATGCGATTTGACGCCTTTAGACTATTTTTTGTGGGGCTACGTCAAGTCTAAAGTCTACAGAAATAAGCCAGCAACTATTCCAGCTTTGGAAGACAACATTTCCGAAGAAATTCGGGCTATTCCGGCCGAAATGCTCGAAAAAGTTGCCCAAAATTGGACTTTCCGAATGTACCACCTAAGACGCAGCCGCGGTCAACATTTAAATGAAATTATCTTCAAAAAGTAAATGTCATGGACCAATCTAACGTTTCAAATAAAGAACCGATGAGATTTTGCAAATTTTATGCGTTTTTTTTTTTAAAAAGTTATCAAGCTCTTAAAAAATCAGCCTTTATAATATAATATTCCTTTCATTAACATTTAACACATTGAGTGCCAAGCGGTTTTGACGCAAACCTTCCCAGGAGGCCAAACACTTTTTGGGCTATAAGTACGGAAACGTAGCCCACGACGGGTAAGGTATCGTTAAAATATATATTTGTTAAAATTTATTATACATTTCAAAATCCATTTTTCCATAGGGCGATTACGGCTCGCCTTATAATTACTGGATATGCGGCGATACAATATTTATTATCTACAATTTTCCCTTATGTCAAGAGCCACACTAATCTATTTGTATTGATAGTGCTGTGTTCTTTTGTTTTAGCTATCCGTAGCAATATTTAACAGTTATGCCATATATTCGCATTCCATTCAGTCACATAGTATAGTTTACGTATGTGGACATTAAGATGGGTTAATATTTATACAAAGCACAAGTTATGATTGATTGAATATGCTATACTTTCGAAAAAATTTCGAGCTCGTACTCTGTCTCTAGAAAACCGATCAATATATCATAATGTTGTTTAGTAGAATGTTTTGCCTAAATCTTAAAATGAAAAAAAAAAAATGAAGGCTATCTTGTCTGTAATCTTAAGTTGAACAACACTGTCGAACAGCACTTTTGGAACAGCAACCCTATAATTCGAAAAGGGCGTGTTGAGAATAAACTTATGGTTCAGCTGGTCTGGGTTTCTTTTTTTACAGTGGATCAAAGTTTCAATTTATTGTCAAAACAATATTGTGGAATTTTATGAGGGTCATTTTTGTGAAAGATCTTAACCCTCTATCTTTTCTCTTTATGAGTCAATTTGACCCTTTTTCGAGAAAATCAAAAAAGTCCTTCCATAAAGGAAAGCATTTAAGGATTAAAATGTTCTGTGAATAAATTTGCCGAAAATTTTCAGTGAATCATGTTGTAAATAAAGCTCTTCACGTTTAAATAGCAAAATTACAAGCCAGCTTGTACAAGAAGGGTCAAAATTGGGGTTCATGTTTTTTAGAAGATCTCTCTTTTTCGACAAAAAATTCGGTATTTCATGGTAAACAAAAAACACAAAGTGGATATTTTTGCAAAATTTCCATTTTCGCGGGAGATGTGGCTAAAATGACTTGAATACATGCGATTTTTGTTTTGTGATTTTCTCGCGATCTATCAAACGGATCCGGCTGATTTTTTGCATGTGTATTAATAACCAATATTGCTTGTAACATATATGTAGTCGGTCGCGAAAAACCTGCAATTCTTGCAAAAATCCGGAAATCCGAAAATCGCGCTTGCAATTGAAATTATTTCAACTTTTTCTATTTGGGTTTCTGAAACTATTCTGCCACAAATATTCCCTATTTAGTTAGCAATCATATGCCAATATTTGGTTATTCTCTATATGATAAAAAGTTATGTCGGTGTTTCTAAAAGCATTTTTCGTCTTTACAGCCAACAGTTATACCATTTGACTCCATTTACCTCAATAATGTCCTTACTCATTGTGTTTCACTTTCTCCAGTATAAAACTACAATCGCGAGGCCGATCGAAGCCTTGACATTTATAAATTTAAATAAAAAACTGCTCATATATCGATTTAATTAAAATAGCTAAAATAAAGTGCAAGACCCCATAGGAAAATAATTATGTTTGCTACAGCTTCATCCGTTACCATTTTAAAGCATAACTTTAGGAGCAAACATTTTTTCTGTGTGTAAGACCAACATCAAAGTATATGTATAATGAATTTTTTTCAACCCTAAGAGTATGCATTGAAAAATACACATTCCCAAATCAGACTATGAATTTAAGGGAATAATTTGGCAGAATATTTGGAGTGATATTTATTAAAAAGAAACGTCGATCTATTATCCCCAGATTTTTTGCAATTGTTGAGCTGATATATTAAACCATAGCTACTTATTAAGTTATAAGATGTGGCTACAAGCGATTAAAAGATTCATAGGTTTTTATTTGAAATTTCGAAATCGTAAAAAAGAAAAATTTTAATATGGTCGTTGAAATTTTTATTTAATTGTAGACTCAAATGAAATCGCTGTTAATGGTTTGTATCAACGTATGTATTAAAATAAGAAATATATGACGATTTTCCATTTTATGTTACATGACAGATAGGCTTGGTTGAGGAATGTGTGTGAAATTCCAAAATCTATTCTATTCCCCTCTGATTTTTCCGCAGCTTTTATGTAAAGATATTTGAATAGGAATAATTTTTCTTTATTAACTCTTTGACAGCCATATGCAAGGCTTTTTAGTACTTATAATTTTCCAGGTGAGTGTTAGTCCACAGGTTATTTGTGCCAGTTAGAATGATAGTGATATGATATTAATTATAGTCTAAGTCAAAAATCCAAAGAAGTTAGTTATGCCAATTTTTCTCTTTACTTTGATCAGATCTCTAATTTAAGAACTATTGTTTTTGACATTTATAATAAATGTACCCTTACAATGACATTTCTCATTTTATGTACACCAAAATTGTTTTTAGTATTAGTTTGAAAGTGTTCTAAGTCACACTATATATTGATGTAAAAAAACATTTTTTATTTATAATGTCCACTTTAAATGATTCAGATAATTTGAATAACATATAAAATGAGATTATTTGAAAAGTAAATAATAATTTCCATATAAAGTTTCTAGACGAACAACCTGTAAATATTTATACATATTTTTTTTAATTTTATTTGAAATATTTTTTGCTTTCTTACATTTTTGCTACGGAAATATTACTTTTGCGAAAAAAATGAAAATTTTGTTTGTTCAATTTTGAGAAGAATGAACGTGGTCTAAGTCAGTTCATCCTCTGAAAGTAGTGGTTCCCTTAGATGTACCAACGTTGTTGATTTTTTTTATAAAAGTTCGTTTATAGTAGTAGGATATTCTAAGAAAATTTTTTTCGGTGGAAAAATATTTTTCAATTGACTCAAACAAATACCATTGCATATCTCAGAACCGATAAAGTGTGACTTAGGCCACTATCTAACTGACACATTTATAGATGAGGTTTTGGGACAACAAAAAAGTAGTGGGCGGTAATACTCTATCTGGTCAAATTCCTCCCCCAGGAATGGAAAGGATGAATGTTCCTCTGCTTCAATACATATCGCGAAACTGCTTTGGTTTCTAGAATTTTTTCGTTTATATATATTGTTTCTAAATTATTATTTTTACATTAAATTGCAAATAAAAATATTATATTTATCTAGTTACCTTAAAAAAATGTCAGACAGCAATATAAGTAAATTAGTGTTCTAGGACTCTAAATTTTTAGCACGTAACTATTATTTGGTCGCAGATTCGCTAAATCGCTTCGGCCAAAAATGTGACAAATTTGATTTGTCTCTTTTTCCTGACCCACTCTAGTATGTGTATTTCTGAGGACACCACTATCGCTACTGCCACTACTTAACCGTCAACATGAATATTATCGCATGAAAAAATAGCCAGCATATATGAAATCTCGTCATACTACACATAAGAGAATATAAACATTAATTTAGTTATAAAGTTGTAGAGTCACAAACTGATGAATTTCATTCTATCAAAAACCGATATTTAAGAGGAATTTAAAAAAATAAATGTGAAGTAGGTAAAAAAGAGGGGAAATAAAAATTTCTCCAAAGATTTAATAGAAGACAATTTGAAATTTTTCCAGAGAAGTATAAATATAAAATGGGAAAACAATTTAAGTTCGAAAGAAATGAGTTGAAGCGACTAGGAAGGACAATAATTTCAGGTATTTGTTTGAAGGATACGACAAAGGCCCGATTCCTTGTAGAACTTCAATAATAATATTTAGGTGCTATTAGAGACCTCAGAACAAAAGGCGATTATGCTCTGTAGATCTGGTGGTGTATGCCTACTTTAATTGTCAATAATATCTTAAATTTTTTTCAAATTGGCTTTAAACACTTCCCGGTTTCTTATATATTATGTATTCCACACATTCTTTAATAGATTTTGCTGTGGCTAATATATTGCCGAGATTTAAATTGGCTTTAAGATAAGCCACTTCCTCATTTCCTATGAAAAGTAATCTTTCAACAGATCCTATAACCCTACTTCATCTCAAGAAAGTATTTTCGGACAAACAACTCAGTATGGAAAGTTTCTCAATAAAATGGGTAGACCTAATACTGCATAATTTACATCTCAATAATATCCCAAAATTGTATTTAGAATCCATCACATCATCTGTCTTATATTATTAACTTAACTTACTATTACAAGATCTGAAATAAACCCATCGATAATTGATATAATTAAAATAACGTCCTACATTGCGTATGATTAATATTAATAGTGACATATTTTACTAATTTTTCAATAACTTTTGCTGCTGTTAACGTATTGCCGAGATTTAAATTGGTTTTAAAAGGTAACATTTCCTAGTCTTCTATGAAAGAAAATCTCGTTTACCATTTGTGCTGTTTCGTAGGGATATTCCGCTCTAAATATAGACAATCCCCTTTGCTTACTATTCTCCACATTCTTAGTCCTTTATGAATCCAAAAAAAAAAACATTTAAAATGGGCTCTCTTCCTATCAAAGACCTAACGAGCGTTGGAATTTCTCAATAATATTTTCCTTTATAAGAATATTTGGATAGTCGTTCATGACCTTAAAATCATTTAACAACTATTTCTTATTGAAGCTATATATGAGAGTGTAAGAGCGAAAGGAAGTTATAAGCCCATCATATTCTGAGTTTCTAGTCGACAATATTTGCACGGATTTGTGTTTGCAAATTTGGTTTTCTGCCTTCCACTATTTCTGTTGATACGAAACATTTTTAAAAATTTCTAAACTTCAGTTTCACATTCAAATCGCCTCGAAACTGACAGTTGTGGGATTATAGTCTCTTTTTCACGGGATTCATGGATTCATCAAAGTAAAATTTTTCTCATAGTTTTCCTTGGAAAAAGTACTTCTTTTACTTAAAAAAAGTCGTTCTTCAGCTTGTGCCACATTTGTGTGATATCCTCTTATATTTATATTTTAAACCGTTTACTTTGTGCCAGACAAAATTCCTAGAACCCTTTTATCAAAGTTTAACGGTCGGATCATTTTTTTCTTCTAACTACGTATTCATTGAGGACTAAATGTTCTTTGACACTGATTGTTTGGGACAAAAATAAAACAAGCAACGTTCTTGATGAGTTTCAAAACACAATTGCTTTTGCAGAAATTAATAATGGTCTGAATTTTTTTCCAATAAATAAAATATCGTTGATGAACATTTTTTTTGATTAATATTTGTTCATTGACTTGCAATTATTTATGTCTGCCGGAAAATCAATTAGTTCCCGGAGCGGAAAAACAAAAACAAAAGACATGTCTGCCCTTTTATGCCAAAGAAGATATTTTTCTTCTGTTGTCTCTACAATATGTTTGGTTCATTCCAAACTTTAAGGGTTTTCTGACCTGATACATTAATCAAAAGGCCTGGGCGGTATGTGTTCTACGGTGTCTAGTACAAGAACTAAGGTCATTGTCGTCGTCGGTACCTTTAATATTTTTACTCCCATTTTTGAAATATAAATCCGATCACAACAGGCTTTTATATTCAATGAAATGTAAGTAGGAATGCGAATTTCACCTTAATGTAGAAAAATAAAAAATAGATTTTTTTTCCCTCCACCATGGATGGCATTCCAGAGGTTGTCGGTTTTCGTAGAAGTGCAGTAATATTACAGGAAAATATATTTTTTTTAATATAGCCAAAACAAAACATATTTGTATTTGTTTTTAAAAAATTTTTTAAATAAATTTGCATTCTATTAAATATAGATGCAAAATGGTCTTGGGCCAGAACAATATCCCAGTTCAAATCAAATATTGATTACAGACCAAAAAAATGCAAACGAAAAAACTAAAACAAATGAGCGTTGGCACGGCAGAAGTATTGCTGGGGAACTATACCTGCATATACACATACTTACATATCCAACTCAATGAGATGCTTGTAAGATGGCATGTGTGCTTTATTACTTGGTGTGATTTTTTTAAACGCAAATTCGACAAGTGAGTTGTGCTTCTCGTTCGTTTGTGAGAATCATCTCCGTATAGAGGCCGGGTTTGATGTTGAAAAGTCGCTGCGAAGCCACTTGAAAAGACTTTTGACATGGTCGAAATCATAATCGTGGTAGTCTGCAGACAAGTAATAAATAGCACCATGCCATTTGTAAATAAATTTGCACTTTATTAAATATAGATGCAAAATGGTCTTGAGCCAGGACAATATCCCAGTTCAATATTAAAAAATAATTTTATAAATAAATATAATATTTTAATTATTTCAGGCCACGCTTATAAGGCAAGGCTACCAATACGTCAATTCAAAAAATAAATATTCTTATATTTATATTTTCAAAAAGCTTAAATACCATAAATATTGGTAGATAGTGGTTGCTACAGTTGGTTGTATTTCCATACTATTTTAATTCCACAAGTACAAATTTTGAAAATCCATTATCAGACGTACATAGTGCAAAATAACCTAACTTCATGATTCAACCAAATTTTGCCGTAAAAGAAAAGGTACGAATTTGGAAGAAAAACTTTTTATTTTGCGTGTCTATGCAGTCAGAGGAATGTATACACCGAATTCCATGATTCCAGCTGCGGCCATTTGGTTGGTACCATTTTTACCCCCTTGACGTTTCTACGCAATTAGAATTTCATCATTCAGCTGTAGTCGTTTACTTGGTACTATTTTTATCCCTCTGTACCCCTTGTATCCCTTGAAAGTAAGAATTTCGAAAAATCCGTTTATTTTCCGTGTCTACGCAGCCCGAATGTCATGATTGGTACTATTTTTCATTTGATTGGTACTATTTTTATCCCTTTTTTCATTTTAACACCAAAAAGTACGAATTTCGAAAAATCAGTTTAATTTTCCGTATCTACACAGTCAGAGGAATGTATACTCCGAATTTCATGACTCTAGCTGCGGTCATTTGATTGGTACTATTTTTATCCCCTTTTTCCATTTTAACCCCAAAAAGTACGAATTTTGAAAAATCCGTGTATTTTACTTGTCTATGCAATCAGAGGAAAGTATACACCGAATTTCATTATTCCAGGTGTAACCGTTTGGTTGGTACCATTTTTATCCCTCCGTACCCATTGTATCCCTTGAAAGTTCGAATTTGAAAAAAAAACCTTTTATTTTTCATGTCTACGTAGTCAAATGAATGTATACTGCGAATTTCATAACTCTAGCAGCGGTCATTTGGTTGGTACTATTTTTATCCCCTTTTTCTATTTTCACCCCAAAAAGTAAGAATTTCGAAAAATCAGTTTATTTTCCGTGTCTACACAGTCAGAGGAATGTATACTCCGCATGTCATGATTGGTTCTATTTTTCATTTGATTTGGTACTATTTTTATCCCTTTTTTCATGTTAACCCCAAAAAGTACGAATTTTGAAAAATCCGTGTATAATCTCCGTGAAAAATCTGATTGCATAGACAAGTAAAATGTCTACACAGTCAGAGGAATGTATACACCGACTTTCATTATTCTAGGTACAGCCGTTTGGTTGGTACCATTTTTATCCCTCTATTCCCATTTTACCCCTTAAAAGTACGAATTTGTAAAAATGCTTTTATATTATGTATCTACTCAATTAGAGGAAGTACACACCGAATTTCATGTTTCTAGCTGTTGTCGTTTAATATGTACCATTTTTATCCCTTTTTTGCCCCATTGCACGTTTTTGCTATAAAGGGAATGCGCATACCAAATATCAAGCAAATATAAGCAGACATATTCAAAAAGCATGCTTAAATACGCTAAAATATTATGGATTATTATGGGTATTTTTAGTCATTGTGAGGGAAACATTTTTCCCTTTGGGCCGATTTCGCCCCGTTTCTATCCCAAGTGATCTACGGCTATAAGACGCGTGTATTGAAAATTTGAACGTTCTAGCTTCTTTCGTTTAGATGCTAGCGTGCTTTCAACAGACGGACAGACGGACGGACATGGCTAGATCGTCTTAGAATTTTATGACGATCAAGAATATATATATACTTTATAGGTTCTTAGGTCGATATTTCAAGGTGTTACAAACGGAATAACAAAGTTAGTATACCCCCATCCTGGAGGTGGAGGGTATTACAAAATTTCTTTTTAGTATCATAACAATTAAATAAATTCGAACACATGTGCGTATGATTCATATTAATTATGAGATATATTTCGAAAAACATCAATAACTCTTTAATTGTTATAAATAAAATTATGAAAAACAAAATGCTGAGGAAGGCTAACATCTCTGACAATTTGCTTTTTTTCTAGTTTATTATAATTTTAAATTGTAATAAATAAATAAATAAATAAAAAACAAAGTTCCTGGAGGTGGAGGGTATAAAAATCGGAGAAAAAGAGAATTTTTTTCGTAAAAATATTTTTTTTCGCAATTTTAGGGGCACTGTTTCCATATGAAAATGAAATTTGCAACATTTGTAACCACCATAATTATCTTTAATTGAAAATATAATCAGGTGTGATCGAGGCTATATTTAGAGCACAAATCTTAAGGGAACCTTCGTCGAAAATTGGAATTTTGGTAAAAAAAAATATCCATAAAAAATGTCCGTGTTGATTGTATGAATCAATATGCCTGAATGCACACAAAAAATATCTTGTTAGGTCTCGGACAGAATTTTTTTTATTAGTGTAGTGTATGTCGAAACTTTAACAATCTCTCCTTCATTAAAGTCAGTCTCAAAATGTCCAGAATGTGTGTATGATAGAAGTGCTGCAGTCCTATGCTCATTGTAGTGTTAGTTTGAATTTGTATACCTTTTGGTTCCCCCGTGAAGGTTATCCTTTTGTTGAACTTGACATATTCTCGGTTTCATGTAGGGTATCAACAATCCCAGTTAACATTTGTATTTCTACAGTTTATAGGTATGTGCAGCTGTTTTTGTGCTTGTGAGTGTTTGGTGTTTGTTGGCGATATCCTCACAGTCGTGGGGAATGATGCGAGGGGGGGGTTGGTTTAGTCAATTTCATGACAATTTCAATTATAGTTTGTTCTGTTTGGGTGGTTGTCCTTTTTTGTTGGCTCCCACTATTTGCTGTTGTATAGTTTTGCCCAGATATTTCTTCAGTCCATTTGTGTTCACCATAATATGGCTGCAGTGGTGCTGGTGCTGGTGGTGGTGGTACTCTGTCATACATATAAATTGTTCGGGGGGAAAACAACACCCACGTAGTTTGCTTGCTTGTTCCTTTTAGCAAAACAAGGCCTTTTTCTTGCGATTGCTGTACGTAAAAATGGTTATTATGTGGCCTTTTTGGGCTCTTTTGCCCAGCTTCTAAGTTATGCAATAAATTGCAATTTCAAATCCTTTTTTGGGAGTAGTCCTTTGCCTTTGGTGCCCCCCCCCCCATGTTGTTCCGACCAAGCGAAGGTTGTTTTTAGTTGCTACATGTTCGTGTCGGGGTGACAGCCAACTTGTAGCCTCCCCCAGCCAGGCGGGTTGTACCGGAGAAGGCTGTCAGAAAACTATCACATTTCAGTTATTTTTAGGTTCATTTAACAGGTCTTATAACTATGGCAAAGTCAACCGAACGAACTATAAACTTATGGGAAATATTAGTTTGTGTGTATTTACGGCAGAGTAATACAAAGAGTAGAGTAGAAAGTATAGATTGTGTGTGTGTGCGTGTTTTGTATTAGAAGTCATTGTTGTCGTTTTTTATGACAACCATAACTATGATGAATTTCCTTGTATTTTGGAAATATTTTAGTTTTTTTTTGCCAATGGAACTTACTTTGTCTTTGTCGAAAAAGGGCAATAACTTCTATGGCTAATGAAATTCGAAGCAGTTTTCAAATGTATAATTTTGTTTGGAAAAAAAGGTTTACTGATCCAAGTAGAAATGCTTGCCATCTAATATAGCCGACCACATCACTGTAAATTAAAATTTTTGGAAGGCAATATGAAATCTAATAATACCAGGATCATGAGCAATTTGGAAAAATATTTTTGAGAAATGCCAACGGTCGTTGGATTTTTGAAAGGAAGAGAGCATATTTGAAATGTCTTTCGTATTCATAAATGATGTAGAATGTGGAGAATAGTTAGCAGGCAAAAGGGATCGTCTATATTCGGAGCAGAATATCTCCCTGAAAAACATAAATGCTAAAGAAGATTTTATCATAGGCAAGAAGGAAGTGATTCCTTTAAAAGTCTATTTAAATTTCGGCAATATATTAACACCAGCAAAAACTCATGGTCAAATTATAGAAACATTATTGGGAAATTCCAACTATCGCTGAATGTATATTTAGAGCGGAATATCTCCACGAAAAAAACACAAATCCACAAGGCGATTTACTTCCATAGAAAACTAGTAAATGTTTCCTCTTAAATGCAATTTAAATTTCGGAAATACATTAACCACAACAAAAGTTATTGAAGAATTAGTAAAACATGTCACAATTAATATTAATCATACGCAATGAAGGACCTTATTTAAATGAGATTTCCATTCCAGATCTGTTGAAACCATATGGGATTTTTTTTAGTCCCCGTTTATTCATAATAACAATACAAAGTAAATTTATATTCTAATTTTGGGTCCATGAATTAAGCCGGGTACTAAGATCATTATAAATAGTTTATTACAGCAACAGACTAGAATCGGACCCACACACTGATAGGCGAGAACGCTACCATTTCAACTATCAGGCCATTTAAGGCAATTCTAGTAGAAGATCATGTGATGGACTCCAAATACAATGGTCTGTCTGAAATCGTTAGGAGAACGAGCGTACCAATGAATTTGCGAAAAATGTAATAGTATCTGTTGAAATTGCCCAAGGCGATTATTTTTAACGGGGAACTGGAAGTGTTTCTCTTAAAGCCAATTTAAATATCGGCAGTATGTTAACCACAGCAAAAGCCATTGAAGAATTTATAAAATATATTGCAATTAATATTAATCATACGCATACGTTATTTTAATTATAGCAATTATCGATGGGTTTATTTCAGATCTTGTAATAGTAAGTTAAGTTAATAATATCAGACAGATGATGTGATGGACTCTAAATACAATTTTGGGATATTATTGAGATGTAAATTATGCAGTATTTGGTCTACCCTCGTAGGCCATTTTATTGAGAAACATTCCATACTGAGTTGTTTGTCCGAAAATACTTTCTTGAGAAGTTGGGTTAAAGGATCTATTGAAAGTGCCAAAGGAGATTACTTTTCATGGGAAATGAGGAAGTGGTTTCTCTTAAAGCCAATTTAAATCTCGGCAATATATTAGCCACAGCAAAATCTATTAAAGAATGTGTGGAATATATAATATATAAGAAACTGGGAAGTGTTTAAAACCAATTTAAATAATTTTGAGATATTACTAACAATTAAAGTAGACATACAGCTACACAGCCTTCCACTTTCTAAGAACTAACCGTATTACATCTACTCTCTCATCTTATTGAAGAACTGTCTTTTCGAAATGATAAGGATTTTTAGGATAACGAATGTGCATATGAATTAACAAGAACTGGGATGGGATCTTTTAAAAACGGCAAATGAAACGATTCGTCGTGGAAGACTGGGAAGTGATTTCTCTAAGAGCCAATTTAAATCTTGGTAATATATCATCCACAGCTAAAGTTATTAAAGAATTTGTGAAATATGCCATAATTAATATTATTCATGCGCAATGAAGTACAATGTCAGTATTACATCTACCCTGTAAGACATTTTATTTAAGAACTTTCCATACTCAATTGTCTGTCCGTAATCACTACCTGGACATAGGGACTTTTAGCAGAACGAACGTGTAGAAAACTGGATCTGTCCTGAACAGCCTCATTTCTTAGTCGTTGACTTACGAGATAGGATCTGTTGAAAGCACTCAAGGGTATTAGGAACTAGGAACTGTTTTCTCTTCAAACCAATTTAAATCTCGGCAGTATATTAACCATAGCAAAAATGATTGAAGAATTAGTAAAATATGTCAAAATTAATATTCATCATACGCAATTTTCGATTTATTTAAACAACTTGGATTTATTACAGTGCTTGTAATAATACGTTAAGTTATGTTAATTATTGATGATGATGTGATTGACTCTAAATACAATTTTCGGATATTATTGAGATGTAAATTTTCCATATAAAAACCGAAGTTCATTATTTATATTATAGTAATTTTCGATTTATTTAAACAACTTGGATTTATTACAGTCCTTGTAATACTAAGTTAAGTTATGTTAATTATAGATGATGACGTGAATGACGCTAAATACAATTTTCGGATATTATTGAGATGTAAATCTTGCATATAGAAAAACCACGCTTCACTCTCTATGATTTGACAATTAAACTCAATTGTCTGTCTGAAATCACTCCTTGGACTTTTCGGAAAACGAACGAAGAGATTAACTTGCGAGAACTGGATCTGGTCATTTCAAAGTCAGTAGGAAATGGGATGGTATATGTTGAAAGTGCCCAAGTAGATTATTTTTCTTGGGAAACTAGGAAGTGTTTTCTTTTAAAACCAATTTAAATCTTGGCAATATATTACCCACAGCAAAAGTTGTTGAAGAATTGGTGATATATGACACAATTAATATTAATCATACGCAATGATGTACACATCTTAAATGATAGCAATTCCCGATTTGTTTAAACTATATGGATTTATTTTAACTTTGTAATAATGTTATAAGTGAATGCACAATTACAGAAGAAGTCAAATAAATAGCAAGTATACGCAAGTCATTCATTGCGTTGAACATACTTTAAATATAATTTTAAGATATTATTGAAGATGACATTTACCCATTAAATCAACTTCTACATTTATTCATAGATTTTCTACAAAAAGAATTTGTTTTCTTCCCTAAGATGCCAAAAAATTATATTTTTAAATATTATGCGTCTACAAAGAGTGCCTTAAAAAAAAAGATCTATGAATAGATATAGAAGCATATATTCATAGATCTTTTACATATAGACATTGTTTTTTTGAAAAAAATTTCCTATTTTTTCTGTTTTTTTATATTTTTTGACAGCAAAGATTTTTTTTGGAAAAAAAATATTTTTTCATTAAAAAATAAAACAACAAATTTCTACGATTTTTGTTTCTCGTGCCAGCAGAAAAGATTTTTTTCGAAAAAAAAATAAATATTTTCTCATTTTGTAAAGACTGTTCCTAAACCACTGTTTCAATGTGAAAGTGAAGTTTGTATGATGGATACAAAGTACTTTTAATTGAGCTGTAGGCGGATGTTATAGGAGTTATATATCCAAAATGAGAATACAAATGTATTTGGAATTTTGGAAAAAATTAAAGGAACTGGGATAGTATTATTAATATAGTTTTCTAGTATAGGCAGAAAAAATACATCGCAAAATGTTTTTGTTGTACAGTACAGTTAAACAGGTCGTAGGTAAACTTTGAGAAGTTCCGCGAAATGAATTTTAAACATTGTGGTAGCGCAAGCTCCTTGCAATTTAACGTGGAATTTTGTCATTAACGATTCTTTAAGGAGTCTTATTAATATGCTAAGTATAAACCAAGATATAGCAATAATTCTGAATTAATCTACAATTAAAATTAATCATACACATCGAAGGACATAGATAACAATTCGTAGGCAAACTGATATCAGCTGTATATGCTGTTAAACAAATGGTGAACGTTGAGGTGGCTCAAAGTTCCTGCGGTTTATGTGAAATTTTGTCTTTAACGATTCTGAATTGGAATCTTATTGATATGTTAACTATAACCCAAGATATAGCAAGAATTCTGAATTAATCCACAATTAAAATTAATCATACGCATTGAAGGACATAGGCAACAATTCGTAGGGAAATTGATATCAGTTGTATATGCTGCTTTGAAAGGAATGGTGAGCGTCGAGGTGGCTCAAGCTCCTTGCGGTTTAACATGAAATTTTGTTTTTAACGATTCCGAATTCGAATTTCATAGATATGTTAACCAGAACGAAAGATACGGCAGGAATTCTGAATTATTCAACAATTAAAATTAATCATACGCATTGAAGGACAAAGACAACAATTCGCAGATATTTAAAACGCCTGTACGTGATACCTTGAGGAGTATGGCGAAATAGATTTAATTGGCCTAAGCCTTGGGCTCTTAGTAGATTAACACAAATTTTTCTTTTTAGAATTGTGTATTTTTAAAGTCTCCAAAAGAACAATTTCCAAATGTCAGCAAAAGTTAAACTTTCATCACCCTCAAAATTATGCAAACACTTCAACGCAGATATTTTGTATTATTCTTTTCTGGCTTGTTTATCTCTCTTTATTTGTTTGTCTCAAACCAATCTATAGCATTAAGTTATTCAACATGGAAAAAGTAATAATTTTTCAAAAAACAAAACTCTTTCACAATATTTCATGTTAGTTTTGTTCGGTGCACTGATGATGTTTCCTAAAACCTTTCCTGCACGTCGTCGCACGCCCAGATATTCGTCCCCGGTTTCAACTTTGTACCGTTATTAATATTTAATGATGATAGTGTTGAGCTTATTGTCGTCGTTGTTTCCCTCGCAGTATAGCAACTGACTGTGTCAGTTCAGCAGAAATATATCTGTAACTGTTACAGCCAAACAATGAAAGCAATGCGTTATTTTCGCATTCAGTTTAGTTCGTCTGTTGTTGTTGTCGCTGTCGTCGGCGTTGTGTTCGTTCGTTATCCTGAATTCTTGCGAATGAGATTGTGCTGTGTTGTGCACAGAACACGCTGACACTATGTTGACAGTAGCAACGACAGTGCCATAAGGTCACGAATTTCATTAGTTTCACCGTTTTTTCCTGCTGCTGCTGCCGCTGCCGCCTGTGCTTTGCCTTTGTGTATTTGCCTCGTTTTGCTTTCCATCCGTATTCCTTTGACGTTATATGGTAACGCTTTTGCAAAACTTCCGTAACGTTACAGAACAATACGATAAAGAGGATACACAGAAATAATAAAAATAACAGCAACAACAACAACAACTACGACTACTAACACCACTAGAATAGTAATAATAATAATAACAACAACAATAACGAAAGAAAGAAAAATTTAGTAAATATTATATAGCTGAGCTGAGTAAGAAGCATTTACGATACGTACAACTACCGCCATTGCCCCACCGACTCTCTACCTCATCGAGCTTGTTATGTTACGAATACCAACACACACATTCTTTTCCGTATATATGTGCATATGTATGTCGTTGTGAATGTGTATATCCTTTAAGCTCATGTCGATTTGTTGCTGCCGCCTTTGTTATTGTATCAGCTCAACATCAAGTTGAAAGGTTATGTTTTCACTGGTACTTGTTGGTATTTGAAAAATTATTGATCAAACATTAAACGAGAATAGGTTTTTAATGCGAACAACAAAACGTAACTGTTGAGAATAGTAAGCAGCAGGCAAATAGGGCTGCCAATATTTGGTATGGAATGTGTCCAGCGAAAATACGACGAATGCCAAAAGATATTGTTTTTCATGAGCAACTGGAAAGTATTTTCTATTAAAATCTATTTAAATTTCGGCAATGCGTTAACCGCAGCTAAAGTGATTGAAGAATTTGTGAAGTAGGTCACAATTAATATTAATCATACGGCATGAAGGACATTCTTTATATTATATTCGATTTCTAAATTTTGCACACATCTAGATTGCCCTCTCTTTTCAAAGATCTATCGGTACGAAATCGCTCCTTGGCTCCTTTTAGGAGAACGAATTTCCAGAAGAGTGATAACTGGGTAAGCCTATTTCGAAGACAGTAGCACTCGGGATAGAATCAATTGAAATTGCCCATGGAGATTATTTTTCATTGGAAACTAGGAAGTGTATTCTCTTAAAGTCAATTCAAACCTCCGAAAAATAAAAACTACAGCAAAAGTTATTGCAGAATTACGAAAATATGTGACAATTAATATTAACCATACGCAACGAAGGACATTATTTAAATTAAATCAATTCCCGATTTGTTTCAACCAGTAGGTTAAGTGAATTATAGAAGAAGATGCTAATATATTATTGACATGTAAATTAGGCATACAGCTACTAGATTGCATCCCCCTTTCAAAGATCTAGCAGTATTACATCTACCCTCATGGCCATTTTATTGACGAACTGTTCGTAATAAGTTGTCGGTTCTAAATCACTACCTGGATATAGCGAAAACTGGATCTGCTCATTTCAAAGTCAATAGCACCCGGGATAGGACCTGTTGAAAACGTCAAATGAGTCTATTTTTCATAAAAAACTAGATGTGTCTTCTCTTAAAGTAAATTTAAATCTCAGTAATATATTAACCACAGCAAAAGTTATTGATGAATTTGTAAATATATGATAATTAATATTAATCAAAGGCAATGAAGGACATTATTTAAATTATAGAAATTCACGAATTTTTGAAGATACCATGGCTTATTTCAGTCCTTGCAACTGTAAGTTAAGTTAAGTTAGTTACAGAAGACGATATGACTCTTAATATAATTCTGAAATATTATAGACATGTAAAATATGCATAAAGCTAGACCGCCCTTCACTCTCTAAAAACAGTAAAACATTTACCCCCGTGGCTATTGAGGTACTATTAGAAACTGTGTATATCCGAAATCACTCCCTGGACATATAGCCTTTTAGGAGATCGACCGTGCAGATGAGGTAGCAAAAACTGGTTCTGCCTAAGGAGATTATTTTTCATGGGGAACTAGGAATAGCTTTCTCTTGAAGTCAATTTAAATCTCAGCAATATATTAACCACAGCAAAAGTTATCGAAAAATTGGTAAAATACACAATTAATATTAATCACAATTAATATTAATCATTCGCAATGAAGGACAAACTTTAACATTTCTCGATATTTTGAAACTACCATTCAATTCATGTAATAGTAAGTTAATTTAAGCATAGCTTCTACCCTAGTAGGCTATTTTATCGAAGAAATGTTCATACTGAGTTGTCCATCAAAAATCATTCCCTGGATATAAGAACTTTTAGAAGAACAAACGTGAGTTAGTGAGAACTGGAACTGCGAAATAGGATCTGTGGAAAATGTCAAGGGAGAATATTTTTCATGTGAATCTAGGATGTATTTTCTCTTAAAGTAAATTTAAATCAAGGGAATATATTACCCATAGGAAAAGTTTTTAAAGAATTTGTAAAATATTTCACAATTAATATTAATCATACGCAATGAAGTTATTTGTAGAAAATTATGTGCTGTACTCTAAATACAATTTTGGGATATTTTTGAGATGTAAATTATGTAGCATTACATTGAAGAACTATTCACACTAAGTTGCCAGTCTGAAATCTTTCCCTGAATATAAGGACTTTTAGGACGATAGTACAGATGAGTTTGCGAGAACACGAACTGCTCGGAGCATCGTCATTGCAAAGTCAGTCGTATTTAGGATACGATCTGTTGAAAGTCCGCAAGGAGGAAGTGTTTTCTCTTAGAGTCAATTTAAATCTAGGGAATATATTACACACAGCAAAAGTTATTGAAGAATTAGTAAAATATGTCACAATTAATATTAATCATAAACAATGAAGGACATTATTTAAATGATAGAAATTCTCGATTATTTAAACTACCATGGCTCATTTCAGTACATGCAATAGAAAGTTAAGTTCTTGAAAATGAAATCTATCCATCTTATTGTAGAACTATTTATACTGAGTTGTCCGTCCGAAATTTCACTCTGGATATAGAGACTCTTAGGAGCACGAATGGTCGGATGAGTAAGTGAAAACTGGATCAGTTCTGAACATCCCCACGGGATAGGATATGTTGCAAGTGCCCAAGGGAATTTTTTCATATGAAAGTAGGAAGTGTTTTCTATGGAATCTCGCCAATACACTAACCACAGTAAAAGTTATTGAAGAATTACAATCAATATTAATCAGACACAATAAAATATAGCAATGCTCGGTTTTTAAGAACTATCATGGTTACCCTCGTGGCTATTGAGGAACTGTGTATACTGAGTTCTCTATCCGAAATCACTCTCTGGACATAGGACCTTTGAGGAGATTGAACGTGCAGATGAGTTTGCAAAAATTGGATCTGCCAAAAAAAGACTATTTTTCATAGAAAACTGGAGTTGTCTACCCTTAATCACAGTTTAAATCTCGACAATACATTAAGCCCGACAAAAGTTGTTGAATAATTTGTAAATTATCTCACAATTAACATTAATCATACGCAATGAAGGACATTATCTAAATTATAGTAATTCTCAATTTTTTTAAAATACTTTGACTTATTTCAGTCCTTTTTTCTATTTATAATAGAAGATCTGCAATTATAGAAGACCCTATGTGTGGAAGAAGATGTAAATTAATGCAAACTTTCTCTCTAACGATTAACGGGATTAAACGATCAATACGCCAAAACTCAACAACAGCTATAAATCAAAACTTAAAATTCATGTCAAGGTTAGTTTCCTACTTTTTCCGAATTGATGCTAAACTCTTCCACAAAACTGAATTTTAGGGGGTGGGGCGTGAATGGAAAAATATTCTACGTCAATTTTCACTGTAAGGGCTACACAAGGGGCGCTAAGTCCACTGAATTAACTATGAACGGTTATCGGGCGTATTTAATACAAGCTCATTGTGTAAGCTATTTTGTCCCGTTTCAAAAACTGAAGTAAGTCTAACCGTTCCCAAGTTATTATAAGTATTGTTAATATGCCCACAATTAATATTAATCATACGCCATAAACAACCAAAATTAAAAGAGCAATTAGTCCTTTTGCAAACATACTTTCTGAGCGTTTTAAAAGCAACGAATACACTTCTTCCCCTTCTTACTTAAGAAAATTTTGCAATGGTTTATGGCAACCCTTTCCACATTCGCGTACCGTTCCGTTTCATTTCTCTTCTTTCAATCGCACAAGAAATTTATGCTAACAACAAATCGCAAGCCAAGCTAAAACGAAAACGAAAACAAACTGAACGACATTCCTCACACCAGTTGGGTAGCAAGCAAGCAAGTGTTCCCTTTGTTTGTGGAGGTTCGTGCAACTTTGGTTGTCAAGGCTGCCGTTGTTTCGCATTCGCATTTGCATTGCAACATTAATTTTCGCTTTGGCTCAACTCCGGGAAAAGTTTACCTTATTAGCTTTGTTGCAGAACAACAAATTAGTACAATCTAAACCGGAGCCGCGTGCGGAGACAACAATTTTTTTGGTTGCAATACCAAAAAAAGTTTCGTCTGTCGAACGTTTACGTTGGCAAAACGAACGAACGACCAGTAGTTGAGCAACACAACAACGACAACGTAGAGTTAAGTCTGTCAAAACGCGTTAGAAGAACGACGTCCACGACAAGAATGCATTGGGATTGGGATTGGCATTATGATCATCATTGGCACCGGCCATGGGACACCTTCTTATACCACAGCAAATGTCCGGTCACGACGCGGTATAGGCCAGCGCTAACCAGCTTCCCTTGGGACTACAGTCATTATGATTGTAGCTACAGCGTACCGGAATGGTGTCATCATTCTTGCCTAACGGATCGTGTTTACGTGGAGACCGGCGAAGAGGAGGACACCTGCGGCAAGGGTACCTACAAAGTGGTCATCGATGTGCATCACTTTAAGGCGGACGAGCTGAAGCTGAAAGTGAAGAATAATGACATTCTCATACTGGAGGGTCAGCACAAGGACGAGAGGGCGGCCAAGTCACCGGGCCTGTGCATCGAAAAAGCTTTTACGCGCAAATACAAGCTGCCGCGCAACTATGATGCCACCCTGGCGAAGGCCACTCTCTCCAAGGATGGCATTTTGTCCGTGATGGTGGCCGCTCCGCCTCCCTTGGATGATGCCGAGCGCGATATCGAAATACAGCAGACCGATTCGTATTTCGGCGCCCAGGATAAGGCTCTCGAAGACAAGAAGGAAAAGAGTGAAGAACCCAAATGAAAATTACTGAAAATCCGAAAATTCCTTAAGCAACAACGCAGCCACAATATTTTCCACAAACTTTGCAAACGTAGCAAATGAAATACAGCAACCCAGCACGGAAATGCTTACCGAGACAGGCACCCCAAGTTATTAAACCCAAAGAAACAACAGAAATAATTAAATAAATAAATATTGTATCACCACCTAGTAACTAAGACATGTAGTAAGTGTTAACCTAACCTAACCAAATGATATTCATCAGAACGTTCTAGAAGTCGACAGTAGCTGAGAATTCATCTTAAGATCTTTTAAACTAAACCCCCTCATCCACATAAACTAAACTCTAATATATACAAATAATCGTAGTTTCTAGTTAAAAAAAAAAACTAAACAAAAAAGTTGAGTCATAAATTAATACGTTTTACAGAGCGAAACATTAATATTCCCTTTTAAGTTGAATTTAAAATCTAACTTAAGTTAAAGCACCTTATCCGTTTGTTTTCTGGAATAACCATACAACGGTGAAAGTATTTCGAAATATATATGCAAAGTGTTTTCCCCAAACTGATGTGGAATTAACAAAGAATGAATATAAATTGAACAAGTGTTTTATTCCGGAAAGACAAAAAAAGTGAAAATAAAAGGCAACAAATGGAGAGATGAGTTCAAAGCCTTGGAAGAGAGAGGTTTCAACTTTGTTTTCCGATATTAAAAACCAAAATCCGTTGACAAATGCGAAAGATATGGGAAATATTGTCTTGATATGAAATAATTAATAACACTCATACGCCACATGTGACACAAAGTAATATTTTGCGTAAGTTGTAGAAATATTACGTTGCTGGGGTAAAAATATGTACCAATTTCGGCTATAAATTATGGTACCTCCTCCAGTGTTTAAGAAATTCTAGAGTTGTGGTGTAAAATCAGGCGCCAATCGTCATTTGATTAAGATCATGTTGCGAAATAATTTCACTTGATTTATCTTTAGTTGACTATCGGGGAGAGTTGTTGTCTTTAAGGCAAACAAACGACTACCATAATTTAATACAAATATTTTGGAATGGTTTGAAAGATTTTGTGGTTTTGTGTAACATATCCACATTGTTTAAATTACGAATCAAAGTCTATTCGTGAATAGTTTGCCTTTTGGCGACCAAGAACATTTAAAGCGATTTTGATTTAATTGATATAGAGTCCATGCGAAGATTGATATATTTTTAATTCTATTCATTTCAAATTGCTTCAATATATTAACTACATAAATAGTTTTCAAATGAGAAAAGTATTCAAATAATATTAATCATACGTCACGGTGGATGGAAATTATCTCTGGTTGGAAAGAATGTTGTAATTTCTAATTGTTTATCCAATTTGCCGGAAGTTTCAGATGTTAAAATTCCACACAGGGCCACAGAAGCCCGCATATTTTAAAGCTGCGATTTTAGATATGCGGAAATTGTTTTTATATCTTAACAGAGCCTAGAGTTATTTAAAGTATCTTAAAGAAATACGTTTTTAAGCTTAAGTGCATTATTTGTTCTACAAAATTTGAAGACCAAAACTATTTCATCATTAACAAAAGTTATAAAATAAATAAAAAATTAGAGAAATAAACAAATCTGAGTATACCAAGGAATTAATGAGTAAAACAAAGGAATTAGCTGAGAGTATACAGGATGAAATCAAGAGTTTAGTAGATATTACGAGTAAAATTAATAAGTATCAAATAAATATATCATATGACTGATGGCAAAGTCGTCAATGCTTTACATGGAAGTGACCAATATGTAATAACATTTATTTTATGATTTTTGAAAACCCCATGAGACTCCAAGAAACAATCGAGAAATATGTGCGATGAGAGCTTTTGAGAAAAAAGTGGGTTTATCAATTGAGGTACTGCCGAGCCAGTCATGGTAGTCATATGAATGATATTATGTTCCATTATTAAATGACAAAGTTCAATCAGAAAATTGAAAAATAATCAGTACTTTCTTTTTTATAGTCGATTCTAATTTGAAGCTTTAAAAAGCCCACTCTATACAACTAAATAATTTTTTCAAATTCTTTTACTTCTACAAGAAGGGTCATTACTTTTATATGTATCCATAGATTTTCTTCGAATATACCCTGACTTAATTGTTAAGAACTCAGCTATTAAGAACAAAATTCTCAAAAAGATTATTCTCTTATATAGTTCGCAAAGCCTTGTCCACGCTATTTAAACATAAATTAATAAATCATAATTTCTTTACAAAAATTGCGTCCACAAAGATTGTCATAACTTCCATTTTTATCCATAGAAGTCTTAGCTGTAAAATAGTTTAAGGTTTTCAAAAATCGTTTAACAGCTTCGAAAGTTATGATGAATATACCTAAATAGTTCCAAATTAATAGTACTCATACGTCACACGTGACTGGAAACATTTTCTCAATTTGACGGCATTTTTTCATCGTTAGTATGTTAGCTACATATTCAAAAACAAAATTAAATAGTTATCATTTAAATATTGAAAATTCAAGCTCGAGGTCAATTTTGGATTTATGGTATGTTATTTATTTGTTAACCAATATTTCGTCCTTCTTTGAAGAACATCATCAGGGTATAAATTGACAAATAAAAAAAACAACACTACGCGTATTAAATCTACGTCTCGTTCCGTCGCTTATTGGATTCTTAGCTTTAATTTTCAATATTTAAATAATCAATTAAAAATGTAGGGCGAATAGCAAAAATTCACATTTGAACAAAATTAAATATTATTCCGATCTTTTTCCGTTGTTTTTTGTGGCGGCAAAAAAGGTTTTTTTAAAAAAAAACTATATTTGTAAAATTATATAGATATTTAATGATTACAATCTGTACCTAAGCTAAAGAATGAAATCTGGGGAATAAAGTGTTATTCAGTGAACTTATTGCGAATATTAGAAATTACACTAAACACAATTTTGCAGAATAAATTCTTAGCTATAAAATAGTCTAAGGTTTTCGAAAATCGGTTAACAGCTTCGAAAGTTATGATGAATATTCCTAAATAGTTCTAAATTAAGAATACTCATACGTCACAGGTGACTGGAAACATTTTCTCTTACACGTTGCAGACATTGTTTGTTTTATCGTTATAATGTTAGCTATATATTGAAAAAAAGATGAAATATTTTTCCGATTTTTCTATTTTGTATGTTTTTGTGACAGCAAAGCATGAAAATAAAACAAAATTTTTTTTTTTTAATTGTTTTAAATTTTTTATGGGCCAACAAAAAAAATTTTTTTTTTTTGAATATTTTTTTCTCAATTTATAGGATACTGTTCTTAAACTGGTGTTTATATGTGAAAGCGACTTAGTAGCCACAATAATGACCTTTAATTGAACAAATATAGGGGTGTGATTGGATTTATGTTTCCAAAATTAATAATAATATTGGTTCATAGCAGCGACTTTATTGGTTCATAGCAGCGACTTTATTTTATAAATAATGGATGGTATTGTACGTATGTACTCACTCCTGCTTTGTTTTAAACAATTATTAATTTTAATCATATGTGGCGTATGATTAATATTAATCCAGATAAACTTAACAAATCCTGTAATAACTGCTGATCCTATTAACGAAATGGAGAGATTAAAATTAACAATTGAAAACAAGAAACTATGTTAATGTAACATCCATTTCCTTATGATTTATACAATTAATTCAAGGGTTTTAAATCAAGTTAAAGAAATGCGGATCACATTTTTTATGTTGGACAGTAAACTGATGCTTTAAGACTTCTCTGATGCTTCAGTTGCTTCATAATCTATCATTTATGGACAATATCTGTCTTATAAATATTAAATTACATTACAGTTTCCTCGCATTTCAACATTATACGAAATTGTTTGTGTTGAAAAAACTTTATGAAATTCTTGTCATGTACTTTCACTCGATTATGTTTGCATACATACTACTACATATCATCATGCATATGTTATAAAAAGGCTGACCAAACATTGTTCGTGGTGACAAAGCAGAAGCGTAAAACACAAGAGAAACTGGGCACAAAGAAGAAAATTGCATGAAGTGGAATGAATATCGAACGTTTTCGTACGCCAAGCCAATAAGGTTTAAATAAGCGGAAATAACAGAATTTCTTTATACTTGATTAAACACGAAGATTGACTGACGGCTAACAGATTGAGAGATAAGCGAGAAAGCGTAAAGCAAAATAATCGATGGCAGAGAAAAGAAATGGGATTTTAAAAAAAGGAAATGTAAAAAATGCTGGCTCTGAAACAAAGAGATGCGATGATTTCAAACGACAGGAAATGATATTGTTTTACCAATAGGTTATTTCGAAATTGTGCCCCTGTTTCCTCCTGCCAACAGTCAAACAGTTTCATATACGACGATATGCTTCCTCACAAATTTCAATTTCCTATTTGCCCCACACACACACACAATCGCAAATATTTCAATGGCATCATGCATTGTTCTGTTTGTCGGCCAAAAATTGCGGCTTTGTTGGTCGAACATACGTTTCGACCATATATCGATTGTGGTGTCGTTGTTGCATGGACGGATGGCTAGATGATGATGATGATGGTGCATGCATGTGGAAATTTTAACTCAATCATCACACACTCACACATGCATATGTACGTGTTTAGGCAATAGCCATTGGACTCAATTAACAAAACTCTAATAATATTATGATTGCTGGTGTGCTGGTGCAATTTGTATTGATGATGCTGTTGTTGATATATTAAATTGCCACGGACAACACCAACAACAGCACAACAACACAATTCCAACAATTATAGCCTCAATGATATAGGATCATAACAATATTCACATAATCAAAAGTTGAAAGTGTGATTATATACACAAACCGGAGTATTGTGCTCAGAGAGTGTAGATTGATAAGTAGGTTAATTATTAGCAAAACTAAAATGGAGTAATCTCTTAAATGTTAAGCTTTGCTGGGAAATTATGGATGAAAAATCTGCTATAGAAAAACAGAATATTTTCCATGTGGTGGAGTATGTGGTTAGGGAATAATTAGCAAAGGAAATATTTAAAATGTGAAGAATAAAGTCTTAGCTGTAAAATAATTTAAGGCTTTCAAAAATCGGTTAACAGTTTCGTGAGTTACGACGAATATTGCTAAATGGTTCATAATTAATAATACTCATACGTCACAGGTGACTGATAACATGTTCATGCATCAATTTAAGAAATTGTACGGATTTTTGAAAAAATTACGCTATATATTTATACATTTGAATACATACTTAGTGATTGCAAAATGTACTTTAGGGAGAAATCTGTTATTCGGGTATTTTTCGGCGAATGTTAGAATTTTCACTAAACACAAATTTGTTGAATAAAGTCGTCTTAGTTGTAAAATAATTTTGGGTTTTTCAAAATAGGTTAACAGTTTCGACAGTTATGACGAATATTGCTAAATAAATTGCTAAATTTTCAAATGGCATCCGTAATATTTCAAAAATTTAGGACTAAAATTATAAAATTTAATTTAATTAATTTAAGCTAAAGAATGAAATCTGGCAAATAAAGTGTCATTCAGGTAACTTATTGCGAATATTAGAAATTGTACTAAATACAATTTTGTAGAATAAAGTCTTAGCTGTAAAATAGTGTAAGGTTTTCAAAAATCGGTTAATAGCTTCGAATGTTATGATGAATATTCCGAAATAGCTATAAATTAATAATACTAATACGTCACAGGGGACTGGAAATATTTTCTCTTAAACTTTTAAGGAAATGTATTAATTTTGAACAATTTCAGATAGCATATGCTAGATCCGCAATACTTCTAAAATTTTAAACACTAAATTTATAACATATAATACGAATTTAGTGACTACAAACTGTATTTAAACTAAAGAATGAAATCTGGGAAATAAAGTGTTATTCGGGGGTCTTATTGCGAATATTAAAAATTACAGTAAATACAATTTTGTAGAGTGAAGTCTTAGCTGTAAAATAGTTTAATGTTTGCAAAAATCGGTTAAAGGCTTCAAAAGTTATGAAGAATATTGCTAAATATTTTGAAATTAATAATACTCATACGTCAC
Source organism: Polietes domitor (assembly GCA_947397865.1). Lineage (NCBI taxonomy): Eukaryota > Metazoa > Arthropoda > Insecta > Diptera > Muscidae > Polietes > Polietes domitor. The sequence continues at coordinate 179,562,727 of OX377619.1, forward strand.
AGGAGACTGGAAATGTATTCTCTTAAAAACTTAAGGAAATGTGTTGATTTTAGAATAATTTCAGATGGCATACATTAGATCTGTAATTTTTCTAAAATATAGAGCACTGAATTTTTAAAATTGAATAGAGTTTCAATGATTGCAAGCTGTACTTTAGCTAAAGAAATAAATCTGGGGAATTTGTTGCGAATGTTTCGTTAATGAAATTTCATTGAACACAAATTTGAAGAGTAAAGTCTTAGCGGTAGCACTATTTAAGGTTTTCAAAAATCGGTTATGAGCTTTGAAAGTTATGATGAATATTCTTAAATAGTTCCTAATTAATAATACTTATACGCCACATGTGACTTGACATATTCTCACTTAAAATGTTAAAGAAATGTATTGATTTTTGAAAATTTGCAAATGGCGTCCCTAATATTTCTAAAATTTAAAAGACTAAAATTATAAAATTTAATACATATTTAGTGACTACAAACTGTACTTAAGCTAAAGAATGAAATATGGGAAACAAAGTGTTATTCAGGGAACTTGTTGCAAATTTTAGAAATTGCACTTAACAAAATTTTGTAGAATAAAGTCGTAGCTGTAAAATAGTGTAAGATGTTCAAAAATCGGTTAAGTGCTTCGAATGTTATGATGAATATTGCTATATAGTTCTAAATTAATAATACTCATACGATCAGGGATTTTGTTAAGAATGTTGAATGTCACCCTAAACACAAATTTGTAGAGTAAAGTCTTGGCTGTAAAATTACTTAAGATTTTCAAAAATCGGTTAACAGCTTCGAAAGTTATGACGGATATAGCTAAATAGTTCCAAATTAATAATACTCATACGTCACAGGTGACGGGAGTCATTTCACATCAAAATGTTAAGGAAATGGATTAATTTTAGAAAATTTTCCTATGGAATATGACAGACACTGGGTACTGCTAAATTTTAGAACAGTCTATTTATAAAATTTAATATATATTTAGTGATTACCAAGTGTATTTTAATTACAAAATTCTGGGGCATTAGATGTTACTCGTTGCGTGTGAGGTTTTGAGTGCGCCTAGCCTTCAGAGAGCCGAGGTTTAGGTACGGCCAAGATTGTATGATTTTTTTAGCCACAGTTTCATAAAATTTTTGAGTTAAAATACTTGTGAAATCCTATTTATTATTAATTGTTATGAAAGTATTGTACAATACAATCAGACAAATCGAAATTTGCCAAAATTGTATACAATTTCCAAAAGATATGGGCTACATAAAAAATAATATTCCATTAGTAACACTTATTCGCCACCTATCACGAAAAATCACAACTTTTTAGAATTTAAATAAGTAATTTAATTTAAGGAAATCCTTTGAATTCAAGTTCCCAATGGAAACAGGGAGAGATTCAGGTGTTAATAACCGCAAAAACATCACAATTGGATCGTAAATTTTAATTTCTAAATAATTAAAACGACCACTCGTGCGTATTATTGATATTAATTGTGAGATCACTTAAGACAAATAGCTACAACTCCCTCATTTCAAAACTTGAGAGGATTATAGAATCTACATATTTTCCAAGAGTAATTCTTTGCCAATTCCAATGCCCTTTTCATCTTGTTGTTAAGTACTGACAAGAATATATAATGCTTAAGCCATTTATTGATTTCGTTGAGTGTGCCATATAATAGAGTTCTGAGAAATTGCAGACATTTGCCTCATCATTCACCACAATTAATATAAATCGTAAGCAGCGGGGAGCAGTCATTTGTTTGTCATGTTTGTTTCAATGAAACTCAAGGATAAATATGTTTCGGCAAGATTGATGGAGTAGACCAAATAAATAAATGAAAGTTTATAAGATAACACACAGTGTTGTGGAGATATAAACAAATTTCAAGCCTAAGAATTTAAAGAACATTTGGAAGATATAATTAAATAGGAGATAATTGGTAGAAAATTGTTAATGACGAAGTCCGATAAGTTCTGTTAGTACAGGTAAAAGTGTTGTAGAAATTTGTAGAATAAGGTCTTAGCTGTAAAATAATTTAAGGTTTCCAAAAATCGGTTAACACCTTCGAAAGTTATGATGGATTTTGCTAAATAGTTCCGAATTAATAATACTCATACGTCACATGTGACTGGAAACATTTTCTTTAAAAACTTAAGGAAATGTATTGATTTCTGAACATTTTCAGATGCCATATATTAGATCCATAATATTTCTAAAATTTAAAATACTAAAGTCATAAAGCTGTACTTTAGCTATAGGGAGAAATCAGGGGAATTTATTGCGAATGTTAGAAAATTCACTAAACACAAATATGTAGAGTAAAGTCTTGGCTGTAAAATAATACAAAGTTTTCCAAATTCCGTTAACACATTTGAAAGTTATGAAGAATATTGGTAAATAGTTGCAAATTAATAATACTCATACGTCACAGGTGACAGCAAAGATATTATCTTAAATGCATTGATTTTTGAACATTTTCTGATGAAATTTTTAGTAATATTTCTAACAGTTTAAAATACTATAGTTAGTATAGCAAATAAATAAATGAAAGTTTATAAGATGACACTGTGTTGTTGTGATATAATCAAATTTCAATAAATCTAATTTAGAAAATATATTTAAACATGATATAATTGGGTGAAATTCTCAATGAAGAAGTCTGATAAATTCTGTTAGAACTGATAAAAGTGTTGAACAATCGGAAATCTATAAAAAATTGCAAGCAAAGTTTGAAGATTTTTTCTAAGCATGGCAATTAATTATATATTTTGTAGAATTATTTATAAGAGATATAAAGTGTCTTGTTTCATACATAAATAAAAACTGCTCAAACATATTTTCCTTCTCTACAAATATAATTAAATTTAAATGTATATATTGTAATGATAATTCCGGAGTCCGCTTTAAAAATGTATTGAATGTACTTTAAATAATGTTTAAACATATGCCATAGGTGCGTATGATTGATATTAATTATGGAATAATCATAGAAAAACTATCTACAGTTTCCAAGTAGTTCATGTCATGACTGTCTTAGATATCATAATAGAATCTAAAGATATTGCTTGTTTCATCAATAAATATAAACAACTCAAACATATTTTCCGTTTCTACAAATATAATTTAATTTAAATGTATATATTAAAAATCATTTCCTTGTTTAGCTCTCTGTCTCTCACTTCACTTCACCTTAGAGATGACACTGCTCGAAAGCAATTTCATATTTCCATTTCTCTTATTGTTTTCCACTTACCTTGTTGCTTTGGTGGCATTAACAACAATACCATCTTTATACCATTGAAATTGCATACGTGCCGATCCCTGAGCGGTGCAAGACAATATAAACTGACTGTCTTCACGTATTATTTGCTTTTGATTGACAGATAAGTCCTTAAGTGAAAAGCGAAGAAAGAAAACGAAATTCAATTCAATGAAAGATTCATTCATTTCACACATTTTTTCTCATATTTACCATTAGATTTAAAGGGGGATTCTCATCGAACAAATGATAATTGGAAACCAGGGTTATATTGCCAATGCGTCCTCGCTCCACCATGCGTGTAATGGCTTCGCGTATACGATTGGAGTCGCCCTTAACACCAAAGAAATGAAAGGTGATGTCTAAGCGATCTGTGCTGTTGGAGATCAATTCCAGATCGCTGATTTTGGTGATGTTAAAATTGCGTAGAACACGTGAAAGCTGGAAGTAAAGAAATAGAAACATAAATTAGATATCTGGTTTAATATTTATTTAAATTTTTATAATTTAAAGGGATTGAATTTGGTATACATTGGGAGAAGGCGTAATATCAAACAATTTATTCGGATATAAGGCGTTACATTTTATTCGGTTCGGATATCGTGGTAAGAAAAAAATGATGATAGATGATTCTACATCAGTATATTAATATCAATCATACGTCAGGGTGTTCGTATTTTATGATTATCATTAAAAATTTGAGAGAAAAAGAAATTATTAAGTGTTTAATATTTATTTAAATTGTTGATCATTTAATGGAACATTTTTTATTCATATAATTAAGTATACAGTAGACGAAAGCACTGTATCTTTGCTATATTTTACATGTTATTCGGTCATAATATCATTGTGAGAAAAAAAGTTATAGATGTTTCGGCAAAAACATCCATACATTAATATCAATCATACGTCAGGGTGTACATTAGGGCGTACCTCAAAAAAAAAGTTCGCCGTACACCTTCGAATATGAAGTATTATTGAAAGGTAGTTTCAAAAAAAAAATTTTATTTTTTTATGCCGAACGTAGGGGTCGCGCTTTTACATTTTTCTATATAACTTGTATTTATAAACGGATTTTAAAGTGTGATACATCGATGTTTTTGTCTCGACGAGGCCGATTTTTTTGTCTTTGAAGTCATTGAGCTCAAGCACCCCCTTCTGGTACTTACCCATCATTTCTCAGTTGCTACTACCCTAATGTACCACTCTAATAATCGAAAATTAAAGCTCGCATAAAATCATGAATCATGTTTGAGCTCAATGACTTCAAAGACAAAAAAATCGGACAAAAACATCGATGTATCACACTTTAAAATCCGTTTATAAATGCAGAAGTTATATAGAAAAATGTAAAAGCGCGACCCCTACGTTCGGCATAAAAAAATAAAAAAATTTTTTTTGAAACTACCTTTCAATAATACTTCATATTCGAAGGTGTACGGCGAACTTTTTTTTTTTTACTTGTAACCTGGTACGCTCTAGTGTACATATTTTATGATTATCATAAAATGCCTATAATTTGTAAGTCTTGTTCTTTTATTAATGTAAATCAGTATAGACTCCATAGAAACCCACAGCTTGACATTGATTTGTACTCCCTTTGACCTTGTCATGACCTTTTTTCTTGCTAAAACTCTCTGTTTGCAAATTCTATCACTCCACCTACGCCCACCCTTTTGAGCTAATCAATATTTTTATGATTTCGTACCACAACTCGCTGGCTCATAAACTTTTCATTTTGATTAAATTCATGTCATTTATTCATATTATGTTATAAATATCGTCGTCATCGACAACGTTCTCATAATATGGTAAGTAACTTGAAAGACGTACTACTTCGACTACTGCTACTGGGGGTAAAAACATAAAAACAAAACAACCAATAGAAAATGTTCGTTCGTTTGAGTAGACATCGCTGAGATTTATTAACATTGTTTGCAAAAAAGAGAAAAAAACACCAGAAAACAAAAACGAATAGAGCTAAAGCACAGCAAAGTATATTTATGACATAAACAATAATAAAAAAGAAAAAAAAAAACGTAGTAACATGTCAAGGATATTTCGTACATAAATCCTTGAATAATTCAATGATTAAGCAAATAGGAAATATTTATGCTAAACTAGGAAATGATGGCAACAAAATTATGGAAAGTGAAATGCGAAAACTATTTGAGGCACTGACAGTTATTGGAATTGTATAAGTTCCATGAAAATCAAAGGGTTAACGAACTGGGAAAGAGTAAACAAGAGTATATATTGATAAGTAGGTTAATTATTAGTAAAACAAAAATAGGGTAATCTATGAATATTAGGCTTAGCTTGAAAATAATGATGGAGAAATCTGCTATGGAAATATAGAACAAGTTCTATTTAGTTAGGAAATAGTTAGTAAAGGAAATATTGCAAATACAAATTTGACGAATAAAGTTGGGAAAATTATAACGTTTATTGCTAAATAGTTCCAAATGAATAATTCTCACAATTTACATGTGGCCAGAAACATTTTCTCTTAAAAATTAAATGGAATATATTGATTTGCTACGATTACAAACTATACTTTAGCAAATGAGAGAAATCTGTCGAATAAAGTGTTAAAAACAAATTTGCAGAGTTAAGTCTAGGCTTAAAAATAATTCCAGGTTTTCAAAAATCGGTTAACAGCATCGAAAGTTATGACAAATATTGCTAAATTGCTTCAAATTAATAATACTCATACGTCACATGTGACTGGATATAATTTATCTTAAAAATGTAATGAAATGTATTAATTTTTGAAAATTTTGAGTTGTAACATGTTAGACACTGGGTATTTTCAATATTTAGAACACTCGAATTATAAAATTAAATATATATTTAGTGTTTGAAAAGTGTTGTCTAGCTATAGGGAAAAATATTGGGTGGGAATAAAGTGTTATTTTCAGGGATTTTAATGCGAATGTTAAAAATTGCACTAAACACAGATTTGTAGAATAAAGTCTTAGCTGTAAAATAATGTAAGGTTTTCAAAAATCGGTTAAATGCATCGAAAGTTATGGCGAATTTTGTTAAATAGTTTTAAATTAATAATACTCATACGTCACAGGTGACTGGAACAATTTTCTCTTAAAAATGTAATGAAATGTATTAATTTTTGAAAATTTTGTGTTGTAACATGTTAGACACTGGGTATTTTCAATATTTAGAACACTCGATTTATAAAATTAAATATATATTTAGTGTTTGAAAAGTGTTGTCTAGCTATAGGGAAAAATATTGGGTGGGAATAAAGTGTTATTTTCAGGGATTTTAATGCGAATGTTAAAAATTGCACTAAACACAGATTTGTAGAATAAAGTCTTAGCTGTAAAATATTGTAAGGTTTTAAAAAATCGGTTAAATGTATCGAAAGTTATGGCGAATTTTGTTAAATAGTTTTAAATTAATAACACTCATACGTCACAGGTGACTGGAACAATTTTCTCTTAAAAATGTAATGAAATGTATTAATTTTTGAAAATTTTGTGTTGTAACATGTTAGACACTGGGTATTTTTAATATTTAGAACACTCGATTTATAAAATTAAATATATATTTAGTGATTGTAAAGTGTAGTCTAGCTATAGGGAAAAATATTGGGAATAAAGTGTTAATTTCAGGGATTTTATTGCGAATGTTAAAAATCGCACTAAACACAGATTTGTAGAATAAAGTCTTAGCTGTAAAATAATGTAAGGTTTTCAAAAATCGGTTAAATGCATCAAAAGTTATGGCGAATTTTGTTAAATAGTTTTAAATTAATAACACTCATACGTCACAGGTGACTGGAACAATTTTCTCTTAAAAATGTAATGAAATGTATTAATTTTTGAAAATTTTGTGTTGTAACATGTTAGACACTGGGTATTTTTAATATTTAGAACACTCGATTTATAAAATTAAATATATATTTAGTGATTGTAAAGTGTAGTCTAGCTATAGGGAAAAATATGGGAAATAAAGTGTTACTCAGGGAAATTGTATCGTATATTAGAAATTACACTAAACACAGATTTGTAGAATAAAGTCTTAGCTGTAAAATAATTTAAGGTTTTCAACAGTCGGTTAACAGCTTCGTTAGTTATGACGCAAATGGCTAAGAAGTTCCTAATTAATAATACTCATACGTCACAGGTGACTGGGAACATGTTCTATTAAATAGTTAAGGAAATGTAATGATTTTTATCATTTGAAACTTTGTAGTCCTTTTAAGACGCAACAAGATGAGTAAGTGAAGTGACTCTAAAAGCGAATTAACTCCATTTCATCTATTATTTAAGACGTATATTACCGGATCTAGTGTAATATGTACTGGTGGACGGTGTTACAAACTTTACGTTAGCTTAAGAGAGAAACTTGGAATTAAATAATTTATAATATCATCATCTTCAATCATCTTCTTTTATATAATACCATATTTGCGCAATATACAATAAATTGAAAACACTGTGAAAATTAACTACATTTGGGTCATTTCGATACCGAAACACAACATGAAAATTGTTAAGGCATTAAGTTTTTTAATTATTCCGCATTGGAGTCGGGATTAGGTTTTGATATAAGAAGGCATCATTTAAGGATGTACAGATATTCCCGGTGTCAATTTTAAAAACATAATGTACTTTAAAGAAATCTTAAACATTTTCCATAGGTGCGTATGATCGATATTAATTATGGAACAATTACAGAATATAATCTATAACTTCTGAGCAGCATATATTATGGCTGCCTTAGAGATGAGAATAGAATCTGAACATTGCAACGAGATAGTTCCATAGCCGATTTTGAAGCGAACAGCTACGTGAATGGGCTTCCATCCGTAATAATTACGTAATTCGAAAAGCAGAATAGAAAGTTCAACATCAAATGACCTTGGGAACTATAATAAGGTTTAAAAAAAAGCTGATAAGTAGATCTCGGATTTTTGCATATTTTTCATCCGATTGGAAATCAAATTTGTATTTAGAAGTTCTATCATTCAGATATAATATATTGGAGATCATGTCGAAAATAAGATAAACCAATGCAAAAATTGTACAAAAAATTACGCCAAAACATTTTGCATATGCAAAATATTGGAGGTCTACTGATAAATCAGAACAATTTTCAGAATTTTCAGAAAAATTGTGGTGTTCGAGTTATTTATATAAAAGCGAAATTCACAGTATGAAAAATCACATAAGGAGGAGGGAAAAATCTTTTCCCGATTTTTTGCTTTCTGTTGCTTTTTTAGTATTGTAATGTAATGGGAGATTTGCACAAATCTACTCTTCAACTAGAGTAGTTGGCAGCATTCTATGTGAAAGAGTAACCTGAGAACATCAGAGCGTATGATTGATTTTAATTGAGAGGTTAACATGGAAAATGGTTCATAACTACAAAACCATTAAAGTTAGAAATGCTAATCGAATTACAAAGGGAAGTTGATATTTTAAAGCATTTTTAGGAAATGTCTTTAGATGTTAATGGCTTACCAAAAAAACTGGTAACACCGTGCGAAAATTTTACATTTATTTTATTGAACCTGAACAAGACCATATACATATGAAACTAGAGATAGAGGAAGGAATACTGTGTACCAAATTTTCTCATTTTTACAGATCTTGTATTTTTCAAAGGATATATATGTTTAAATAATTAATTTAGTGTTTTTTTTTGAAATATTGATTACAGACCAAAAAAAAATGCAAACGAAAAAACAAAAATTTAGTTTTTTTTTTAATATGGATATCAAAGAGAAGAATATATTTTAAAAATACTTTAAATATCACGCTTCTATCTGTATTAGTTTAGCATTAACAATCATTTCAAAATTTACCCTTATTTAATTAATTTATTCATCTTTTACTGTTAAAGGGTGAATTTGAAACGGCTGTCAATACTAAACTAATGCATTAGTAGAGGTATGAAATTTGAAGTATTTTTAACAGATACTCTCCTCTTTCATGTGATATTCATATCGCCTGTTCATGGCTCTCTAAAGTATAAAAAAAATATTTCATTATTAATTATTTTCCCCTTATTTAATTAATTTATTCATCTTTTACTGTTAAAGGGTGAATTTGAAACGGCTGTTAATACTAAACTAATGGCGGTAGAGGTATGAAATTTGAAGTATTTTTAACAGATACTCTCCTCTTTCATGTGATATTCATATCGCGTGTTCATGACACTCTAAAGTATAAAAATAAATTATTTAGACAAATATATTCTTTGGATATAAAAAGTCATGTAAAAAGCAGAAAAGATCACCAGCTGAAAAACTGAGTACACAGTTTTTCTACATAGTATCTCTATTTGCATACGCAAATGGTCAGGTCCAAAAAGTACTGTCGCACGGTGTAATCATTAGATGTTGAATGTATGTATATCGTACAAATATGCAAATAGGTTTTATCTCGACAAAAAATTGTAAATGTGCACACAATAAACGATAAGGATAGGTTAAACACGTTAGTAGAAAATATCCTTGAAACTTTGGACGAAGAAAAAACTTAAAAAAATAATAGAAACTTTCTAATGTCAACAAAACATTTAATAATAAAACGATTGAAAGACAATGTTTAGCTAATATTACATGCCTAAGATTTTTATAAAAATAAGGATTTAGAGCTGCTTATGTAAAAGGAAAACCACAGATATATGCCTAGATAGCCTGTATTACAAGTATACGAATCTTTTTCAAAGAATCTAGAGAAACTACCAAGAATATCAATAAGAACGGAACAATTGATTTGTTTCTTCACAAAGTTCTATCGGGCTTTATAGTCATAAATTTTGCCAATGAGGATGAAACCACCACTGAATACAGTCGGATGGTCTTGTCCACATTTGAATCTTGGCGTTTCTTCAAGGTATGTGAGCAGAGTAGAAATTTGTCCAACCTATATAAATATACAAATTGTGTGAGCAAATTGAAAAATTGTACCACCGAGCGTATGATTAATATTAATTTTTAGGTTGGTTCAGAAAAATTAATATTACTCATTAACGAAAAAATATAGAAATGATTTGCAAATTCATTTCTAAAGCCAACATTTCACGACCAAATACATATTTCGTGCTGCCTTCGTGAGTTACACTAAATTGTTGTTTAGTTTATCCCTTTATATATCACCGTTTTTCCGCATGTGTACTCTTCTTATCACAATTTATTCTAATGTTGAATGACACAACAATAAAACGAAAACACGACAAATTGTCATAAACCATGAACTAAAATTCCGAAAATAGAACGAAATGGCATAAAATTATGATATCGATAAACAATCAGAGTTATTCATGCGCCAAGCATTTAGATATGTATTTATACATCATCGTCATCCGAGAAATGTATATGTTATCTCTACGAACAGTGAGCAGTGAACAGTTCTGTGGACCACAAAGACTTTGTGGTATTTTTATGGCAGTTACAATGACAGTCGTACAATCGTATGATGTGACACAGACATATAGATCAAATGAAATGGAATATAAATTAATTAAAATCGAGAAAAAAAGGATATTAAGTTTTGTGGTCTATAGTGGGAGATAAAAATATGAGGAAAAAAAGTTCTAGTTTAAATATTTATGGATTGTGCGGGGAAATGGGCTTAGTATTGAATTCCCTTGGGATGGGTATGTTGGGTATGTTGTCGTGGAAAGCCATTAATGATGATAAATATATTTATTCGACTTTAAGCGAGTTTGGCAACGAAATACCTCCTTTGGGATTAAGGTACAGAGACAGGTAGTTTGCTCGTGAAACACTGGGCAATAAAACTGAGGGGATAATGTGGAATGTATAGAGAAAATGATACACACAGACTTGCGGATATATCTGTATTTTTGTAGATAATTTCCTTTATAAAGTAATTTGTATACCACTTTTGCCCTCCATTGTACTTTATGCACAAGATAGCTACAAACTATATGAACATTATTTTGTTTTAACAGAAATCTTTTTTTCTCAAAATTGTAAATATTTAATATGGTCTTAGTACAGCAACTACCACAACCACACTAGCATCCAGGCACCACTCTCTCTCTATTTATCTATGACCACGATTCCCCCGACTATTTTGTGCCCTATAAAAAAAAAACAGCACAGGTAAAAACATCATAGTGCGGGATAAGAAAAAGCCATAAGTTTTTATATACCAGGGTATTGTTACAGTAGAACAGTTTTTTCTCCTGTTTTTGGTTTCTGTGGAAGGAAGCTGCTGTTGCGCTGTTGTTGTTCTAAATGTAATAACCATTAAATGTTAAACGATAACCATGAAAATCACTAGAGTACATTATATTGTACATATATTTATTCTACATTTTGTCGTTGTTGTGGCTCAAAGAAATCCCAAACAAATCTAAAGTAAAGGAAGCGTAAAGAAATATAAAAATGGAAAATGGAAAACTCACACAAAAAGGAGAGGGAAGAATCTCGTCCCGATTTGCTTTTTTTACTTTCTATTTAAGATGTTGTTAAAATGGTTAGCGTTGTCTTGTCTTTAAGAAGTTTCGTAATGTAAGGGGAGTTTACAGTACAAATCTACTCTTCAACTAAAGTAGTTGGGCTTATACATATGTGAAAGAGTAAAGAAGAGAACACCAGAGCGTATGATTGATATTAATAGAGAGGTTAATAGGGAAAATGGTTCATAACTACAAAACCATTAAAGTTAGAAATGCTAATCAAATTACAAAAGGGAAGCTAACATTTTAAAGCATTGTTTAGGAGCTACTACTTGACATTAATGGCGTACTTGTTGTAGTGATAACCATTAGATGTTGAATGTTTATAAATCCTTATGAAAATAATTTCAAATTCATACATATGTAAATAGGTTTTATCTCGACAAAAATTTAAATGTGGACAAAATAAGGGATAAGGACAGAGGTTTGGCCTCTCGTTAAACACATTAGTAGACAAAAATCCTTGGAACTTTATAAACATTTAGTCACAGGACATGGAGAAGAAAACATATAAATAAATTATAGAAATTTTCTGATGTGAACAAAATCTATAACTGTACATTTTGGACCTGAACAAGACCATATCGTCCTCTTAAAATAATAAAAACCTATGAAGCTTTGGGTGTTTTGAGATAATCGTGTTTTTTTTGTCAAATCCAGTGTTTGAATAATATTTATATTTATTGCTGATTTTTCTACAAATTGATAATGACGTGCCTACTCTGTGAACTGGTCAATTTATTATTTTTTTCATATCCTTTTAGGACGGACGAGCATTTTTGAGTGAAAATTTATACGCTATTTTGTCCAAAGACCTTTTGACCCACTCTGTGGATCTAGAATTTGACCAAATTAGGACCAGACATAGAAACAATGGTGGAAATTAAAAATATGCAATAAACAATAATATACTATTAGGCCATAACATCGTAAAATATCCTTTTCCGAGCTATTCGGCCAGCATTTTGGCATTCTCTTTCTAATTTCTATCCATATATTTTAGATTAAAGCTAGCATCTCTCCTATTTAGCTTCCTTGGGTGGTCACTTCGGGCTTTATTTTTAATAGTATTCATGTCTTGAAATACAATTTGAGCTGTTGATTTACATAATTTCAAGAGATTCGATATTTCACCAAAATATTGGTTTACCACTATTTTTCGAACATTTGCTAAAATTTCTTTTCGATGATCCATTGTCACAAGAAATATACTACATTCAACTGTCCAACTAATAAACTTCGAAGTCTAAAATGTAGCGCAAAAAATAGAAATTAAAATATGGTTACTTTTCCGGTATTTTCCTGCAGAAACCAACAAAATGAAGCATAACATGTAGGTCGAATGTAGACTTTTGTCAATTTCGTGAATATTTTTCCAAGTTAGTGGTTAAATACGGATTTTTTGGTACAGTTTGGACCTGAACAAGACCAAGTCCTCTCAAAATAATAAAAACCTTTAAATGGTTGGGTGTTTTGAGATAATCGTGTTTATTTTTTGACAAATCGCGTGTCTGAATACTATTGCATTAAATACTGTATAATTTGATTGTTGAGTATTGAAACTGGAGGTCAGTGTGATTTTATTTTGTAATTGTTATTCAAGTCAAGTACTAAAGGTCGAATACAAAAATTTGAAAACAACACAATTGAATTAAATATTTACTTTTATTGTGGACTTTTCTTCAACTGGATAAAGACTTTCATATTCTGTAAACTGGCCAATTTATTATTTTCCATATATCCTTTAAGGACGGGAATTTTTGAATGAGAAATTATGGGCTATTTTTCCAATAACCTTTTGCCCACTTTGTGGATCTAGAATTTGGACCAGACATAGAATCAATGATGGATGAAATTCTAAATATACAATAAAAAACAATAGACTATGGGCACATATGGTATGATATACGTCGGGAAATATAGGTGAAATTAAATTTTTAGTTTTTCATTTCCCACAAAATTCCAAAGGACACAATTTTCAAAAAATTATTTAAAATACTTATTAGCACCCTATTATACTGGTGTAAATGCCAAATTAATTAAGAGAATATAAAAATACTTCAAATTGCAAACTTCTATCTGCATTAGTTTTGCAGTGACAACCATTTCAAGTTTTTGATCTTAAAAAATAAAATATGAAAAAACTAAGGGGTAAACTTGAAACAGAAACTGATACTTGAAATTGTTGTTAATGCTGAACTAATACAGATAGAAGCATGATATTTGAAATATTTTTAATAGATATTCTCCTCTTTAATTTGACAATGATATCGTTATTATAGGGTGCAAATAAGAATTTAAAATTATTTTTGAAAAATTTTATCCTTTGGAACTTTGCAGTCCTGTGAAGGAACAACAGGATGAGGTAATGAAAAACTAAAAACACCAATTAACTTCATTTAGCTTATAATTTCATACGTATATTATCCACTTAAAGTGTAACAATTTTTTTTAAATTGTCGTAATGTGTCATATTGAGGGGAGCGATATAGACATAAAACTACAGATCGTCATTCATTAACATTTATCAAAAAAGTATGCTTTTATTTAAAAAAACCTTATAAACCTGTGATAAATGTCTCTGAATATGATCTCGCATGTAGAAAAAAAAACGGTGTACTCAGTTTTTCATGTGCTGGTCTTTTTAGAGAATTTTAAATTCCAAAGGATGTAGAAGTTTTAATAATTTATATTCATACTTTTGCGAGTCATAGCATGGCGATGAGGGTATCAAATGAAAGAGGAGAATATCTGTTAAAAATACTTCAAATTTCATGTTTCTATCTATATTTGTATATTAGCATCACATTAATTTCAAGTTTCCCCCATAGTTTATTTAGTTTATTAAAATTTTATTTTTTTTTTGAGGGCAGAATTGAAATGGTTGTTAATACTAAACTTATATAGTTTGAAACATGGAATTTAAAGTATTTTTAACATACATTCTCCTCTTTCATTTGACTCTTATACCGGTGTCATAGGGTGTACATAGGTATTTAAAATAATCATTAAAAAAATGCATCCTTTTCAACTTTGTAGTCCTGTGAAAGCAAATGACTCCATTTTGCCTATAGTTTCAGAAGAACTGCATCCGGTTCAAGTGTAATATGGACTGTTGGACGGTGTAATAACACCGTGAAACCTATTGAAGGACGCTATAAAGGCAAGATAATTCAAACTCTTATAGCTGATATATGCTGGACATTGTTTGATAATATTATAGAATTGCTAAGAGCTAAAAGAAAAAAATAATAAATAAAATACCTTGTTTAAATACCCATATTGGTACCGATATTTCATTAATATATTTTATACCTACAGGTTTGTTTTGTTCAACGAATAATAGTAGAATATTTTTTCCATCCACACAACCCCCCTAAATTTTAATTAAAATTAATTTATTAAATTTAGCTTTTTCACAAAAAGGACCAAAAATACCCCTATATTGAAGAGCTGGAGGGTTAAAGGGTTTCACAAAAATGTTCCTCGTAGTTTTCTAAGTAATAGTAGATGGTTAATTGACAAGTCTGCAGCTAATATTTCTGTTTTTTTTTTTTTGGGAAGTATCTGCTTCCCAGCCAATGCATTTGAATGCTCCAGCAATATTCGAATAAATATTGATATTTTATATATATATTATATCTACAGCTTTCTTTTGTTTGATGACTTATAGTGAAATTTGGCGTAGAACATTTCTTCCATTCACACTACCACTCTAAAATTCTGTTTTATGGGAGACATTAGAACGAATTCGGAAAAGGTACGAAATTAACCCTAAAATAAATTTTAAATTCTGATACTGTTTCGTGCATTTAAGTCATATTTAGAGTTTTGCTATATTTAGAGATTTATAGCAGAATTCAATGGCAAATATTTTTGTAGAACATTTTTAACCGTTTTAGGGGTGTTTTTACCTTTTGCAAAAAAAAAACATTTTGCATAAAAAGGACCAAAAAGACACTTATACCGAGGAGCGACAGGATCAAAATGTTCCACAAAAGTAGTAGTAGTGTTTTAAGTAATATTGTTGAACACAAATATTTTTTGACTCGTGAAACCACCCTGCTTTGGGGGTGTTTTTACCCTTTTGTACTAAAGGTACTAAAATTACCCATATATTAAGGAGCTAGAGGGTTAAAATGTTCCACAAAAATGTTCCTCGTTTTGTTTAAGTAATATTGCTGAATACCAATATTTTTTGACCCGTGAAACCACCCTACTTTGGGGGAGTTTTCTTACCCTTTTGTACAAAAGGTACTAAAATAACCCATATATTAAGGAGCCAGAGGGTTAAAATGTTCCACAAAAATGTTCCTCGTTGTGTTTTAAGTAATATTGCTGAACACATCACATACCTACAGTGTAAGGATCACAAGGTTTCACATGACTATTCATCATAACAATGTCTTAGGGGTGTTTTTACTTTTTTTTACAAAAAAGGACCAAAAAGACCCCGAAATTAAGAAGCTAAAGGGTTAAAATATTCCACAAAAATGTTCCTCGTAGTGTTCTAATTAATATTGCTGAACACATGTTATACTTAAAACGTCAAGATCACAAGGTTTCCTATGCCAATTCAACATAAGAATGTGTAAAGGGGGGGTTAATATTGGCACCCCTCTAAAATGACCACCATAAGTAAAAGTGAAAAATACACCGAACACCTTCTATGAGAATCCGTTGCTAGAAATCTGTTATTTTCGAAAAAGTTTCTCTTGGTTGCTCGGTTTTACTTTCTCCATCCAGATTACACAGTATTTGCATTTTTCTTTATTTTCAAATATGAATTATGACAGAAAATTGATTAATTATCACAATTAATTGAATTGAAAAACAATCATCATGTTTTTGCTATGTCTAAAGCACGTCTTCGTTTTGAGAGTGTTTACAAAATAGTCTACATATTCTCTAGTTCTTACTTTGATATATCTGCCTATTTTAAGCTCAATACTGGATCTATATATTTAATCTGTGGATCCGAAGAAGTCCAGTAATACTACGCCTCTAGTGCGTATAATTAATATTAATTCGAAGATTAACACAATCATAGTGCGTATGATTAATAATAATTCCTATAGTAATACTACGTCTCTAGTGCGTATGATTAATAATAATTCAAATTTTTACAGAAAAAATAAATTTCAAAGCCAAAACGGGAAATGTGTTAGCACACATTTCCGCGTAGTCAACCCATGCTGTGCGGTAGGTAGGCTGTTCATTATATGTCGCTATAATTCTTTCCGCGAATTCAATACCTTTCAAATGAGAAGTTTTCAGGAAACCAAGAAGAGTTCATATGAGTTTCGAGACGCAATGTGGTTCGGGCAAAAAATGATGGCACACACATTTCCACACTTCAACATGCCATATATTGTGTATTGCAGTAATTCGTTCCGCGAACTCAATACCGTAAAGTCGATGAAAGGATAATTAAATTATATAAGCGCAACGAAGTATTTCAAATAACACAGAATTTCAAATTCAGGGAAAATCTAAAATTAATCCAATCATTAAAACGTTTTCAAAAAGCAACGTTCTGCACTGTTAATGGAAAGCAAAGTAAGTGTTGGATTTATAAACGTCTGTAATTGTTTTTAGGAAAGCCAGAGTAGAATACTGAGAGAACAAATTCAATAGCAGCAACATATATATTTAATGGGAAGTTTAACAAATGAAATTACATCCTTATTTAATTAAGAAAATAATTTGCTTCGCTCAATTGTGGTCATGGTACAGAAATATTACTATCTCGAATTAAAATATTTTTTGTTTGTTTAATTTTTTCAATTTTGAGAAGACTGAAAGTGGTCTAAGTCAGTACATTCTCTGAAAGTAGTGGTTCCCTTGGAGATACCAACGTTGTCCATTTTATAAAAGTTCGATAGGATATTCTAAAAAATTTTGCTTCGGTGGAAAAAAATTTTTTCAACTGACTTAGACATAAACCATTGCATACCTCAAAACGGATAAAGTGTGACTAAGACCACTATCATATTAACTGGCACATATATGGATTGCTATAAGTTCAAAATTCGATTCATCTTAAATTTTATATTGATAAATATGATAATCATGATTTAATCATGCTATTTATATCTTTGATTAATTGAAATCGAATGTATATGCGAATGATTAATATTAATTATTTAAAATTGAACCAACAAGCGTATGATTGATATTAATTGTTAGGTGGATTTAGAAAAAATATAAAATCAGAGTAGAATATTGAGAGAATAAATTCGACATGAAAATATATAAAGATATATAAATATAAATATATAAATATACTATCGATTCAAATAAAGATCTTTATTTGAATCGATAGTACGGTCCAAATAATTTAATGTTTGAAGATTATTTCATGCAAATGTTAAACTCAAATGGTCCATCCGCTTAGTCCAATTTTGGCATTTCCACGTTTTTGAGTAACAGAGGCCCAATTGCTGCGAACGGCGACGAATCGATAATTGATGGTCATCATTAACACTGGCCGATACAGCGGCGATATTTTCTTCAGTTCGCACTCTACGTAAGCGTGTTGGTGGTTTAATGTCCAACAATGTAAATTTGGTGCGAAATTTAGTCACAATAGCCCGAATAGCCGCTTCAGTGGGTGGATTAAACTGACCATAAAATGGAAGAAGCGCGCGATGAACTTTCTTAACAGAGCACACATTTTGATAATAAAATTCAATAATTTGCAGGCGTTGTTCGTTTGTAAGACGATTCATGGTTAAATTATAGACCAAACTGAAGATGTTTGACAGTGAAACAAAACACGAAACGTGCCTCAGCTATGTTGCCAAAAAGATAATAGCTAAAAAATCACCCTTTAGTTAGAACACTAACTTACATGGAGAATATCTCGACAACAAGAGCTAACCTAGAACATTGTAAAGTACAGCTAGACTTGGCTTACTCGAACGTGATTTACCATCATGTTTTTTTATATTATTTCGGCCAAAGCTTCGATCATAGCGCAACCATTTAAATCGAACTCTGGTGCGTATGATTGATATTAATTATGATTATTTTGTATAAAACTATCATTAACTATTTAGTTGTAAAAGATAAAATAATGGAATAAAATACGTTGGAAGCCCAACACCCTTGGCAATCGTTGTGTACTTTTAGAAATGGTCCTAGTTTTCCGATTACAATGTATAAAGTTGCCCCGGAAAAATAAAAGTATTCTTCGAAAAAAAAAATACTAACACTGTCCAAGAGAATTGTTGCAGCGACCCTATTATTCTGAAAGGGTATGTTGAGTAGAGCATTTGTTAGACTAAAATTATAGTCCAGCTGGTCTGAGTTTCTTTTTACAGTGGGTCAAAGTTTGGTGATTTTTTCTTTTTCCCTTTACAATACATATACATATACATACATATGTATATAAAAAGTTTTAATAATTTATTTGCGTTTAATGAAGGTTTTTTTTTATAAAATTTTCCTTCGGCGATATCTATATATTTTTTTTCTCATAAATTACTTATTATTTTGTTATAAGCGATTATTGCTATAGATGTGTAAGGTTATTTTAAGCCAAATCTCTTAATGTGTACATATATATCTAAAATCTTTTATAAGACTGATGAATAATTTAATAAAGATTAATAATAATAATTTATTTTCGTATTTTAGCGAGACATTCAAGGCAATATGAAGAGAAGAATATTTGTTTAAAGCACTTCGAATTTCACGTATATATCTTTGTTAGATTAGAATTAACAACTATTTCAAATTTTCCCTCTTAAAAAGTTACATTTTAATTATTATTATTTTTATGGATATTAATGCTTAACTAATGCCGATAGAAGCATGAAATTTAAAGTATTTTTAACAGATATATTTCTCTTTCAGTTGATATTCAGATCGCCAATGTATACCTTGGAAAAAATGCGAAAATAAATTATTAAAATATCTATATCCTTTGGAAACAAAGGGCCCGTAAAAAGGAGAAAATGACACCAAATGGATAACTGAGTTTAGACATCTAAATTCACTTGTATATGGTCTCGTTCAGCTCCAAAAAGAAGTGTTATAGTGTGTGAAAAAATGATGTAAATTAATGTCTGAGAATTCTTATCGTCAAATCTGTATTGTGGAATTTTATGAGGATCATTTTAGTGGGTCAATTTGAGCTTTTTTCGAGAAAATCAAAAAAGGACAGTTAAGGATTATTAAATAGCAAAATTAAACGACAAGAGCAAGGCAAACAAGAAATACAAATTGAATATTTTTGCAAAATTTTCAATTTCACGGGAGATATGGCTAGAATGATTTGTATACATGACAATAATTCTATCGCGATCAATACAATAAATAATAAATGTCGCTCGTAACATATATGTCAGTCAGTCAGTCAGTCGCGAAAAGGCTGCAATTGCTGCAAAAATCCGCAACTAGCGATTGCAATTTCATTTATTTCATCTTTCTCCTATCTGGGTTTCTGAAATAATTATCTCACAATTCCCTATTTAGTCAACAATCATATGCCAAACGAATTTGCATACTCAATATTTGGTATACTCAATATGATACAAAATACTTTACTTTACATCCAACATTTTCCCTATTTCACTCTTATTCTGTTCCAATCAAAAAAGTCATAATTTGTAATCATTCAATAGGATGTTAATGTATTGAGAACATTTGAAAGGTGTGTGTTAAAATTGCTAAGATTGCAATGCCAAGCCTGTGATGAATTTTATATCCAATCATTCTCTACAACGTTCAAACTTTCAAATAACCTGTTAGTGAATTCTTTCCCTTTTGAAATTTCATCGAATTATAAACGTCCCCTAAACATTTTCATTATGTTTTTTAATGACTTGTGTGCATGTGTGTATGTGGCAAAAAACAACTTAGCTTTTGGTCGATGTACGATACTACACAAGGGCTATTAAAAAGTCATTTTGAAAAATCTCGGAACTAAACTACTTTACCCACACACAACGTGCAGCTAATTACTACTAATTATTTGCCATAAAAGTTACAGAAAAGATACACAAAAAATCAACTATAAAAACAATTTGTGGCTGTAAAAAAGTTTATCTACGACATGGGGTCAATGAATGGAAAATCAAACTATTAACTCACACAGAAAATAGTAATACATGGATTTATGTGGAGACATAAGAGACCATAGTAATTTAGTCTATTTCTTCAATAATGAGTTATTTTCTGGTAAAAAACTCATTATTGAAGAAATATACCAAATTATCACGTAAATCGAATTCCGTAATCTCTG
The DNA here is from genome assembly GCA_947397865.1 of Polietes domitor. Classification (NCBI taxonomy): domain Eukaryota; kingdom Metazoa; phylum Arthropoda; class Insecta; order Diptera; family Muscidae; genus Polietes; species Polietes domitor. The sequence goes on from OX377619.1 coordinate 179,583,695, forward strand.
CGCTTTCAGATCGAATTTCAACGAAGGAATTTGTGCAATTTTTGATTTATGTTTTTTTTGGGAAAATATAAAATATTTAATCTCCTGCACATTTCTGTAAGTTGCTGGTTTCGTTGTTTCTTATCAGCTCACTTTATCGTTTAACAAAATTTAAGTTAAAAATTTAAATTTACACTTTAAATTTCTCCCCGAATGTTTCCCCCTCTTAATATGTCATTCCACATCACATTCCGCATCACATGTGTTCTGTTGTGGAGTATGTGTGTGTGTCTCATGCCCCCTCTGAGCTTATGGTTTCTGGCTTAAATGGTGGCCTATGCTGCACTTGGCTGTCCATTGTTAACACATTTTTAATTAGCAAAAGTTCATTAGCACAAAAATACGAATAACACAAATGCCTTAAATAGAAAAATGAAAACAGAAAGAGTCGAAAAGAAGGGAAGCAGTATACATGAGTGATGCATTCAATACACTCGAAGAAAAGCAGTGCATGTAGTATGGTCTATACAATTTAAGCACAAAAATAACACTATGTCACCAAAATATCCGAAGGGATATAAAAAATAAATATATAATATAAATATTTTGATGTATGTTTGCTTTCTAAACTTAAAAATGCTATTACAAATATGGATATTTTTTACTGGAGTTCCTATTCCTGCAAAAGGTACCTTTACGAAGTGTAAAAACACAGCTATTTAAAATTAAAATTTTGCGTTATTTACAAAAAATATAAAATCATAAGTTAGAAAAAAAAAATTCTTCCATAAAATGTGAGCTATTAAAAATTAAATCTTCGCGTTATTTATAAAAATATTAAAAAGATAATTTAAAAAATCTTTTGTTTCTAGAAAGAGTGTCATAACATATCAATAGATCTTGTACAAGTAGACATTTCCTTGTGTTAGAATCTTAGCTTTTCCGTTTTATTTCTTATGACTTTTTTCATGCCACAGCAAAAAAGAAAGATTTTTTTCTGAGAAAAAAAACATAATAATTAAATCTAAAATAAATAAGTGAAATTAATGAAAGCCTAATAATTAAAATAGTATTTAAAATGTTGAATATAAAGGGTGAAGTGCAGGAAATCGTCATAAAATGTCAAGATTACTATTTGACAGACCATACGGCGTATAAGTAATATTAATTTGGAACATTTTACGAAAACATCAATAACTTTTGATCGGGTTAACCAATTGGATTGATTAGATTGATAATTAAATCTAAAATAAATAAGTGAAATGAATGAAAATCTAATAATTAAAAATAGAATTTAAAATTTTGAATATAAAGCGCGAAGTGCACGAAATCGTCATAAAATGTCAACGTTATTGCAATATACATTTGATTATAAATATTATCAGCTTTCATATTCTAAAAGAATAACTGAAATTGCCCAAGAATTATGGACAGCATATACAAATGCCCAAGATTACTATTTGTCAGACCATACGGCGTATAAGTAATATTAATTTTGGAACATTTTACGAAAACATCAATAACTTTTGATCGGGTTAACCAATTGGATTGATTAAAAAGGAATATTATTGAAAACATATTAATATTTCAGCTAAACATCTTCACTAGACGACCAGCCTGTGGGAAATATAAACATATTGGAAGTTATAGACAATCGTGCATAGAAATTATCCATAAAAATCCTCTTGGTAGTTACTTTATTGTGAAACCACAACATTTCATAGGTTTATCAAGGATTATTTGTATTTTGCAAATGTCTTGTACAAGTAGACATTTCCTTGTGTTAGAATGTTAGCTATCAAAAAATACTTTTTCCGATTGTAGTTCTATTTCTTATGACTTTTTTCATGCCAGCAAAAAAGAAAGATTTTTTTCTAAAAAAAAAAACATTTTTTATGGATTTGAATGTACCTTATTTGGAAGTATTAGATGGTATGTTAACGCTGCGTTAGATATTTTATTTTTTTTTTTCAAATTTTATTTTGATTTTCGAAATTTTGATTTTTTTTGAAATTTGAATGAGTGTTCTGAGGTTTCTTTTTTAACGATTGTATGAGTTTGGAAATGGTAAAATGATTACATAGACATGTAGACATTGTTTGTTTGCATTGGAATGTTAGATATTAAAAATACAACAAAATATTTTTTCCGATTTTTATTCTTTTTCTTATGATTTTTTCGTGACAGCAAAAACAAGATTTTTTCGAAAAACAAATCAATTTGATCTCATTTTTTTGGAGACTGGCCCTACACCACTGTTTCTATGTGAAAGTGAAATTTTGTCAGCTTTCATCTTCCAAAAGAATACCTAAAATCGTCCAATTATTGTGGACAGCATATACAAATTCCCTAAGTTACTATATTGACAGGCACTGTGGCGTATAAGTAATATTAATTTTTGAACTTTTTACAAAAACATCAATAGCTTTTGATCGGGTTACTCAATTTGGTGGATTCAAAAGGAATATGGTAGAAAACATATTAAATCTTTCAATTAAATAAATGCATTATATGACAATCATGTGGTAAATATGAACATATTGAAAGTTATAGCCAATCGTGAAAAACTTATCCATATAATTCCCCCATTTCTATCAGTATTTTAGACTTTATGGAGAGCAGCATAGGAAAAACCGACATTTCATAGGTTTAGCAAGGATTATTTGTACTTTGCAAATGTCTATACAAAAATTAAATTTTTCTCATTTTTTGGAAACTGTTAATAAACCACTTTTTGTATGTGAAAGTTAAATTCTTAACATTTGTAGTCATCACAATTACCTTCAATTGAACATATAAGCGGGTTTGGATTTCGAGAGTACAAATATTAAAGGTACATTCAACGAAAAAATAAAAGTTATCTATAAACAAATTTTGTATGCTTATTTAATGAATGTGTTTTGTAATTGGCAAATATTTTTAAAACATGTATATGAAGCAGAATTTATAGCAGCCGACTGAGAAGAATAGGTTACACCAAATTTTTGGTAGTCTGCACACACCATGCACACAAAATTCTATTCATTATAAATCTTATATTGAAAAATATACATGATTTCAGGATCAAGCAATTATGCGATTTATATATTCGATTATTTGAAATCGAATGTGCGAATGATTAATATTAATTATTGAAATTTGAACACCTATGTTTATGATTAAAATTAATTGTAAGGTATATTTAAAAAACATCAATAACTTCTTAGCTGAAATAAATAAACAGAATTCTAAATATTTTTCCCATCCACACTAACCCCACATTTTAGCAGCAAGAAATTAACCCAAACATGAATTTCTGGCATATAAACCGAAATTTGAATATTGTTTTCCTTCACACCATCCCTCTGAAATTTAGTTTTGTCAGACAGTTTAGCACCAACTTGGAAAAGAGTAATTAAACCTAAAATGAATTGTAAGTTTTAACTTATTTAGTGGCATTTAAATTGACTTAAGTTTTGGTGCATTCAAAGACTCATAGTAGAATTTTATGGCTAATATTTTTGTAGAACATTTTGACCCGTTAACCCCATGTTTTAGGGGCTTTCTTTATCCCATTTGCAAAAAAGGAACAAAAAGACCACTTTATTGAGGAGCTAGAGGATTAAAATGTTCCACAAAAATGACCCTCGCAGTGTTTTAAGTAATAATGATGAACACATCCTATACTTAAAATGTAAGGATCACAAAAATTCTTATGCCGCTTCATCATAAGAATGAAAAAGGTGGAGATATTCACCCCCTAAAGTGACCACCACATGTAAACTTTCAAAACGACGATACACGTATATTGTTTTGACCCCCTCTATCAGAATCCTTTGTCAGAACCTTGTTATTTTATTATGTTCCACAGTATAATGAATTAAATTGGAATATCTGTTATATGCATTATGGGAGATTGAGATGAGTTCGAAAGGTTCTACTTTATCTACGTTGTCACAGCTATGATGGTCTTCATTCTTCGTGCACAGTTTCCAAGAGATAGAACGTTTATGCGAATGATTAATATTAATTATTTCAACATGCGTATGATTACTATCAATTGTGAAGTATACTTAGAAAAATATCAATAATTTCGTATTTAAAAGAAATTAAATAATGAAATAAATTAAAAGGTTTTTAATTTCATTCAGAAAAGTGTTCGACAGGCTCTACTTCATCTACGTTGCCGTAGCTACGATGGTAATCGAAGAATTGTAGTTTCCTTATACCGAAAAGCCAATGACCTTCCAGCGCTGCTATCACTCTTGATACAGCCCTTCAATTGTGATTAGGAATTTATCCTACACGTTGTAGGTTTTTGTGAAATTCAGACCAGGTTGGTATCGATATTTCGCAAGTGTCAACGGTTCTAAACTTGAAATGAACTCGGCTCCATAATAAGGGTACTTAAAGTATAGTCAATCCATATTCTTCTGATCCCTGGATCCTGGGATCCACATAAGGGTGACTTCAGACAGACTACTCTGACTACACAACCTGGACAGTTTTTCAGGACACTGTCATACAAAAGTAGATGTTTTGTGTTTAGATCCTATGACAATACGCCTAACTATTAATTAATATTTCTGTGTATGCTTGGGAAATTTAATTTCTTGTTTCCATTTTTGGTTTTATATTTCATTTCATCGCCCATTTTTCATCGAGTGTCTTATAATCACATACATTACAAGTGGTCTGTTGTGTTTTTTTGTATGACTGTGGTACATTTCAAATGCACATATAATATACTTTTAATTAACATGTCAATACTGTTCAAATTGCTCTTGTTAATGCATGACGTCGTCTCTGCTTTTCTCTCTGTTTCTGCATGACGGAGAGAAAAAAACGAGCATCGCATCATTTGTTTAACCTCTATTTTCAATTTTGTCGTTAATCAAAGCATTTAGTAGGATTTTGAAGTGTCTCACAAGAAGTTATAACGAGAAAGAAGGAAGGAAAAAGTTGTACGAAAATTTAAAAATTTAAGCTGTGATAAGTGAAATGCAGTGAAATTAAAAGCAAAACAAATATTGAAGAGGTGAAAAATAACATGGATCAAAACAAATTAAATTCCGCTTTATAAGGATATTTCAGTAAATGAATGGGCAAATAAATTAAATAATTAATCATAAATATAATAATTAAATCTAAAATAAATAAATGAATTGAATGAAAACCTAATAATTAAAAATAGAAATTAAAATATTGAATATAAAGAGTGTATATATAAAGAGTGCATGAAATGGTCAGAAAATGTCAACGTTATTGCAATATACATTTGATTATAAATATTATCAGCTTTCATATTCTAAAAGAATAATTGAAATCGGTCAATAATTGTGGACAGCATATATAAATTCCCAAGATTACTATTTTGGCAGACCATATGGCGTATAAGTAATATTAATTTTTGAACATTTTACGAAAACATCAATAACTTTTGATCGGGTTAACCAATTGGATTGATTAAAAGGGAATATTATTGAAAACATATTAATCTTTCAGCTAAACATCTTCATTAGACGACCAGCCTGTGGGAAATATAAACATATTGAAAGTTATAGACAATCGTGTATACAAATTATCCATAAAAATTCTCTTGGTAGTTACTTTATGGTGAAAACCCACATTTCATAGGTTTATCAAGGATTATTTGTATTTTGCAAATGTCTATACAACAGCTTTTAACTTCTTATCCTTTTGTAGCTCGCGGCAGTTTCCATCTGTTCTGGGATAAATGCTTTCATACGTATTTCCTTTTGTTTGTGATCGCAACACCTTCATCACCATCATCATCATAATCGTAATTCATTATGTTAATAAGTTAAAGCAACATAAAATGCTTAAGGTTACACCTTTTCTGAGCATTTTCCTTTTCATGGCACCTCTGGAGCACTCACACGCCCTCACTAAAGGCTCGAGACAAACACAAATACAACGACACCGACGACGCTTTCAAAGCGAATAAGACGAAAAGGAAAAAAATAAGTAAAAGTAGACCCACCCGACAACAGCAACAGCTACAAATAAACAAACGTTTTTAGCTAAAAGCTTAATTATAATAATTTTACGCTACGTTTTAGTACTTATTCCTTCTTTTGCTTTTCTTTTTTGGCCTTTAAAGTTTTACGTGTGTGAGTGAGCATAAGCATGTGTGGCATTTTTTTCTCTGCGCTATGTATGCTCCAGTTCAACTCTTATTGCTAACGTTTTCATTTCGTTTTTTTTTTTGCGAAAATGCTTGCTACTTGGCTATCTTAAGTGCAGAATGTAACTGTAAATTTCGTGTTTCGTTAGTAAACTAGAAATTAAAAAGTCGTTAGAGCTGGCGGAGACCAACAAATTAAAAAAAACAAATGTTGGCTTTGCATTTCCCCCCAACTAAATTGTAGAGTACTCGTGTGTCAAAAAAGGTAGGGGGACGTCAAAGGATTACAAACAATGTCCATTTAGGGTGAGTGTACTTCAAGGGGTGTTGAAGTCCACACAATGTGTAGCATACTCTGAGGGCGTTTAAAGTTAAAAAGTAAGTGTATTTTTAGATAAATATTATAAAGTAAATTTTGTCGTAGCATGTTGATTATTTGGTCGAAAAGTGAGGGGGAAATCAAAGTAATAGAAGACTAAGGGGCAATTATATTTCAAGTGCTTGGAGGAAATATACATCAAACTGCTTAAAAGTACTCATATTGACAAGATATTTATATAATTTGAAAGAGCAAGAGAGTTTATTGTATACATAACAACACTATATATTCATGTGGATATGAAGATTTATTAAAATTGGGCAGCAAAATGAAAAATGACAAAAATGTGTATTTTAACATAAATGTTATTTTTTGTAAATGTCATTTATTCTCGATTTCACTTTGACAGAAATTTGTCAGCCCTATTAAAATATTAATAATCTGATTTTAAGCGAAATTTTATCAGCTTTCATCATCAAAAAGAATAACTTATATTGTGCAGTCTTATGGATTATATGATCAAATAACCAAAATTACTAAATGGGCACACTAAGTAGCGTATGATTGATATTAATTATTAAAGTATTAAATTTATTATTATTATTAAAAACAGGTTTTATCAGCTTTTATCCCTCATCCTTTCATTTCCGAAGAATAACTGATATTGTAGAAATCTTATGGACTACATGATTAAATATCAAAAATTACTATATGGGCAGACCGTGTGACGTATGATTGATATTAATTATTTTGAAATTGTACAAAATCATACATAGCTTTTGAACGCAATAAGCAATTAGGTTAATTCAAGCAGAATATAGTAGAAATCATTTGCAGAACTCCTTTGCAGCACTAGATGAATAATGTGGTGCGAAAGTATAGAAAATAGCTCGAGAAACCCTCCCTACAAACATATCAGGAATTAGTGTAAACTAATTTTGAATAAAAGAGACAAAACAATAGAAAAGGGGCTGGTATTATTTGGACATCCAACAAGAGAAATATACTATTTTTACTAACTATACTAAGTTTTCTTACTTGCGGAATTAGCGAGTATATTTCCAGAGTTATGGACGAAATTCGAAATATACATCAGGGATCTTGCGAATATATACGTAAAAATATATAAGTATTAGTTTTTAAAAACAATAGCCAACATAATGAAAAAAATCCTGGATGTGCAATATAAATTTATTTTCAATGTGTATACATATGTTATTTTTTGGTAATATTTTTTATTTTCGATGTTAGTTTGGCAGAAATTTGTCAGGCTTTGTAAAATATAAAAACACAGATTTTATGCGTAATTTTATCATCTTTCATCATCAAAAAGAATAACTCATATTGGAGAATTCTTATGGACTGCATGATCAAATATACAAAATTACTATATGAACAGACCTTGTGGCGTATGATTGATATTAATTAATGGGAAATTTTACGAAATCATCCATAACTTTTGAACACAATAAGCAATTAGATTGATTCAAAGAAAATATTGTAGAATACATTTTCTTTTATCTCCTATACATCATTAGATGAATAATGTGGTGCGAAAGTAGAGACAAAATAGTCCAAGAAACCCTCACTACTACCATATTAGGTATTAGTGCGAAACAACAGATAAAACCATAGAAAAGGGGCTGGATAGGCTGGTATATTTTGGACATTCACACAGGTAAAATATACTACTTTTTGCAAAATTTTTTTACTTGCGGAATTGGCAACTATATTTCCAGTGATGTGGACGAAATGCGAAATATACATCAAAGGACTAGCAAATATATATAAACAAGAGGTATTATTATCAGTCCTCAAAAAAATAGACAACGAAATGGAAAAATGGTTGAGCGTGCGATATAAATGTACATTTTCATTTTATTTCCAACATTTATACATAGAATAAGTGTTACTTTTTGGATATATTTTTTATTTCTGCTGTTAGTTTGACATAAATTTGTCAGCCATATTAAAACTCTGATTTTAAGCGAAATTGTTTCAGCTTCCATCTTCAAATAGAATAAGCTATATTGGAGCAGTCTTATAAACTATATGACCAAATATCCAAAATTACTATATGAACAGACCTTGTGGCGTATGATTGATATTAATTATTGGGAAAATTTGCGAAATCATTCATAACTTTGGATCTCTTTGAGCAATTAGGTTGATTCAAATAGAATTTTGTAGAAACTTCTTTGCATCATGAAATGAAATATAGCAACAAATTAACCAGAGACACTACACTACTACCATATTAGAAATAAGGACGAAATATGGATTTTTAATAACAATAGACAAGAAAAATAGAAAAAGTGGATGGATTGGTTGGTATATATTTGTCATCTATACAAGAACAATATACTATTTATAAGATTATAAATATATCAGGTTTCATAAATACCAAAAACAGAAAAAAGTATACAGCTCTTGAACGACTCTGACGGTCCAATTTTTAATCGTTGTAACTTAGGAAATAAAGCGGAGACGCTTAACATATTTTTTAAAGTATAAAGGATTTTTAGAGAAAAAGGAGAAATCTTAATTCTACTTAGTAACTATTAAAGTTAAAATAAATCTATTTAATAATTGTTGTTAAATACAACAATTTTACCATAAAATCACTAAAAAATTATTTACAAAATCGAACAGAATCTGTAGAAGCTACAACAAAAGGTATAAAATTCTGATTAATTTGAACGGAAAGTTTTAGATCAAATTTTAATTTGAAAATTTCCAAAAAATGGGAAACAAAATCGAAAAAATGACAAATTAATTTGAACGGTAATTTTTAGACTAAATTTAAAATTCGGCAAGTGAGTTGTGCTTCTCGTTCGTTTGTGAGAATCATCTCCTATAGAGGCCGGGTTTGATGTTGAAAAGTCGCTGCGAAGCCACTTGAAAAGGCTTTTGACATGGTCGAAATCATGATCGTGGTAGTCTGCAGCCAAGTAATAAATGTCACCATGCCATTTGTAAATAAATTTGCATTGTATTAAATATAGATGCAAAATGGTCTTGAGACAGGACAATATCCCAGTTCAAATCAACTAAATTTAAATTTGAAAATTTCAAAACAAGGAAAAAGAACGATTATTATTTTACAGACGTTCAATTTCATTGACTTTACAAAGTAACAAAGTTTCTTAGTTTCGTAACCTGCTCTATGGGCGGACAACCAGTGGACAATCTTTGCCGATCTGTCGAAGGGGGTAAAAAAGAATATACCTAAATCGGCGTTTTGAAAGTTTACCTATAGACGCCATTTTAGAGGGCGGTCAATTTTTAAGCTTTTGCAACATTCTTATGATGAATATGAAGCCTGGCGATCCTTACATTTTAAGTACAGGATGTGTTCAGCGATATTTTTGTGGAACATTTTAACCCTCTAGCCGCCTAAATACATGCAACACTTTTGTGTAATGAAATGTGTAGCATCCTTATTTTGTATATACTTATATATGAACAGACCATGTGGCGTATGATTGATATTAATTATTAGGAAGTTTTACGAAATCATCCATAACTTTGGAACGTAATAAGCAACTAGGTTGATTCAAAGAGAATATTGTAGAAAACATTTTGTTCTTCAACTCCTCTACAGCATAAGATGAATAATGTGCTGCAAATGTAGAGCAAAAAATAGTCCGAGAAACCTAGAGAGGGTTTCTCGCTGCTATATCAGGAATTAGTGCAAAAGATGGATCCTAAATATAGGGGTCGCTTTGGTCCTTTTTGTGGAAAAGATTAAGGAACACCTGCCACGAAACTGAATTTTAGGGGGCTGTTGTGAATGGAAAAATTCGCAAATTTTCACTATAAGTCATTATTATCATTGGTTTTTTTATTCCAAAATAGATGACAATTTGAATTCCAGCCTTCAGTGTTACTTTTTGTCAACCTTTAAAGAATTGTTTGAACATCAAGATCCTTATAATATTATATATAATTATAATATCTAATATAATTCGATTTTGTAAAAAACATTCACTTTTATTTAATTTTTACAAAAAATTTATTTCATTCCCTTTCAAACAACGACAAAATTAATTAATGTTGTCTATGTAAACAATAGAAAGAACCAAACTGAGAGTATGCCACACTTCACCAGCCCAACCAAAACCCCAACTATGTTCACTAATGAGAATTGCATACACAGAAAAGGGAAAAGATCTACACAAACTTAACACTTTAATGAACAATTTGAAACTAAATGACGCAATATTTCCAAAATCTTAACTTTTTTCACCAACTACTCCAGCACAACTAAAGATAATGGGGAATGTAAGGAGGAGGGAGGAGGAGTGTAACATGTAAATTCCATATCTCTCTTCCCCATTTTTCAAACATTACAACTAATGCTCTGTGTTGTAGTTACTTGGATTTCTCGCAGCGTCTATCCTTACTTTAAATACACACACCCACAAAAGTTACAGAGCTCTGGAATTATTTCCATATGTAAGTTAATCGTAAACACTTTTCTCGAAATGCGTAAACTTACATGCAAACATGCATAGTTTTTCATCTTCTACATCCATTAGCTTTAGGGGGTTTCGACCAAATTTGATGTGAAAATGATATGATGGAAAACTATTTTCCATTTACTTTCGAGTAGTGCTGAGTGTGAGTTTAGAATTTTTGTTGTTAACTTTTGTTCTGGTTTCGGAACTATTTATGCATGTTGAAGTGAAAAGTGAAGTCTTTGTCGACCGACCGACCGACCGCTCACTTAATGGCAAAGTTTCGACATCAACTTTAGTTGGCTTCAAAAGCCAAAATACAACTTTAAATCTTACCAAAGTGGTTTGTACATGAATATGTTTGAGTTTAAAATAGTTTTTTCTTATTCTGCCGAGAATTTTATTTAATTGGACTTAGAAATGATAAAAGTTTACTTTAGATTAACATACCGTTGAAGTATGCTGTCGTTTTCTTTGTCGTTGTTGTTCAAAAGTACTTGTGAATTGCTCAAACTAACTTCTCTGAGACGTTAGAGAAAGTCGAAAGTATATTACTCATTTGGCATCTATCTAATAATGTAAAATAGAAAAGCCGCCTAAATACAGGCAACACTTTTGTGTAATGAAAGGTGTAGCATCCTTATTTGTTATATACTACAATATGGACAGACCATGTGGCGTATGATTGATATTAATTATTTGGAAGTTTTACGAAATCATCCATAACTTTGGAACGCAATAAGCAATTAGGTTAGGATTCAAAGAGAATATTTTAGAAAACATTTTGGTTCTTCAACTCCTCTGCATCATAAGATGAATAATGTGCTGCGAATGTAGAGCAAAAAATAGTCCGAGAAACCTAGAGAGGATTTCTCGCTGCTATATCAGGAATTAGTACAAAAGATGGATTTTTAATAGCCATAGACAAGAGAAGGGAAGAATTGGCTGGATTGACTGATATATATTGGACATTTATACATGAAAAATATATTATTCTTTGGGAAAGTTTTTTACTTGCCGAATTGGCAACTATATTTCTAGAGATATGGACAAAATTCGAAATATACATCAAAGGACCAATCAGTCAGTCCTTAAAAACAATAGACAACAAAATAGAAAAAAGTGGTTGGCATGCAATATAAATATAAATATATAGATATTTTTAAATGCAATATAAATACAATATAAATATATACTTTTAATTTATTTTCTGCATTTATATATATCACTTAGCATATAATTAATATTGTGAAATAGAAAACCCGCCTAAAAACATGCAACACTTTTGTGTAATGAAATGTATTTTAAACTATTTTTACTATTTTTAAACTTTTTTGTAACGAAAAGTTTTGCATATGAGAATAAAATCAGGCGGAAAATATTTAATCTTAGCTTTTTTGAATTTAATTGCATCCATTTCTGCAGACATGTGACCATTTAAGAACAAGTTGTGCTACTCTTAATTTCGGCTACATTTTGCAGACAAAATTGTCAAGCACATTGTCAATTTTTTCCAATTGAAGTCAATAATGTCAGCAGTATTTTCTATTATAGCTGGATATTGTTTGATAAAGTTCCATACCGTGTTAACAAGAGCTACAAGAATTTTTTTTTCAAATACCCAAATTGCTACTGATATTTTATTTATAAATATTATATCTACAGCTTTCTTTTGTTCACTGACTTATAGTGAAATTTGACGTAGAATATTTTTTCCATTCACACGATCCCCCTAAAATTCGGTTTTGTGGGACATTTTAGCACCACTTCGGAAAAAGTACGCAATTAAATAAAAATATTTTTTTGTTTAAATACCCAAATTGCTACTAATATTTTATTTATAAATATTATATCTACAGCTTTCTTTTGTTTGCTGACTTATAGTGAAATTTGACGTAGAATATTTTTTCCAGTCACACCATCTCCCTAAAATTCAGTTTTGTGGGACATTTTAGCACCACTTCGGAAAAAGTACGAAATTAAGCTTAAAATGATTTTTTAAATTTTTGCCTCATTTCTGGCATTTAAGTTGAGTTTAGAGTTTTGGTATATTCAGAGACGTATAGTGGAATTGTATGGCAAATATTTTTGTAGAACATTTTGACCCGTGAAAACGATGTTTTAGTGGTGTTTTTTACACTTTTGCACAAAAGAGACCCAAAAGACCCCTATATTGAGGAGCTAGAGGGTTAAAACGCACTACAAAAATGTTCCTCGTGGTGTTCTGAGTAATATTGCCGAACACACCTTATACTTGAAATGTAAGGATCACAAGGTTTCCTATGCCGATTCATCATAAGAAGGTGCAAAAGGGGGACATAGTAACTCTCCTCTAAAATTACCATCAACTTAAAATTTCAAAATGCCGATATACGAATATTCTTTTTCTAACCCCCTCTATCGGAATCCGTTGACAAAACCATGTAATCGACCCACTGCCAACTTCATAAAAATGTCTATCAGAAATTGGAATTATTCAAAAAAATGCCAGTTTGGTTGGATTGCTCCCAACATTTAATTATTATACACTCCACGAGAGTATTATGTCTTTGTGCATTTGTTTGTAACACCCAAAAGGAAGTGAAATAGACCCATTGTTAATTATACCGATCGACTTAGAATCACTTTTTGAATCGATTTAGCAATGTCCGTCTGTCTGTCTGTCTGTCCGTCCATCTATTCTTGTAATCAAAGTACAGGTCGTAATTGTAGCCAGAACCAAATGAAACTTTGCACAACGAAATTTATCGGGATAAGGACGAACGCTACTTAATTTGAAAAAATAAAATCGGTTCAGATTTTCTCTTTTCACTCTAGATACCACATATTTTAAAAGATTTTCTTCAAAACTGTACAAACATCTTATATTTCAACTAAAAATATCTGTGTGAAATGTGTTAGATCGGTTCAGATTTATATATAGCTCCCATACAAATTTCGCAAAACATCTTATATTTCAACTAGAAACACCTGTGGTAAAAATGGTGCAGATCGGTTCAGATTTATGTATAGCTCCCATACATATTTCGCCCCCGATTTGACTTTTCCGCTCTAGAAACCACATATTGTATCAGATTGTCTTCAAATTTGGCAAAACATCTTATATTTCAACTAGAAACACCTGTGGTAAAAATGGTGCAGATCGGTTCAGATTTATATATATAGCTCCCATACAAATTTCGCAAAACATCTTATATTTCAACTAGAAACACCTGTGGTAAAAATGGTGCAGATCGGTTCAGATTTATATATATAGCTCCCATACAAATTTCGCTCCAAATTTGAGAATCTTCGATCTAGAAACCATATATATTATCAGATTGTCTTAAAATTTGCCAAAACATCTTATATTTCAACTAGAAACACCTGTGGTAAAAATGGTGCAGATCGGTTCAGATTTATGTATAGCTCCCATACAAAGTTCGCTCCTAATTTGACTTTTTCCGCTCTAGAAACCACATTTTGTATCAGATTGTCTTCAAATTTGGCAAAATATCTTATATTTCCACTAGAAACGCCCATGGTGAATAGACGTCACATCGGTTCAGATTTATATATAGCTACCTCACAAATTTCACTCCCGATTTCACTTTTTCCACTCTATAAACCACATATTTCAACAGATCTTCTTCAAATCTTGCAAAATATCTTATATTTCAACTAGAAATACCCATGGTGAAAATGAGTCAGATCGGTTCAGATTTACATATAGCTCCCATACATATTTCGCGTCCGGATTGACTTTTTCCGCCTCAGAAACCACGTATTTTCACCGAATTTCTTCAAAATGAGCATAACACGTTTACTTGAACTGAAAGAACTAATTGTGAAAGTTAGTCACTTCATTCCATGTTTGGATATAGGCCCGATACCAATATTCTTCTCGATTTAACAAATTGGAAGATGACCTATCTTAGCCTTTGATTAGGAAAAATACAAAAATTCTTCCCGTTTTCACTTTTTTACCGAATTGATTTGTATTCGGATAGAAAGTGGAGTTTATCATCTTGTCGGTCCCGCCCGACTTTAGCCTTTCCTTACTTCTTTTTGCTTGGTTTAAAGAAAATTTAAAAATGACCTTAAAGAACATCCATTCTGAGCAAAAGTTGTCACTATTTTTTCTATATGAGAGTTACTTTAGTACATCCACATTAATGTGGATATTCTATCTTAATCGTTTGATCTTAATGTAGTGACCACATTCACAGGGTTAGTACGAGGATGTTTCTGGCCAATCTTAATTTTGAGTTACATTTTTTCCATATCACCTTTTAATTTAATGTAATATATTTTTTTTTCAAATAACATATAATCACAATGTGTGTCATATCATTTGTTGTTGTATCTGTTGCTGGATCTACTGCTGCTGCTGCTGATGTTGGTGTCGTTTCTTTCCTCCACAACAATTCCCCTGGCATTTTAATACTGTTAATGTGGTTCTGACACTTGTGGTCTTGTTGCAAAAGTAAAAGGGAAGAAATTCTTTCGGTTTGACCACACAAAGAATTTCCAAGTATGGTGTGTGTGTGATGTGAGTATCATCACATGAAATAGGCTTAAATGTTGCAACTCTCGGGTAATGGTATTAAAAATGAAAAATACGCAAATGCAAATATGTTATTATAAAAGAAGAAGGGTAAATGTAGAGCAAAGCACGACAAAATCACTTAGAATGCTACTCGTAAATCCTACACTGGAGTAAAAAGTTCCATGGCAACCAATCTGTGTCAGATCAGATTTCTATGAAGGAATCAAGGTTGAATAAAATTATGAAGCGTGATAATTTTACAAGATTTATCTGGTGAATATTTGCCAACAGCACGAGCAACCTCAGGTATCCACAACGTGGAAAGGGAAAAACAGAAATTTTAGAAAAATATCACTGACAGCAATTCTCGGAAATAACCCAGGAAATGCAATGATATCTCAGGGTGTTTGTTATTTTAGTAGTATTAGCGCCATAGCGTAGGCCTTGCGTGAACTGCTTCTCATTACCACCTAAGTAGGCAATACTTTTTTGTATATATTAATTACAAAGATTGGACCATTTAAAGTTTTAAATTTGGACTACCGATTTCTTTGACTATGACGCGTAGAATAACATTCTTTTTTCGGTTTATGTTTGACATTTGCAAAATCGGACGCTATACGCTCGAACAAAACTGGGAAATATTAAAAACTTACATCCAAAGTAGTGAGTCTTTAGCGCAAACTGTAAGAAATGTATGTGGAAAATTTTCGCTAAGAGACCGGACTTCAGTTGAGCCTTCATAAAGCTCATTTTCATATCTCAATAAGCAAAATTACCGCTTATAGGGTTCAGAGAACCCACACGTGATTATTGAGAAGCCAATGCATCCACAACGAGTCACTGTTTGGTGTGGATTTTGGGCTGTTCTGCAAAATTGGGTTGATCGGATGAGGTACTGCTGAGTCAGTAGTCGTGGTGGTCATATGAATGATATTGTGTTGCATTATCAAATGACAAAGTTCAACATTTCCAATAAAACCAGAAATTTGAAAAAATAATCAGTACTTTTTTATAGTCGATTCTAATTTAAAATTTTAATTAAAAATAATATTTTTAAAATTTAAAATATTAAAATTCGTATTACTTCTAAGCTATTCAGAAATTATAAGAATATTCAATTCGGTCTAAAACTGTATTTTTCAACAGTATTTTCCGTTAACAAGTACAGAACGGAAAAAATAAATTTAAATCGGAAAAAATATTTTGTTTTATTTTTTAATAGCTAACATAATAGCACAAATATTATGTGTTAAAAATCTATGGATAAATGTAGAAGTTATGATAATCCTTGTAGAGGCAAAATATTTTTTTAAATCATATATTTTTTTAATTTTTGTAAAAATATCTTAAAAATAGAAACAAAAATGGAAAAAATTCTTTTATTATATTCTTCAATAGCTAACATTCTAACGCAAAAAATAATGCTAATATGTAAATATATATATGGATAAATTTAGAAGTTATGACAGTCTTTATAGAAACAAAAGAATTTACAAAAATAGATTTTTAAATTTCTATTTAAATAGCGCGACAAATCTTTTACAAATTAGATAACAGAATATGTTAGTTTATTAGCTTAGTTTATTTAGAAGAAAAAAAGAATAGTCAAAGAAAATCTATGCAAAAACTTTGTAAAAAATTACACACGTTTTTAATTCCCCCATTTCTACACAACCGTCATAACTTCTACATTTATTTATAGATTTTCTTCAAAAATGTCTTGTTTTTCTTCGCTAAGATGTCAGCTATTACAAACCAAGAATGTATATTTTTGTATAATTTGCAAGGGGACTTTTCGAGCTATTTAAACAAAAAAATAAAAAATCATGTTTTTAAAAAAATATTTTGCGTCTACAGAGAGTATCCTAACTTCTACATGTACGCATAGATTTTTGTTACGTATAAACATTGTTTTTTTTTGCGTTAGAATGCCAGCTAGTACAAAATTAAACAACATATTTTTTCACGACTTTTTTCTATTTTTTATGATTTTTTTCGTGCCAGTAAAAATGGATTTAAAAAAATAAATATTTTTCCCCAACTTTTTGGAGTCTGTTCCTAAACTACTGTGTCTATGTGAAAGTGTAATTCTCAACATTTGTAGACATCATAATTACCTATAATTGAACATATAAATAATCGGACCATTATATCTAAAATGAGAGTACAAGTATTTAAGGAACCCAGGACGAATTTTTTTTAGAAACAAAATATCCATAAACAATATTTTTTTGTATTGATTTTTTCGGCTTTAATACAAAATTTTTTAAAATACTTTTTTCTATTTTTATGATTTTTTTCATGCCAACAGAAATATTATTTTTTTAAATATTAAAAAAAATAATTTTCCCCAAAGTTTGGAAGACTGTTCCGACACCACTGTTTCTATGTGAAAGTGTAATTCGCAACATTTGTAGACAAGATGATTACCTTTATTTGAACATATAAACGGGTGCAATCGGACCAGTATATTCAAAATGAGAGTACAAATATTAATGGTACCTAGGACGAAAATTTTAATTTCAGAAAAAATAAAAAAAAATATCTATAAAAAAATTTTTAGTGTTGATATTTTCTTGGCTTGGACACAGTTTTCTATTTTAATCTCGAATCAATTTCGACTTTCACAATTCGGGGTTCAAAAATACTCTCGACAAAATATGCCCATTGTGAACTATTCCGTGCATCGTTTCATATCCTGATTCGCCATTTAAAACCTATATTTTTCTCTACACCCTAATAAACATGTTAACCTATTGCGGTGAATATTAATTTGCCACCTTAAACCCAGTTTATATATTTATATTTACAACACAAATATTTATATGATCTTCCTTATTGAGAGCGCCTAAAAGATATGCTATAAATTTGATGCCTGTTTTTCAGGGCCACACAAAAACCTGACAAACTAAGTGATGACAGCCGTCATCGAACAAACAACCAATATTCTCTGACTTCCCATTCGGATGGTCTCTAGCACAGGTAGAATTTTTTTATATTTTTTGTTGGTCCATTAATTTCACACACACCCACGCACATTTCTGAAATGCCTCATACATAATAAATGGTTTATGGCAACAAATAAATCTCTTTCGAATGGCTTCGCTGTGTGTGCTATAAATGTTTTTTATAATTGTGGAAATCCTCAAAGGATAAAAGGTATTAGCGGAGAGCGTACACCAAAATCCCATTTAATTTTCTATTAAGAGCCCGCGCACCTAAAAATATGCAATAAATTTTTATTTTTGTGACCGCCGTAAACGCACAAATTAAATTCAATAATTCCTGTCGCCATTTCTCTCGCGTATATGCTGCTGCGACAAAATAACCGAAAAACATGTTTAATTGCCCGGCTCATATACATAATAAAGTAGAAATTAATTTGCGAAGCAAATTTATATACAAACGAACATACTTTATTATGCTCTTCCATTTTTTTTATTTTTTCCTTGCAGAGTAACATATACCCGAAAGGCGTTAAACTGCTGGTTGGCTGGCTGGCTGGTCGTGGAGCAAGGAGAAGTGCGAACACAACCCATCGACCATCGTCGTGTAATTTGAAGTGACAATGCCGGGTGTGGTATTTTTAATTGTTGTGCCAACAGCTAATTTCGAACGTGAGCTTTATTATGGTGGTATGTATTTGGTCTGACTGCCTTCGTCCATTCTGTATGTCCTGCAGCCAGTGAAAGCAAACACCAGCAGCAAACTTTTTTTATAGGTTTATTACGCGTGGCATAAAGTATACTTTGAGGCAGCGATAATAACAAGTTGGTGCAGTGTTAGGTACTTTAAGCCTTCAGAATTGATTAATAAAGTGAAAATGTCAGCAGGAGTTTAATTAACGTGTTACGAGGAGCAGGAAAGAGGGGAGACTGAAGGATGAAATATAGGAAATTTGCTCGGACTCCGAGACTAAATTTCTATATTAAATTTGCTCGGACTCCGAGACTAAATTTCTATAGGAAATTTGCTCGGACTCCGAGCCTAAATTTCTATAGGAAATTTGCTCGGACTCCGAGACTAAATTTCTATAGGAAATTTGCTCGGACTCCGAGACTAAATTTCTATAGGAAATTCGCTCGGACTCCGAGACTAAATTTCTATAGGAAATTTGCTCGGACTCCGAGCCCAAATTTCGAACCCAAATTTGTCTCGGACTCCGAGACTAAATTTCTATAGGAAATTTGCTCGGACTCCGAGACTAAATTTCTATAGGAAATTTGCTCGGACTCCGAGACTAAATTTCTATAGCAAATTTGCTCGGACTCCGAGACTAAATTTCTATAGGAAATTTGCTCGGACTCCGAGACTAAATTTCTATAGGAAATTTGCTCGGACTCCGAGACTAAATTTCTATAGGAAATTTGCTCGGACTCCGAGACTAAATTTCTATAGGAAATTTGCTCGGACTCCGAGACTAAATTTCTATAGGAAATTTGCTCGGACTCAGAGCCTAAATTTCTATAGGAAATTTGCTCTGACTCAGAGCCTAAATTTCTATAGGAAATTTGCTCTGACTCAGAGCCTAAATTTCTATAGGAAATTTGGGTCTGACTCAGAGCCTAAATTTCTATAGGAAATTTGGGTCTGACTCAGAGCCTAAATTTCTATAGGAAATTTGGGTCTGACTCAGACATGAATTTCTATAGGAAATTTGGGTCTGACTCAGACATGAATTTCTATAGGAAATTTGGGTCTGACTTAGACATGAATTTCTATAGGAAATTTGGGTCTGACTCAGACATGAATTCTATAGGAAATTTGGGTCTGACTCAGACATGAATTTCTATAGGAAATTTGGGTCTGACTCAGACATGAATTTCTATAGGAAATTTGGGTCTGACTCAGACATGAATTTCTATAGGAAATTTGGGTCTGACTCAGACATGAATTTCTATAGGAAATTTGGGTCTGACTCAGACATGAATTTCTATAGGAAATTTGGGTCTGACTCAGACATGAATTTCTATAGAAAATTTGGGTCTGACTCAGACATGAATTTCTATAGGAAATTTGGGTCTGACTCAGACGTGAATTTCTATAGGAAATTTGGGTCTGACTCAGACGTGAATTTCTATAGGAAATTTGGGTCTGACTCAGACGTGAATTTCTATAGGAAATTTGGGTCCGACTCAGACGTGCATTTCTATAGGAAATTTGCTCGGACTCCGAGCCCAAATTTCTGTAGAAAATTTGCTCGCACTCCGATCCTAATTTCTGTTTGAAATTTAGGTTTGAATAAAATGAAGTGTCCTTTCTAAATCCTAATAAATGTTCAGCCTAGAAATACTCGGGTTTTTCGTTTTTTTTTTTCATTTTTATGTCTTGGTTTAATTTATCATCGATTCTAAATCGTTTCCACCATCCTTCCATGGACGATTCATTAAAATCTCCAGCACGAAATCCACTCAATCATATTCTGTGCATGCGTATGTTTAATGTCCTTCCTCAACGCCACTGAGATCATCAATAACATCCTGTACCTTTTGACTTGCTATCGTAGGCAGGATAGCGAGGATAAACATATGATAAAGAAGAAGACAACTTCCAAACACATGAAGGCGGAAGCAAAAGCTAATATTAAAATTCCCCAGCAGAGAAGAGAACGAAGGTCCTGAACATTTACGACCGCAATCTATCATCGATTTAACAACGACATTTAACTTTGTCCAAACAATTATGAGTTCCACTCCTAAACTCTGGGCAGGAAATTGGTATTGCTTTCTCGCTTAAGAACTCATGTTCCAACATCGTGTTCTGTCAATCAATATCCTCCGAAAGTTAGTCACAGTTTACGCAAAGTTCAGCGTTTAGTTGAAGATGGCCATCTGCTTGAACGTGTCGTGATGGCACACAACATATTACGCCAAACAATTCATTATCCCGGAAGAGGAGGGATAACAAAGGTACTTAAACCAAATACAAACACAGAGAGGAAGAAAGCAAACCCCGGATGATGTATGATGCCCGGTGTTTGTATGTAAGGTGTGGTGTAATACCAGTAATAATAACACTTGATATCTCTGCATGACAAAAAAAAATAACGAACATTATTTGAAAAAAGTAAGTAAAAATGATTTGATTAATGTTCAGCGCCATCACAAAGTAAAGCTGTTCTTGTCCTTGCCAAAAACATGTCAAAATTGTTTATCTCCCCGGCACAGATTGTTCTGAAGTCTTAGGAAAATAATAAATTGTAGTGTTCGTTTTCAAGGCTCCCTTCGGAAAAACGGAAAACATTAGCATTTCTTTACATCTCATTGTAGAGCGTTCATTTCAGTTGGGGGAGCCTATTTGTCAAATGTTTGTTGGCAGCCTAGAAATGCGCTTAAGTTTGCGATTATTTTAAAATATCTTTAAAGTAATAATGTCTTTAATATTCTATCAAATTGTGCAGCATACTTTTTGGCGAGAAAATAAAACATAAGTGTTGCATAGTTCTAGGCTTCAGAAAAATGGTGGGCTTCTGAGCAAATTTCCTATAGAAATTTGGGCTCGGAGTCAGAGCAGAAAATTTCCTATAGAAATTTGGGCTCGGAGTCAGAGCAGAAAATTTCCTATAGAAATTTGGGCTCGGAGTCATAGCAGCAAATTTCCTTTGGAAGTTTGAGTTCGGAGTCAGAGCAGCAAATTTCCTTTGGAAATTTGGGTTCGGGGTCAGAGCAGCAAATTTCCTATAGAAATTTGGGCTCGGAGTCAGAGCAGCAAATTTCCTATAGAAATTTGGGCTCGGAGTTAGAGCAGCAAATTTCCTATAGAAATTTGGGCTCGGAGTCAGAGCAACAAATTTCCTATAGAAATTTGGGCTCGGAGTCAGGGCAGCAAATTTCCTATAGAAATTTGGGCTCGGAGTCAAAGCAGAAAATTTTCTATAGAAATTTGGGCTCGGAGTCAGAGCAGAAAATTTTCTATAGAAATTTGGGCTCGGAGTCAGAGCAGCAAATTTCCTTTGGAAATTTGGGTTCGGAGTCAGAGCAACGAATTTCCTTTGGAAATTTGGGTTCGGAGTCAGAGCAGCAAATTTCCTATAGAAATTCAGCTCTGATTGAGAGGAAATTTCCTATAGAAATTAGGCTCTGATTGAGAGCAAATTTGCTATAGAAATTAGGCTCTGGTTGAGAGCAAATTTGCTATAGAAATTATGCTCTGATTGAGAGCAAATTTGCTATAGAAATTAGGCTCTGATTGAGAGCAAATTTCCTATAGAAATTGTGCTCTGAGTCAGATTAATTTTCCTCCACAAATAATGAATATTTAGTACTTTCCTCTTTACATCCCAGCCTATTTAAATTTGAAATTCAAAGATTCCATATAATAAATCAATAAAGGCTTAGCAGCCGTATGATTTGTATTGAAAGTAATCTGCTCTGTTGGTGACTTCATTCAGTCGTTAGAAATGAAATGTCTTGAGAGTGCTTAACACATACTTGAAGTCGTATTTCAATTACGCTCTGTTGGTTGTATTCAATCATAGAGCCCAGACATAAATTAAGGATTTAAGCAGAATTTACATGGAAACCAAACACACACGCACACTCACACACCTAGGTGAGTTTTCACCTAAGAACTGGGTGGTGTCTGATTGTAGCTTGTGGAACAGAAATCATAGCATTTTAATCGCAATCGTATTATTTACACTCATATGAATATGAGGTAAGAAACACACAGGCAAAGGATGTCAGGATGTAAGGATATGCCAACAAACCCTTGAACATTTCGCCACGCACACGCTTGTGTGGCTGTGGTACATCTGGCGTAGCAAATATATGTGGACATGTCATACTCATGCCTTGGTGGTGTCTCGCATTCACATTCGCAGGTAACAATCAAGATTTGTCAACTCCAAACATACCTGTGCACAGCATAGCAACCAGGGCCAATGCAGGAGCTGGAGGAGGTGGAGGTGGCAATAATAACCTGAACATCAATCTTCCGGAAAATAACAACGCAATATTAAGACTTGAAGTCGAATTACGTGACAAGAATGCACCCAAATACCGACGTGCAGCTGGCATAGGTTTACCAGCTGCCGCTGGTGGCGGCAGGGGCGGTGGAGTTCCCCGATCAGGTGGTCATAATCGTCCACAAGGCGCTGGCGGCATTTCAAACGCCATGACGGACTTAAAGGGTAATGCCATTATCCCCTTAGAAAAGGTATGTAAAGATGGATGGATGGATGGAAAAATGTCCATCACAAATATGTGTGTATGTTGAGTGTGTGACGACCGTATAAACAAATGTGTTGTGTGTGGTATGTGTGTCATATCCGTTCCGAAGTATGATTTTTAGCTCCTGTCGCCACATGAGCTCAAGCATTTACGATGGAAGCGTGAATATGTTCCCCGCTCCATGTGCAAGAATGTGAAAGTGAAACGACCAGTAGCGACAGGGCACAAAACGAAGAAGAAGATCTCAACGAAAGTGTGTATTTACGGCTGTTTAGTTGAATGTTTACGTGACAGAATTTCCTGGCGGATGAAGGCGGATTTGCCAAGTGAAAGTGTGGTAAAAGTCGTTGTGCCTTTAGCACTTCAGATAATGAAAATTCTTTGGAGGAAGAAAAAAAAAAGAAAAGTGATCATGGTCATGTCACACACACACTCTTAAATTAGGTCAGAAATTATGCAAATTGAGAAGAAAAATGGATAGAAATTGAGCTCTGAGTCAGAGCAAATTTCCTATAGAAATTTAGGCTCTGAGTCAGAGCAAATTTCCTATAGAAATTTAGGCTCTGAGTCAGAGCAAATTTCCTATAGAAATTTAGGCTCTGAGTCAGAGCAAATTTCCTATAGAAATTTAGGCTCTGAGTCAGAGGAAATTTCCTATAGAAATTTAGGCTCTGAGTCAGAGCAAATTTCCTATAGAAATTTAGGCTCGGAGTCCGAGCAAATTTCCTATAGAAATTTAGGCTCGGAGTCCGAGCAAATTTCCTATAGAAATTTAGGCTCGGAGTCCGAGCAAATTTCCTATAGAAATTTAGGCTCGGAGTCCGAGCAAATTTCCTATAGAAATTTAGGCTCGGAGTTCGAGCAAATTTCCTATAGAAATTTAGGCTCGGAGTCCGAGCAAATTTCCTATAGAAATTTAGGCTCGGAGTCCGAGCAAATTTCCTATAGAAATTTAGGCTCGGAGTCCGAGCAAATTTCCTATAGAAATTTAGGCTCGGTGTCCGAGCAAATTTCCTATAGAAATTTAGGCTCGGAGTCCGAGCAAATTTCCTATAGAAATTTAGGCTCGGAGTCCGAGCAAATTTCCTATAGAAATTTAGGCTCGGAGTCCGAGCAAATTTCCTATAGAAATTTAGGCTCGGAGTCCGAGCAAATTTCCTATAGAAATTTAGGCTCGGAGTCCGAGCAAATTTCCTATAGAAATTTAGGCTCGGAGTCCGAGCAAATTTCCTATAGAAATTTAGGCTCGGAGTCCGAGCAAATTTCCTATAGAAATTTAGGCTCGGAGTCCGAGCAAATTTCCTATAGAAATTCATGTCTGAGTCAGACCCAAATTTCTTCTACAAATTCACGTCTGAGTCAGACCCAAATTTCCTATAGAAATTCATGTCTAAGTCAGACCCAAATTTCCTATAGAAATTCATGTCTGAATCAGACGCAAATTTCCTATAGAAATTCACGTCTGAGTCAGACCCAAATTTATTATAGAAATTCACGTCTGAGTTAGACCCAAATTTCCTATAGAAATTCATGTCTGAGTCAGACCCAAATTTCCTATAGAAATTCATGTCTGAGTCAGACCCAAATTTCCTATAGAAATTGAGAACAAATTTCTTGTAGACATTAGGTCTAAGTCAGAGCAAATTTCCTATAGAAATTGAGCTCTTTCTATAGGAAATTTTCTCGGACTCCTAGCCTAAATTTCTATAGGAAATTTGCTCGGTGTCCGAGGTGAACTTCTTTAGAAAATATCTTCCTTTTAAAATTAATTTGGTTCAAAGCGATCTCAAAATATAATCCTCTGCACTTTTCTATGAAACGAAAATGCAGCTGCAATCTTCTCACATTTTTAAGTTTTTTTTTTAACTTTGACACACATTCCGACACACTTCATGTTACCGGAGCAGCACGTTTGATTGAATGCTGCTTTAATTTGTCTTCGGGCCATATAATTCCATTCCTAACATTTCACATTTCACATTATCATTTTTCCTGTTTCTTATTCTTCTTCTTGTTGTTGTTCGTTTCTGTACCAGGTCCTTGAAGAGCTTTTGGTGAAACTGGAAATCGAACATGTCACTTGGACGACCAGCAAAAAAGGCTATTTCCATCATGTCGTCTTTCCGCTGCAGTCCGGCGAGCCATGTGAAACCACTTTGCATTGTTTAACGGAACTGGGCATTGGCACTAAATTGAATTCCAGTGTCAGGTGAGTTGAACTCTTTGCCAGCCACTGCTTCAATGCTACTGCCGGCACTTGCTCTGCTCTTTGTAACGACGACATCATAAACTAGACAACAACAACAACAAAGCAAGAGACTCGAGACTTTGTCGAAGAAATAAGTTGCCAACAAAGTGCAAGAAAGTGCGGTGTTGTGTTGCGCTTCAAGCCAACATTCTATTGTTCCAAAGTGCAAAAGACAACACGACCAGACATTCATTTCAATGTCCTCCCACCTCTTCTGCTTCGCGGGCAGAACACCTTTTCTTTGCTGTGTGGCCGGGTGCAAAAGTTCGCTTTGATATGGGCTTTTAAGTGGCCATTCTTATCAGTTGCCAAGATGTGAAATGTGTTCTCGCTTTTCGTTGTGCCGTTGACAGTTTTTATGATGCTCGTGCTTTTAACAAAGTTGATAAGGTTAGAGGTTATTGCCGCAGTTGAAAGAACCACATAAACTCCATCCAAGGAGAACGTGCATGGGAATGTGCAGAAGCGAAACGAGGCATATAAAGGCTGACCTCGTTAAAAAAGCCAAAAATTCAATATTTAATATTTCCTTAGGAAATTTGCTCGGACGTTCACGTCTGAGTTGGACACAAATTTCCTATAGAAATTCAAGTCTCAGCCAGACCCAAATATCCTATAGAAATTCACGTCCGAGACAGACCCAAATTTCCTATAGAATTGAGCTTTAAATTTCCTATAGAAATTCACGTCTGAGTCAGACCCAAAATTTCCTATAGAAATTCACGTCTGAGTCAGACCCAAAATTTCCTATAGAAATTCACGTCTGAGTCAGACCCAAATTTCATAGAATTTCACGTCTGAGTCAGACCCAAATTTCCTATAGAAATTTCGGCTCAGAGTCCGAGCAAATTTCCTATAGAAATTCACGTCTGAGTCGGACCCAAATTTCGTATAGAAATTCACGTCTGAGTCAGACCCAAACTTCCTACAGAAATTCACGTCTGAGTCATACCCAAATTTCTTATAGAAATTCAAATTTTCTATAGAAATTTAGGCTCGGAGTCCGAGCAAATTTATATAGGAAATTTGGGTCTGACTCAGACGTGAATTTCTATAGGAAATTTGAGTCTGTCCCAGACGTGTATTTCTATAGGAAATTTGAGTCTGTCCCAGACGTAAATTTCTATAGGAAATTTGAGTCTGTCCCAGACGTGAATTTCTATAGGAAATTTTGAGTGTGACTCAGACGTGAATTTCTATAGGAAATTTTGAGTCTGACTCAGACGTGAATTTCTATAGGAAATTTTGAGTCTGACTCAGACGTGAATTTCTATAGGAAATTTTGAGTCTGACTCAGACGTGAATTTCTATAGGAAATTTCGAGTCTGACTCAGACGTGAATTTCTATAGGAAATTTCGAGTCTGACTCAGACGTGAATTTCTATAGGAAATTTCGAGTCTGACTCAGACGTGAATTTCTACAAGAAATTTTGAGTCTGACTCAGACGTGAATTTCTATAGGAAATTTTGAGTCTGACTCAGACGTGAATTTCTATAGGAAATTTTGAGTCTGACTCAGACGTGAATTTCTATAGGAAATTTCGAGTCTGACTCAGACGTGAATTTCTATGGGAAATTTCGAGTCTGACTCAGACGTGAATTTCTACAAGAAATTTTGAGTCTGACTCAGACGTGAATTTCTATAAGAAATTTTGAGTCTGACTCAGACGTGAATTTCTATAGGAAATTTGCTCAGACTTCGAGCCTAAATTTCTATAGGAAATTTGCTCGGACTCCGAACCTAAAATTCTATAGGAAATTTGCTCGGACTCCGAACCTAAATTTCTATAGGAAATTTGCTCGGACTCCGAACCTAAATTTCTATAGAAATTTGCTCGGACTCCGAACCTAAATTTCTATAGAAATTTGCTCGGACTCCGAGCCTAAATTTCTATAGGAAATTTGCTCGGACTCCGAGCCTAAATTTCTATAGGAAATTTGCTCGGACTCTGAGCTTTATTTTCATATATTTTACTTAATCTTTTATTTCATTTATTCCTTTTCCAGCGTTTTACCCTGCAGTGTTAGCTATGATGCCTTAACGGTGGCCGAAGAAGTCAGGTAAGGAAGGGTTTTAAATTGTCTGCTTAAATATAAAAATTGAATAAAATCTTTAGAGCAATCCTTGAGTATTTTCAATCTGGAAGTGAATATGTTTCACTTGTGTCTAACACTTGTAATTGGAATGCAATAAAACTTGAGGGGCGTAGCTGTACAAAACGTAAAGGAAAGAAGTGTCAGTTGGAGTCCTCCCTGGTCTCTTGTCCTTTCTGGCTGCCACTGACACCATATTCAAATAACAAATTTCTGCAGAACATGATTGTGACTTAAAGGCGTGGCTTGACTTTCAGTTTCTTTTACACTTTCTTTTCTGCATAAATGTAAATATTTCTTTTTAACAAAGCAAATAAAAATCACACAGACAGCAGCAGACGGACAATGATATGCGACAGGACAGGACAAATACTAACCAAATCTGTGTTAGCTTCCAGTGCAGAGCATTGATTTGAAGGCGACAAAGGACACTAAAACTAAGGACACCCAATGCGTGGCCTTATTTTTTCCAGAGATTTTAAAATCCTTTTTAACTTTTTTTTGTTATTCAACAAATAAAGTGTTACAGCAACAATGTGTTGCTGGAAATGGAAATGTAAATTTTTGTACATGACAATTGTCACAGCTACTTAGGAAAATTGCTCAAAAGAAATCAGCAAATTGAATGGAATTGAGGGTGGACATCTGACCCTCTCCCCACAACACATTTAAAGTTAAAGGTTGTCTGTCTCTTTGTTCTCTTTTTGTTTACAGCGACTCCATGGATGGCGAAGAACTATCGAAATGGAACAATTTTGTGGAATCAATTAAATCCAAGCTAACCGTGAAACAGGTTGTTGATGGTGTGCGGGCTGGCGGTTCGCTGTCCTTTGATTATCTGCTGTTGATTGTAACGGCTGAGTAAGTTTTGAACAACAACCAAATAACCCTCTTCACACCCACGAACATAACTAATCAGGAACAGCTACGTCTTGTCCGCCTAACAGAGTCCAAACAGCAAACGGCTCAAAAGGATAAGCGTTCATTAAACGTCAGCCGAAAACCCCTCTGACGTTATTGGCCAGAAAGGTTTATCGCCGAGCCCATCCACCGAGTGCTTTTGTTATTCACCCCCCCCCCCCTGGTCTGGTGTGACTATCCTTCTACCCCTCCATTCTCATTTCATTGTTTGTTCCAATTTAAGTTTATGTTTAATTAAAACTTGTTGTATCACCCCAAAACGCTTTTCAATTGACTTGTTAAATTGAAATGATATTTGGCTTTGACACTTTTGCAGTTCTTTTGGCCGCCTTGGGCCTGGTGGAGAACAATGCACCCAACATTACGGCCGCTATGTTGGTGTCACCGCTCATGGGTCCGGTGATGTCGATAACCTTTGGTGCCATTATCTCGGATCGAGAATTAATTGTGAGTATTTGAAAAATTTATATAAAAACAAGATTGATTGCACAGTGGAACAAAATGAAACAAGAACACTATATAAGAAAAATAACGACATATGCTGGGCATTGTTTGATAACGAATGACAGAATTACCAAGACCTAAAAGCAAAATATAATAAATTATTTCTTGTTTAAATACCCAAATTGGTACTGATATTTTATTTTTAAATATTATAGCTACAGCTTTCTTTTGTTCGCTGACTTATAGTGAAATTTGATGTAGAATATTTTTTCCATTCACACCACCCCGCTAAAATTCAGTTTTGTGGGACATTTTAGCAACAATTCGAAAAAAGTACGAAATATATATATGACTGACTTACACACGTATCATTGACCAGCGCCCAGATCGAACGGCTGAAGCCAGGGTCATGATATGTTCTAAGAAACGGTTTTATGGAATTGGTACTTTTAAGGGGTTAATGGGACAAAAGAGGGTTACATATCGAACCTCCATCCTGACTAAACGGCGGTAGCTAGAAACATGAAATTCGGTGTGTTCCTTGCTCTGGTCATGTAGACGACCTACAACCAGGGAATTTTCCAAATTTGTACTTTTAAGGAAGGAAAGAGACAAAAAGGGATAAAAATGGTACCAATTTAGGTAATGCAGCCATATCCGTGAAAATCGGTATTTTTATTTCTCTGATAACGTAGACTGGCAACATAAATGGATTTTTCGAAATTTGTACTTTTAAGGGCTGAGTGGGACAAACAAGGGATAAAAATGGTACCAAATAAAGTATGTCAGCAAGAATCGTGAATTTTGGTATGTAAATTCCTCTAACCACGTAGAAGCGTAATCTAAATGGATTTTTCGAATTTTGTACTTTAAGGGGTGCGCCGGACAAAATGGGTTAAAAATGGTACCATTTTAAGTATTGCAGCTATAGTCGTGAAATTTTGTGTATGAAATCCTCTGACAACGTAGAAGCGCAATCAAAATGAATGTTTACGAAAAAGAAATAAAAATGGTACCAACTAAAGTATTGCAGCTAGAATCGTGATCTTTGTGGTATGTAAATTCCTCTGATCACGTGGAAGTGCAGTAAAATTGGATTTGCCGAATTTTATACAAAAAGTGATAAAAATGGTGTACAGCTCTTTAATTACGTAAACGCGGAACATAAATGGATATTTCAAAAATTGTAATTATAACGAGAATGCGGGACGAAAACGGATAAACGTGGTACCAAATAAAGTACTTGCTTTTCGGGGGGAAGCGAGGACATATGTGCCAGTTACAATGATAGTGGTCTAAGGCTCAATTTATCCGTTCTGGGATATACAATGGCTTATGTTTGAGTCAACTGAAAAATATTTTTCCACTGAAGCACAACATTTTTTTTTTCTTAGAATATCCTACTACTATATCGAACTTTTATAAAAAAAATCGACAACGTTGGTACCTCTAAGGGAAACACTACTTTCAGAGTATGTAGTGACTTCGGCCACTTTCATTCTTCTTAAAAATGAAAATATTGAACAAACAAAATTTTTAATTTTTTTCACAAAAGTAATATTTCCGTGCCAAAAATGAAAGAAAACACAAAATATTTTATTTGTATATAAAAGTATGTATAAGTATTTGCATGTTGTTTATTATTGTGAAATTATTATTTACTTTTCAAATAATTTCATTTTAGATGTTATTCAAATTATCTGAATCACTTAAAGGGGACATTATAAATAAAAAATGTTTGTTAAGATCACCACACATCAATGTCAGTGGATATAGTGTGACTTAGACCACTTTCAAACTAACACTAAATACAATTTTGGTGTGCATAAAATGAGAAATGTCATTGTAAGGGTACATTTTTTATAAATGTCAAAAATTAAAGTTCTTAAATTAGAGACTGATCAAACTAAAGAGAAAAATTGGGATATTTCATTTTTTTGGATTTTTGACTTAGATCACTATCATTCTTACTGGCACATATGTTACCTATAGTGAATTTTCAAAATGTGTATTTTTTTTTTGGAAAGTGGTGCAAAAAGTTATTAAATGGCCGGCTGCATCTAGAAACATGAGATCGAGGATATAAAAGGCTATGCCGTTGTAATTTTTTGTAAAATTGTGCAATTTGACAAGTCCATTCCTTTGACTGTGTATGAGTGCTACCTAATAGGAGCTTTCCAAATTACTATTTTAAATTTATCTATAACCACCAAAATAAAATTCAATAAATACTATCCAAAAACAGAGATGGATAGTAGCGACCAGTGCTAGTATAAAATAAAACTAAATATTGCGCTATTTAACTTACAAAGGGGTTTTCACGCTTATTGGCGACAAATTGAGATTTTTTTAATTCTTTTTCGTCTACAAAGAGGGTCATAACTTCTGCATTTATTCATAGATCTTTTACATGTATACGCTACTTGCTTCCTCATAATGTTAGCTATTAAAGAGTAAAACAAAATAGTTGTTCTGATTTTTTTCTTAAATTTTTTCCTACCAACAAAAAATATTTTTCAAAAAAAAATCTTCCCAATTTTTTGGAGTCAGTTCCTATCCTACTTTTTGTATGCGGAAGTGACATTCGTAACATTTTTAGCCTTCATAAATACCTTTAATTGGATATATAGGATGATGTTATAGGATTTATATTTCCAAAATGGGCGAAACAAATACTAAAAATAAAAAAATATATCCATAATTTTTTTAATATCGTTTTCGAGTTTAGTAAGCCATAATAAACCAGAATGTGTCAACCCTACATTGGGTTAAAAATTGGGACCATTTCACTTTCTGTGGGTATTTAATTTTTATTTCGAGGGAATTTGCAGAACGTTTTATTGTATTTGACAAATTAGTTAACTCCATTTTGGTTTTATTTTATTAACACATTTTTTAAATTTCTAAAGAGAGCAAAATAACACTAGTCAACAGTCAAAATGTACTCGGGATGCGATAATTTTTTCTGTGTAGATAACCTTGACATGAGCTCGAAAAACCCAATAAAAATTTTTTTTTTCGTTTGGTTTTTTTTTTATTATTTTTTTTTTAAATTTAAAAATTTTTTTTTTGGTTAATTTGTTTCGTCCGGCATAACTCGGGAACCACTAGCCCGATTTAATTGAATTAAATTTTAAAAAATTTAAAATTACAATTCCCTTAATCCGTTCATATATTGTTTTCCTATACAAGCAACAGTTTCCAAGTTAAAAATGAATATATAAAGGAAAAAACTTATTTTTTGCCTAAAGATTTAATTTTTTTTTTTTAAAAAAATCCATAAAAAATCCAAAATGAAAAAAAATGTCAAATCTTATTACTTTTACGTAAAGTCACATAACCTATGAGCAAAATGAGACAAAGATCATGAAAATCGATGCACGCGTTTCGCTTTTATTCGCAATTGAGTAAAGGTATGAATTTCAAAAATTTGCTCGACATATGCACAACTTTGTCTATGGTAAGGTTTTTTCTTTTTTTTTGGATTCTCAGAATTAACAAAACGGAATAAACAAAGGGTTATTTAATTTTTATGATTGCGTAAGCAAAGTAATAAACGCTAATAAATGTGCGTGAACAATTAAAAGGAAAAAAGGAAAGGGGACTTTTTTAATTATTTGGGTTTTCCGTTGGCTACCTGTATGATTTTTTTACAGAAATGCAACCCACATTTAAGGGTGGTCATTATTCGGAAAATTTAAGACTCACACATGGTGAAACAGGTATGTAGCCACCGTAAAAAAATATACACCCATTTATAAGTACCTGTCAGTAAAATACTAAACAATACACAGTATAAATAGGTCTTCATTGATCGATTTTACTCATTCAACAAGTGTCGACGAACGCGATAGTTAAAATGAGCAAACGTTCGCGAGGATTTGAATGCAATACCAATCCAAGTAATTTTTGTTACATGTGCGCCATGCTCGTCACTCACATCGCCCAGGTTGTCCGGAAAGAAGTGCAATTGCGAGTGTAGAAAATGTATCTTAAGCGACATATTTGCTCTAATTTTTTTATAATTTTGGAGGTGTTGTTCGACGATCTCTCTGTAATTTGAGCTTTTGTTGTTTCCAAGAAATCCGGAAACAATTTGCCGAAATGAGTTCCAAGCTGCAGCTTCATTTGGTGATAAAATGTGCTCAAACTGTTGGTCTTGCAACAACTTTTTAATTTGCGGACCGTCGAAAACGCCTTCCTTTATCTTTGCCGATGAAAGGTGAGGAAAAATGGTTTTTAAATAGGCGAACGCTTCGCCATCTTTGTTGATAGCTTTCACGAAGTTTTTTATGAGTCCGAGCTTTATGTGAAGAGGTGGGAGAAAAACATTTTCCTTTTTTATGAGTGGTGTATATTTCACGTTGTCGCTGCCGGGGATGAAGTTAACTCTTTCTGTCCAACTCCTCCTGGTGTAATGATGTTGACGATCGCGGCTGTCCCAAAGGCAGAGAAAACAACAGTACTTTGTGAATCGACCTTGTAATCCACAAAGGATACCGATAACCTTAAGGTCGGCACAAACTTTCCAATCGTGCCTCTCATAGGTAAGGCACTTTAGTAGATTGTCCATGACAACGGCATGAGCAATTGGAATCGAAGGTTTCTCGTTGCCGTTGTGCAGTAAAATTGCTTTAAGGCTCTGCTTGTTGCTGTCGATGAAAAGACGCCACTCTCCTGGATCGTAAGAGTACCTTTTTTTTTCCTTTTAATTGTTCACGCACATTTATTAGCGTTTATTACTTTGCTTACGCAATCATAAAAATTAAATAACCCTTTGTTTATTCCGTTTTGTTAATTCTGAGAATCAAAAAAAAAAAAAAAAACCTTACCATAGACAAAGTTGTGCATATGTCGAGCAAATTTTTTAAATTCATACCTTTACTCAATTGCGAATAAAAGCGAAACGCGTGCATCGATTTTCATGATTTTCATTTTGCTCATAGGTTATGTGACTTTACGTAAAAGTAATAAGATTTGACATTTTTTTCATTTTGGATTTTTTATGGATTTTTAAAAAAAAAAAAAAATTAAATCTTTAGGCAAAAAATAAGTTTTTTCCTTTATATATTCATTTTTAACTTGGAAACTGTTGCTTGTATAGGAAAACAATATATGAACAGATTAAGGGAATTGTAATTTTAAATTTTTTAAAATTTAATTCAATTAAACCGGCCAATGGTTCCCGAGTTATGCCGGGCGAAACAAATTAACCAAAAAAAAAAATTTTTTAAATTTTTGAAATTCATACCTTTACTCAATTGCGAATAAAAGCGAAACGCGTGCATCGATTTTCATGATCTTTGTCTCATTTTGCTCATAGGTTATGTGACTTTACGTAAAAGTAATAAGATTTGACATTTTTTTTCATTTTGGATTTTTTATGGATTTTTAAAAAAAAAAAAAATTAAATCTTTAGGCAAAAAATAAGTTTTTTCCTTTATATATTCATTTTTAACTTGGAAACTGTTGCTTGTATAGGAAAACAATATATGAACAGATTAAGGGAATTGTAATTTTAAATTTTTTAAAATTTAATTCAATAAATCGGGCTAGTGGTTCCCGAGTTATGCCGGGCGAAACAAATTAACCAAAAAAAAAAATTTTTTATATTTTTGAAATTCATACCTTTACTCAATTGCGAATAAAAGCGAAACGCGTGCATCGATTTTCATGATCTTTGTCTCATTTTGCTCATAGGTTATGTGACTTTACGTAAAAGTAATAAGATTTGACATTTTTTTTCATTTTGGATTTTTTATGGATTTTTAAAAAAAAAAAATTAAATCTTTAGGCAAAAAATAAGTTTTTTCCTTTATATATTCATTTTTAACTTGGAAACTGTTGCTTGTATAGGAAAACAATATATGAACAGATTAAGGGAATTGTAATTTTAAATTTTTTAAAATTTAATTCAATTAAATCGGGCTAGTGGTTCCCGAGTTATGCCGGACGAAACAAATTAACCAAAAAAAAATTTTTAAAATTTAAAAAAAAAATAATAAAAAAAAAAACCAAACGAAAAAAAAAAAATTTATTGCGTTTTTCGAGCTCATGTCAAGGTTATCTACACAGAAAAAATTATCGCATCCGGAGTACATGAAATTTTTTTCAATTTGTTGAGTAGTGTAATTAGCAGATTATTTCAACTCTAGTGGCCTATTTCATTTATTCTTTTACTTTTTATTTGTAGAGGATTTTAAATTCTATATTTGAGTTTTTAAATCCTTTTTATATACCAGGGTCCTCACTCCTTATATTCATTTGTTTGGGCGCTATTTCATAGCACCAACAGGCTTGATTCTGAAGATTACAAAAGATTTCCAGTCAATATTTAATAGCATCATAACTTTAATAACTATTTGAGGAAAATCTTTTGGACCACCGTGCGTATAATTGATATTAATTAAGGGAAATATTCAGAAAAGGCCGTGTAAATTAATAATTACAAAAGTTATAAAAACTATGATAATTAGATACTGGATATAACTAAATCAGTCGCATTTTAACAGTACATGAAGTATACAATAACATTTCATTTGAGAGAAATTTATAGTTTTTTTTGAGATGATTAAATAATCAAAATACTCTAGAAGAAGAAGAAAGAAATACAACAATTATGCATAACAAATGTTCGTAGGTTTCATTTTATTTCCTTTGATTTGCTGGTCAAGTCTGGTCAAGTCTCATAATGCCTTAATATTAAAACATTTGAGGAAAATCACTAGGGCAATAGTGCGTATGAGTGATATTAATTATTGGAAATATTCAGAAAAGGTTGTGTAACCTTATAACTACATTAGTTATAAAAACTAAGCAAATTAGATTTTGGAAATAACTATGTAAGTGTTCTTTTAGCTCTACTTTTCATTTCATTCGAGAGAAATTTACAGTTTTTTGAGAAGATTAATTATTAGAAATACTCTAGAAATCAGTAAAAAAAGAAATAAAACAACTATCCATAACAAATTTCCTATGGCTTAATTTTCTGGCCAATTCAGTCATGCAAAATTAAATAAATAAATAAACTGGACTTCATTGCTTATGATTGAAATTATTTTGTGAATAGTCTCTATATTTGAGTTTTTAAATCCTTCATTTTATGCTTTTATTAATTTGTTTGGGTGTTATTCCACAGCACCAATAGGAGACTTCATTCTGAATTTATAAAGTAAACATAGTTTCCTAATTCCTAACTATAAGTCCACTAGCCCATCTTTTTAAGATTCGGATGATGAATTTACCATCAACAAACATATTTTAATAACTCTTCCATTGAAAATGTAAAATTACATGTAAAAATGTAAATTTCCCACGAATTGATTACTTCAACGCCCACTGTGCCCCCACACACACAATATGGTGATAATTACTGCGCTATTATATTGTGTGGTACCCTGAAGGGCAGTAAAAATTCGCCAAAAAGCCACATACACTCGTACAGTTTCAACTCTTGCTTCACATTGAACAGGACATTCACAATTGATTGAACATTTTGTTGGAAAACTATTTCGAAACCAAAAATTGCTTTATTGTAATTACTTTGTGCAGGCCGTGCTGTACTCCACCACTCTAAGCATATGCCTGTAATGAAGTGATAGTTGAAAAGGGGGCGGGGGTGGGATAATATTATCTTTTCAAAAAATTAAAACGAAATGTAAGCGAAAATCCACACATACAGCCACGGTTGAATGACTTAGCAAGCGAAATGAGTTATAATCCAATAGGAGTGGGAGTGGCGGTGGACCGTGGGGCTAGTGGCTCATTTTTGGACAACCACAAATTTTAATTGTATTTTGAGTATTTTGTTTGGTTGGACACTAAACCAATGTAGAGATTTGCCATTGACCATACCGAGGGCAACCTCAAATAGAACCGAACAGATTTAGCGAGTTTGTCATGTGTTGAAATTTAAATAATGTTGGTATAAATAATAGACCAGCAAAAGCACCAGCATGAAATGCATAAATCCCAGTTAGCAGACATCAGCGCAGTTGACCAACAAATAAACACGTGAAAAAGGATGATGATGATATTGATGCAAGAGATTGCAGAATTGAGGATTTGGCAGGCATCAGGGTGAGGTAATGATGTGAATATGGTTCGTGGAAGCTTAATGGGCCTTAAATATACTTTAAAAGTTTTATGAAATATGGGCGTCTTCTCCGCAAATTTAAATTAAGACTTCCTCATTCCATACTTGCTCTTGAGTTGAGCAATTTATTAAACCAGACCATTCATTTTAATTCAAAACCCATTTTGTGTCTGGTCTTTAATTTAAAATGGAAACTATTACACTCACTTTCCATATTGCAACAATTTCATTTTACAATATCCCTCGCACTCCACCTTCTCCTCCATGATATTCCCGTCCGATTATCATTGTTGTTTTCCCAATGTTCCAGAACCTCATGCAGCCAAATGCAATTCAGACAACACCACCGTTTGCGATTGTTCATTCACTTTTATTGCATTGCAATTTATTTATTAAAAACAATGCCCGCCAATTTCCCGAGCCTGAGTTTTATTTGTAGCATACAACAAACTATTAAATATTTATTGTGTGAAAATGCCATATGAGCTGTAAAAATGTTGCAGCCAACATTAACTGATCGGAAATATATATAAAAGACGGCAGCTGCTGCGACAAAAATGACATCAACAGACAATAGTTGCAGTTGCAATAACAATTATGGGAGGTAGGGAAGTGGGGAGGGGGAGAAACATAGGTTGGTTGGTAAATATACAAATTACCACATGTGTATGACCGTTTAACCCCTTCTAGGGAGAGTTGTAAAGGATTTGAAAGGTTATTTGCAGTTTGAGGAGGGAAATCTCTAAAGATTTTCAATCAATATTTAACAGTATCAAGTGCCACAGTATCATAACTTTAATAACCATTAAAAAAACCTGTTGTACCATCGTGCGTATGATTGATAATAATTATTGGAAATATTCAGAAAAGTTCGTGTAACTTAATAACTACAAACGTTATAAAAACAATGTTAATTAGATTCTGCAAAGAACTAAAACTGCCTTATTTTAGCAGTGCAAGAAGTACAGCATATTATTTCAGTTAAGAGAAATTTATAGTTTTTTTAGATGATTAAATATTCAAAATAACCTAGAAGAAGTAAAGAAATAAAACAACTGTTCATAAAAAAATTTCCAAGGTTTAATAACTTTTCATTTAATGTTGTAGTCAAGTGTTATCAATCAGAATGAAATAAATAAATTGGACTACATTGTGAAAAGTTGCAGGAAAATTTGAACATTTTGGGAATAAAAAAAGATAGACAGTGTCATAATGTCACATTATCATATCTACAATAACTATTTAAAAAACGTTTGGGATATTGTGCGTATGATTGATATTAATTATTGGAAATATTCAGAAAAGGTCATGTAACTTAATAACTAAAAAAGTTAGAACCACTAAGCTAATTAGATTGTGGAAATAAGTAAAACCGTGTTATTTTAGCAGTACAAGAAGTATAAAATATGATTTCATTTGAGAAAAGGAGTAAAAAAAATTAAACGATTCAAAACAAATTTCCCAAAATTTATTTTTATTTCGTTTAATTTTCTGGTCAAGTGCAATCATTTAGAACGATTATTTCTTTACTGGAAATTAAATGAAAATAATAAACTAACGACATTATTTGGTGAAATGTTTTAGAAAAAATGCGAATATCTTGGATATAACAGAAGAACATAGCTTTAACAGTATCAAGTGCCATAATGCCACAGTATCATACTTATTTGAAAAAAATCTTTTGTACCATTGTGCGTATGATTGATATTAATTATTGGAAATATTCAGAAAAGGCCGTGTAACTTAAGCCATAACCACTAAGCTAATTAGATTCTGGAAATTCTTATAGAAGTCTCATTTTAGCAGTAAAAGAAGTATAGAATATTAATTCATTTAAGAGAAATTTATAGTTTTTTGAGAAATGAAAAAACTATCCATAACAAATTTTCTAAGGTTTCATTTTATGTGCCAAATGCATTCATTCAGAAAGAAAAAAAAGTAACTCGACAATATTGCATATGATTGAAATTATTTTCTGAAAAGTTTTAGACAACTGTGAATATCTTGGAAATGACAAAAGACAGACATGGTGGACTTTTAATCCTGTGTACATAGCATTCAACATAATATCAAGTGTCATAATGCTACAGCATCGCAATTTTAATAACTATTTGAGGAAAATCGTTCTTACCATCGCGCGTATGATTGATATTAATTATTGGGGATATTCAGAAAAGGCCTTGTAACTTAATAATATCTATACTTATAACAACTAAGCTAATTAGTTTCTGGAAATAATTAAATCTATCGTATTTTAGCAGTACAAAAAATATATAATAACCATTAATTTGAGTGAAATTTATAGTTTTTTGAAAGAAATGACGATTAAATATAATTTTGGAAGGAGTAAAGAAATAAAAAAAAATCCATAACAAATTTTCTAAGGTTTCATTTTATTTCGTTTTATGTGCCAATTGCATTCATTCAAAAAGAAATAAATAAACTGGACTTCATTGCTTATGATTGAAATAATTTTGTGAAAACTTTAAAGTTTGGAAATAACAAAAGACAGACATGCTGAATTTTTAAGGCTGTGAACATAGCATTCAACATAGTATCAAGTGTCATAATGTCTTAGCATTACAACTTTAATAACTATTTGAGGAAAATGTTTTGGACCATCGTGCGTATGATTGATATTAATTGTTGGAAACATTCAGAAAAGGCCGAATAAATTAATAACTATAAAAGTTATAACAACTAAGCTGATTAGTTTCTGGAAATAACTAAATCAGTCGTATTTTGGCAGTACAAGAAGTATTCATTCGAAAGAAATTTATGGATTATTAGATGATTAAATACTAATACTCTAGCAGGAGTAAAGAAATAAAACAAAAATGCAATTCCTACGCCGTTTCATCATAAGAATGTACAAATGGGGGAAATATTGTTCACAACACCTAAATTTTCAAAAAGCCGATACAGGTATATTTCTTCGTTTACCCTCTCTATCAGAATCCGTTGTCAGAATACTCCTCAGTATAATTAATAATGATAAATTAAATAAATTGCTCAAAGTAAAAGACATATTGTAGATATTTGTGGAATATTGAAAGTGCTAAAAGAATTCTGACCACAACTTTAGGAATTGAGTTTTTCTTTTCCTCGAATATTAGAGTTTTATGAGGGGAGACATGTACCCAGTCATCGTATATATCAAAGCAGACGAAAACAAACGAGGCGTATAAAAATATTCACAATATTAACTTAATATGGCAACAATAACCCCCATTTTCACCATGTCTGGTTAGAGATAACCATCTCTTAGAGATGTCACCTAAAGTGCAGGTTAACCAGGGCAGATGAAAATAAGGGTAAGAGTAATTGCGTGTATATTGGAAACATCTTTGGGACACATATGCGTATGATTGATATTAATTATTGAACATATTCATTAAATGACTGATAACTTAAGAACTATAAAAGTTAATACAATTAGGCTAATTAGATTTGAGAAGGAACTACACAAATTTTGTTATAATGAAGAGCAAAAAATATATTATAATACATGTAGAGCGCTTTATAAAGGCGAGATGTTGGGCTGTCAACATTAATTATAAATAAATATCAATAAAGAATGAATAAAACGTTTCTATATGGAATACAGTCTATTTAGAGATTGGAGATTTCGAACTCCACATAAACTGTCATCTACAGCTGCTAAAGGGCATATAGGGTATATTTGTGACAGAACTATTTCAGAAACCCAGATATAGAAAGTTGAATTAAGTGCAATTGCAGCCGCGAATTGTGGATTTTTAAAACAATTGCTACTAATTTCTTGTCTGATATATAATATATATTACAAGCTACATTGGTTCTTAATACAAATGGAGAAAATCAGCCGGGTCCGTTGTATAGATCGCGAGAAAATTACAAAACAAAAATGTCATGCATACAAAATCAGTTTAGCCATACCTTCCGCGAAATAAAAATTTTGCAAAAAATATCCAAATCGTATTTCTGGTTCAGAGTCCTCTTCCGAAAACCCCAAATTTTTTGTCGAAAAATTAAAATGTTTACCCACTGTGAAATTAAACTCAGACCATCTGGACTATAAGTATAGTCTACAAAAATGGTCTACCCAACATGCCCTTTCAAAATCGTAGAGTCGCTATTCTGTTCCAAAAATGCTGATGGACAGTGTTTTTGAATATATTCATTAAATGACTGATAACTTAAGAACTCCAAAGGATATATCAATTAGGCTTAATAGGTCGTACAAGGAACCAGTCTGGTTTCTAAGAATACAAAAATAATATTATTATACATTTAAGCCTCTTTATAAGGCTTGGAGGTGGGATTATTAATATTAATAATAAATGAAAAACAATATGGAATGAGAGATACGCCTACATCTGTTATGTTTAGAAAGTGGAGATGTCGAACTCCACAAATTGTCATCCAGGAATGCTGGTTTGTATATTGGAGAAAAATCGTTGGGTCACCTATGCGTATGATTGATATTAATTATTGAAAATTTTCAATAAATCACTGATAACTTAAAAACTGCAAAAGCTATAACAATTTGGGTAATTAGATTGCAGAAGGAACTAAACAAGTCTTGTTATAGGTGTACAATAATAATATTATAATGCAATAATACACCCACTTATAAGGCCGAGAATTTGAGTCAACAATATTAATAACAAATAAATTACAATACAGATGAAATAAATAACGAAATAAATGTTTCCATCTGTTATGGAATATATAACCTTGTGGAAAAATATAAAATTCTGACAGATTTAAGAGTTTAAATAATATTTTCTTCAGAAATTAGGTGCATATCGTCACCTGAAATGCAATATATAATATTTCTTGCTCCAGAAGTCTGAAATGTTTTCAAATATACCGCAATAAATACAAAACACGATTTTGTTGTTACGCCTTTTTGCATTTTAGGTGAAGATATGTTTTCATGACTATAACACTGGAACATTCTCTTTGACTTTTCATACAATTATATTTAGTGTTTGCGATTATATGGCATAGTTCAGCTTACCAACAATCCTCGATAAACATAAAAACGGAAAGAGATTACACAGATAAATAAAAACAAATACGCTCGGAAATAAACCAAAGCAATTACCATGAATTTTTTATGGTCCTCCATCTGTCGAAAACACTCAGCATATTTAGTCAATAATGCGGTTTATGGCAAGAATCATGCACAATTCCCACCTTTTTACCACAATTGGTTTGCGATGTGCAGTTTGTAAATCATCCAAAACAATGCGCTGCCAAACCAAAAAACACAATAATTTCAAACTGAGCATGATATCGAGAAAAAATGTTTAACATGATGTAGAAAAAGCAAAATAGTTTGCTTCCTCAATGTTTATTTACCTATTTCCATTTGAAAATAAATACATTTTCCCAGTACACGATTTAAACAAATTGTGTGTGTCACACACTGTGTGATGACACAAATGTGGTTTTGTTGTGGTGTCGTCTACATCTGCTGCAAAGCTATAGCCAAAACTGGCGAAAATTTATTAATTACACTACCACAAACATTTTTACTGGCAAAAGTGGATTAGATTGAAAAAATCCCACAAACAACACGAATGATTTTATTCTCATTACACAAAAAAAATCAAGTAAAAATTTACTAAAATTAAGGAAATTGGCATTCGTTCGGCAGCCAGTATGTCTGTATTCGATTAAAGTTTATTTTTTACTTGAATTTAGTACGTATATACACGAATCTAGTAAAATGGATTCAAAATGATCTCATTTAAACTTCAAATGTACTTACATTGAGTAAATTTTGTATACTAAAGCTCCGGAAAGCTCAATCTATAGAGAAGGTTTATCAGGATTTCTAATCAAATCCCAAACTGTCTGATCCAATTTGAGTAGCCTTGCACAGCACCTATCACACTTCGTCCAGATCACACATCTTGTGCTAAGTGATTTACTTTTAAAAAGTATAAAACTATTTAAATAAATCGTTAAAGTTTTTTCAAAACTTCCTCTAACAACTTTAAGCAGTTGACCTATTTCTTATTCTATTTCCGCTCCGATTTCCAGTTTCCTCATTTGTTGTCTCGTTAATGGCAAAAACGTTCCCAGGCAAATCAATATAATTCCATGCGAGTTACATTTCTTTTTCACTCTCCGTGTGTTCCCTTTTAATGTTGCATATTTGTTCCACATCATTAACATTTGACACATTTGACACATTTCAATTTTGTATTTTCCAATATACGACGACGGTACACGCTCAACACATCCCAGCCAGTCAGCCAGCCAAGCAACGAACCAAGCAGTCAGTCAGTCATAGTGGTGGGTGGGTGCTCCTACGAAACAATTTTTTTTTAATCCCCGGCATAAATGACAATACACGACACATGCAGCCCCCATGCTAACACTACGCGACCACCCACCAACCTTTC
The DNA here is from genome assembly GCA_947397865.1 of Polietes domitor. Lineage (NCBI taxonomy): Eukaryota > Metazoa > Arthropoda > Insecta > Diptera > Muscidae > Polietes > Polietes domitor. Next base: position 179,627,485 of record OX377619.1, read on the forward strand.
AATTACAATAATATACAACAAACATATATACATATATAATATACAACAAATATATATCGTTAGCTGAGACGCTAACTGACATAACTAACAATAGGATTTTTTACAGGAGAAACTAAAAATTACATTCACACATATTGAGCATTTTTGGTACTTCTTTAAAATAAATTCGGAATTTTTGATGTGAAGTTTAGGGGAATTTATTTTCCCCAAAATCTTTAGAATTTTGTAATAAAAAAATAAAAGTAGAAATAACAAAATAAACCAAAAATAACAAATAAAAAAATAAAATAAAAAATAAAAATAAAAATAAAAATAAAAATAAAAATAAAAATAAAAATAAAAATAAAAATAAAAATAAAAATAAAAATAAAAATAAAAATAAAAATAAAAATAAAAATAAAAATAAAAATAAAAATAAAAATAAAAATAAAAATAAAAATAAAAATAAAAATAAAAATAAAAATAAAAATAAAAATAAAAATAAAAATAAAAATAAAAATAAAAATAAAAATAAAAATAAAAATAAAAATAAAAATAAAAATAAAAATAAAAATAAAAATAAAAATAAAAATAAAAATAAAAATAAAAATAAAAATAAAAATAAAAATAAAAATAAAAATAAAAAAATAAAAATAAAAATAAAAATAAAAATAAAAATAAAAATAAAAATAAAAATAAAAATAAAAATAAAAATAAAAATAAAAATAAAAATAAAAATAAAAATAAAAATAAAAATAAAAATAAAAATAAAAATAAAAATAAAAATAAAAATAAAAATAAAAATAAAAATAAAAATAAAAATAAAAATAAAAATAAAAATAAAAATAAAAATAAAAATAAAAATAAAAATAAAAATAAAAATAAAAATAAAAATAAAAATAAAAATAAAAATAAAAATAAAAATAAAAATAAAAATAAAAATAAAAATAAAAATAAAAATAAAAATAAAAATAAAAATAAAAATAAAAATAAAAATAAAAATAAAAATAAAAATAAAAATAAAAATAAAAATAAAAATAAAAATAAAAATAAAAATAAAAATAAAAATAAAAATAAAAATAAAAATAAAAATAAAAATAAAAATAAAAATAAAAATAAAAATAAAAATAAAAATAAAAATAAAAATAAAAATAAAAATAAAAATAAAAATAAAAATAAAAATAAAAATAAAAATAAAAATAAAAATAAAAATAAAAATAAAAATAAAAATAAAAATAAAAATAAAAATAAAAATAAAAATAAAAATAAAAATAAAAATAAAAATAAAAATAAAAATAAAAATAAAAATAAAAATAAAAATAAAAATAAAAATAAAAATAAAAATAAAAATAAAAATAAAAATAAAAATAAAAATAAAAATAAAAATAAAAATAAAAATAAAAATAAAAATAAAAATAAAAATAAAAATAAAAATAAAAATAAAAATAAAAATAAAAATAAAAATAAAAATAAAAATAAAAATAAAAATAAAAATAAAAATAAAAATAAAAATAAAAATAAAAATAAAAATAAAAATAAAAATAAAAATAAAAATAAAAATAAAAATAAAAATAAAAATAAAATAAAAATATAAAAATATAAAAATATAAAAATATAAAAATATAAAAATATAAAAATATAAAAATATAAAAATATAAAAATATAAAAATATAAAAATATAAAAATATAAAAATATAAAAATATAAAAATATAAAAATATAAAAATATAAAAATATAAAAATATAAAAATATAAAAATATAAAAATATAAAAATATAAAAATATAAAAATATAAAAATATAAAAATATAAAAATATAAAAATATAAAAATATAAAAATATAAAAATATAAAAATATAAAAATATAAAAATATAAAAATATAAAAATATAAAAATATAAAAATATAAAAATATAAAAATATAAAAATATAAAAATATAAAAATATAAAAATATAAAAATATAAAAATATAAAAATATAAAAATATAAAAATATAAAAATATAAAAATATAAAAATATAAAAATATAAAAATATAAAAATATAAAAATATAAAAATATAAAAATATAAAAATATAAAAATATAAAAATATAAAAATATAAAAATATAAAAATATAAAAATATAAAAATATAAAAATATAAAAATATAAAAATATAAAAATATAAAAATATAAAAATATAAAAATATAAAAATATAAAAATATAAAAATATAAAAATATAAAAATATAAAAATATAAAAATATAAAAATATAAAAATATAAAAATATAAAAATATAAAAATATAAAAATATAAAAATATAAAAATATAAAAATATAAAAATATAAAAATATAAAAATATAAAAATATAAAAATATAAAAATATAAAAATATAAAAATATAAAAATATAAAAATATAAAAATATAAAAATATAAAAATATAAAAATATAAAAATATAAAAATATAAAAATATAAAAATATAAAAATATAAAAATATAAAAATATAAAAATATAAAAATATAAAAATATAAAAATATAAAAATATAAAAATATAAAAATATAAAAATATAAAAATATAAAAATATAAAAATATAAAAATATAAAAATATAAAAATATAAAAATATAAAAATATAAAAATATAAAAATATAAAAATATAAAAATATAAAAATATAAAAATATAAAAATATAAAAATATAAAAATATAAAAATATAAAAATATAAAAATATAAAAATATAAAAATATAAAAATATAAAAATATAAAAATATAAAAATATAAAAATATAAAAATATAAAAATATAAAAATATAAAAATATAAAAATATAAAAATATAAAAATATAAAAATATAAAAATATAAAAATATAAAAATATAAAAATATAAAAATATAAAAATATAAAAATATAAAAATATAAAAATATAAAAATATAAAAATATAAAAATATAAAAATATAAAAATATAAAAATATAAAAATATAAAAATATAAAAATATAAAAATATAAAAATATAAAAATATAAAAATATAAAAATATAAAAATATAAAAATATAAAAATATAAAAATATAAAATATAAAATAAAAAATAAAAAATAAGAAATAAAAGTAAAAAATAAAAAATAAAAAATAAAAAAATAAAAAATAAAAAATAAAAAATAAAAAATAAAAAATAAAAAATAAAAAATAAAAAATAAAAAATAAAAAATAAAAAATAAAAAATAAAAAATAAAAAATAAAAAATAAAAAATAAAAAATAAAAAATAAAAAATAAAAAATAAAAAATAAAAAATAAAAAATAAAAAATAAAAAATAAAAAATAAAAAATAAAAAATAAAAAATAAAAAATAAAAAATAAAAAATAAAAAATAAAAAATAAAAAATAAAAAATAAAAAATAAAAAATAAAAAATAAAAAATAAAAAATAAAAAATAAAAAATAAAAAATAAAAAATAAAAAATAAAAAATAAAAAATAAAAAATAAAAAATAAAAAATAAAAAATAAAAAATAAAAAATAAAAAATAAAAAATAAAAAATAAAAAATAAAAAATAAAAAATAAAAAATAAAAAATAAAAAATAAAAAATAAAAAATAAAAAATAAAAAATAAAAAATAGAAAATAAAAAATAAAAAATATAACATAATAAAAAATTAAAAGTTAAAAATAAAATATAAAAATACAATAATAAATTAAAAAGTAATAAATATAAAATAAACTGTATTTGTATATTTTGTGAGTTGTACCGGTTTGTTTTTTAAATGATAACTTTCACAGTAGGCCATATCGATAAAAAAATGTTTGAGAGAAGCTTTCTATTTTGTGTTCTGTATAAGTAAATTGACCCTTTAACACATACAATTTCAAATTAAATTTGTAAATTAAAACAAAACATCCGTTTTTCCTAATTTAACCAAAAATTAAAAATCATTAATTAAAAACTATTTTGTGTCTATAAAGAGGGTTATAACTTCTATAGTTATCTATAGATCTTTATCGTATAGACATTGCTTTATTCGTTGGGTATTAAAAATAAACCAGAATATTTTTTTTTATTTTTTCTATTTTTCAAAAATTGTTTTTGTGCCAATAAAAATTATTTTTTTTTTCAAAAAAAAAGCTAATGTCTTGTCATTTATTTTGGTTCAAGACCATAGGTTGTGCCGAAGTCTTCAGCAGAACCCAAAAATAGCAAAGAAGGCAAAGTGAGACCTTTATTGTTGCAGCTGAAAGTTGAATGCGCAGTTTCGATGGGCGCTACACCATCTCATCAGAACTTTCGCAACGTATGTATGTCTTTGACTTAAATCAGGGTTCATATTAGTACCAGCGGTCACATATTTCTAATGAGAAACGCTGATAAACAAAATATTCCACCGAACTAAGTCGACACACTAAAAATCTCACTTTGCCAATTCAATGTTGTGCATGTGCTCGCATCGCTCGCAACAATGCAAAGGTTGTTGTTGTACGGTATGTCCCGTCTTCACTGTACCTCGTGTGTATTGTTGTTGTTTGTATGTATAGTTGGTCTGTTATGTTGTATGTCTTGTCATTTATTTTGGTTCAAGACCATAGGTTGTGCCGAAGTCTTCAGCAGAACCCAAAAATAGCAAAGAAGGCAAAGTGAGACCTTTATTGTTGCAGCTGAAAGTTGACTGCGCAGTTTCGATGGGCGCTACACCATCTCATCAGAACTTTCGCAACGTATGTATGTCTTTGACTTAAATCAGCTGCAACAATAAAGGTCTCACTTTGCCTTCTTTGCTATTTTTGGGTTCTGCTGAAGACTTCGGCACAACCTATGGTCTTGAACCAAAATAAATGACAAGACATACAACATAACAGACCAACTATACATACAAACAACAACAATACACACGAGGTACAGTGAAGACGGGACATACCGTACAACAACAACCTTTGCATTGTTGCGAGCGATGCGAGCACATGCACAACATTGAATTGGCAAAGTGAGATTTTTAGTGTGTCGACTTAGTTCGGTGGAATATTTTGTTTATCAGCGTTTCTCATTAGAAATATGTGACCGCTGGTACTAATATGAACCCTGATTTAAGTCAAAGACATACATACGTTGCGAAAGTTCTGATGAGATGGTGTAGCGCCCATCGAAACTGCGCAGTCAACTTTCAGCTGCAACAATAAAGGTCTCACTTTGCCTTCTTTGCTATTTTTGGGTTCTGCTGAAGACTTCGGCACAACCTATGGTCTTGAACCAAAATAAATGACAAGACATACAACATAACAGACCAACTATACATACAAACAACAAAAAAGCTAATTTTATCTCAAATTTTTGGAGACTGTCCCTAAAAAATATTTTTTTCCGTTTTTTTAATATTTTTATCTCAACTTTTTTCGAGACTGTCCCTAAACCACTGTTTCTATTTAAAAGTGAAATTAGCTACATTTGTATCCATATTGCAATAATTACCATCAATTGAACATATAAAAGGGTAAAATATTAAGGAACCTTCGCCGAAAATAGGAATTTTATTAAAAAATATATTCATAAAATATGTATTTCATGTTTATAAAGATAAAATTTCCATTCAATAGAATTCAAATCATGACATAAAATAAAGAAAAGGCTTAGTTTAAAATATATATGACCTAATGTCCATACATACATAAATATGTGTATAAATTTAGTAAGAAGATGGATGCATTTACAAGTTATAGTTGTGATGGTAACGATAGTTATTCGAACATTCAACACCAACACCAGCACCAGCACCACAATCTGTCGTCTAACTTCATTTCCACGGCTCTTTATGTTGAATGCCTGCCTGAAACAGAGGCGGCGGAAACGGAAGTATCGTGTAAAGGCAGCTCTAAGAAGCATCTCTGTGTGCAGGCACATATACACTCGCACACACATATACATGGAGGTGACATTAAAGACCTCAGTTTCATTTTCTCCTCAAGGATTATATAAACTTGTGCATAGTAGTGTGGCTGGCTGGCTGTTGTTGTTATTGTTGGCGCTTTTCTGTAAGGATTCACTTAACAACAGCGACAACTACATTTTCATTTGTTGTTGTTGTTTTTGTTTTTTATCCTCCTCTTTAGAAGCATCAGAAGAAAGTGGAGAGTGAGAAAAAAACGAAACAACACCAACTTTTTATGAATACATTGAAATCGTTTAAAAGATATGCGAACATAAATACATATATATGTGGGACTACACTATATATGTATGTATGTATGTAGAGAGAGTGTAATGCAAACGACTTCAATGACATGAAGCATGAAAATTTAGGTTAACATGTCATGTGTACGTGCTGATGGTGCTGCTGCAAAAACCAAAAAAGGAACCGAACTATACGAATTCTATAAATCACTTGGATGTGAGTTTTTTTCTGTTCTTTGAGAGGGCGGTTTTTAGGTATTTATTTATTTACTTGAAAACCCCAAATGTTTGAAATTTCATAATTTGTCTTCTTTTCGGCGTGTGTGTGTGTCAAAGAAAACTCATTTAAATCGAAGAGATTTTGTCAAAAGCATCGAAGTAGTAATTAAGGTTGACGATCTGTAAGCTACTTGTCAAAGAGTAAGTAAAGGTGTAGGTGCCTAGATTTGATTTTGATATATGATTGGATAAATCTCTAATTATCTGTTAGAGATATTAGTTGTAAGTAATATTATATTTAATTAATATCAAAATTAGAAGTACTATTATCTCAGAAAGTAATTAAAACTTTGAATGAAGCGAGAAATGATAAATCGATTTTCTTGGCTTATATTGTCACACATATTATTATTTTGCGATTTGCCACATGCAGAGGTAGATATTTTGAATAAAATTAATCTTAAAATAGAGTGGGAAATTTAAATTGGCTACTGTTTATTTTTTTTTAAATTTTTGGTTTTATTGGAAAGATAGAACTTTGTCATTTAATAATGGAATACAACATCATTTATATGACTACCATGAGTGGTCGGCAGTACCTCATCCGATCAACCCAATTTTTCCCATTATCTTCCATTTAAGTTATTTTTCAATTTACTCATACAAACAAACTTAACGACATTTATCAAGAAGTACAGTCAGCACTGCATACAGCACCTCACCGCAACTGTTGTACGAGTTTAGCTGCAATTATGCTTTGATAAGATCTTTATTACTTCTTTCAGGTGTAATAGAAATATGTTGCAAGCATCTTGCTTCGAGGATTTACCCTATTTAGGTCAAGTAATCTTCTCTCATTCACGCCTTTTTTGCTTTTCCTCGCTCGCACTTTTCTCTTCGTTTTTAATTAAGAAGAAATTACAAGTGTTATTTTTCTATCTGTCGAGAAATAATGATTCACTTAGAAAGCGTAAACAGAAGATATGACAACTAGATATGGGTGTGAACAAGGCAGCACACCGGAAGGAATCTTAAGGAGGAAGGAGACAAGAACTGACAAAGTCTAACCAAAAACATAACAATGAAAAAAAATTGTTTCAATTTCTTTACAAATTGTGTTTAGTTCTTCATGGGAGTAACTACCAAGGACGATTAATTTTTTCCGGAGTTTTTTTTTTAATTTTTATTTTTGCTGAAATAAAACTGATTTTAGGTTAGTTATTAATATTCGATTAATGACCGATTTTATTGGATTTTGGATGGTAGATATCTTTATATGTATTATATCTACAGATTTCTTTTGTTCGGTGACTTATAGTGAAATTTGACGTACAATTTTTTTTCCATTTACAACACCTCCTATAATTTACTTTTTGTAGGACAGATTAGCATTAATTCGGAAAAAGTACGAAATTAAACCTAAAATGAATTTTAAGTTTTGGATCATGTCTGGCATTCAAGTCGAATTGTGAGTTTTGATGTATTCAGAGACTTATAGTACAATTTTATGCCAAATATTTGTCTAGAACATTTTGGCCCGTTAAACCTCTGATTTAGGGGCATTTTTTTGCCATTTTCCAAAAAAAGGACCAAAAAGACCCCTATACTGAAGAGCTAGAGGGTTAATGTGTTCCACAAAAGTGCTCCTCGTAGTGTTTTAAGTAATATTTGAGGTTTATTTTTTGATGTATGCATTTAGTATTTCTGCCTTTTTAGAAAGATTCAGCTTCCGTACCAGTGCATTCAAATGATCTTGCGAAATATTATTTAAATATCCAAATTGTTACTGATATTTTATTTAAATATATTATATATATATCTACAGCTTTCTCTTGTTCGCGAATTATAGAGAAATTTGACACAGCATATTTTTTCCATTCACATCACCACCCCTAAAATTCAGTTTTGTAGGATAGATTAACATCAATTCGGAATAAGTACGAAATTAACCCTAAAATGAATTTTATGTTTTGCCATATTTTTGGCATTTAAGTTGAGTTTGGACTTTTGGTGTATACATTTATACAAAAGGGATACATTTTCCACAAAAGGGACCAAAAAGACCCCTATACTGTTCCACAAAAGTGCTCCTCGTAGTGTTTTAAGTAATATTTGATGTTTATTTTTCATGTATGCATTTAATATTTCTGCTTTTTTAGAAAGATTCAGCTTCCGTACAAGTGCATTTTAATGATCTTGCGATAAAAATATTATTTAAATATCCAAATTGTTACTGATATTTTATTTAAATATATTATATATATATCTACAGCTTTCTCTTGTTCGCCGACTTATAGTGAAATTTGACACAGAATATTTTTTCCATTCACATCACCACCCCTAAGAATCAGTTTTGTAGGACAGATTAGCATCAATTAAGAAATTAACCCTAAATTAAATTTTAAGTTTTGCCATATTTTTGGCATTCAAGTTGAATTCTGAATTTTGGTGTATTTAGAGACTTATAGTAGAATTTTATGACAAATATTTTTGTATGACGTGTTGACCCTTTAATCCCCTGTTTTAGAGGTGTTTTTACCCTTTCGCACAAAAGGGACCCAAAAGACCCCCTTGTATTGAGGATATAGAGGTTTAAAATGTTCCACAAAAATGTTCCCCGTAACGATTTAAGTAATATTGCTAAACACATCCTATACTTAAAATGTAAAGATCACAAGGTTTCCTATGACGTTTCATCACAAGAATATCTTAGGAGTGTTTTTTATTATTTTCCAAAAAAGTGATCAAAAAAGTCACCTATATTGAAGAGCTAGTGGGTTAAAATGTAATATTGCTGAACACATCCTATACTTAAAATGTAAGATTTCATATGCCGTTTCATCAGAAGAATGTACAAAAGAAAAAAATATTGACACCCATTAACTTAGATTAGAGGCGAACCACACTCAACTATACACACTTTTGACAGCTACGTATTTTGTATAACTCATCAGTGGCGCTTCTGTGTAGAGTGTTTACGATAACATGCTGTTGTCAAAAAATGGTGTGTTATTTTTTACGTTTTAGATTTATTTTTATACCCTCCACCTCCAGGATGGGGGTATACTAACTTTGTCATTCCGTTTGTAACACCTTGAAATATCGACGTGAGACCCTATAAAGTATATATATTCTTGATCGTCATAAAATTCTAAGACGATCTAGCCATGTTGAGTAGATACATAATATAAAAGTATTTTTTCCAAATTCGTACTTTTAAGGGGTAAAATGGGAATAGAGGGATAAAAATGGTACCAACCAAACGGCTGCACCTAGAATAATGAAATTCGGTGTATACATTCCTCTGATTGCACAGACAAGTAAAATACACGGATTTTTCAAAATTCGTACTTTTTGGGGTTAACATGAAAAAGGGGATAAAAATAGTACCAATCTAATGACCGCAGCTAGAGTCATGGAATTCGGAGTATACATTCCTTTGACTACGTAGACATGAAAAATAAAAGGTCAAAACTTCTACAATTATCCACAGATTTTCTTCAAATAGGCCTTGTTTTCTTTGGCGAGATCCACAGCTATTACCTAATAAAACTACATATTCCGCTAACTAATTTGTAAATCAGTTTTCCGCGCTATTGAACCACAAATTAAAAAATCATAATTTTTTAGGAGTATTATAAATTCTACATGTATACATAGTTTTTTTACACATTGACATTTTTTCTTCTTTAGAAAGTTAGCTTTTAAAAAATAAAACAAAATATATATTTTTGTTTTCTATTTTTTATGATTTTTCCGAGTCAGCAAAATTAAATTTTTGGAAAAAAATAGTTTTTTCTCAATTCTTTTGAGACTCTTCCTAAACCACTGTGGCTATGTGAAAGTGAAATTTGCAACATTCGTAGTCTTCTAAAGTGGCTTTAATTGAACAATAAGTGGCTGCTATCGGATATTTTTTTTTAAAAATGAGAGTATAAATATTAAAGGTCCCTATGGCAAGAATTGGAAGAGAAAAAAAAATAAACGAAAATTTTTGTAATATCAATTTCGAGTTAAGAAATCCAAAATTTAAGTACATTTAAAATTTTAACTACCGATTACTTTGACATTGAAAGGTAGAATAACATTAATTTTTAATTGTAATTTCAGGTTTATGTTTGACATTTGCAAAATGGGAACAAAATTGGGAAATACTAAAAACTTACTTCCAAAGTAGTGACTCTTTAACCTAAACTGTAGGAAATTTACGTGGAAATTTTTCTAGAAGAGATCGGCCTTCAGTTCAGCCTTCATGAAGCTCATTTTCATCTCGATGGCTATGTTAATAAGCAAAATTGTAGCATATGGGGTTCAGAGAACCCACACGTGACTATTGAGAAGCCAATGCATCCACAACGAGTCACTGTTTAGAGTGGATTTTGGGCTGTACTGAAAATGTGGGTTGATCGGATGAGGTACTGCCCCGAGCCAGTCGTGGTCGTCATATGAATGATATTATGTTCCATTATTAAATAACAAAATTCAACCTTTCCAATAAAACCAGAAATTTGAAAAAGTAATCAGTACTTTTTTATAGCCGCTTCTAATTTTAAATATATATATTAAAAAAAAAAAAACAAAATATTTTTTTCCATTTTTTTTTTAATTTTTGATGTATATTTTGTTTAGCAAAAAAAATATTTTTCAAAATTGTCGCAGCGGCAGTCCGCGTGGATTCAAGTTGGACACTCAGATCTCTCTAAGTAATATTTTCAATCAAAAGGCTCATAATAAATTTCGTGATTTCTTTGGATTCTAACTGAAATTCATTCTCTAGAGTGCAAAATAATCTTCTCCAAACCCACGCTTCAAATAACTAAAAGTTGGGTGCAATCCCCTCGAAAATGTGGTTAAGGCTGTTAACAACATTGATGGTAACATGGACTGAGAGATGGCTGACTCTACGAATGATGATGACAACGACTATGCTGGCAATGACGATGGTGCTATTGCTGCATCGATGTATCTAAAACTCTCACCACAACAAACTTATTTTTTTGAGCAGCCAGCAAGGCGACGGACGATGATGATGATAAAAATATTTGCCAGAAAGATGATGACTATGATGACGTTTCAATTAAATTTTAATTGAGACTCTTGAGAGGGTTTGCACAAGGAGGAATGACATTTTGGCAGGCAAGGAGGCATTGCCTCCTCACGAAAGTGAAAAGCAGACTGTGTGTGATATAATAATTCCAACAGTCTGTGATATTAAACAACACACATCCACCTACTCTATTCTAAAAAAATATACGCAGGCACTTATGCTTACACTCGCATTCATCCTCAGACATTTGCACTTACACTCCTACCCAAAAGTGAACAAACTATAAAGTGTGCCAGGCAGACTTTGTGGTACTTGGGACGGCAACTATAGTGTCTGCGACATTAAAAAGGGCGTGAGGGAGCATACAAGAGTGTGTGTTGGAGATTTTCCTTAAAAAATCATATATTTTCTACATGCCTTCCACTGATACTTCGATAATACCTCTTCTAATGAAATGTTTGTGTGCGTATATTTTGACATAAATTCCCAAGTGCTGTCATAATTGAAATCGTATCGTAGTTATCATCATGAAAATGATGTGCTTTTTTACTCTTCTAAATAATGACCAAGACGATGCTGTGTCATGAGAATTTCGTGGTAAAAATAGAGATTTTTTAATAGATTTCTCAGAGGATGAAAGCGTCCATCGTTTCTTAATAAATACAAAATGACAATCATATATTTTTTTATTGTTAAATTTTCCAATATGTGTTTAATGCTATCAATTGTTTTTATTTGATACTTATATGGTTTTTTATTCTCTTTATATATATTTTTATAGCGTGTTGGCTTTATATCCCTGGCTTTGGGCATGTTTATCTCCTGTCTGTTTGGCTTTGTATTTGGCTTGATTTTGGGCACTACGGAAATGCCCTGGGGCAGTGGTGATTGGCCCACCGAGGAGATGAGAGGAAGGTGAGTTCGCAGTTTTGTTTTTAATATAATTGATGTAACTAACAAACAGCATTCTAACTCTCGGAATATTCCCACGAAATTTTTTATTTATCAACATTATTCTGAAGAGCAAACTATTAAGAATGCGGGAGTCGGATCAAAAGTGAGTTTTAATCAGGGGGGATCAATATTTTCCCATACACTCGACATAGCAAAACTTGTGATCCTTACATTTTCTGTATAGGATGTGCTCAGCAATATTACTTAAAACGCTTCGAGGAACATTTTAACCCTCCAGCTTCTCAATGTAAGGGTCTTTTTGGATACTTTTTTTGCAAAAGGGTAAAAAACACCCCTAAAATAGCTATTTCACGGGTCAAAATGTTCTACAAAAATGTTTGGCATAAAATTCTACCAAACGCCTCAGAATACACAATAACTCAAAACTCAACTTAAATGCTAGAAAAAATGCAAAACTTAAAAAACATTAAAATCCTATCGAGATATTATGACATAAAGGTAATATTTTGCCCGCATCTCAATAGAGTAGAGTCATTGGGAAATACCAATGTTGGAGGAGTCGGGATAGACCCAAAATTAAGAATTTATATATATCGATAGCTAACAAAAGGATATTTCATATTACGGCAGTTCTATTGGAAATAAATTTAAATTGCAACTCAAATTGAGAAAAAAGTGTGGTGGCTAGACCCATGCATAGGGAAAAGTTAATATGACATTATTTTAAAATAAATACAAAATATAGTTAAAGCAGTGGCGAGTTTTGTTTTAATATAATTGATCCAACTAACAAAATTATATATGTCAACTGAGAAAATCGCTGCTATCCACCGCTAGATGGCGATACCCAAGAAATATTATATTAAAATTATTTTAAATAAAGGGTCCGCCATCTAACGTTTTTTTTCTCAACTATTCAACCGTTGGACTATTATTTGTGGGGAGCCGAGGCAGCCATTTGAATGAAATTATTTTCCATTATTAACCGGAAGGATTTACTTTCAATTAAAAAAAGAAATTTGAGAAAATATTCAGTAGTTTTTTTATAGCATTTTCAAAAAAAAAAGTTATTTGGCGGACCCTTTAGAAACAGCAGTAAGGCCAGTGAAAAATCCAATATACTTGTGGGGTCTGGGAAGACCCATTATTTTAGTATTTTCTATAGATGGATAGCTAACAAAAACAAAACTGCTACAGTTCTATTGGAAATAAATTTAAATTGCAACTCAAATTGAAAAGAAGTCTGTCTAGACGCATGCGTCGAGAAGAGTTAATAAAAGATTATTTTAATATAAATAAAAAATATAGCTAACCCAGTGGGAACTTTTGTTTTAATACTGAGAAATTCGCTGCTATCTACCGCCAGATGGCTATAAACCGTATAACCAGACTCATATGACTAGAGAAGTGCCAAAGAAAAATAATTTTAAAATTATTTTAAATAGAAACAACAGTTCAGTTAAAAATCCAATCCAATTGAAGCTCAAAGTGAAAGAGGGTCTGACTAGACCCAGAGTTAATAAAAGATTATTTTACTATAAACAAAAAATATAGCTAAACCAGTGGGAACTTTTGTTTTAATACTGAGAAATTCGCTGCTATCTACCGCTAGATGGCGATAAACCGTATAACCAGACTCATATGACCAGAGAAGTGCCAAAGAAAAATAATTTTAAATAGAAACAACAGTTCAGTTAAAAATCCAATCCAATTGAAGCTCAAAGTGAACGAGGGTCTGGCTAGACCCATATGTCAAGCAAAGTCAATAAAAGAATATTTTAAAATAAATAAAAAATAAAGCTATACCAGTGGGGACAGTTGCTTCATTTTGAATATCAAATAATTGTGAAGCGTTTTGAATAATAAAATATATACAGAGGCTCTGACAAGGCCCAAAAAAGTTGCAAAAGTTGTAAATAAAGGGTGTCCCAAGAAGAGCGCAATTTTTTAATTTTAAATAAAGCACAGATATTTAAGAAAAAATCGTGAAACTTTATTATATCGAATGTTGCCAGATTTAAAAATTGCGTTCTTCTTGGGACACCCTTTAGCTTAAGAAGAAATATATTTAAATTATAAGAAAAACAGAAAAATGTCTAGTCAGACACATGCGTCTAAACTCTGAATTAACTTGTTAATTTAGTAGAAAAAATTATTTTTTTTTAGCAGAGATGATTATAAGTTAATGATGATTATAAATTAAGAAAATAATTTGATGAAGCTTCACGTTGTAACAGCTCAATTTTAAATGAACATATTGGGTGATTGATAAAGGATAACACAGTGCAACACGAAAAAATATAACCACACACAGACACCACTACACGATAAAAGACCAAAAAAAGATCCATCTCTCCCAGCATTTGCCAAAGTGTACTTTTTAAGGGCCCCCAAAAATTTAGGGCATCTTTGCAAAAAAGTGTTTATTTTCTCAGACTCATATCTTGCAAACCGTTTGGAATTTTGAATTTCTTAAGTTCAAAATCGCAAAAAAACTAAAAAAATTTGATTTTTTAAAACTTTTTTCCCTTGTTCAGGTCCATAGGTAGCAAACCGTTCAAAATCAAGGGAACAAACAAATACAAAAATGTACCTAAGATTTCAATAACCAACTTTCTAGAACATATAAACTTCCTAAGAATGATTCATAGGTAGCCGCAAAAGTGAAAAATTTCCCGAAAATTTTTTAATTTCATTTGTTTTTTTCGTTACTTCAAAATTGAGATACTCTGTTATCTATTACAAAAATAATAAAAAATAAAAAGACACGGGTCTTTTTTTGGTCTTTCATCGCTTAGTGGTGTCCGTATACATGACTTAAAAAATTACACACAGTGTTATTATGCTAAAACAAAAGTTGTTTCTGGGTTAATTGTTGACTATATTATATATTATTTTGTATTAGCAATGGCGCTGCGACATCTCGAGGCCATATTGAAGAGTTAAGAAATAGTTTTATTAAAAAAATATTTAAAAAATATCCATAATAAATATGTTGATTTTATGAATCAGTATGACTGAATATGCAAACAAAAAATATATTTTTAGATCGTGGACATATTTTTTATTATTTTTTGTTGCATAGCGTTGTTTTAAAAATGCCCTCCTTACTCATTTCCATAATCTCCAAAAAAATAAATGCTTTCGATTGTCTTCTATTGGAGTTCGGTTACATATGGGACTTCCACTGCAACTACACAGTCGAAATTTTAATTTTTTATTTCCATGTGAGCTTCTTCTTTAGAAAGGACTTAGATATTTCATTTCATTTTAAAATTGTCAGAGATGTTAGCCTTCCTCAGCACTTTGCTTTTCACAATTTTATTTATAACAATTAAAGAGTTATTGATGTTTTTCTAAATATATCTCATAATAATTATTAATCATACGCACATGTGTTCGAATTTATTTAATTGTTATGCTACTAAAAAGAAATATTGTTATACCCTCCACCTCCAGGATGGGGGTATACTAACGTTGTCATTCCGTTTGTAATACCTTGAAATATCGACCTAAGACCCTATAAAGTATATATATTCTTGATCGTCATAAAATTCTAAGACGATCTAGCCATGTCCGTCTGTTGAAAGCAATATAGCATCAAAACGAAAGGAGCCAGATCGTTAAAATTTTCCATAAATGTGTCTTATAATCGTAGATCGGTTGGGATTGAAACGGGGCGAAATCGGCCCAAAGGGAAAATTTTTTCCTTAACAAGGACTAAAAATACCCATAATAATCCCTAATATTTTAGCGTATTTAAGCATGTTTTTTGAATATGTCTGTTTATATATGCTTGATATTTGGTATGCGCATTCCCCTTATAGGAAATGATTCTTATTTGTAGGGAGTGAAATGGGACAAAAAGGGATAAAAATGGTACATATTAAACGACAACAGCTAGAAACACGAAATTCGGTGTGTACATTCCTCTAATTGAGTAGATATATAATATAAAATAATTTTTCCCACATTCGTACTTTTAAAGGGTAAAATGGGAATAGAGGGATAAAAATGGTACCAACCAAACGGCTGTACCCAGGATAAATAAATTCGGTGTATACAATCCTCTGACTGCGTAGACAAGTAAAATACACGAATTTTTTCAACATTTGTACTTTTTGGGGTTAAAATGAAAAAAGGGGATAAAAATAGTACCAATTAAATGACCGCAGCTAGAGTCATGAAATTCGGAGTATACATTCGTCTGACTGTGTAGACACGAAAAATAAACTGATTTTTCGAAATTCGTACTTTTTGGGGTCAAAATAGCAAAAGGGGATAAAAATAGTACCAACCAAATGACCGCAGCTAGAGTCATGAAATTCGGAGTATACATTTCTTTGACTACGTAGACGTGACAAATAAAAGGTTTTTTCCAAATTCGAACTTTCAAGGGATACAATGGTACGGAGCGATAAAAATGGTACCAACCAAACGGCTACAGCTAGAATGATGAAATTCTAATTGCGTAGAAACGTCAAGGGGGTAAAAATGGTACCAACCAAATGGGCGCAGCTGGAATCATGGAATTCGGTGTATACATTCCTCTGACTGCATAGACATGCAAAATAAAAAGTTTTTTCCAAATTCGTACTCTTTCTTTTACGGCAAAAATTGGTTGAATCATGAAGTTGGGCTATTTTGCGCAATGTATGTCTGATAATGGAGTTTCAAAATTTCTACTTTTGGAATTAAAATAAAATGGAAATACAACCAACTGTAGCACCCACCAATATTTAGGGTATTTCAGCTTTTTGAGAATATAAATATAAAAATATTTATTTTTTGGTTTAAAATAAATAATGGTTTGAAATAATTAAAATATTATATGTATTTATAAAATTATTATTTCAATATTTGTTTTGGTTTGGGTATATTAAAAAAAAAATATTTTCCTGTGATATTACTGCACTTCTACGAAAACCGTCAACCTCTGTTGAATGCAATCCATGGTGGAGGGCAAATAAAGTTCGGCCCGGCCGAACTTAACGCCGTTTTTACTTGTTTTTGGGTTAATTCTGTTGATTATGTATAGTATTAACAACGTATTTAATGGCACTGAGTCTTACCTTGGAAATCGTCTGACTTCGTGGACATTTTTTCTAGATCTTGGATACATTTTTTATTTTTTTGTAGCATAGTGTTGTTCTAAAAATGCAACCTTTACTATTTATTAATATCATCCTTACTCATTTCCATAATACTCTATAAAATAAAAGCCTACATTGAGAAAGGATTTATGCATCGTTAATACTGGAAATTTTAACTTAACACTTTTTATGATTTATTACAAACGGAAATGGGGATGTTACTTCAAACCGGAAGTCGTCTACACATGTAATTTCCCCATACAAGGGCACCACTTTCATTTTTTTCACATGACAATAATGATCTCACCATACAAGCCGCGTAACAACACCAAAAGCAGCTACATTTTTAACCACAATTAACCCTTTTGGCATGTCATATTCGCCCCCCTCACTTCCTAGCCCGCCAACACTCAAAGTTGAAAAATCATTAACCAAAAAAGAACAGAGCGAGCAGCACAACAGCTACAGACACAGACAAACATTAATTGTGTTAATGTCATTATGCGACTCCGCTTGTCTTGGCTGCGCGGCACTCGGCAATATTAAATTATATTTTGAAAAACATGATAAACAGCACTCAGCCTACAACACTTCAGACGTGACACAACAACACGAAAATCCTGACAATGAAAGTGACATCTAAAAAGGAGAGAGAGCAGAAAAACGCACCGTCATTTAATGTTCTTTTTTCTCGTTTGCGTAAATGTGTGAATAAAATTCACATTAAAATTATAATTAATTGCCTTGGTTTGACTAATGATTTGGAATGCCGAATCAAGAGAGATTTGCGAAATGTTTGAACGGCGTACGTGGGTGTGTGTTTGGGATAGGCCGTTTGATAAGAACAATGGCCTTCAAACGATGCTAGAGATGCTATAAGCGCGGAAAACGAAGGTTTCTAGGAATTGGCGATTACTTTCCTCACGCCACACCTCGAAAACAAATATTTTAACATAAATCTTAAATCATGTATTTTCTATAAGAATATAAATGTTTTCCTCCAAATGGAATTTCATTTCTCAACATAGTCTCCTTTTCTCCTTATTCACAATTTCATTATGTCATTTTTGTAGAAATATATCCCTGGTCCCTTAAAATACTCATTATTGACCCCATCCAAATGCACCCATTGACGTGCATTTTTTCACCAAATAGTTTTTTTTTCAAATTTGGCAACAGAAAGTAGTCGCATAGGGTCTAGATCTGGAGAATATGGTGGCTTCGGAAGCCATTTGCAGCGGAAGCCTTTTATATTTTGATTGATTAACATACAAAAAATCCGGCAAAATGTATTCCTTCATTTAATACCAACATTTCAACAGCCATTTCACTCGGGACCTTTCAAAATGATTGAGTTTGAATTTCATAAAAATTATTCACATTCAGTTGTCCATGTAGCCTTCTATTGGAGTTTTGTCGAATCGAAAAGTTAATTTTGATTTTCATGTGAAGTTCTCCTTTAGAAACGAATTATTTATTTCATTTGATTTTCAAATTGCCTAAGATGTTAGCCTTCCTCAAGAATTTATATCATAATATTATCTACTACAACTAAAGAGTTATTGATGTTTTTCTAAACATTCCTCAGAATTAATATTAATCATACGCACGGGGGTTCGGATATATTTAATTGTTATGCTACAGGCAAGAAAATGGTTTGATTTTGGATTATTTATGTTGATTTTGTAAAATAATAGCAATGTCATTAATTACGCTGAGCAATCCATCGCTTAGAGTTCGTCTACTTATTACACTGTCTCCGTTCAAAGAAAGTTAATATTTAAATACATGTTCGTTATGTTCGTTCTTAGAAATGAATTAGTTATTCCAGAATCGTTAAAAGAAGACTTTGTATTATTCATATTCGATTGTCCCTGTAGCCTCTTATTGCAGTTCGGTTACATATTGGGATTCCATTGTAACTAGAAATCGAAAAGTTAATTTTGATTTTCATATGAGGTTCTTCGTTCGAATGGAAATATTTTTCCTTTTGATTTTCAAATTGTCAAAGATATTAAATGTTCTAAACAAATTAATTGCATAGTTTTATGAATTAAAAGTAATGAGTTATTGATGTTGTTGTAATTATACATCATAATTATTGTTAATCATACGCACATGGGTTCGAAATTATTTAATTATTAGGCTACTAAAAATGAGAAATCTGTTAATATGTTAATAATAATAAATTCATTTTTAATTTCATTTTTAAATGTTAATTAATTATTTCATTTAATTTTGAAGTGTCTAAGGATGTTGGATTTCCATTTCACTATATTTCATAGGTTTATTGATTATTTTCCAAACATTCCTCATAATAATAATATTAATCATACGCACGTTAGTATTCAATTAATAATGATGCTACTAAAACGATGGGCTATTTTTGGGTCAATTCTCTCGAACATATAAAAGATAAAATATGTATTTAATGGCTCCGAGCCTGCTTATTTATTTATTTATTTATTTTTATTTGAATGTTTTCGTGCAAATGAATCGAGAAGTTTGATTGACACTCTTTTTTTAGAAAGCCAATTGGTATTCCTTCTTATGTCTAAAGATGTTACAATTTATTTTATTGGTTTATCTGTTAAAACTAAAAAGTATTTGCTAATTTTTCTAAACATACCCATAATTGATATTAATCATACGCCCATGTGTTTGATTTCGATAATCTCAATTATAGAGAAAGACATATAGTTTTTGGATTATTGATTTCACCTTGTAAATAGAAAACGAAAAGTAAATTTTTAAATGCAGCTGCGGTTCTTTTTCGAAAATATTTAGTAATTCCATTATGTTGCTAAAGATGGTTGGCTTTCCATCGAATTTTATTTCATAGTTTTATCAATTACAACTAATAATGAGTCATTGATGATTTTCTAAACATACCTCATAATTAATATTAATCATACGCACATAACAGTTGTTTTTGGGATAATTCTATTGACTTTATCAAATATTATTATCTCCTGGCCATATTGAATAGTTAAATATAGTTTTCCAGTTCGAGAAGTCCATCCGTATGATTTGCACAATATGACATCGTTCGAAAGGCAAACCTGAATGTGAGCGATTACGTCGGAATTTTTGATTTATAAAGAAAGTATAGTGGAAGGCCCATCCTGTTGTGCCTTAAAGGGTTATAAAGTTTCAAAGGAACAATTTTTCAAAAAATGTTTTTAATACTTAATGGCAACCTACTATACCGACATAAGTGCCAAATTAAAGAGGAGAAAATCTGTTAAATATAATACAAATTTCATGATTCTATCTTTGGCCATTCTCAGCAATTTATTTCGTTATTTTATCTACTATAACTAACTAGTATTTAACTTGTATTTGGTAGCAGTATTGGAAATAAATTTTCCAACCAAAAATCATTTATAATCTCTTGACCTCTTGGAGATTGTCTACTTATTGCACTGCCCTCATAAAACTAAATAGAACAGATAATTTTATTATATATCTAAGACTATTTTATTGAAGTGAATTAGTTATTTCATAATTATTTTCAAATTACCAAAGATGTTGTTCTTCGGCAGCAAGTTATTTCATATTTTTATCTATTACAACTAAAAAATTGTTGCTATTATTCTAAACATACCTCATAATTAATATTAATCATACGCACGTGGGATAGAATTTTTAAATTATGATAATATTAAAACGATAAGTTTGGGTTATACCTTTGGATAACACAGGCCGGTAGTCCATATTACACTTGAACCGGATGAGACTGCAGAACAAATTGAGTCAATTGACGTTTTCAGTTTTTCGAAAGGGTTACAAAGTTTCAAAAGACACAATTTTTCAAAAAAATTGGTTTTAATACTTAATGGCAACCTACTATAGCGACATAAGTGTCACATTAAAGAGGAGAATATCTGTTAAATATAATTCAAATTTCATGATTCTATCTTTGGTCATTCTCAGCAATTTATTTCGTTATTTTATCTATTATAACTAAAAAGTTATTGCCATTTTTCTAAACATACTTCATATCTAATATTAATCATACGCACTTGAGTTCGATTTAGCTAATTACGATTCTATATATCATTTGCACTGGGATATTGTCCTGACTCAAGACCTTTTTGCTTAAATATTTTATTTTTTAGAATGCAAATTTATTTACAAATGACATAGAAATATTTTATTGTTCTGAATTTCATAACATAGACCTGTTTACAAAAGGCCAGAGATATTATTTATCTTTTCTTTCATGAAATGAGCATATTTTCGAGACCATAAAGGAATAAATGGCTCTGAAAACCTAGATCAGAAAATACTGTTGTAGTTCGATGGGAGTTTAACAAATTTTGAAAAAAAAAAATAAAAATTAATTTTTTTATTCGGAACCGAAAGTTTACGTGAGACTCTTTTTTTGTTAAGAATATATCACTTAGTTTTGTTATGTCTAAAGATATTGGCTTCCCATTGCAATTTATTTCATAGTTTTACCTATTACAATTAAAGAGTTATTGGTGATTTTCTAAACATACCTCATAATTAATATTAATCATACGCACATGTGTCCGAACTTACTTACTTATGAATTACACTGTGGATTACAAAGAACAAGGATCTCGCAACGCATTCTCATAGAGGGGCTTTTTGAAAATGTACGTATGCAGGTCATTTTGGAGGGGGGGCTTAATACTTCCTATTTTGTACATTCTCATGGTGATAGGGCCTGTAAAACACTACGGGTGCTGACCTTCCTCGGCAACTTATTAACTTATAATAGTTTTATTCATTACATTTAAAAAGTTATTGATATTTTTCTAAACATACCTCATAATTAATATTAATCATTCGCACTTAAGTTAAATTTTCTTAATAATAATTCTGAAAGATGTACATTATGATTTGAACTGTGATATTGTCGTGGCTCAAGACCTTTTTGCATATATATTTTATTTTATAGAATGCAATTTTAATTAAAGGGTGATTTTTAAAAGCTATAGGAAAGCTTTAAAAAAAACACATAAAATTCAGAAAAATGCACGAAATCTTTATTTGAATCGATAGTACGGGCCATATAATTTAATGTTTGAAGATTATTTCATGCAAATGTTGACCTTGACTGCGCCTCAAATGGTCCATCCGCTTAGTCCAATTTTGGCATTTCCACGTTTTTGAGTAACAGAGACCCAATTGGTGCGAACGGCGACGAATCGAAAATTGGTGGTCATCATTAACACTGGCCGATACAGCTGCGATATTTTCTTCAGTTCGCACTCTACGTAAGCGTGTTGGTGGTTTAATGTCCAACAATGTAAATTTGGTGCGAAATTTAGTCACAATAGCCCGAATAGCCGCTTCAGTGGGTCGATTAAACTGACCATAAAATGGAAGCGCGCAATGAACTTTCTTAACAGAGCACGCATTTTGATAATAAAATTCAATAATTTGCAAGCGTTGTTCGTTTGTAAGACGATTCATGATGAAATGTCAAAGCATACTGAGCATCTTTCTCTTTGACACCATGTCTGAAATCCCACGTGATCTGTCAAATACTAATGCATGAAAATCCTAACCTCAAAAAAATCACTCTTTATAACTAAAAAGTTATTACTAGTTTTCTAAACATACTTCGTAATTAATATAAATCATACGCACTTGAGTGCGATTTTGCTAAATACGATTCTGAATGATCTATATTATAATTTGAACTGGGATTATTGTCTTTTTACCTATTTGCATCTATATTTTATTTTAAACGTACATGGCTTCGAATTTATATTACTTGTGGTAATGGAAGAACGATAAGTTATTTTTGGGTTATTCTTTTGCCTTCGTGGAAAGAATCGCTTAAGTTAATATTTACATGTCTCTCTTCATTTCGAAATGAACAAGGATATTGGCCTTCCCCGGCACTTTATTTCGTATTTTTAACTATTACATTTAAAAAGTTATTGCTAATTTTCTAAACATACCTTCTAATTAATATCAATCATACGCACTAGAGTACGATTTTGATAATAGCGATTCTAAAAGAACTATATTATATAAAAACTATTCTAGATTGTTTACAAATATTTTACGCCGTTTATTATTCTGAATTTCATAACATATCTTTGTGTACCCAAGGCGAGAGATATTTATTTAAACTTTGTTTTTATACGACCCCTCTTGGCATACAGATATTGGCCCGAACGAATGAATTTAATGTAACCCAATTTATTTCATTGTTGGCTATTTGCAAACGTAACCAATTCATTTCACTAATGCTTTGCATTGTGCAAATCACCATCAGCTAAACATATCTGAAAAACAAACAGAACATGGCTGCCGCCGTGGCCATATCCAATTAAATGCTTTTGGGGCAAAATGCATTTGAACTGGAAAAATCCATCCATCCACACACACACACATACTCACAATTTTTGGCTAACAACATGGCTAACGTGTTATGTTGTTAATGAGATAAGTAACAATTGCCAAAAATGTGGCCACCTAAATTTCGAGCGAACCGAAAAAAAGAATTTGGAAATTGAAATGAATTTAAAATGTAACAAGAAAAGACAAATGCTTGCAATTTATTTTAAATAAAACTTTGCTTGTTTTTTGATTAAAAATTCAAAATTAGGGATTTTCAACACCAAAAAAAAATATTCATTAAAAATAATTTGATGGGCTTCTTGTCTGTCTGCCTGGCTGACTGGCAGCAACAGCCAGCGATGCGTTGCTGCTTCGCTGACCACAAATATGAACTGTCTGCCCGAGTTTAAAAGTGAAACGAAGCGGGTCAGTAAACGTTAAATTTTTGATATGACTGAGATTTGCATATTTCCCCATCATTTGCACCAAATCCAGAGCAGCACGCCCGTTACACTCATGCGAAGTAGACTTTCATAGTCATGCATTCGAGGAGGAGGGGGAGGAGTGAGTATAACATCAGGCACAGACATCCTGGGCCGGGGAAAAAACGTTGCCCACATTCAGTGTATCCCGAGTGGCGGTGCATGTGGCTGGGACCGTCCGTCCGCCTGTCTGATGTGCCTGCTAAAGTCTGTTTTTGAGTGCGTTGCGTTTATTTTATAGCAGCCTCTTGTTGTTGCTGCTCTCAGTGTCTGTAGCGTTTGCGAGCTGTTTGAACTCATTTGCTTGGCTTTTGTGGATGTTGCTGTTGCTTCAGTTGCTGTGTTGTGTTGCGTTGATCTTATTGCAGCAGCATGTGTATATGTTGATGACAGTTTATGTGTCTGCATATGTGTGTGTGTGTATCTATACCCTATATATGTGTGTATGTGTGTATAAGCGAACGTGTTCAATGTTATTATGTCCTTTGAGCATTGTGCCGCTGTGAAAGTGTTTGGGGGTCCTTTGTTCATTCTCCATGGGTGTGTGTGAATGTGTGCGAGTGTTCAACAAACTCACAACATGCACCACTGCATTTGGCAACACACACACTCTTTCCCTCACACCTTCATCCTTCAACCGAGCATGTTGCCGTTACTGCAGTTGCTTGCGTAGTCCTTTCATCCATCCAGATTTTGCAACTCGTTGCCATGTAAATGACAACTTCAACATTTGGCCTAGTCGTTCGTTGTGTTTTCGGCACGATGTTCTTCCGGGCTTACTTCTGCACCTTCCTCCCTCTCTCCTCTCCCACCACGTGTTGTAAATTTCAACGTTTTTCAATTTGCTTCGGTTTCACAAACTGTCATAAAAATAATACCGAAATCGAGTTAGGTCAGATTCTCAATTACGCGGACATGTTTTGAATTTATTGCGTTTGAATTGATTTTGTGCGAAAAACGAGTTGTTTGGCTTGTTGTTCAGGCAGGACACGACGTCATTCAAATTCAAATCCTTTCATACCCCTACCCACTAAATTTTAATTTAACTTCAGAGAATCTGCGTAATTTGAATTGGGAAATGAGCTGAAAAAGCTGGTGGAAATTGTTCAGGAACTGAAACTTAATTAACGAAGACAACAAAACATAGCTAAAGGAAGCTCAGGGATATAAATATCAGGCATATCTATATTTTCGAGACCATAATGGAATAAATTGCTCTGAAAACCTAAACCTGTTGTAGTTAGATAGGAGTCTAACAAATTTTGAAAAAAAAAAAATAAAAATTTATTTTTTTTATGCGAAACCGAAAGCTTAGGTGAGAATCTTTTTTTAGAATATATCACTTAGTTTTGTTATGTCTAAAGATGTTGGCTTTCCATTGCAATTTAATTCATAGATTTACCTATTACAACTAAAGAGTTATTGAAGATTTTCTAAACATTCCCCCTAATTAATATTAATCATACGCACATGTGTCCGAACTTACTTACTTATGAATTACACTGTGGATCACAAAGAACAAGGATCTCGCAACGCATTCTGATAGAGGGGCTTTTTGAAAATTTACGTATGTGAGTCATTTTAGAGGAGGAGGCTCATGACGTCCCCCTTTTGTACATTCTCATGGTGATACGGAGTAGGAAATCATGTGAGCCTTACTTTTTGTGTATAGGATGTGTTCAGCAATATTCTGTAAAACACTACGAGGACTATTTTTGTGGAACATTATAATGCTCTAGCTCCTCAATATAGTTTTTTTTTGGTTCTGATTTTGCCGATTATATACAAAATTAAATATGTCTCAGGGCCATCTTAGAATTCATCTGTCTATTTGACTATCCTCGTACAAAGAAATCGAAAAAAGGCGAATCTCTTTTTTTGGAAAGCATTCGTTATTTCATGTTTTATCTAAAGATGTTGGCTTTCCATTGTAACATATTTCATATTTTTACCTATTAAAACTAAAAAGTTAGATATGTTTTTCCAAACATACCTTATAATTAACATTAATCATACGCACATGGGTCCGAAGTTATTTAAAGGGTGATTTTTTAAGAGCTTGATAACTTTTTTTTTTTTAAAAAACGCATAAAATTTGCAAAATCTCATCGGTTCTTTATTTGAAACGTTAGATTGGTCCATGACATTTACTTTTTGAAGATAATTTCATTTAAATGTTGACCGCGGCTGCGTCTTAGGTGGTCCATCCGCTTAGTCCAATTTTGGCATTTCCACGTTTTTGAGTAACAGAGACCCAATTGGTGCGAACGGCGACGAATCGAAAATTGGTGGTCATCATTAACACTGGCCGATACAGCTGCGATATTTTCTTCAGTTCGCACTCTACGTAAGCGTGTTGGTGGTTTAATGTCCAACAATGTAAATTTGGTGCGAAATTTAGTCACAATAGCCCGAATAGCCGCTTCAGTGGGTCGATTAAACTGACCATAAAATGGAAGCGCGCAATGAACTTTCTTAACAGAGCACGCATTTTGATAATAAAATTCAATAATTTGCAAGCGTTGTTCGTTTGTAAGACGATTCATGATGAAATGTCAAAGCATACTGAGCATCTTTCTCTTTGACACCATGTCTGAAATCCCACGTGATCTGTCAAATACTAATGCATGAAAATCCTAACCTCAAAAAAATCACTCTTTACTTACGAATTAAACTGTGGAACACAAAAAAAGGTTCTGACAATGTAGTCTGATAGAGGGGATAAAAATTAATGTAAGTGTATTGGCTTTTCGGAACTTTACGTATGGTGGTTATTTTAGAAGGGGGTCTATGTATCTCACATTTTACACATTTTCATGATGAAACGACTTAGAAAACCTTGTGATCCTTACATTTTAAGTATACAATGTATTCAGCAATATTATTTAGAACACTACGAGGAATATTTTACCCTCTAACTCCTCAATATAGGGATGTTTTTTTGTCCCTTTTGTTTAAAGGGTCAAAATGTTCCACAAATATAAAGGGTGATTTTTTAAAAGCTATAGATAAGTTTTTCAAAAAAAAAACATATAAAATTCATGAAGTCTTTATTTGAATCGATAGTACGGTCCATATAATTTAATGTTTGAAGATTATTTAATGCAAATGTTGACCTTGACTGCGCCTCAAATGGTCCATTCGCTTAGTCCAATCTTGGCATTTCCACGTTTTTGTGTAACAGAGGCCCAATTGCTGCGAAAGGCGACCAATCGATAATTGATGGTCATTATTAACACTGGCTAATACAGCTGCGATATTTTCTTCACTTCGCACTCTACGTAAGCGTGTTGGTGGTTTAATGTCCAACAATGTAAATTTGGTGCGAAATTTATTCACAATAGCCCGAATAGCCGCTTCAGTGACCATAAAATGGAAGCGCGCGATGAACTTTCTTAACAGAGCACGCATTTTGATAATAAAATTCAATAATTTGCAAGCGTTGTTCGTTTCTAAGACGATTCATGGTTAAATTATAAACCAAACTGAAGATGTTTGACAGTGAAACAAAACACGAAACGTGCGTCAGCTGTGTAAAGCAGTGTTGCCAAAACGATAATAGCTAAAAAATCACCTTTTATATGTACCAATTTTCAGCCTTCTAGTTCAAAAAGTACATTTTGCCACGCCCACTCTGCCCACAAAACGAAAATCCAAATTTTGGCATCATATTTATCATTCTCGTGGTCAGTAATATATATGTACCAATTTTCAGCCTTCTAGCTCTCAAAAACACTATTGCCACAGAGCAAATTTTTAAAAATTCTATAGTCTATAGTTCCTTCCAGACCTGCATCTATCTATACTGAAAATTTCAACAACATCGGTTCAGCCGCTTACACGTGATTGCGGAACAAACAAACAGACAGACAGACTTACACTAAGGTTTTATAATATTAATAGGGATTTGTGAAAAATCCCATTTTTTGGGATTTTTGGTTCTACTGTGAGATTAGTGGGATTGTGCAGGGTTTGCATTTTCCCGCACTTTTTATTTCCCGGGACATGGGAATTATTTTGTCGATTTCCCAGGATCCCGAGACAGGACGCCAGATCGTCAACATATGGTTTTCTATTAAAAAACTTATTTTTTCCGAATAAAATATTCGAAATTTAATAAAGTAAATTATTATATTTCTGCAAACAAACAAACTTATAATGCCCTATGTATGAAATGTAGGCATATTTTTTTTAAATTAAGAGATTTTTTGAAATATATAAAATTAAAAAAAATATATATATATAAAATATAAAAATTGTTAAAGCAGACAACCCATTTAAAGACTCATAAGATAATCTATTTCTAATTTTATTGGAGAACGTGAGCGCGATATAGAACGATATTATATACTCGAGATTTGTATTGTTAGTAAATCGTTAATTATCCGTTCCCTTTCCTGCAGCTTCGAAAACCTAAATTTATATTTTGAGGTAGTAATACGTAGCTGTTACTTTAGATTGTATATATTTATTATTTATTATATATATATATATTTTTTTTAATTTATTAGTAAAATTCTGTATAACAACTGTACGATTTCTCCACAGATAATGGCATGTCAAGCCTTTTTCATAAAGAAATCAAAAATTTTGAAATTATTATTATCTCAAAATATTTAAAACGTTATTGTAGCCTTCTATTCTATTATATTCAGTTTATATTAATTGTATATTAATTGTATCGCCTAGCTGACACATATCTAATTATAAATGATATTTTTTAAATTATTTTGTACCTTTTACAATTTTATTGTGAAAAAGTGGTGAAAAAATGTGCGAGAAAAATGCAAAACTTGCAGCTGAATTCCCGCGGGAATCCCGTAAAAATCCGGGAATCCCGGGATAGGGGAAACTGAAAATATGCAAATTCCCGGGATTTTTCCCGCGGGAAATCCCGGTATGCAAATCCTAATAATGACAAAATTGTGAAAAATTCATTTTTTTCTACCTTGGGAATTGTGGGATTGTTGTCAAGTCTGAATTTTTTGATTTATTTATTATAATAATAGTAGTAGTAATATTGCAGCATTCACTGATGACATTTTTTGTATTGCTCCGAAACATGGCATAGGTTTGATGCAGTTTTGAATTCCAATAAGCTGTAGTGGCGACCAAAGTTTGTTAAAATCTTTTTTGCCGTCACGACAAAAACAGGTAAAAAAGTAGAAAAACATATTTTGTTCTATTTATAATAGGTCAATCACTACATGTAAACATACCAAAATTGTACTCATTCGATTGTCCGTGGACCAAACTCTTAGGGAGATGGGTTTCTCTTATAAATAGAAATATAAATTTTATTTTCTGCATGCTATTGAAGTTTCTTTTTAGAATTGAATTAACTATTCTTTATAATTTTCAAAATGCCGAAAATGTTGGCGATCCTTCGCAACTAAAGCCATGGTTTTATCTATCACATCGATAAAGTTATTGTTATTTATATAAAGATACCTCATAATTAATATTAATCATACGTGCAGGGGTTCCACGTATTTTTTTTATTCCGAATCGCATATTATTTTATAGTTTTCAAAAGGCTTCTGAGTTGATATTAGTATAAAATTTATTAATTCATATTTCTAACAATAATAATATTTATGTTAAGACACGTTGGACTGCTCCAAAAAAAAATTGGCAGATGTGCACACTAGACCGATTATCGTCATTTCCAAATGTATAACCTCACATTCGCAAACACTTTGGCTAGATCTCTGTGAAATTTCATTAAAATCTATTTAGACAGTTTGAATTTAAGATTTATTTCCAATTTTCAAATCCTCATTAAATTCATATTTTGCAAATACACCAAATTTAGAATTTTACATTTAATAAATTGAAGTGAATTAATTTTTCCTTTTTATTTTCAAAATAACGAAGATGTTGGCTTTCAATAGCAACATATAGCATGATTTTATCTGTCATAACTAAAAAGTTATTGCTCTTTATATAAATATACCTATAATTAATATCAATCATACGTGCAGGGGTTCTAAGTATTTTTATATTCCGAATCTCATAATGTTTCCTTATTTCCACAAGGTTTCTGAGCTGTATTAGTTTGTAATTTCTTAATTCTTTCCTCTGCCAATATAATATTCATGATAAATCACGTTGGACTATTACTAAAATAATTAGCAGACGTGTAAATTTGCCCGATAATCAATATTACAAAATTGATAACCTCATAGCTCAACTCTTCCACTACTTAACTTGCAAACCAGAGTGTTTATATCTGCGAAATTACATTCAAATCTATTTACACAGTTTGAAATTTAAGATTTATTTCCAATTTTCAAATCCTCTTTAAATTGATAACTTGAAAATATTTTGAATGCCATAGCAAATTGTATACCAAGTTAAGAATTTTAAATTTAATAGGTTGAAAGGAATTATTTTTTTAATTTAAAAAATGCCAAAGCTATTGACATTCATTCGCAACTTATGCCATGGTGTTATCTATCACAACTAAAAAGTTATTGCTATTTATATAAAGATACCTCATAATTAATATTAATCATACGTGCAGGGGTTCCACGTATTTTTTATTCCGAATCGCATATTATTTTTTAGTTTTCAAAAGGCTTCTGAGCTGATATTAGTTTAAATTTTATTAATTCATTTTTTTAACAATAATAATATTTATCTTAAGACACGTTGGACTACTCAAAAAAAAAATTGGCAGATGTGTACACTAGACCAATTATCGACATTTCCAAATTTATAACCTCACAATTCAGCTCTTGCACTTCTTAAACTCCCAAACACTTTGGCTAGATCTCTGTGAAATTTCATTCAAACCTTTTTAGACAGTTTGAAATTTAAGATTTATTTACATATTTTGTTAATTTATTTCCAATTTTCAAATCCCCTTTCAATTTATAACTTAAAATACTTTTAATGCCCTAGAAAATTTTGAATTTTACATTTGTATTGAACAAAAAGAAGCCATAAGGATATCCTACCACTGCGTTCCACCTTTCCCCAACCCTAACTCCCATTGTCATAGA
This sequence comes from Polietes domitor, assembly GCA_947397865.1. Lineage (NCBI taxonomy): Eukaryota > Metazoa > Arthropoda > Insecta > Diptera > Muscidae > Polietes > Polietes domitor. Next base: position 179,658,676 of record OX377619.1, read on the forward strand.
AATTTAAATAAATGGTTTAAACACGCGGCAAATGACAGACGAACGGTTGCCCATGGTTTAGGTGGAGTGGGCTGGGGGGGATAGAATGACTGAATTGATGGCTGGCAATGTGGAAGTTATTCATGACTCGGCAAATGTCTCTGTGGGTGTGGGTGTGTGTGTTTGTGTGCGCGTATTTTGAAAACTAAATTAGCAACAATCATAATAAATGTCATTTTCATTAGGTTTTGATCATTTGTTATCAAGAAACAACAAACACACACACACACTCTCGCTCTTTCTCTCACCTTCGCATTGAACAAACAAAGCCCGAATGACATTGGAAGGAAAGGTATGCCGTTGGCTAGAATACGAGCATCCTGAGACTATTATAACATTTATACAATTGGGTGTGTGTGGGCCAGAATACCACCTCGTACACTCTGTTAATGTGCGTGTGTGGGTGTGTGTGCGTCTGCATGTGTTTTATGTCATGAGTTTGAGTGTATTTGTGTGTTTCCTTTTGCAATCATTTTTCATTCTAATGCCGAGTTCATTATGCCCACATTCTGTGGTTGTACCGCTCTCGTCGCTGTTGTTTCTTTTGCTTTTGCTTTCGCCTTCCCTTTCACTTTCACTTTCACCGTGGAATGATTTGTGATTTATTTGCTCCTCAAAACCCAACCAGCAGCAAGCGGCTTGCCAGCCTCCAAATGAATGGATTGGAATGGATGACTGAGTGAAAGAATAATTATTTTGTAATCGGAGAGAGACTCCTTTGCCAGGCAGGCATGGAAGGCACACTGCTTGCTCTTGGTGCGCATAAATATCCTAGTATCAAATTAAGATTTAGTGAAGAATTTGCCTTTAAATTAAGGATTTAGCGTTTTTCTTTATTGGCTTTAATTCGTGGTAATTTCATTAGAGCAAAGCGAACGCACACACATCCGCCCAAATTGTAATTCGATTAATCGCTGTGTGTGATTATAGAAAATTCGGTTATTTATTTATTTTTGAAAAGATAGATGGAACAAATGTTGAAGAATTCCGAAATGCGGGCGAATTGGTTTTGGCAAAAATACTTAACAACAATCAAGCCAGGCCTAATTGAATTAGAGGGAGTTAGGGAGGATCATCGGGGAAGTACAGCGAAGACAGTGGGTTTCAAAGGGAAATTCTTCGAATAATCGGACAAAGCTATTTGGACCTCAAAAATGAGAGATAATCGAGATGAAATGTTAAAACTGCGGATTTCTTGCAAATATGTCATGATACGCACATCATGAGGTTAGACTTGGATTCATCGATGAAAACATAATAAAACAAAAATTCAAATTTATGAATTCCACAATTCCTAAAAAGAAAACCAAAATCCCCAAAAGCGGGATTTTTGTTAAATCGATGGCCAAACTCAGCTAATGTGTCTAGAACATAGAATTCAAAATTATATACAGAATTATTATAGGTTTTAGAGTAATAAAAGAACATGATATCGGAGAATGCTGAAATCTTCCCATAAAAATGGCCTCCATGCCCTAGTTGCGAAAAAATCGAGTTCAAATGTAAACAAATAAACTAATTTCCTTCAAATGTGATATTTTGTGGCTTTCGATTTGGACACGCAAAGAAAACTTCATAAAACAAAGGTTCCTAGCATAAATCCCCACAATTCCCGAAAAGAAAATTAAAATCCCCAAAAATTAAAATTTTCAAAAATTACCATGAAAGGTTAGAACAGTCAGTGGTCGCCACTGAAGCATTTTGGAATTCAAAACCGAATCGAACGTGTGCTACGTTTCAGAGTAATACAAAAAACAAATGTCATCGCTGAATGCTGAAATCTCCCCCTTGAAAAAGTGTCCACAAACCTCGGTAGCGAGAAAAATTGGATTTAAATGTTAAAATACCCGAATTTCTCGCAAAGGTGTCATGATAAACACATTCTGAAGTTTGATTTGGATTCAACGATGAAAACTTAATAAACCAAAAATTTAGATTTCTGAATCCCACAATTCCCAAAAAGAAAACAAAAATCGCCAAAAATGGAAATTTTCAAAAATTATGGTGTATTTTGAAGTTTGATTTGGATTCAACGATGAAAACTTAATAAACCATAAATTTGCATTTCTGAATCCCACAATTCCCAAAAAGAAAACAAAAATCCCCAAAAATGGAAATTTTCAAAAATTATGGTGTATTTTGAAGTTTGATTTGGATTCAACGATGAAAACTTAATAAACCATAAATTTGCATTTCTGAATCCCACAATTCCCAAAAAGAAAACAAAAATCCCCAAAAATGGAAATTTTCAAAAATTATGGTGTATTTTGAAGTTTGATTTGGATTCAACGATGAAAACATAATAAACCAAAAATTTTGATTTCTGTATCCCACAATTCCCAAAAAGAAAACAAAAATCCCCAATAATGGAAATATTCAAAAGTTATGGTGTATTTTCTTTATTTATTCGTTATGAATAGAATAAACTCGTAGAAAATGGGAATTACAATAATTGTGAAGAAATTGGTAAACATTTATATGTAGCATTCCTTATGATATATTTTCCCCAATAATGCCACAAATTAAAAAATCTGCGGTTGCCAATGTAGCTTTATAGAATTAAAAATGAAATAAATACATTATCTGTCCTTTTAAAATGATATCATCAGTAGTCGTTTTAAGAAACTCTACTTTCCCGAAAAAAATCATGAAGAAATTTATAAAACCGGACTTTGAAGCCGGATATCTCGCAAAAGTGCCATTTTGCACATTTTGAGTGCAGATTTGGACTCAGCAATGAAAACTAAATAAACCAAAAATTTAGATTTCTGAATTCCACAATTCCCAAAAAGAAAACAAAAATCCCCAAAAATGGAAATTTTCACAAATTATGGTGTATTTTCATTATTTATGGTAATGGGATGAACAAAATTGGGAAAAATTGTGAGGAAATTTGTAAACATTTCTAGATAGCCTTCAAGATGATATTTTTTTGTTCAAAATTGACAAAGATTAGTACAAGCTGAGGTCGTCACCGTAGCTTATTGGCAGACAAACTGGAACGAATGTGAATTTTAGAATAATGTCTTCGCTGAAACACTTCATTTAAAAATCAGGATGAGATGAAAAACGTATTTCTAATAAATCAATCATGATATTCACTTTTCATAGTAGTTTTGATTAAGCCAAATCTTGGTTTTTGGCTGACAAAGCCTTTCAGAGGGTAGAAATCATGATAGTGGTAGAGTGCATCAAAATAAGTCACCATGCCATTTGTAAATAAATTTGCATTCTATAAAATATGGCTGCAAAATGGTCTTGAGCCAAGAGAGTATCCCAGTTCAAATCAATTATTGTTTGCAGACCAAAAATAAAGACTTTTGAGAATAATCCCAAAATGAATACAAAAATCGCCAAAAATGGAATTTTTCAAAAATTACGGTGCTTTTAATTAATATACAAAAATTTGAGAAATTTGAAAATAATCCCACAATTTCCAAAAAGAAAACAAAAATCACCAAAAATGGAATTTTTAACAAATATGTCACGTTATACGCTTTTTCAAAGTAGATTTGATTTCAGCAATGAAATCTTATTAAACCAAAATTTAATATTTATGAATCCAACTATTCCCAAAATAAAAACGAAAATTCTCAAATGGTGCTTTTAACAAAGATTCAGACTTTTGAAAATTATCCCTCAATCCCCAAAAATAATAATAATTTTTCACAAATATGTCACGATATGCACTTCTTCGCAGTAGATTTGATTTCAGCATTAAAATCTTATTAAACCAAAAATACATATTTATGAATCCACTATCCCCAAATAAAATATAAAAATCCTCTAACATGGAATTATTCACAAATTACGTTGCTTATATTAATTAAACTAAAAATTAAGACTTTTGAAAATAATCCCACAATTCCCAAAAAGAGAAAACAAAAATTCCCAAGAAAGGAATTTTTCACAAATGCATCAAGATATGTACATTGTCAGAGTAGATTTAATTTCAGCAATAAGATCTTATTAAACCAAAAATTCAAATTTATAAATCTTTCTATTGCCAAAATAGAAACTGAAATTGTGAAAAATTGAATTTTTCCAAAATTACAGTGTTTTTAATAAATCAAACACAAATTCAGACTTATGACAACAATCCCACAATTCCCAAAAATGAAAACATAAATACCAAAAATGGAATTTTTCATAAACGTGCACTTTTTCAGAGTAGATTTGATTGCAGTAATTAAATATTATTAAACCAAAAATTCAAATTTATCAAGCCCACTATTCCAAAAATTAAAACAAAAATCCTAAAAATGGAGTTTTTCACAAATTACGGTGTTTTTAATAAATAAACCCAAAATTCAAACATTTGACAACAATCCCACAATTCCCAAAAAGAAAAGCCAAATCCCACAAATGGAATTGTTCACCATGAACAGGATAATTACCTGATTTATGGTTAGGCGGTGACCTTATTCGGGAAATACGTATAAAACATAGGTAACATATTATTTCAGAATTATATAAAAAAGTATATGGCTTATAATGTTATCGGTCGAAGTGGTGTTGATGGTACATTTCCCCCAAAAAGCTGCAAATTATGATATTGTTTTCTGTAATTTTTTACGTAGAAGATATTTAGTAAATTTTTTTACCAGCTCAGATCAAATCACCTCGGCCTTATTGTCGAAGCAGGGGATTTTCAAAAAATCGTGTCACGAAGCTTTTCATTAAATAGATTTAGCCAAGACGTGAAGACAACATATACTTCGTCCAGAAGAGCCATAACTTCTACATTTTTCATTAAATTGATTTAGTCAAGACGTGAAGACAACATATACTTCGTCCAGAAGAGCCAAAACTTCTACATTTATCTATAGATTTTCTTCAGATAGGACTTGCTTCTTCATTGAAATCCCAGCTATTATAAAATAAATAACAATACTAGTTCATCTAATATGTAATGGGTATAAAAAAATAAGTTAAAAAATCTTGATTTTTTAAATCAAATAGTGTAATTACTTCTGCATTTATCCATAGATATTTTACACATAGACATTGTTGTATGCGTTAGGGTGTTAGCTATTAAAAGCATTGCTTAGATTCTTTTTTTATTTTTTATGATTTTTTTTGGTACCAACAAAAATTTTTTTAAACAAAAATGTTCCCATTTTTTGGAGATTGTTTCTAAATCACTGTTTCTATGTGATTTGTGAAATTCACAGCATTTGTAGGTATCAAAATTATCTTTAATTTAAATTATGTGTGATCGGACCTATATTTCCAAAATGGGAGTACAAGCATTAAAGAAGGTGCATTGGGCGAAAATTGGAATTTTAGAAAAAATTGAAAAAAATATCCATAAAAAGTTAATATCGTAATTTTAGTAAAATGAATATCTTTTGAAAACCAGCGATAAATCAGAAAATCCATAATTTGTTTTATTTTATTACACTAATTTTGTTGTTGTGAAGGTCAATCTTAAATTTCTGCGAGGCTACTTCTAGCCCACTAATAGCGTTCCAAGCATAAATCTCAAGTGTATTTCAGCATATTAAATTAGTTATACAATTATTTTTAAATTTTCTGCAGAGTATTTTTGAAAGCTTTAGTTTTAAAATCACAGCAATCATATTTTCACAATTTTCCCATCCTACAGAGGAGGCTTTAAATGAAATTATATTTTGTGTTATCGTTAGTTAGTCTTGGGAAATTTCCAAATTCCAAGTTTTTTCTCAAAAAAAGTTACTTTGTGCAATCGCAGGGTCGTTTTTAAATCATTCCTTCAGCCCACTGTAAAATTCCTTCCCCCCCGTACACCAACAGATAAACATGCCGCCGAGAAAAGTAGTGGGAGGAAGTGTAGAAAACAACGCATAATTAAGCCTATTAGAATAACAATCTCCAATAATTAATTACATTTAATTACCCGCATAATAAATTTGTTTGGCGCTCTTAAAACTTAAAGCAAACAAATCACTACTAATGACTTGAAGAATTTCGAAATTTTTAATGAAACCGTGAAGCGCTCGTTCTCCTCCTTAAAACCGCCAAAAGTAAACACGGAAATGGAAAACAGTTTTGCCTGGGGTTGACATGCCCACACCACACGCAGAATGACAATAGGATGGCACAAAGTTGGGTGGGGGGGGTGCTTGAAAAAACATAAGTAAGTGAAGCAAATTATCGATAACTCTGCAACAAAGCCTTGTACCTTTGCCAGGATAACGCAAAAAAATGTGAAAGAGAATATTTTTTCTTCTGATTTGTCTTGTGCTGCTTCTTCTTCTTCTTCTTGGCTGATAATAAATATTAAGAAATTACTCAGTCATATAATTCGTATAATCCTTTGCCATTACTTAACAAATCGAAGTCATTTAACATGTTTCGGTTTCCTATTGTTTTTGTTTTGTTTTTTTTTTTTTTGTTATCCTGCTGATGTTGTTAAGAGGGATGAACCCCAGGGATGGAAGATTGGTCGAAGATTTACAGCCTTTTGTTGTTGTTGCTGCTGTTTTTGCCAATGAAGGCTTATGAAGAGCAAACCGAGAGAGTCTATGCAAAACCGGAAAGCTTAACAGGCTCTTTGTTGTGGCTGTGGCAGGAGCAGGGGCAGGAAGGAAGGAGAAAGTCGAACAAGAAATATTTCAATACTTTATGGCTTGCCTTCGTTACATAAATTTCTTGTCATTGTTGTTGTTGTATTTGGATTTGGCCAAGGGCCTTTGCCACACAACAACTGTCTTGGAAAATGACTAAAATTAGTATCAGTATTCTTAGGCCGGTCTTTCTTCTTCAGGAGGAGGAGGTGGGTGTGGTTTTTTCACATCACATTAATAACTAATTTATTTTTGAATCCATGACAAATTGTGTGAGTGTGTGTGTGTGGAAAATTTCATAAAGTTTCTTAATTAAATTTAGATCTGCGGGGGAGTTTAATGAACTACAAAAGAACAGACACCAAAGAAAGATATTTTGCTCAAATGAGGACAATTCAAGGAAGTAATTAAATGAAATGGTCAGGACAGAATTTATATTATTACACTGTTGTCGTACTGCCAAAGTCAACACGGGGCAAAAATATGTGAACAGTAATAAAAACCAAAAGGCCACAAAAAGCGAAGGATAATTAAATCAACAAAGACACGCCATGCCGCACAGCTCTGTAATATCCGTTAAAAAACTTTTAACAAAATGAGTTCTGTTTAAAATTTCATGAGCAGAAACACTTCCAGACAAACACTTTTATGATCTGACTTTCATATTGAAAACTGTTGGTGACACGAAAACAAAAATATAGTGACTGAGCATGAGTTGCGAACAAAGCCGTCCAAAGGATGCCCTACACAGTCGTGAAGCGGATAACCAAAGGCCTGCTATATGGGGAGAAATTAATAGAAATGGAATCAGTATCACTCCGATCAATGCAGAAAATGGCTTTTTGAAACATGTCTTCACAGTTGGGACTAAATTCTCTAGGGATATTATAGAAAAGAAGCCAGTTTCCCAGATGTCCCAGATGTTGAAAATGCCATTTTCGAATTTCGAAAAAACAAAAGTTGTGCTGAATTGTGCTAGGTTTGTGCCCAATTGTGCCGTACAAAGTTTTTCGAAAAATTGAAAATTGACCGAGATATTGCGAAAATTTTTTTCCAAAAAAAAATCGCTGGGATTGCCATTTTGTTTTTTGAAAAAAAAAAAAACAAAAGTTGTGCTGGATTATGCTAGCAGAGTACATAATTGTGCCGTTTTTGAAAAAGTTGTATTTCAATCCGTTTTCGAAAAAATCGCCATTTTCGAAAAATCCTAGAATTGCCATTTTGTTTTTTTCGCAAAAACAAAAGTTATGCTGAATTGTGCTAGATTTGTGCCCAATTGTGCAGCAAAAAGTTTTTCGAAAAAAAAAAATGAAAATTGACAGAGATACAGCTAAAAAACTTTTTGCAACAAAAATCGCTGAAATTTTCATTGTAGGTTTTTTGGACAGCAACAAATGTGCTAGATTCTTCTAGAGGAGGGTGTTATTGTGCCGTTTCAAGCTAAGTTCTATCTCAAACGGTTTTCGAGAAAATCGCTAATTAAAAATTTGGCGATTTTTCAAAAATGCTCTAATTTTGTTAAAATCGCGATTTTTGCAAATTGTGCTGAATTGTGCTCGCTGAAATTTTCATTGTAGGTTTTTTGGACATCAAAAAATGTGCTAGATTCTTCTAGAGGAGGGTGTTATTGTGCCGTTTCAAGCTAAGTTCTATCTCAAACGGGTTTCGAGAAAATCGCTAATTAAAATTTTTGCGATTTTTCAAAAATGCTCTAATTTTGTTAAAATCGCGATTTTTGCAAATTGTGCTAAATTGTGCTCGCCTGGCATTTTCCACATCTGGGACATCATCAACGTGTGAAATTTATATAATGGTCACTCTTTATCAACTTTTTAAATTTCACTAGATTACAGCCACTTTGTCCGACATCTGAGGCCAATTTTAAAGTACGCTGGACCACAAGTGATTTAATTGATATTATATATCAAGCACTATATAGTATCAATCTATATATATAAAAGAGTTGCATGATTGAGTGACTGACTGATCACTCCCCAGACAATGAAATTTGGTGTGTACATTTATCTTACAGTGTAGAGGTGTGATAAGACGGGATTTTTCGAAATTCGTACTTTTAAGGGGTAAAAAGGGATAAAAATGGTAATCTTGAAATTTGGTATGGATATTCCTCTAGCGGCATGAAGACATCCCAAAAAGTGACATAAATGGGACAAAAATGGTACCTACAAAATGATTAAAGCTAGAATCATAAAATTTGGTATGTACATTTCCCTTACAGCGAAGAAATCAGATTTGAAGGTAGTTTTTCGTAATTCGTACTTTTAAGGGGTAAAATGGTGTAAAGAGGGAACCAAATTGTACCACCGCAATGACCAAACGGCTGGGACTAGAATCTTGAATTTTGGTACAAAAATTCCTCTTATAGCTTGAACGCGCCTAAGAAAATATTTTTCAAAATTCGTACTTTCTGGGGGTGAAATAGGGTAAAAAGGGATAAAAATAGTACCATCGCAATGACCAAACGGCTGGGCCTAGAATCTTGAAATTTGGTATGGATATTCCTCTAGCGGCATGAAGTCATTCCAAAAAGTGACATTTTAAAAATTCGTTCTTTTGGGGGGTTAAATGGGACAAAAATGGTACCTACAAAATGATTAAAGCTAGAATCATAAAATTTGGTATGTACATTTCCCTAACAGCGAAGAAATCAGATTTGAAGGAAGTTTTTCGTAATTCGTACTTTTAAGGTGAAAAATGGGTTAAAGAGGGATACAAATTGTACCACCGCAATGACCAAACGGCTGGGACTGGAATTTTGAAATTTGGTAAAAAAATCCTTTTATAGCTTCAACGCGCCCAATAAAATATTTTTCAACATTCCCTAATTTTTATACACTCCACGAGAGTATTATGTCTTTGTGCATTTGTTTGTAACACCCAAAAGGAAGGGAGATAGACCCATTGTTTAATATACCGATAGGCTTAGAATCACTTTCTGAGTCGATTTAGCAATGTCCGTCTGTCTGTCAGTCTGTCCATCTATTGTTGTAATCACGATACAGGTCGCAATTATAGTCCGATCTTAACAAAAATTGGCACAACTAAGTTTTGTGGATTAAGGACGAACACTATTTAATTTAAAGCAAATCGGTTCAGATTTATATATGGCTCCCATACAAATGTCGCTCCCGATTTGACTTTTTCCGCTCTAGAAACCACATATAGTACCCGATTTTCTTTAAATTTGGCACAACATCTTATAATCTAACTAGAAACACCTGTGCTGAAAGTGGGTAAGATCGGTTCAGATTTAGATATAGTCCCCATACAAATGTCGCTCCGGATTTGACTTTTTCCGCTTCAGAAACCACATATAGTACCCGATTTTCTTTAAATTTGGCACAACATCTTATAATCTAACTAGAAACACCTGTGCTGAAAGTGGGTAAGATCGGTTCAGATTTAGATATAGTCCCCATACAAATGTCGCTCCGGATTTGACTTTTTCCGCTTCAGAAATCACATATTGTTACCGATTTTCTTCAAATTTGGCTTAACACCTTATAATATAACTAGAAACGCCTGTGGCGAAAGCGGGCTAGATCAGTTCAGATTTATATATAGCCCCCATACAAATCTCGCTCCCGATTTGTCATTTTCCGCTCTAGAAACCAATTACTGTAGCCAATTTTCTACAAATTTGGCACAACATCTTATAATCCAACTAGAAACACCCATGCAGAAATTGGGAAAGATCGGTTCAGATTTAGATATAGCCCCCATACAAATCTCGCTCCCGATTCGACATTTTCCGCTCTAGAAACCACATATTGTACCCGATTTTCTTTAAATTTGGCACAATATCTTATAATCCAACTAGAAACACCTATGCAGAAATTGGGTGAGATCGGTTCAGATTTAGAGATAGCCCCCATACAAATGCCGCTCCTGATTTGACTTTTGCCGCTTTAGAATCCACATATTATTCCCGATTTTCTTTAAAATTGCCACAACATCTTATAATCCAACTAAAAAAACATATGGTGAAAGTAGGTAAGATCGGTTCAGATTTGGATATAGCCCAGATACAAATGTTGCTCCCAAATGTTTAACCGATTTTGGCCAAACTCTACATAATATATTTCACCTAGTTCGTTCCATGTTTCAATATACTCCCATACAAATGTCATTTCCGATTTAACATTTTTTGTCAAACACATACATTTACAGGATACAAAAATCATTCCCGCTTTCACTTTTTTAACGAATTGAATTTTATTAGGATAGAAAGTGGAGTGTATAATAGAGTCGGCCCCTCCCGACTTTAGCCTTTCCTTACTTGTTTTTTTTGTTAAATGTGAAGTATTTTTATTGGACATAAATTCGATGATAAATTGAAAAATTAAAATTGCGAGACTATTTTACATATTTTTTATTGGACCGAGAAAAGGATGTATATTTCCTGTGTATGTATGTGATGTGTACTCAGTTTATTCATTTGTTTTTTTTTCTCTTTTATAGGACGTTTTATTTTCGTTAAAGCTAAATATAAAAGAAAAATACACATTTTGGTCATTCCAGTTCACATCTTTTTATATTTATATAATATTTTTCGAATGTGATGTCCAATAAAAATAATTAAAATCCGTCAAAAATATGGAAAAAATACTAGATTTGAAAAATTTGATTTTTTTCCAAAAAATACTCCAATTCCCAAAGTGGGGAAAATATGTTCCAAAAATAGGAATTTTTCCTTTTTTACCGTTTTTTGTTTTGTTTTTACTTTTGTTAAATTTTAAGTATTTTTATTGGACCCAAAAACTGGCAAATGAGCATCGTGATACAATAGGACCTGAACAGAATCTTACCTGTTTGGTGGAACCTAGACTCCGTCTAGTGGAGACAATTTATAAAAACAACACAAACTATGGTTTTTAATATTTTATTTAAGCACCAATTGCTGCTTCGTATGAAGTACACAAACACAACTTTGACAGTCGTAAAATAAACAATAGCGCCATCTGCATATGGATGTCATACGTGCATCAGGCGATGTCGATCATATGGTCGATCTTTCACATGCCATCATCAGCTGATGTCGATCATATGGTCGATCGTCAACAGGACCTTTTTCTTTTCTCCTTTTTACAGGACTTTTAATTTTCAAAGAATATATATGTATCAATAATTTATTTTCGTACTTTAGCGAGTCATACAAAGCCGATATGGACATCAAATGAAAGAGTAGAAAATCGATTAAAAATACTCCAACCATCATATTTCTATCTGTATTAGTTTAGCATTAACAGTCCTTCAAGTTTTCCCCTTAGTTTATTTAATTTATTCAACTTTCACTTTTAAGGGGGGAACTTAAAATGGTTGTTCATGCTAAACTAATATAGATGGAAGCATAAAATTTTAAGTATTTTTAAACGATATTCTACTCTTTCATTTGATGACCCTATCACATTTGTAGGGCTAGCAAATGTACGAAAATAAATTATTAAAAGTAGTAAAAAATCACCAAATGGAAAAATAAGTACATATTTGTTCTCCCTTCGATCGTTCTTGTTAAATTCGCAGGGTCTCATCACCTAAGTTGAAGACTTATAAGTATGCTAAGGTATGAATATCCGATTGTTCACCCCTAAAGTCAAGAATTTGGGGGTTTCTCGGAAATTTCATGATTTTTGTGGGTTCTAACGGTGTGTTTCTTTGAATATACTTCGTTGAACTGTCTATGTAATATTTAGAATTGTTACCAAATAACTGACAAATTCAAAACACCGCCCTTCCTTCTCCTTTGGAGAGCATAAAAATAAGCTGACATACACAAGGACAAATTTTTGGTGAACCTTCACCTCCCCCCTCGCCCGACACTAAACGTCAAAACATTGACAAAACAACAGCATATCTTGCAGATCCCCACATATTTGTACAAAACGTTTTACTTTCATACCATTTATGCAAAAAAAAAAGAATACAAAAATTCTGGAAGGACATCTGGAGCGCCACAAAAAAAGGTGTCTAAATTGGTGGGCGGGGAAACCGCTAAAAAATGCAAAAGCCATGTGGCAGGCAGGCCGGCCTGCTGGCCTGACTGCTTTGCTGACTTGTGGTGAATGGCGATAACACGCCAACAAAAACTTGACACTTGACAAAGATTAAAAAGTGTTAAACAACCGTGTCACAGTAAGGGCGGCGACCGTGTCCTCCGCCACATGGTGGTGGCATTGCCAAAATCGCACCGACCTGAAGAAATGTGAAAGGACAGCACAAAAATGTGGAAGGGAGAGAGACAGAGAGAGAAAAAAGTAGGTTTTAATAAATACCTGTTAAGACGCGCGACACGAATTCATGCATATATTTACATTGAGTTACACGCGTGCACATATATACCCTTACACACAGCTACCCACACCAACACCAGGGCGAATGTTGGTGTGGTTTATACTGGCGCGGTTTCAGGTGTGGGGCGCACCACTGTAGCCAATTTCTCACTTTCTCTGTATTGCCTACAACCCTTGATTATAAGAGCTTATAGAGTGAGAGGTTTATAGGCTTACTTACACTTACTTAATATGGGCGAAAGCAAGGTATGGAGATTTAGCTGAATATCGACAACATTTATTCAAATTCAAAAATTCATAACGAAATTTGGCATTCGGAATTCGAACATTAGGAAATATAAACATTTGCATTTGCACCTGTTATATGTTTACAGAAAATTCTAATTGTGGTAGACAATGCACAGTGGTTCAGAAATAAATTACATCGACAAAAATTTAATAACTTTTGTTCTAGTAAAAATTTTTTAATTCTGTAAAAAATTGAAATTAGAAAAGGACCCAAGGATCCAATTATTATTTTGAGATTTTTCATTTTTTATGAGTTCAATTGATATGCATGTATATTAACATTAAAACAACATCAATATGCGAACATTAAAAAAATGCAGTACTGTAACTGTGCGCAGTTTACCTATAGCACTGTGCGACAGAACTTTTTGGACCCGAACAAGACCATGTACACACATGAAACTAGAGATTAAATGTAGAAAAGCTGTGTACTCAGTTTTTCATTTGGTGATCTTTTCTCCTGTTTACAGGACTTTTTATTTTCAAAGGATATATATGTTTTAATAATTTATTGCCCTATTTTTCCAAGCAATATAGAGGTGATATGGGTATCACTTGAAAGAGCAGAATATCTGTTAAAAATACTTCAAATTTCAATCTTCGATCCGTACGAGTTTAGCATTTACAACCATTTTAAGTTTCCATCAAAAAATATAGAGTTTATTTACTTTTAAGGGGGAAGATTCAAAGGGTTGTTAATTCTAAACTAATGCACGACGAAGCATTAAATTTAAAGTATTTTTAACAGCTATTCTTCTCTTTGAATTGATACCCATATCTCCGCTGTATGGCTTGGAAAAATTCAAAAATAAATTATTAAGTTAATTCACATTTTGAAATTCTGAAAAAATCTGACCTTTTGCATTAAATGCATTCCATTTGCCAAGGGTGTAATTTCGTGCAAGCAAAAGTTATGCTACAAGAACGGGGAATCCTTCAAACTTTCTAAATGTGTATTCTATTGTATCAAAGGTTTTTATAGAAAAAAAAAATATGTTGTTAAAAAATTATAGATTTTTTTCTTATTTGTTAAATATTTATTACAAACGAATTAATTTATTTTCATTCTTTTGCGGCTCATACAAAAATGATATGGGTATCAAATGAAAAAGAAGAATATCTGTTAAAAATAGTTTTAATCGCATGACTCGAAGTGTATTAGTTTAGCATTTACAACCATTTCAGGTTTTCTCCCTTATAAAGTTAAAGCGTACTTGTTTTTATTTTTAGGGGGAAACTGGGAATGGCTGGCAATACTTAACTGATGCAGATCGAAGCATGGAATTTAAAGTATTTTTAACAGATGTTCTTCTCTTTCTTTTGATACCCATAACGTCATTAAGTGGCTCGCAGAAGTATAAAAATATATAATTAAGTTGATAATTCATGTTTTCTGACTTTCCATCTATCTATTCCACCTATTCTATCTTCCAAGGATGCAATTCCGTAAAGGAAAAAGTTATCCTTTAAAAAACGGGGAACCCTTCAATCTTTATAAACATGCATTTTATTGGATCAAAGGCTTTTAAAGAAAACAAGTTATGTTGGTTCAAAATCATAGATTCTTTTAAAATATTTATTATAAACGAACTTATTAATTTATTATCGTACTTTTACGAGCCATACAAAGTTGATATGAGTATAAATGAAAAAGAGAAAAATCTATTAAAAATACTTTGAAATTTATGATTCGATCGTACTTCGATCTGTATTAGTTTAGCATTGAGAACCATATCAAGTTTCCCCCTTTAAAAAGTAAAACATGAATAATCTAAATAAACTAAGGGGGCATTTGAATGGTTGCTAATACTAAACTGATGCAGGTCTAAATATGAAATTTTAAGTATTTTCAACAGATATTCTTCTCTTTCATTTGACACCTATAACGCCTTTGCATGGCTCGCAAATGAACTAAAATAAATTATTAATACATTTAATCCTTTGAAAATTAAAATTCCAGTAAAAAAAGAGAAAAGATCAGCAAATGAAAAACTGAGAATTAAATAACATTTAAAGTATTTATAACAGTTATTCTTTTCTTTCATTTGATATCCATATTGTCATTGTATGACTAGGAAAAAATAAAAAAAAATAAAATTTAAATATTAAATTTTTGGAACTAAAAAAATCTGACTTTTCACACTAAATGCATTACATCTTCCAAGAGTGCAATTTCGTAAAGACAGAAATTACCCTGTAAAAATGGGAATTATCCTTTCTTAATATGTTTTTTTATTGTATCCAAGGCTTTTAAAAGAAAAAGTTATGTTGGTTCAAAGTAAATTTTTCAAAGGGTTACTTTTTAAAATATTTATTGCAAATTTATTAATTTGTTTTATTAGTTATTAATTAATTTTTGTACGAGTCTTACAAATGTTCAATAACAGGGAATCCTTCAACCTTGGTAAATATGTATTTTATTATATCAAAGACTTGTAAAGGAAAAAAGTTATGCTGGTCCAAAGTCGTACAATTTTTCAAAAGGGGTATTTTTTTATATTTATTACAAATGATTTTTTTAATTTATTTTCGTACTTTTGCGAGTCATACAAAGGTGATATGGATATCAAATAAAAGAGAAGAATATCTGTTAAAAACACTTTAAATTTCATGCTTCAATCCGTATTAATTTAGTAAAGAGTGATTTTTTTGAGGTTAGGATTTTCATGCATTAGTATTTGACAGATCACGTGGGATTTCAGACATGGTGTCAAAGAGAAAGATGCTCAGTATGCTTTGACATTTCATCATGAATAGACTTACTAACGAGCAAAGCTTGCAAATCATTGAATTTTATTATCAAAATGCGTGCTCTGTTAAGAAAGTTCAGAAAGAAAGAAATTGTGTTCAGCGACGAAGCTCATTTTTGGCTCAATGGGTACGTAAATAGGCAGAATTGTCGATTTTGGAGTGAATATCAGCCAGAAGCATTGCAAGAGCTACCAATGCATCCAGAAAAAGTCACAGTTTGGTGCGGTTTATGGGCTGGTGGCATCATTGGACCGTACTTCTTCAAAGATGATGCGAATCGTAACGTAACTGTGAATGGTGAGCGCTACCGTGAGATGATATCCAACTTTTTTTTGCCCAAAATGGAAGAACTGAACTTGGTTGACATGTGGTTTCAACAAGATGGCGCTACATGCCACACAGCTCGCGATTCTATGGCCATTTTGAGGGAAAACTTCGGAGAACAATTCATCTCAAGAAATGGACCGGTAAGTTGGCCACCAAGATCATGCGATTTGACGCCTTTAGACTATTTTTTGTGGGGCTACGTCAAGTCTAAAGTCTACAGAAATAAGCCAGCAACTATTCCAGCTTTGGAAGACAACATTTCCGAAGAAATTCGGGCTATTCCGGCCGAAATGCTCGAAAAAGTTGCCCAAAATTGGACTTTCCGAATGGACCACCTAAGACGCAGCCGCGGTCAACATTTAAATGAAATTATCTTCAAAAAGTAAATGTCATGGACCAATCTAACGTTTCAAATAAAGAACCGATGAGATTTTGCAAATTTTATGCGTTTTTTTTTAAAAAAAAGTTATCAAGCTCTTAAAAAATCACCCTTTATTTACAACCACTTCAAGTTTCCACCTCTAAAAAAGTAAAACATAAAGTTTATCTGTTTTCATTTTGAAGTGCGGAAACTTGGAATGTCTCTTATTACTTAACTGATGCAATTCGAATCATGAAACTAAAATTATTTTTAACAGATATTCTTCTCTTTCATTTGATACCCATAACGTCTTTGAGTGGCTCGCAGAAGTACAAAAATAAATTATTAACTAGATAATTCAAGTTTTCTGATTTTTTGCACTAAATGCATTACATCTTCCAAGGGTGTAATTTCGTAAAGGCAAAAGTTACCCTGCAAGATAGGGGAAGCCTTCAACATTTCGAAATGTATATTTTCTTGTATCAAAGGCTTTTGAAAACAAAAATTTATGTGTTTCCAAAGTCATAGAGAATTTCAAAAAGGGTATTTCTTTAATATTCATTACAAACTAACTAAGTTAGCCTGCAAAAATGACGAATCCATCAACCTTTCTTAATATGTATTTTATTTTTCATCGGGTTCTGAAGGATAAAGTTATATTGGTTCAATTTCATAAATTTTGTAAAAAGGTATTCTTTAAATATTTACTACAAACGAACTTTATTTGGCACAAACACAATTTCGTGCAGGGAAAAGTTACCCTGCAAAAACGACGAATCCAACAACCTTTTCAAATATGTATTCTATTGTATCAAAGGCTTTTAAAGAAAACAAGTTGGCCCAAAGTCACACATTTTTTCAAAAAGGGTATTTTGTTAAATATTTACTACAAACGAACTTTATTTGGCACAAACACATAACAAAACTAAGAAACCACAATATCTAAAGAATTACATTTAAGAGCAAAATCTCTTCAGATGTGTGAGAAACAATACGAAAATTCGAGAAAAGAAATTAGTTTTTTTTAATTTCCAAAATCTAAAAAAGTTAAAAAATGCAATACGCAAAAAATATATTTTTTTCTGTTCATTACAAACAAATACGTAATAATATGACAAAAAATTATAAAAAACTAAAAATAAAAATTTCACTTTTCTTTAAAATCGAAAAATACGAAAAGTAGTCAATTTTGGGCTAATTTCTAAAATGTATTGAATAGCTCGATTTTTAATATTATTATCTCAAAATAATTCTTGGGTCACGGGCTAATTTCAATTTTTACAGAATTCAAAAATGTTTTCCAAAACAAAAGTTATTGAATTTTGGCCGATGGAATTTGATTCTGACGATTTGATTCAACCACTGTAAATACTGCAAATACTTCAGATCCATAACCGTCAATAATTTGCATTATGAACAAATGCGTAAGAAAATGTCAAAATAAATATAAATATAAAAACAAAACAAAAAATAAAAAACGAAAAATAAAAAATTTAAAATGTCCTTTGGGTTACTTTTGATATCTGAAATATATCCCACCGAAATTATAAACTCAAAATAATCGTGAAAACTTAAGCAATTCCATTTTGAAGGTTACACAAATTATGTACTATTAAAGTTCAAAATTATTAAGAACGGTTAAAGTTCATAAATAGTTAAGTTCATGTATATAAAAAACTATTAGAGTTCATAAATATAGGGTCCGCCATCTAACTTTTTTTTTTTCAACTATTCAACCATTGGACTATTATTTGTGGTGTGCCCGAGGCAGCCATTTGAATGAAATTATTTTCCATTATTAACCGGAAGGATTGTACTTTCAAATAAAAAAGAAATATGAGAAAATATTCAGTAGTTTTTTTATAGCATTTTCAAAAAAAAGTTATTTGGCGGACCATATATTAAGAAATATTGAAGTTCAAAACGGTTAAAGTTCGTAAATATTAAAATTTGTTAAATTTCATAAATATTAAGAAATATTTATTGAAGATCATAAATATAGAGAACTATTAAAGTTCATAAATATAAAGAACTGTTAAAGTTCGTAAATATTAAGAACTGTTAAAGTTTATAATGTTATTATTTCAAAATAATCCTTGGGACCTTGTCTAATATCAATTTTTTACAGAATCCAAATATGTCTACCAGATCAAAAGTTATTGAATTTTGGTCGATTGAATCCACTGTGCTAATACTTCAAACTTATACTTGACTTATGTCAAAAAATAAAAACAAACAAATAAAATTTTTCAAATCGACATTTGAGCTTATTAATGAATAATATAGGGTCCGCCAAATATTTTTTTTTTTTGAAAATGCTATAAAAAAACTACTGAATATTTTCTCAAATTTCTTTTTTATTTGAAAGTACAATCCTTCCGGTTAATAATGGAAAATAATTTCATTCAAATGGCTCCTGAGGGCACTCCACAAATAATAGTCAAACCGTTGAATAGTTGAAAAAAAAACGTTAGATGGCGGACCCTATATATAGTTAATATATTTGATCTCCCGATTTTCTATATCTCAAAATAATCCTTGGGTCCTTGTCCAATTTCAATTTTTTACAGAATTCAAAAATGTTTACTAGAACGAAAGTTATTGAAGTTTGGCCGATGAGATTTGATTCTGAACAAAGAAGAGACAACCACTGTGTTCATCGTCAATAATTTGCCTAGGGATCTAAATAATCACAGTACGATCAGATCCCACGAAGGAGATTTGGAAGAAATTTTAGATTTTGTAATTAAATCGGAATAAATCAAATATGATCCCGGAGTAGGCACAATCCCTCCTCCTCCTCGCCCCGCCAAATTTACTGCCGAAGTCCCAAATATGCAAGAAAAAAGTATTCAATTTTCTCCCTTCAAATGATCACTATTCATTCTCATTTCCCCCCCAAAAAAAAAAACGAGGACAAAAGTCGAGTCATCATAAATTCTCATCAGATTTAATGTGAAAATATTTTTCTCAAAGAGCAGCGTTCAACCCCCAACTGGGGCATCAGTTAGGGAAAAAGAAAGATAGAAAGCAAAAGGAAAATTAAACGGAGACAAAGACACACAGACTTCCAGCAAAGCTGCTCTAGTTGCAGAGTAACATGCGGAGGTTGTGGTGGTGGTGTGAAAATTATGTTTATGTTAACATTTTTCAAATTTCCATCCTGTCATATTAACAAAGCAGCCAGTAGCCTCGGGAAACCCGCACACACACACTCAGACACATTCACACATATTCATCTTTTAGTGGAAAAGAAAATATTATTTTTCTTTTTTTTTCCAGAAGGTGAAAAGGAAATATTTATCATTTTTCTTTTGAACACATGTTCACAAAGGGAGAGAGCGAGTGATATGTGTTTGTTGTTGCCATTGGGTCATGGGGTTATCTCATGAATTGAATTTGGAAACTGAACTGTTTCTTGGTGCCTCCCTTTAAATATTTTACTAGAATGTTAATTTTTATTAAGGCCATGTTAACATAATTCCTTTTGGGAGATTTTAATTTCATTTAAATTTTCTTTCTTTACATGTCATTTGCGGGGACTAAAGAGGCAATGTCCGCTCCTTGTGGATGGGCGTTCTGTGGGCATTAACCTCGGGCACTGGCGTGGCGGTGGCTTTGCTGCAAGGCTCCGCGGGTCCCTTGATTGGTGTGGCGATTTCGGCCTCCCTGCTGCCGCCAGTGGTGAATTGTGTGAGTATCCTACCATATTTTAAATATTAATTTAGTATTTAGAGCAAATCTCTTTCTCTCTCTTTGGTATTGAGTCAAACTAAGCTAGACACTTACTTTCATAACAGCTTTCCGAGCAATTTATGGAAAAGTCATTTAAAATGCCAGCCAAAATCGTTACTAAAATATTTATACTGCTGGCATGTAGTAGTTTATCTAACTAACACAACATTACTGGCACAGTTTGGTATATTTTGCAAAAAACAAACGAACAAACAAACAAGAGAATGTAAAACCCTAATTCCAAATGCAAATACTTTAGAGGAAATTACTTTGCCTCTATGAAAATGAAATTCTCATTGCTACAAGCATTCTCCCCCTTCTTCCCATTCTTCTAAGGACACATTTGGATAACTTGCATTTGGGCCAGACTGCTTCACATTCCCCCCTCTGCTCCCTCACCATTTCCACATATGCATGTTTGTCTAGCACATATAGAGATAGTCCAATGCTCAGTTAGTGAATGTTTGCCTGGTCCTGCCTTTCAGCCGTACTTTGTAATTCCCACATTTTAGCCAGAAAGTAATTTCATAATTTATTATCGCACATACTTAAGAACTTATGTAGTTTTGGCGCGGGTGCGGGGGCTAGTATCTCGGTACGTACATCCAGCAAATAAAATCAAACCAAACTTACATGGCACAATTCACATACAACTCTCTCTCCCTTCCTTTTGGCTGACAGGGTTTACTTATTAATAGTTATAAAGAGCAGCGAGGAGACAATGGTGCGGTACACAAACAATTAATTGTCTGGGTTAAGAGGAGGCGGAATGGAAAGAAGAGAAAATATTAAAGAGGTTCACCAAGTTGATGAAAAGTTAAGGAATTCCACAAATATTATGAACTAATAAAGTTCATAATTATTAAGAATTATTAAAGTACATAAATGTTAAGAACTAATAAAGTTCATAATTATTAGGAATTTTCAAAATTCATAATTATGAGGAACTTTTAAAGTTCACAAATACTATGAATTGTTATAATTCAGAAATATTAAGAAATATTAACTTTTTAAGTTCATAAATATTAAGAACTATTCACGTTCATAAATACTAAGAACTTTCAAAGTTCATAAATATTATGAACTGTTAAATTTCATAAACTTTGAACTTTGAAAGTTCTTAGTATTTATGAACGTGAATAGTTATGAACTATTAAAGTTCATAAATATTATGAACTTTGAAATTTCATAATATTTATGAACTTTGAAAGTTCTAAGTATTTATGAACGTGAATAGTTCTCATTATTTATGAATTTTAACTGGATATATTATTTAATATTTATAAACTTTAATCATTCTTAATATTTTCGAACTTTAGCAGGTCTTAATAATTATAAACTTTAACCGTTCTTAGTATTTACGAACATTAACTTTATATTTATGATCTTTAACCGTTCTTAATAATTAAGAACTATTCACGTTCATAAATACTAAGAACTTTTAAAGTTCATAAATATTATGAACTGTTAAATTTCATAAACTTTGAACTTTGAAAGTTCTTAGTATTTATGAACGTGAATAGTTATGAACTGTTAAAGTTCATAAATATTATGAACTGGTAAAGTTCATAAATATTATTATATTATATTATCAACTTTTAAAGTTCTTAGTATTTATGAACGTGAATAGTTCTTAATTATTAAGAACGGTTAAAGATCATAAATATAAAGTTAATGTTCGTAAATACTAAGAACGGTAAAAGTTTATAATTATTAAGACCCGCTAAAATTCGAAAATATTAAGAATGATTAAAGTTTATAAATATTTTATAATATGTCCAGTTAAAATTCATAAATAATGAGAACTATTCACGTTCATAAATACTAAGAATATTGAAAGTTCATAAATATTATGAACTGTTAAAGTTCATATTTATGAGAAACTCTTTAAGTTAATTAATATTAATACCTTTCAACCCTAGTAATTGGATTGCGAAAGCAGTTCTAGCACATTTTAATGAGTGGAGTAATTATGGAACATAAACAAAATGATGCATTCACTGGAGAATTCGAAAGAAACAAACCTGTAGTTTGCAACGGGCAGGTTCGATTCGAACGAAAATTCATATAAAAATACCTGAAGTCTTATCGAGTTTACGTTTGGGCTACAAGTACGACTCGAAAGGAACTGTGAGAACTAGGGATTGCATCACGGGATTGCCCGAGGGAAAATTCCCGGGAATCCTCACATTTTTCAATTCCCGTATCCCGGGAAATTCGTACGGGAATTCAGTAGAAAATTTTACATATTTTTTCGCATATTTTTTTCATCATTTCCACAATAAAATTAAAAATGTTGTATACAAATTTAGATCACATAGCTTTTATTTAGGTATGTTGGATGACAAAATATTTTTACGATGCGTTCGGATGTAGACTCAAAATCCACTTTTTCGGATTTTTCCTGTCAAGCTCCATATGAAAAAAATTAAATTCCGGGAAAAATAGATTTTGGACGTGTATCCGAACGCCAAAAATAAAGAATTTAAAATTTTCGAAGCGACAGGAAAAAGAACAAACATTTCATTTAATGCTCTACTCACTATTATTGTGAACGATCGTTCTTGAAAAGATGTTTGAATTGATCTCACATTGCGCTTTATTATATGAATTCTGTAACAGGCTCGTTGTGAAATCTATATTTATTTTACTTTAATAAAATGTGAATGTTTCATTGGAAAAAATAATCTTAACTCATGGTAAACAGTATGTTGATGATTTCTAACCCGAATAAAAGGGATTCTAAGAAAAAAGTCGATCAAATAATCAAATGTGAAAAATTAAGTAACTAAATCTCCGGAAGATGTGATACAATGAGGTAAGAGAAGTAATCAGAAAGAAATTAATCAAATCAGGTACTTATATTTTTGTACAATTTCAATGATTTAGCTCAGTAGGGCAGGCATCCCGTTATTGGTCTGGAATTATGAAGATTTGATGATCATTGATGCATATTGATAAATAATAATAGAATAGTGATTGCGATTTTTGAACTTCGGAAATAACTTGAATTTCGAAATGCGGGGACGCTTAAAATACTCTTTAAAGTATATAGGGTTTTTAGAGAAAACAAGAAAATCGAAAAAAATGCAACCCCATACAGTATTAATTATCAGTCTTCACAGCGCCTCGGTGAGTTGGTAGCGTGCTCGGCTATCAGCTCTGGTCTGTCGCTGCAATAACTAGCTACAATGGTCTTAGTCACCCCAGCTCAATCCCAGGACCCAAAAATTAGAATATAAATTTACTTTGTATTGTAATTCATAATAAATAAAAAAATCAGTCTTCACACTAATTAGGCTATGCAACGAACAATTTGCCGAAAGCTATGTATAACATAGTCTAATGTTTTGGCTTTCTAAACTCTAAAAAAATAGGTATAATTTCTTTTTTTAATTATTTATTTTGGACATAAAAAGCCCCATAATTCCCGATTATATGCACAATTAAAGGTAATCGCTACAAATATTGCGAATTTCCAGTTTATAAACAGAAGGTTTAAAAAGGGCTTGATTTTTTTAAATTCACTATTTCTAGAACAATAGTCATAGCTTCTACATTTACCTATAGATTTTTTTGTAACTAGGCTTTGTTTTCTTCATTAATATCCTAGCTATAATAAAATAAAATGAAATATTCTGTTATTTAAATTGCAAAAAGACTGTTCGCGCTTTTTAACAAAAAATTTAGAAAATCATATTTTTTTTGCGTGTAGAAAGAGTTTCTAAAGTTCTATATTTATCCATAGACCTTTCACATACGGGCGTTGTTTCCTTCGTGAGAATGTTAGCTTTTAAAGAATAAAACAAAATATTTTTTCTGACTTTTTTAAGATTTTTTTTTTTTTCGAAAAAATGTTTTCTCAATTTTTTTTGAGACTGTTCCTAAACCACTGCTTCTTTGTGAGAGTGAAATTTGCAACATTTTTAGCCTTCATAAATACCTTTAATAGTATTAAAATATTATAGGTACCTTCGACGAAAGTTGGAATTTTAGTAAAGAAATAGGTCGATAAAACTGTAAAAAAAATATTCCTAAAAAATAAGAAAAAAATATCAATTAAAAATTTAAAAAATCCATAATTTATTTTAATATCTTTCTCGAGTTTAGAAAGCCAAAGCACACCGGAAAATTGTTTTCGACAAAATTTTTGTTTATGAAAAATATTTAATGCTCGTAGTTGGTGTAAAAGTTCACAGCTACTGTGACGTATAACAAGTACAACATCCACAATTAGTAGTAGAATGTCATTCAATACCATGTTCTTCCCCGGCCTGATCATACCTCGTCTCTCTCTCTCTTGCTGAGTAGCTATGTTTTCTGGTTCAAAAGTAAACCCCCTTTATTTGTTTTCATGGCTAGTTTTTGTTATGTTTTTTCTCTTTGGACTTTTGGCTTTTGCGGTGTGATTTATTAAAGGGAGAAGGTTGCAGGGAGAAGCCTAACAGAGCGCGTCGCGGGTGTTGCCCTTTCACAGTTACGCAGAGAGAGGGGAAATGTCATACTTTGGGATGTCAGTGGCGTTGTCTGTTGTTCATCTTCTACTTTTATCTAATTCAGCAGCATAAATGCTTTTATTTGTGTTCTTTTCGAGCTGTTTTTGTTGCTAGCAACCACACTTACCATGATTAAGTGATTTTAACGCCATTGTTGTTGGCCGAGTGTGCCTGTGTGTTTTCAGCGTCATAAAGGACTTTCTTGGCCTGGTTGATAGTAATGGAGCGCGACACTTTGTGGTTACTGTGGAAATTATGGACATGCCGCGCCGCCCGAGCATGAAATACAAATAATTTGAATGAAGCAAACACCATGCCCGACGTCCCTCTAATAATCTACTTCAGAGGTTTGCTACCAGTTCTATGTTGTGGGAGGGGGTTTCCAAAAGGCCATATTTCATGTTGCTGTATCTTCCTCCTTCTCTTGACTTGAGATAAATGTTAATTTTTTTCATGTTGTCTTTCCTGTTGTTTTTTTCGCCTGGACTTTTCTTGCGGCCAGGCTTGTGATAATTTGTGTTTCTGTTTCTGGGCCATGCTGATGAAAGAGTTCTTCAGCATGTGGGAAGTATGGGGGCGACAACATCCCCGGGAACATATATTTTTATTTGTTTTGCAAATGTCCGTGAATACATTTGAGCAGAAAAATTCGCTAAATTACTTTTAAATGAGTTTTTGCTTTAAATTATTGCCGTTTTTTCCCCGTTCGTTCAATTTCATTATTGGATTTATTTGTGCCTTTTTCGGCCTCCCTTTACGGCCAACACTAACAACAGCAACAACTGTCGGAAAATGTTGCCCAGCATAAATAAAACAAACAGCACAGAAATTGTTCTGACAGATTTATTGCTGAAACTTTGTTGTCGTTGTTTTTTTTTTTCTCGCAGGGTTATTAGTGCGGCATCCTTTTTTGGTCTGCTGCAGCAGTAGCAGAACAACAACATTTCGGCATGATTTTCACTTTTCTTGAGTTCGTTGTAAATTTATTGTAGTTCAAGTTTAAATTTATAGTGAAAAGTGAAAATAAAATATTCACTCATTTGTTGTGAAAGGGTTTTCCTCAATTGTCATACGATTGAATAATGGAATAAATAGCTGGGGAAACTTGGGTGTAACAAGTCTGTTGGCTTCCAAATGTTTGTTAAAGTCAAATATGAGCTTTACAAATAAGATAGCCTGGGGGCGATCGTGCCTCTAAATGTTTGTCATTAGGCCCTCGATGTTAGCGGAATATGTTAAATTTAGAAAACAAAAGTTTTGAATTGTCCTTTCGTATGTTTCCATGTGTTTTAAATTAATAAGAATGACACATTTCGAGAACAGCCCTAATTTATGTATCTTTTAAAGTACAAAACGAATTGATCTGGTGAAACTGGGGTGCTAGGAAGTTTCCTAAGGTATACCTCTTTCAGAATATATCAAACTTACTCATGTGTGCACAGTAGTGTGGCCTCAACATCATATGGAAAATTTGTTCTTTATTTTTTTTTTATTAATCTGAATGGGAAATTTCTAGGACAGCCCTAATTAATATATCTTTTAAACTATAAAACGAATTGATCTGGTGAAACAGGGATGTACGGAAGTTTCATTAGGTATACCTCTTTCAGAATATATCAAACTTCCTCATGTGAGCAATATGACCTCAACATCACATGGAAAAGTTGTTTTTTTTATTTTTTCAAATTAATAAGAATGACACATTTCTAGAACAGCCCTGCTTAATATATCTTTTAAAGTATAAAACGAATTGATCTGCTGAAAGATGGATGTACGGAAGTTTCATTAGGTATACCTCTTTCAGAATATACCAAATTAGCCCATGTGTGCACAGTAGTGTGGTCGCAACAGTATACGGAACAATTTAATTTTTTTAGTATTGAGAATGGAAAATTTCTAAAAATAGCCCTGACTAATATACCTCTTAAAGTACAAAACAAATTGATGTGGTGAAACTGTGGTGCTCTGGAGTTTCGTTAGGTATACCTCCTGCAGTATATGGCAAATATCCACATGTGTGCACAGTAGTGACCCCAACATTATATGGAAAAAATATTTTTTTCTTCTCGAAACTAATAAGGAAGGAAATTTTTGAGAACATCCTTAATAAATGTACCTTTTAAAGTACAAATCGAATTGATCTGGTGAAAATGTGATGCTGTGAAGTTTCATTAGTTATGCCTCTTTCAGAATATACCAAATTTCTACATGTGTGCACAGTAGTGTGGTCCCAACATTATATTGACAATTTTAATTTTTAAATTAATAAGAATGGAAATTTTTTAGAACAGCAATCCTTATTAATATACCTTTCAAAATACAAAACGAATTGATCTGATGAAACTGTGTTGCTCAGATGTTTCACTAGGTATACCTCTATCAGATTATATCAAATGTCCACATGTGTGCACAGTAGTGTGGCCACAACATTATACGGAAATATTTTTTTTTGATTTTGAAAAATTAATCAGAATGGGAAATATCTAGAACAGCCCTGATTAATATACCTTTTAAAATACAAAACGAATTGATCTGGTGAAACTGTGGTTCTTGGGAGTTTCATTATATATAACTCTTTCAGATTAAACCAAATTTCCACATGTGTGCACTTGGCCCCAACATTATATAGAAAAAAATATTTTTTTTATTTTTTTTTTAATTAATCAGAATGGAAAAAATGTAGAACAGTCCTGATTAATATACCTTTTAAAGTACAAAACGAATTGATCTGATGAAATGGGGGTGCTCATAGGTTTCAGTAGGTATACGTCTTTCAGAATATACCAAATTTCCCCATGTGTGCACTGTAGTGCGGCCCCGACATTATATGGAAAAAATTATTATTTTTTTAAATTAATCAGAATGGTAAATTTCTAAAACATCCCTAAATAAGGTATCTTTTAAAGCACAAACCGAATGGATATGTTGGCCCTGTTGTGCTAGGGAGTTTCATTAGGTATACCTCCTGCAGAATATAACAAATGTGGCCCCAACATATGGTCAAATAGTTTTTTTAATTAATCAAAATGTAAAATTTCTAGAACAGCCCTGATTAATATAGTTTTTAATGTACGAAACGAATTGATCTGGTGAAACTGTGGTACTCGGGAGTTTCATTAGGTATACTGCTTTCAGATTATACCAAATTTCAATATATGTGCACAGTAGTGTGGCCCCAATATTATATGGACTTTTTTTATTTTTAAAAAAAGCATCAGAATGGAAAATTTCTAAAACAGCCCAGATTAATATGCATTTCAAAGTAAAAAACGAATTGTTCTGGTAAAACTGTGGTATCATTAGGTATACCTCTCTCAGAATATACCAAATTTCCAAATGTCAGAATGGGACATTTCCTGATTAATATACAACTTTGATGTACAGCTCAGCAATGTCTCTGTGAAATTCCATTGAAATTGGACCAGCTACTTTGAAATGCCAGATTTATTTCCAAGAAAATATTCCGATTTCCCACACCATGAGTCATACCAATCCTTCGCCATTTCGTTAGGGTTTTTTGTGTATTGAATCCAAACTAAAATGATGAATTGCTTGGGCATTTGTCCCCAGGACAAGGACAACAAAAACCTTCATCAACTCCAGACTTTGCGACACGAAATCTGTTCGTCGCATTAAACTTGAACAAGACACAAATATAACCCCCGCGAACATTTACACTCCGACCGAGAGCGGTGATGATTTCGTTATTGAAATATTTATGTGTAAAAATAAAAAAGAAACATATAAATTTGGCTATGAATAGATAATCTGCTTGAGTCATAGCTGCGACGCACAAAAACGAAGAAGAAGAAAAAAAGCAAACAAACAAATGGTCACGCTGAAAGCCAACATCAAACTTCCGCTTTAGCAAACAGCATTTATAGCGAAGACACTCAGGACAGTAGTACAGGACATGGCACCCCAAAAAGGACACATTTAAATATTAAATGTCCTTTTTGGGTAAGGCCACACACCGACCCACCAACCATAAACATGACAGACGACACAACGAAATACATCAACGTTATTTGTAAAAAATTCATATGAATATTTGTTGGCCTTCCCCACCATTCGTCCTTTCGCTGTCTTCTTGCCCGAAAAAAAATATATTTAATTTCCTCTTTTGTAAGTAACAAATTTTTGTGTTGTTGGCTGTTCTCTTCTTGTTATTGTTGTTGTTATTACTGTTGTTGCTCTTCTCTAATTTTAGGGTCTCTTCTGGGCATTAGCCTGTATCTGGCTGATTTATCCCGGAACGCGCATACCCCACATCAAAGGCGAGCCCGTGAATGAGACATCAACGTATCCGTTCCTCTACACGGACTATTTGCCAACGGAGTTCTTGATCAATGGCATTGTGTCGTGTCTGTTGACGGTGGTGAATGTGATTTGCATTTTTATTACCGCCATAATAGTGTTGAAAATTAAGGAAGTCTCGGCGCCATACACAGCCAGTCCTGATTTAAAGCGGTAAGTGTGCAAGAGAGGGGGGAAGGGGAGTGCGGTATACATGAGATATATACACATATATATTAGTATAAGTATATATAAATTTAAGAATATAAATATACAAGGTCGTAAATAAAATCCCTGGCCAACAACGACACAAATGAAATGTGCAAAATGGGCCAAAAGCAAATGGGACCGCAATATACAGCGGGATAATGACGTTATCGCAGAACAGTGAGACGAAACGAGAAAAAGGGTAAAACTGAGGAATAAGGCAGCTTCATTTTTAGAAAATTGTTAGGAAAATATAGAATTTTCCCTGTTTGAATACTAGTGTGTCCCAAAATTTATTTGGAAAAAACGCGAATCGTTTAAAACAGAAAAGAAGATTATCAAAATGGAGAATTTCTAAAACAGCCCTGATTAATATACCTTCTAAAGTTCAAAACGAATTGATCTGTTGAAACTGTAATGCTCGGGAGTTTCATTAGGTATACCTCGTTCAGAATATACAAAATTTTCACATGTGTGCACAGTAGTGTGGCATCATATGGAAAAATTGATTTTTTTATTTAACAGAATGGAAAAATTTCTAGAGCAGCCTTGTTAAATGAACATTTTAGAGTACAAAACGAATTGATCGGGTGAAACAAAGGTTTTCGGGAGCTTTCGTAGATATACCTCTTTCAGAATATACCAAATTTTCTCATGTGTGCACAATAAGGTGGCCCCAACATCATGAGGAAAAATTAAAACAAAATTCAATTTTTCAAAAAACTTATAAGAATGGGAAATTTCTAGAACAGCCTTGATTAATATACCTTTTAAAGTACAGAACGAATTGATCTGGTGAAACTGTGGTGCTCGGGAGATTAATTAGGTATACCTCTTTCAGAATATATCAAATTTTCCCATGTGTGCACAGTAGTGTGGTCCTCACATCATATGGAAAATGTTTATTTTTTTGGATTTTTTAAAAATTAATCAGAATGGTTAATATACCTTTTAAAGTACAAAACTAATTGATCTGGTAAAACTGTGGTGCTCGAAAGTTTCATTAGATATACCTCTTTCAGAATATACCAAATATCCACATGTGTGAATAGTAGTGTGGCATCAAATGGAAAAATTGATTTTTTTATTTAACTGAATGGAAAATTTCTAGAACAGTCTTTATAAATGTACATTTGAAAGTACAAAACGAATTGATCTGGCGAAACAAAGGTTTTCGGGAGCTTCATTAGATATACCTCTTTCAGAATATACTTAATTTCCACATGTGTGCACAGTAGTGTGGCCCCAATATTATATGGAAAAATAGATTTTTATATTTTTATTTAGTAAGAATGGGAAATTTCAAGAACAGCCCTTATAAATATACTCTTTAAGCTATAAGACGAATTGATCAGGTGAAACTGTGGCGCTCGGGAGTTTCATTACGAATACCTCTTTCAGAATGTACCAAATTTCCACATGTGTGCACAGTAGTGTGGCCCCAAAGTCATATGGAAACAATTTAATTTTTTATTTAATTGATCAAAATGGAAAAATTCTAGAACAGCCCTGCTGAGTACACCTTTTAAAGTACAAAATGAATTGATCTGGGGAAACTGTGATAATCGGGAGTTTAGTTAGGTATACCTCTTTCAGAATGTACCAAATTTCAACATGTGTGCAGAGTAGTGTGGCTCCAACATCATATGGAAAATCGAAATACTTTGTTTTAATTTTTGGAGTATCCATAATAATTTGTCAGATACTGACATACCTGCGAGTTTTATTTAATACTTCTCACTCAGAGATGCACTGTGTCTCCCACATTAAAAAAAAATTAAATTTATCGAATATTTTAAAATTATATAGAAAGCTATGATCTCGGGCAAATCTAGAACAACAATTCTGTCTTCTTCATATTGTTCCTGAAGTCTGCCTCTGTTACGTATTTATAAACATTTCTTTTATCGTTTGGAAACACTGTGTGTCGCCGTTGGTAGAGTAATGCAAAGAATGATGGTGGTAGTAAAAATCATTTTTATGGGCGTTTAATAAGTTTAGAGAAATCTAAATGGCTCATAAAGAGCAGATAATGAGAGATAAGGAAATATCAGATTTTAATGATTTCTCATACTCACACCCTCTCCCGCCAAAAATAAACCAATAGATCCGCCGCCATTGAAAACGACCTTGTAAATGATGCTAATATGGCGTAGAAAATGTTATAAATAACCAACATTTGTTACAAAGCTCTGTCATGATAATTAAGTCAAACAAATACTGCCTATATTAAGGCTAAACATTAGGCTATAGATTTTGCAAATAAATGTGTGAGCAAAATAGGAAACATATAGTGAAATCCGCAATATGTTAACCCTCCACCCACCATACTCAAGAAATATTATTTTTGTGTGACGGTGAAATGAAAAACTATGAAAACAAATACATAAAATATGGTGACTACTTTTAGGCGCATTCAATTTCAATCACCCACACTTGTCCATGTCCTTTGAAACAAACAAGAAATTTCCCCAAAGACACTCAAAACTTTTAATCCAACCTCCTTGGCTAAGACGGAAATCTGTGAATTTTCTTTATGTCCCCTGTAGTAAACAACACAGCCACCATAATTGATTTGAAATTGAGTTTTTATGTTAGAAACCCATAAAAGCGAACATTACGAGAAACAGAGAGAGAGGGCAGATTTTTGGAAAAACAATTTTTCAGACCTCCAGGCAACATATGTGATAAATTTGAAATGAAAAAAACATAAATGTGGTTGGGAAATACATATCAAAAAATATACAGCACATCACACAGAATGAGCCAGAAAAAAATCATCGCTGTAATAACATTGCACACCAACAACAAAAAAACACAATATATCTTTTTAAATTACTAAAAAACTCAGAGGACCGTCTTTTTTATGATTTATGAAAAAATAAACAGCCTTAAAGTATGCGCCACATGGTGGGGTAGTGGGCTATTGTATGTTTTACAGCCTAACATATGTAATCATTTTTCATATTTTTGGCGCTTCTAAAAAAATCACTAAAAGCCTTAAAATATGCTGCAATTTGATAAATAGTTCAGATGGCCCCACCCCCAACATTCTCGGTCACAACGAAAAGTATGCAGTGTTTTTTGTTTGTTGCAAAACATGGTGCACAGGGTAATTATTCTTCGTTTAACGTATGTTTTCTCTTCAAGGGGGAGTTCCTCATGTCCACGTATATGTGACAAAAGAAACACGTAGCAAATGAACAGATCCTTAAAACACAACACCATGTTTTATGGTCTATGTGGGGGTAACGACTTTATAGCATCATAATCATAATACTCACACGTGAACATGTTACTTGTGAACACAATGTTGCATTTAATTCTTGTACTCTGAAGTCAGTAAACTAGTAAGACATCTATAGAAATTAGAGATATGTCAAAGGTAGGATATTTGTAACCAACACTCAAATTATTTACAAAGAAGTGTTTTTCGTTTAATGAACGGAAAGTAAAAAAATAATGTTATTATGGTCATGAAAAGCCATAATTAAAGTATATTTTAAAATATAAAACGAATTGATATCGTGAAACTGTGGTGCACGAGAGTATCATTAGGAATAGCTCTTTCAGAATATATCGAAATTTCTCATGTGTGCACATTAATGTGGCCCCAACCTTAGACGGAAAAATTATTTTTTTTTTGATTTTTTAAAAATTACTCAGAATGAAAAAATTAGAACATTAATATACCTTTTAAAGTACAAAACGAATTGATCTCACGAAACTGTGCTGCGGTTTCATTAGGTATACCACTTTCAAAATATACCAAATTTCCACATATGTGCACAGTAGTGTGGCCGCACAATCATTTGGCAGAATTTAAATTGCTTAGATTTTTTTAAGAATTAATCAGAATGGAAAATGTTCATGACCGTCCTGATTAATATAACTTTTTAAGTACTAAACGAATTGATCTGGCAAAACTGTCATGCTCGGAAGTTTAATAAGGTGTAATTCTTTCAGAATAAACGAAATGTCCACATGTGTGCACATTAATCAGAATGGACAATTTTCTGAACAGACCTGATTAATATATATTTTAAAGAACGCAACGAATTGATCTCGTGAAACTGTGCTGCACGGTAGATTCATTAGGTAAACCTCTTTTGGAATATATTGAAATTCCTCATGTGTGCATATTAGTCTGGCCGCAACATCATATAGAAAAATTAAAATTGTTTTGAAATTAAACAAAATGGGTCCTTTCTAGAACAACCCTGATAAACTATGGTTCACGGGAGTTTCAGTAGAAACAACTTTAGAATATATCGACTTTCTACAGTGGTACACATTAGTGTGGCCGAAACATCATATGGAAAAATTTTTTTATTTTTTTTATTTTTCTTTTTTAATTAATCAGAATAAAAATTTCTAAAACAGTCCTAATTAATATACCTTTCAAACAACGAAACGAATTGATCTGGTGAAACTGTGGTGCTCGGAAGTTTCATTTGATACACCTCTTTCAGAATATACCAAATTTCCACATGTGTGCACAGTAGTGTGGCCCCGACATCATAATGAAAATTTGAATTTTTTGATTTTTTAATTAATAAGAGTGGATAATTTCTAGAACAATCCTGATCAATGTATCTACTAAAGTTAAAAACTAATTGATCTGATGAAACTCTGCTGGACAGTAGTTTCATTAGGAATATCTCTTTCAGAATATACCAAATTTCCACATGTGTGCACAGTAGTGTGACCCCAACATCATATGGAAAATTTTAAATTGTTTTGACTTTTTAAAAATTAATCAAAATGGAAAATTTCCAGAACAGCACTGATTTATAATATACATTTTAAAGTACAAAACTAACTGATCTCGCGAAAATGTGTTGCACGAGAGTTTCATTAGGAATACCTCTTTCAGAATATACGAAATTCCTCATGTGTGCACAATAGTGTGGCCCCAACATCATATGGAAAAATTGAATTTTTTAAATTAATCAGAATGGAAAACAGCAGAATGGAACAGCTTTGGTGAATGTACATTTTAAAGTAAAAAACGAATTGCTCTGGTGTAACTGTGTGCACGGGAGTTTTATTTGGAATACATCTTTCAGAATATATCGAAATTCCTCAAGTGTAGCCCCAACATCACATGAAAAAAAAAACTTAAATTGTTTTGATTTTTTAATTAATGAGAACGGAAAATCTACAACAGCCCTGATTAATATACATTTTTAATTGATCTGGTGAAAATCTGGTGCTCGGGAGTTTCATTAGGAATAACTCTTTCAGACTACACCAAATATGCACATGTGTGCACAGTAGTGTGGCCCCAACATAACATGAACATATTGAAATTGTTTTGATGTTTTAAAAATTAACGAGTATGGAAAATTCATAGAACAGACCAGATTAACATAACTTTTAAAGAACGAAACGAATTGATCTGGTGAAACTATGGTGCACGAGAGTTTCATTAGGCATACCTCTTTCAGAATATAACGAAATTCATCATGTGTGCACAGTAGTGTGGCCCCAACTTTATGTGAAAAAAATTAATTATTTTTGTTTGTGTTTTTTTTTAATATTCTTTTGAGTATCCGTGTTTAAATTTCATTTTAAATAACGGTTACAGTGATACATTGGTTTTATACATAGTATTCCTTATTCAGAAATTATTTGTGTCTCCCACATTATAGGAAAGTTTTGTTTTTATATATCGAGTAAATGTAGAATTGAGAGTCCAACAATTTGATTCATATTTGTTATGCTATAAACTAATATTTACACATTTTCCTGGTAGATTAAAATTTATTACATTTTCTGTTAACGTCTGGAAACAGTGTCTGTCGCCTAAAAACATATTGCTCTGATAGACAAGCAACTCCATGGCATCCCTAAAGTATGCAATGCTATAAATCATTGCCTAGGTTCAATACAACAGATTACCAGAACAGCTATTTTTTGGATTATCCCTAAATAAGATGCCTGATGCGAAGTCTACATTTCCTAGAATAAGATACAAATCACCAATGCAAACAAAGTTTATTGAAAAAAAAAATCAGGTTTTAAATTATCCTGAAAATATGTTGGCAGCTATAATCCAACAACTGTGCTATAGTATGACCACACAGAAATCCCTAAAAGTATACTTTGTCCTTGAATATATACTTTTACAATATTTGTATTATTAATATTTATCTACTTTATCTAAACATTTATTAAATATACTTCTGATAATCAATTCAATATTTCAACAATTTTAATATTTTTTTAACCAAACAAATTAGATTTTAAGTATTAAGGCTTTTGAATTTTCCTGGCAATATATGTGTATGGTAGGCATCCTTGAAACAATATATGTTCAACAACACTATGCCTATGGGATTTCAATTTTCCCAAAAGTTTTATTTCATTTGCAATATGTAGTCTTACCCTCCTGAATGGAATATGCTGGGAAACACAAAAACATGTAGCAATGAAGCGTATAAAACAAGGCAATTTAAAACAAGGCTTTTAATAGGATTTTATGCTTCCAATAGCATTCTATTAAAATGAAAATCTCTGCTGTCTGCTGAAATATAATAGTTTCAATTAAAAATATTGTTTCTGTTAATTGCAGTTTTTGATTATTTTCTTATTGTGGCTTTTCCTAAAAAAGATGTTCCTAAATTCTATGAAATTTTATTTTTAAAAATTGAAGACTTCTCAAGCAGCTTTCAATGTTTTCTTCTATGAACGCCAGCAACCACATTTGAATCTCTAAAAGTATGCTTAGGTATTTAGACATTTTTTCATATTTTTTACTGTAGTCCTGTCTGGTTATTTCCACAAAAATCTTCAAATTCAAGCCACAAGAATGTCTGTTCATCAGTTGCTGTTGTTGTGCCACTCAGAGGAAGTAGTAAAAATATTTAAAATTTGCAATTCCAACGAACATTAGTTTAAATTTGGTTTTTTTTGAAGGGTGATTCACCATGAAAAATAT
The DNA here is from genome assembly GCA_947397865.1 of Polietes domitor. NCBI lineage: Eukaryota > Metazoa > Arthropoda > Insecta > Diptera > Muscidae > Polietes > Polietes domitor. Next base: position 179,694,978 of record OX377619.1, read on the forward strand.
TACATGCCAAACACATACATACATTCAGACATTCGTTAGCAAATATACACTCGGAGAAATTCTCGCAGACATTCCTCATATGATCCTATAGATTTTAAGTCTATTCGTGTGTGTGTGTGCGTGTAAGTATGCAATGTGAGTGTATTCTAGGATTGTTTGTTTATTTGTTGTTGCTCGAGGCTGTGCCAACAAAAAAATTCTACCCATACAAACACTAACAGAAAACCTCTTGTTACATACATACATGTACACACAACGTAAAATGGAAAATTTGGCAATAGTTCCAGTTGTTTGTACATTAGACGGGGTGGTTGGACAGACAAACAAACAGGAATATTCTGGACTCAGAGATAGATTAAAAAGTGCGACAAATTTAAATGTTTTCATTAAAGCTGTGTACTCAGTATTCCATTTGGTGATATTTTTTTCGTTTTGCAGGACTTTTAATTTCCAAAGGATATGCATATTTTAATGATTTATTTTCCCACTTCTGTGAGTCATGCAAAGGCAATATGGATATCAAATGAAATGGAAAAATATCTATTAAAAATAATTCAAATGTCATGCTTCTTCCAGCATCCGTTTAGCATTAACAACCATTTTAAATTTCCCCCTTAACAATAAATACTTTGAAGGTCGTTTCATGCGATTTTTGCCTATTTACAGCCCAAAGCTCACTAAATCTATTGATAACAATCTCCAAGGGGCAGATTCTGATAGAGGGGATGAAGATATATTATACATGAATCGGGGTTTTGAAAGTTTACGTATGGGTGTCATTTTAGAGCGGGTGTCAATATTTTCCCCTTTTTCACATTTTTATAATGAATAGACATAGGAAACCTTGTGATCCTTACATTTTAAGTATAGGGTGTGTTCAGCAATATTACTTAAAACACTACGAGGAAAATTTTTATAGAACATTTTAACCCTCCAGCTCCTCTACATAGGGGTTCTTTTTGATCCCTTTTGTGCAAAAGGGTAAACAAATAAAATATGGCTTGATCGTCCTTATGATGAATCGACATAGGAAACCTTGTGACTCATACATTTTAAGTGTAGAATGTGTTTAGCAATTTGACTTAGAATACTACGAGAAACATTTTTGTGGAACATTTTAAACCTCTATCTCCTCAATAAAGCGGTCTTTTGGTCCCTTTTGTAGAAATGGTAAAAAAGGTGAAAACAGAGGGTTTAACATTCTTAAGATGAATCGGCTTATGAATCCTTGTGATAATTACATTTTAAGTATAGTATGTGTTCCGCAATATTATTTAAAACACTACGAGGAACATTTTTGTGGAACAGTTTAATTCTCTAGCACCTCAGCATAAGGGTCGTTTTGGCCCCTTTTTGGTGAAAGGGTAAAAAACTTAAATCAGAAGTTTTGTATTCTTATGATGAATCGTAATAGGAAACTCCGTGATCCTGACATTTTATGTATAGGATGTGTTCAGCAATATAACATAGAACACTACGAGCAACATTTTTGTGGAATATTTTAACCTTCCAGCTCCTCAATTTAGGGGTATTTTTGGTTCTCTTTGTGCAAAAGGGTAAAAAACACCCCTAAAACAGGAATTTAACATTCTTATGATGAATTGACATATGAATCCTTATGATGCATACATTTTAAGCATATGGTGTGTTTAGCAATATTACTCAAAACACTACGAGTAAAATTTTTGTGGAACATTATAACCCTCTAGCTCCTCAATATAGGGGTCTTTTTGGTCCAATCTGTTTAAAAGGGTACACAAACTTTAAACAGGTTTTTATTACGAATCGGCCTGGGAAACCTTGCCATCCTTACATTTGAAGTATAGGAAGTAGTCAGTAATATTACTTAAAACACTACGAGGATCATTTTTGTGGAACATTTTAAACCTGTAACTCCTCAATGTAGAGGTATTTTTGGTCCTTTTTGTGAAAAAGGGTAAAAACCACCCATAAACATTCTTATGATGCTTCGACATTGGACAACTTGTGATCCTAACATTTTAAGTACATCATATGTTCAGTAATATTACTTAAAACACAACTTGAAACTATTTTGTGGAACATTTTAACCTCTAGCTCATCAATATAAGGGTCTTTTTGGTCCCTTTAGTGCAAAAGGGCAAAAAACGCCCATAAAACAGAAGTTTAACGGGTCAAAATTTTCTAGAAAAATATTTGCCATATAATTCTACTAAAAGTCCCTGAATACACCAAAACTCAAAACTTAAGTTAAATGCCAAAAATAAGTTAAAAGATAAAACTCATTTTAGGGTTAGTTTAGTAAATTTTTCGAATTGGTGCCAACTGTCCCTCAAAATCGAATTTTAGGGGGTGGTGTGAATGGAAAAAATATTCTACGTCAAATTTCACTATAAGTCACCAAACAGATGAAAGCTGTATATCTAATATATATAAATAAAATATCAGTAACAATTTAGGTATATAAACGTGAAATTATTTATAGACGGACAATTGCGTGGAGAGATGGATGATCAATAGGGTATACTTTCCATGTTGGGATTATGATATAAAATACTTCTTGGGTACATTTTGGGGACTATTAAATCCATGGACCATGTTTGGTAAAACATCAAACAAAATCCATGTTTTATGTTATAACCTTATCAGTATTTTTACTTAACCCACTCTTTTATACCTATGTGTGTCTACGTTTTTTCGTCTCGGGTATTAGCAGCAGTAGTAGTAGTAGTTGTACCAATATTAGTTAGACGTCTTGTTAGCTTATATTGTTTTGTAAACACAATTCCGACCATGTTAAGGCAAAATTGAGACCTTTGCGTGGCGATAAGAGTATCACACAAACTCAAAAGGTGTTACCGAGAACGTTTCAAAAATTCCTCCTTCATACTTTGTACGAATAACGTAGGGCGTTAATCAAATAATTTCATGGATTTGGATTTTTTTGTGAAGAACATTGGCACAAATATGTGAGCTAATGATGAGTTTAAGGAATTGAATTATATTGGCCAGCACAAATAGAAACGAATTGATATTGATGGGGACAGGCAAACTGTAGCATATCCAACCCCAAAGGTATGCTATAGTATAAGTAGAAACAATCGGATTTATTTATAGATTCTATTTTCAGATCTATGACGATTTCTATTTGTTGCCATTAAATTTGTCCTTGAATTTGGAACGGATAAACCGAAAATAAATAGACAAAGTTCTTGAAATTGGGAAAGAGATTATGTCTGCGACAATATTGTAATCCTACTCCATTCTTCACAAATAGTTATAACAAAATTTAAATCTACTGTTGCTTGTTAGTCATGGATTTGACTTAGAGCCCAAATTTAGGCAACAGAAAATATATTCTGGAAATATTGCATACAATTAGCCTAAACTATGTTTCAAGAATATATTGAAGTTTAAAAATCGATGTGTTTAAAGGACACGAATGAACAGCTGTAATGCCGAAATATTATTTGAAAATCAGGAAATTTAGCTTTAATAGCCACATATAAAAATAAATACATAGACAATTTTATCTAAATCGTAGAGAAGAGACACAAATTGTGTGTGATCGTTTTACATGAAATTACGCATACGCAAATTTATAGTGATATATTTTTATATATATATTATATCTACAGCTTTCTTTTTTTCGGTGACTTATAGTGAATTTTGATGTATAATATTTTTTCCAGTCACATCAACCCTCCAAAATTAAGTTTTGTGGGAGAGTTTAACACCAATTCGGAAAAAGTACGAAATTAAAAAAATAAAAATAATAATTGTTTAAATACCCGAATTTCCAGTGATATTTTATTTATATATATATTACAAATACAGCATTATTTTGTTCGGCGACTTATAGTGAAATTTGGCTTAGAATATTTATTCCATTCACATCAACCCTCTAAAATTCAGTTGTATGGGACAATTCAGTACCAACTCGGAAAAAGTACGAAATTAACTATAAAATGAATTTTAAGTTTTGTCTTATTTTCGGGCATTTAAATTGAGTTTTGAGTTTTGGTGTATTCGGAGACTTATAGCGGAATTGTACGCTAAATATTTTTGTAGAACATTTTGACCCGTTAAATCTCTGTTTTATTGGTGTTTTTAAACTTTTCCACAAAAGGGACTAAAAAGACCCCTATGTCGAGGAGCTACAGGGTTAAACTATTCTACAAATATGTCCCTCATAGTGTTCTAAGTAATATTGCTGAACACATCATATACTTAAAATGTAAGGATCACAAGGTTTCCTATGTGGACATTTTATCATCAATTTGGAAAAAGTACAAAATTAACCATAAAATGAGGTTTAAGTTCTCACTTATTTCGGACATTTAAGTTAAGTTTTGGTGTATTCAGAGAGTTATAGTAGATTTTGATGGCAAATGTTTTTGTGGAACATTTTGTCTCGCTAAATCTCTGTTTTAGGGTATTTTTTTACCCTTTTTCGAAAGGGAACAAAAATACCCCCATATAGAGGAGCTAGATGGTTAAAATATTCCACAAAAATGTTCCTCGTTGTGTTGCAAGTAATATGTCTAAACATATCTTATACTTAAAATTTCAGGATTACAAGGTTTTCTATGTGGGTAGTTTATTATCAATTCGTAAAAAGTACGAAATTACCGCTAAAAATTAATTTTAAGATTTGTCTTATTTCTGGCATTTAAGTTGAGTATTGAGTTTTACTGCCTTTAGAGACTTATAGTAGAATTTTATGGCGAATATTTTTGTGAAATATTTCCTACCGCTAAACCCCTGTTTTAGGGGTGCTTATTACCCTTTTGCACAAAAGGATCTAAAAAGACCCTTATGCTGAGGTAGTAGAAGGTTAAAATGCTTCCCAAAAATGTTCCCTGTAGTGTTTTAAGTAAGATTTCTAAACACTTAAACTTAAAATTTCAGGATTACAAGTACTCCTAGGCCGATTCATCATAAAAATGTTGTAACTCCTGTTTGAAGTTTTTTTTTGTACCCTTCTACCAAAAAGGGGCCAAAATGACCAATATATTGAGTAGTTAGGGGTCTAAAATGTTCCACGAAAATATTCTTCATTGTGTTCTAAGTAATATTGCTGAACACATCCTATACTTAAAATGCAAGGATCACAAGGTTTCCTATGCCGATTCATGATAAAAATGTTAATCATCTGTTTTCAGTTTTTTCCCCTTGTACACAAAAGGTTTCAAAAAGACCCCCATATTGCGGAGCTAGAGGGTTAAAATGTTCCACGAAAAAATTCTTCATTGTGTTCTAAGTAATACTGCTGAACACATCCTATACTTAAAATGCAAGGATCACAAGGTTTCCTATGCCGATTCATGATAAAAATTGTAATCATCTGTTTTCAGTTTTTTTTCCCTTGTACACAAAAGGTTTCAAAAAGACCCCCATATTGCGGAGCTAGAGGGTTAAAATGTTCCACGAAAAAATTCTTCATTGTGTTCTAAGTAATACTGCTGAACACATCCTATACTTAAAATGCAAGGATCACAAGGTTTCCTATGCCGATTCATCATAAGAATGTCGAACCCCTGTTTTCAGCTATTTTAACCTTTTGCACAAAAGGGACCAAAAATACCGTTTTATTAAGGTGATAGAGGTTTAAAATGTTCCACAAAAATATTTCTCGTAGTATTCTAAGTCATATTGCTGAACACATTCTACACTTAAAATGTATGAATCATAAAATTTCCTATGCCGATTCATCATAAGGATGATCAAGCCATATTTTATTTTTTTACCCTTTTGCACAAAAAAGGGACCAAAAATACCCTTATGTAGAGGAGCTGGAGGGTTAAAGTGTTCCACAAAAATGTTCCTCATAATGTTTTAAATAATATTGCTAACCACATCCTATACCTAAAATATAAGGATCACAAGATTTCCAATGCCGATTCATCATAAGCATTTGCAAAAGAAGACCAAAATGACATCCATAAGCAAATTATCAAAACGGCCATACACGTATATTCCTTTTTTATCCCCTCTATCCGAATCTGTTGTCAGAACCTTGTTATTTCTTTCACATTTTATTCCACAGTGTTATCAGCATCATTTTTCCTGTAGAAATAATGAATCCACTCACCAAGCCAAATGCACCTAATAGGTGAAGCCTACATTAAGGCGTTAATTACATGCACACACTTGCTGGTGTGCTCTGAGGGGGTTTGCAGTTTAATGCATTAATTTAAATGAATTTGCCTGATAGATGCCTGTCTTTAGGCATCTATCGCGTTTACACTTTCTCTGTAAGCCTTTGGGCGATTTACTATAATTGCATCAAATAAATCCATTTAACAACACACACACACATATGAATCATGATTAAATATGCTCACATTTTGCCCTTGTCTTAATATTTAATTGCGGTAAAATCTCAAGTAAGTCAATTCAATTACGCATAGTTTTATTAAAAGCTTTACAAGCAAAAACCTGTCTGCCACAGTTACCCCAGAACTATGTAGAAAGGATTAATTAACCATTAAATCATATATATTATTCAAAAGGATAATATGACATGTAAAGGGCAAGGGTACAGTTTTTTTTGTTCGTCGTTACCGAGAATTCACTAAAGAGTGTAAACAACAAAATATTTAGCCTACTTTGTGGGGGTGTGATTTGTGTATAAATTATAAGCTGCTTTCAGGCACTATGAATTATTTATAGAGCAGAAGACGAAGAAGAATAATTTCCAAAACCCTGCCCTGGGGTTTTTTAAAGCACCACAACAAGAAACATTTACTTGTAAATATTTAATAAAAACAAAATGAATTAGCCTTTTTGTGAAGGCTTTGAGTCATCAGATGATTGAGTGTTGAAATGTGCCACAAAATCCCAAATTAGAAAGGGGGATGTCTGTTAAGAAATTTCAAAACTTTGTCAAAACTTTTTGCCGCAAAATTTCCATTTAATTGATTAGTTTAACATTTGTCATTTTAGCTGAAATAATGTATTAGTTATGAACTTGTCAGAAGTCACTTGAAAAGATTAAACATTATTGTGGAAATTTAATGTTATGAAATAGAAATATTTGTTGGGTGTTTTGTATGAAGTTCAGAACTGCAGCAGAGGTTAGGGGTAAGAATAAATTCGTCAGAATATTTGTTAACATCGGTCTGTTTCTTAATGAATTTTTCTGAATGAAATATGAATGAAAGTACTCCAAAGAAGTTATAAAACATTAAAACCGGTTAAAGCAATTGCGAAAAATAAGGATTTGAATATACACTTGCGAGCAGTATTTTCTTTTTTGTGGATTTTGGCAATGTCTTTAACTCTGCAAAAAATAAGTGTTTTAATCCTAAGACACGTGCAAAATATCTTTTAGAGAAGAATATTTTCTGAGATTTCCAGAAAAATCGAAGCGATGTGATATTGTGTGATAACCATCTGCAATTTTTTTGAGATTTCATCCGTGATCATATTTAATTGTTATATCAGCATGTGCCAAATTTCAGATTTCTACGATAATTCCTTTTGGCCACTTGTTGTCTGAAACCGCGACACTGTGCGGTTTGAACCGACTGAAAGAGGTTTGAACCGACTGAAAGAAGTTTGAAATCAATTGAAATTGGTTTGAAACCAACTGCAGGTGGTTTAAAACCAACAGCAGGTGGTTTAAAACCAACAGGAGTTGGTTTGAACCGACTGAAAGTGGTTTGAGATTAATTGAAAATAGTTTGAAACTAACCAAGTGGTTTGAAACCAACCGCAGGTGGTTCGAATAGATTGAAAGTGGTTTGAAATTGAAATTAGTTTGAAACCGACTGAAAGTGGTTTGAAATCAACTGGAGGAAGTTTGAACCGACTGAAAGTTGTTTGAAATCAATTGAAATTAGTTTGAAACCAACTGCAGGTTGTTCTAAACAAACTGAAAGTGGTTTGAAATTAGTTTGAAACTAACCAAGTGGTTTGAAACCAACCGCAAGTGGTTCGAATAGACTGATGAAAGTGGTCTGAAATCAATTGAAATTAGTTCGAAGCCAACTGAAAGTTGTTTGAAGCCAGCTGCATGTGGTTTGAACCAACTGAAAGAGGTTTGAAATCAATAGAAATTAGTTTGAAACCGACTGAAAGTGGTTTGAAAGCAATTGAAATTAATTTGAAACCGCTGCAGGTGGTTTGAACCGACTGAAAGAGGTTTGAAACCAACTGCAGGTGGTTTGAACCGACTGAAAGAGGTTTGAAACCAACTGCAGGTGGTTTGAACCGACTGAAAGAGGTTTGAAACCAACTGCAGGTGGTTTGAACCGACTGAAAGAGGTTTGAAATAAATTGAAGTTAGTTTGAAAACGACTGAAAGTGGTTTGAAATCAATTGAAATTAATTTGAAACCGACTGCAGGTGGTTTGAACCGACTGAAAGAGGTTTGAAACCAACTGCATGTGATTTGAGCCGACTGTAAGTGGTTTGAAATCAATTGAAATTAGTTTGAAGCCGACTGAAAGTGGTTTGAACCAACTGAAAGTGGTTTGAAATCACTTGAAATTGGTTTGAAACAGACTGAAAGTGGTTTGAAACCAACTGAAAGTGGTTTGAACCGACTGAAAGTGCTTTGAAACCAACTGCAGATGGTTTGAAGCGACTGAAAGTGGTTTGAAATCTATTAAAATTAGTTTGAAAACGACTGAAAGTGGTTTGGAATCAATTAAAATTCATTTGAAAACAAATGAAACAACAAAAATTGGTTTGATATCAACTAAAAGTGGTTTTATTTCCACAGAAAATGTTTGGAAACCTACTCAAAGTGTTTGGAAACCAAGTGAAAGTGGCTTGATGTCAACCGAAAGAGTTCGGAAACCAACTGAAAGTGTTTTTAAACCATGCGAAGTGCATCTGAAATCCTTCAAAGTTTTCCCAAATATGCGACAACATTATTGCGATTGTAAATTTTTCATTTCTTTCTGCAGGAGCAAATTTCTTTTATTTTTTTGCAAGAAGTCTTAATTCAGAAGAAAGCTTCTTAACGTCTTCTTCTGAAGACCTGACTTCATCTTTGAAGTTCGATTCAAACCGAATATAATTCCATAGCAAATATCGAACATATTGTGTCAATGTTTCCAATGATTTGATTCGAACACTGAAGGGTGCGATTTGAGCTGAGAGTGGTTTGATTCAAACTGAAAATTGTTTGACTCAAGCTAGATACTGGTTTGTATCGAACAATGAAGGAAGTGAGTCGTCGAACTGATAGTTGTTTGATTCAAACTGAAAATTGTTTAACTTAAATTTGACACAAGTGGAAATTTCGAACATAAACTTTACAAGTTAAAATGATTTCAATCGAATCTGATACGAACTGATAGTTGTTTGATTCAAACTGAATGTGGTTTCACTGCAACTGGAAGTGGCTGGCTTTAAGAGTGAAACAAGCGTCAAACTACAAATGATTTTGTGTCAACAAATGGTTGTAAAACAGATGGAAAGTGAAATTAAAAGGCTCTAATAAAAATGTTACATGAAATTTTTAATGCTCTATCTCCCTGTCATTTAAAAGCCTGTTCGTATGTCTGTTTGTCCCTCTTTTTGTATTATTTTCATAATTTTTTGGTCCCAAAAATTAATATGTTCTAGCTTTATGTTCCATAAATTAAATTGCTTAACACAAATAGTTGTAAGCTCTTGTAATACAATAACGAGCCCAATGAACAACAAGTGCCCAGACATGAGTCCCTCGAGTAGGTGTGACCTATATTCATATTAACAACATTAATCTGTTTATATATGGCTTCAAGAATAAGTTAGCTTGAGGCTACAAAGTTTTCTAAAACAAAAACTCAAACAATCTTCCTGCCGAGCATCATAAATTATTGTAGCAAATGTGGCTATTTCTTTTTGTTTAAAAAATTTTCCCCCAAAAAATAAATGAATTAAATCTCAAATCACTACTTTGAGGCATCTTTAAGGCGTTTTAAGTAAAATTATTCTGGGGCAAAAAGGTCTACTTTTAGGCTGTTGTAATAGAATTTTTATACTTGTGAGCTTAAAAGTATTTCATGTTTTCTTTTTTTGCTGTTGTTTTCTTAAGCCGATTTAGACATTACATAAAAGTAGACAATCATTTGGATTTAACAAATATTGATTACTTGAACTTAATCATTGTTTAAAGTGGAGCCGAGCACAGGAAGCATAGACACAGCACAAAGGCAGCGAGAAACGAAAGAAGAAAAATGGAGGGATAAGCAAAAGAAAATGCGTAAATCCATAAATGTCATCTAATGAATGAGAACATCTTCATTGTCGTCACTGGTCGCTGGGTTCTTGTTATGAAATATCCTTAGACCTTTTTTCTGCCGGAGAAGTGCTCTGCTGTGCGAGCTTGTGTGCTTATGTGAGTGGTGGTGATGGTGCGAGTATCTGTCTGTGCCCAGGATGGCCTAAGGCTTAGTCCTTTTTTTACTTCTCTGTCTTCTTTCTCTTATCCATACATACATACATATATTTATAAAGAGGAAGCACATAAAGGGAATGACTAGCATATCCTGTTTGGTAATATCAATAACATTTCTATCATCTTCCCGGGCCATGCCAGGCCCGGCCGTACTTACGGCGTCGGACACAAAGCAAACTCAATGACATATGTGCGAAATTGATTTTGTTGTTTTAGGTTTCTGCCCATTCCCATTCCGATGGCTCTCTTCGAGGCAAATTCCCCAACACTCCTTTCGCTGCCAAGGCCTGTGGTGCGGTTGGCAAACATAAGCGGGAACATCAATCTGATGGCATTCCATTGCGCTCTGCCTGCTCTGTTCCCATACACAAATACATATACATCATCATCATCAGTTACAATCAGCAGCAGTAGCAGCAGCAGATGTATTAAAGTGTTTTGTATGTTATTTACGATCTTTTATGGAAACGGATGTATGTGCGCCCATCTATCACAAATCTGTGTGCATGTATTGGCAAGTGTGAGTGAGTATATCGATGGTCTTGTAAGATACAGGACCTTGAATTAACGATGTCAATGTTTCTTGTTTTTTTCTCTCGGCTCAAAGAGTGGGGTTGATTCCCCCTTGTTAAGGAGTTTCGCTTTAGGATGCTCCATAGCCAAATCAAAGTAGAAGTTTTACTAATGATTATCGGCCTTATCTTTAGAGTTTCTTAAGTGTTGCGAAGTTTATAGAGTCTTTAAGTGGTTAGTCAAAAGTTCAAGGAAGCGATGATAAATGCTAACGGGCGAGAAGTCACAAAAGCGACTATGGTGATAATCCCTGGAGGGGGAGAAAGAGATAAGACTTAAAGGGTTGATGTATGGAAATTAAATACGTAAATCGTAGGGTTCATGAATGGCCGGTTTGGTATTACAACTGCAGGTATAGGAGTTCGAACATTAAATGGTTTGATTCTTGCTCCAAAAAAGTTCGATGTCAAAGTTTAAATGAATTAAATCGAACAATAAAGGGTGTGAATCGAACAGTTAGTGGTTTGATTCAAACAGAACAGAACTGGATTCAAGTGCAAATTTTGAGCATAAGCTTTCAAAGTTAAAAAAGGTTTGAAGCGAACAATGAAGAGCGTGATTCGAACTGAAAGTGGTTTGATTCAAACGCAAACTATGATAAATGCTAACGACGAGAAGTCGAACATTAAATGGTTTGACTCTCACAAAAAAAAAATCGATTCAAAACGAATATAATTCAAAAGCAAGTGGTGTCAAAGTTTAAATGAGCTGTTTTGATTCCAACTGATAGTGGTTTGATTCAAATAGAAAATTATCTGACTTGAACTGGATTCAAGTGCAAATATCGAGCATAAGCTTTCAAAGTTAAGATAGTTTGAATCCAACAATGAAGGGTGTGAATCGAACTGATAGTGGTTTGATTCAAACAGAAAATTATCTGACTTGAACTGGATTCAAAGGCAAATTTCGAGCATAAACATTCCAAATTAAAAAAAGGTTTGATGCGAACAGTGAAGAGTGTAATTCGAACTGAAAGTGGTTTGATTGGAACTGAAAATAAATAAATGATAACTAATTACGACGAGAAGTCAACTGAGCGATTATGGTTATAGTCGTGGGAGTGAGAAGAGATGAGATATGAAGGGTTTATGGTTTTCGATATTACAAATGTCAGCACAGGACTTCCAACATTAAATGGTTTGATTCAAACTGAAGAAAGTTCGATTCAAACCGAATATGATTAAAGAGTAAATTTCGAACATATGATGATAAAGTTTAAATGATTTGAATCGAACAATAAAGGGTCTGATTCGAACTGATAGTGGTTTGATTCAAACTGCAAAATTGTTTGACTTGAACTGGATTCAAGTGCAAATTTGGGATATAAGATTGACAAGTTAAAATGGTTTGAATCCAGCAATGAAGGATAGTGATTTTTTTCAAACTAAAAATTGTTTGACTTCAACTGCAAGTGTTTGATTTTAAGAGAGAAATAAGCGTTTGATTCAAACTACAAAAAAAATTGATACAAAAGTGGTTGCAATAACATACGATTTCAATGTTAAAACTGTTTTAATCGAACAATTAAGAAAGCGGTTCGAACTGAAAAAAGTTTGATTCAAACTGCAAATTGTTTGACTTAAAGAAAGTCAGATGATTCAAAGTCAAAATGTTTTGAATCGAACAATTTGATTCGAACTGATAGTGGTTTGTTTCACACTGAAAATGGTTTGACTTCAACTGGAAGTGTTTTAAGGGAGAAATAAGCTTTTGATTCAAACTGCACAAAAGATTTGGTTGTAACAATAATACGGATGGATACAAACCTACGTCTTATAAAAATATGTTTTTCGGAACAATTATCAATTCTATGTAAATTATCTTCTTAAAAGTCGATTGGGAGAAAATGGATTGATTCGAAATAGAAATGATTTGATTCAAACTAGAAATGGTTTGATGCAGACTAGAAAGTGTTTGATTCCAACTAGAAATGCTTTGATTCAAATTGTTTGATGCAAACTGCAAATGTTGCAGTTCAACAGCGAATTCAAACTAGAACTCAAATCAAAACAATCATCACAGCAATACAATCTTAAATTAATTAATTTTGATTTTTTTGGAATGATATTAGGAAAATGAGTTGTGTTTTTCATTCGTTTACTTAAAGAGTTCGGATATTCTGTTGAAAAGTCGTTGCGAAGCCATCTGATGAAGGCTTTCATGGGACGGTAGTAATGCTTGTGCTAGTGTGCACCCAAGTAATAAATGTCACCATGTCATTTGTAAATAAATTTGCATTCTATAAAATATGGATACAAAATGGTCTTGAGCCAGGAAAGTATCCCAATTCAAATCATTAATTTGTTAAAAATGTATGACTTCAAAGAACGTCATCTATACAAACACCATATCAACAAAATATTGATTTAATAACTTGATTTGATTGTTTGATTGTAACCAAAAGTGATTTGATTTACATCGAAAGGCAAACATCTTCGGACCATAATATTTAAAAAATGTGCAACTTTAAACCAAAGCAACCGAAAGTGGTTTGAAACCAACGGAAAGTGGTTTGAAACCAACTGAAAGTGGTTCGAAACCAACGAAAAGAGGTTTCAAACTACCTGATAGGGGTTTGGAACCATGCGAATGTGGTTTGAAATCAAGTGGAAGTGTTTGGAAGCCAACTAAATGTGGTTTGAAACAAACAACTGAAAGTATTATGAATCAATGCGAATGTGGGCTGAAACCAACTGAAATCTGTTTCGAAACCTACTGAAATTGGTTTAAGACCAACTAAAATTGTTTGGAAATCAACTAAAAATAGTTTCAATCCAACCAAAAGTGGTTTGATTCTTACCAAAAGTGGTTTGATTCCTACCAAAAGTGGTTTGAATTCAGTTGAAATTGATTTGAAACCAGCTGAAAGAGGTTTGAAACGAACTAAAGTGATTTTAAACCAAGAGAAAGTGGTTTGAAACCAAGTGAAAGTGGTTTGCAACCAATTGAAAGTGGTTTGAAACCAAGTGAAATTGGTTTGAAACCAAGTGAAAGTGGTTTGAAACCAAGTGAAAGTGGTTTGAAACCAACGCAAAATGTTTTGAAACCAATTGAATGTGGTTTGAAACCAACTGAAAGTGGTTTGAAAACAAATGATACTTTTTGAAACCAACTGAAAGTACTTTGAACACAACTAATTGTTCGAAAACAACTAAAAGTGGTTTGACACCAAATGATGGTGTTTGGATACCAAGTACTAGTGGTCTGCAACTTAATAAAAGTGGTTTGAAACCAACTACAAGTGGTTTGAAACCAACAGGAAGTATTTGGAATCCAAGTAAAAGTGGTTTGACACCAACAGAAAGTGGTTTGAAATTAACTGCAAGTGTTTGAAACATACTGAAAGTGATTTGAAACCGACTGAAAATGGTTAGAAACCAACTGAAAGTCGTTTTAAACAGATGGAAAGTGGTTTGAAATCAACTGAAAGTGGTTTCAAATGAACAACAAGTGGTTTAGACCGAGTAAAAGAGGTTTGAAACAAAGTGAAAGTGGCTTGAAACCCTTCGAATGTGATTTGAAACCAAATGAAAGCGATTTGAATTTAACTCGAAGTGATTTGAGGCCAAGTGAAAGAGGTTTGAAACCAACTGAAAGTGTTTCGTAACCATGCAAATGTTGTTTGAAACCAACAGAAAGTGGTTTGTAAGAAACCAAAAAAGTTTGAAAGCAACTGAAAGTGGTTTGAAACCAACTGAGAGTGGTCCGAAGGCATCTGAAAGTTGTATGAAATCTATTGAAAGTGATTTGAAGCAACTGAAAGTGGAGTGTAACAAACTGAAGGTGGTTTGAAACCAACAGCAAGTGGTTTGAAACCAAGTGAATATGATTTCAAACTAATAACAAGGGATTATAACTAGCATGATATGATATGGGTATTATGTTCGATTTCTTTCGAATTTAATCACAAGCGAGTAGAGTATAATTAAACTTGACCAACTCCAAATAGAAGTGGATGAAACAAGAGACACAAATTCATATGTTAAGTCCAGATTATTGACTTCTTATTGCATTGGAAATACAGAAACGGCTAAACTATCTCAGAATTGTACAAAAGTATCTTTATACTAATTGGGAGTATCACGCAATAATCACGTCTTGTTATGATATGTGACATAAAAAGTCATATGTGCGAGAAGAAATTGAATTTCAACCATGTTATGATCAAACTACAAATGGTTAGAATCAAACTTGAGATGGTTGGATCTAACTAGATATTTTTGGAGGCCTAGTGGAGGTGAGGACAATAATAAAGAAAGAAGTCTTGTGGCACTAATTGATCCAAAATTATTCATTGGATAAATTACTTACCACATTTCAGGAAAGAGATTGTGGATTGATTCAGATGGAATCATATTACAGTTGTTGTTGGATTCCCACACAGATGGTCTAATTGAATGTAGATTTATCGAGAGGAGAATGAATACAATTAATTTCGTTTCGCGGAAATCCCAGAAATAGAGATTTTGGCAATTTTCAGTCGACAGAAAAGAACAACTTTGAATGGTTTTACATTCACTAATATACCATGTCTTGCACCACATCCAATGACAAGTTCATTTAATTTGCCATCCATCACAATGTGTAATGAAATGCTAGATAAACACACTGATTCATTTGAATTACACTTCAGCAGGGAACTATGCACGATATTTAAAATGCATATAAACTTAAATTTAATTCCAAAAATTGTTACGGGTCATAACCATCAAATGTAAATATTTTGTTCCGCGACAAAGAAAAATACGTTTAATGGCTTCCCCCGAATAATCACACATTAATGATTACAATTATTCATAAATTAGCTATGATAACAAATCGTAAATATTCAAAGAGGTTTCAGATTTGTAAACACCACATCTATTCGTTTGATTTAATTTTAATATTATTCGGTATTTATTTTACATTTTCCCATCGAATATTCTCCACCAATTATTTTTCTAGCTCCCCTCCTCTCCCTTTCCCATAAATAAATATTTTCCTATGTGTCTTTAAAACAACAATTTACAAAGAAATCCTTGCTTTTTCTCGATAGATTCTGGGAAACGGATCTGCGGACTGTGCGCAAAACCAATCGTTCGACCATGCGTCAACGACGTGGAGGTGGTGGCGGAGGTCCTGGTGGTGGCGCTGCTGGCACATTCAGGGATAAGTTGTTGAGGTAAGTGCTGTGAAACTATAGACAATCGGGGTGATGTTAATGCCGTCGATAATGATAAAACAACAGATAGCACTGAAGCGTTTTAAAAATAAATATAAGTGTGTGTGTATATGTGTAGCCATCCATCCCAAACATTCATCCAACCATCGCTGCTCCCTCCACACAAGTATCCTTACTTGTTATCATCGTTCAGAGGAGAATGTAAATATGAAATTGGAAAAAATTCCATCGATATCATCCCATCATCATAACTGTCATCATCATCATCGTCGTTGCTGTATTGTTGAATATTATGATACAGCAGGAATACTCTTCATGATATTTAACCTGGAGCTGTACGCCAGGACCAGTCCTGTTGTATGAAGGTTGCACATTATTATTATTACTATTATTTGTTGAAAGGTAACATTATTCCATATAAACGATGCTGGTATGATACGGTTGGTTAATGCATTTAAAGAGAATTTTTCGAAATATAAAAATCCACTAGAAACGATTCCCAAATATAAAGTGTTTTGAATCCAGAAAATAGTTTGAAACCAACTGCAAGTGGTTTGAATCCAACTGAAATTGATTTGAAACCAATTGAAAGTGGTTTGAAACCAACTGCAAGTGGTTTGAATTCAACTGAAAGTGGTTTGAAACCAACTGCAAGTGGTTTGATTCCAACTTAAAGTGGTTTGAAGCCAACTTAGTGGTTTGAAGACAAGTAAAAGCAATTAGAAACCAATAGCAAGTGATTTGAAACCAACTGAAAGCGGTATGAAATCCATTGAAAGTGGTTTGAAGCCAACTGCAAGTGGTTTTAATCCAACGGAAATTGGTTGAAACCAACTGCAAGTGGTTTCAAACCAACTAAGAATGGTTTGAAGACAAGTGAAAGCAATTATAAACCAATAGCAAGTGATTTGAAGCCAACTCAAAGCGGTATGAAATCCATTGAACGTGGTTTAAAGCCAACTCCAAGTGGTATGAATCCAACTGAAATTGGTTTGAAACCTACTGCATGTTGTTTGAAGCTAACTGAAAGTAGTTAGAAACAAATTGCAAGTGATTTGAAGCCAACAGAAAATGGTTTGAAACCAACTAAAAGTGGTAAGAAACAAACAGAATGTGGTTTGAAATCAACTAAAAGAGGTTTAAAGCCAACTAAGAGTGGTTCGAAGTCAATTGAAAGTGGTTTGAAGCCAACTGCAAGTAGTTCGAAATCAACAGAAATTGGTTTGAAACCAACGGAAAGTGTTTTTTATCAACTGAAAGTGGTTTGATCAAACTGAAAGTGGTTTGAAATCATCTACAGGTGGTTTGAGACCAACTACAAGTGGTTTGAAGCCAACTGAAGGTCATTTGAAACCAACAGATAGTGGTTTGAAACCAACAAAAAGTGGTTTGAAACAAACAGATAGTAGTTTTAATCGAACTTTTAAGTGGTTTGAAGCCAATTGAAAGTGGTTTGAAACCAACTGCAAGTGGTTTGAAGCCAACTGAAAGTGGTTTTAAACCAACTAAGAGTGGTTTGAAGCCAATTGAAAGTGGTTTAAAGGCAACTGCAAGTAGTTCGAAATCCACGGAAAATGGTTTGAAACCAACGGAAAGTGTTGTTATCAACTAAAAGTGGTTTGAAATCATCTACAGGTGGTTTGAGAACTACTGCAAGTGGTTTGAAGCCAACTGCAGGTGGTTTGGAACTAACAAAAAGTGGTTTGAAACCAACAGAAAGTGGTTTGAAAAAAACTGCAAGTGGTTTGAATCGAACTTAAAGTGGGTTGAAGGCAATTGCAAGTGGTTTGAAACCAACTGCAAGTGGTTTGAATCCAACTGCAAGTGGTTTGAATGCAACTGAAAGTGGTTTGAAGCCAACTGAAAGTGGTTTTAAACCAACTGAAAGTTTTTTTAACCAACTCAACGTGTTTTGAACTTCATCCTTCACCTACCTTCACCACCTTGACTCGTACATTCCAATCAATACGACAATAAAATTCCTTCATTATATTGTAATGTACTTCACCGTCATATGCGTGTATCCTTCGTTATTATTTAAATTTCATATTTGATCAAACAGTTGTTCACACATCACTGCCATTGTAAGTGTGCACACTCGCATACACACACATCTACTCATAATTTCTATGTATGTGTGAGGCTGTAAGTATATACGGATGAATGAACAACGTATGCGTAGTTATTTGTAATTTGTACGCCTGTCCATGCTTGTTGTGTGGCACGGGTATTTTTGAAACGTGTCTGTATTGTAGTTGAAAGGATTCTACAACTAAAAACCACGTAACGAATCCATGCTCTGCTGTAATAGTTTCGCATTGTTTCAATATATAACAATATTAATTTTTTATATATGGGGAAGGGAATGTTGTTTGCCATAGTTATTGTTGATTATTGATTGTTTATTACTGTTACACCATAATTGATTGTTTCTGCATATGTGTGTGTGTGGTGCGCGTGTTAGTATACCAGGGCACTGGCATTGAAGGCTACACATGCACTTGCTGAAGGTTATCAGGTTGTTATCCTTTTGGTACTATGTGAGTGTGTTAATGAATATGACATTCATTCCTATGGGCATATGGGAGGACATTGTTCTGTGTGTGGTTGTGTTATCATTTCAATTTTCATTCGCCTCAAGTGCATTATTTTTCATAAAATTCGTTCATTGTTATTCCTGGCACTGGGGGATTGCAAGTGATACTGTTTCTCGTGACTCCTGTGGCGGAGAGAGATAGTTTAAATTCAACATTGCATTTTCATACATTGTTCATAATGTTAAGGAAAGGCTTGAATTTTAATTTCCTTTCTCTCTCTTTATTTAGTGGCTATCAAGGCTTGGAAGAGCATCGCAGCCCTGAAATGGATAGTGTTTTGGAACAAGCTCTGCGAGAAGCTGAGGACGATGTTACATTTAAGAAAGTGAAACGTATGAGCTATTCCAGCAATGCAGCAGGAGAGGTAAGTTTGGAAGGAAGGTCAAGTTTGAAGGGAAATTGAGAAAAAATGTTTCATTGTGAAAGAATGAATGATGAAAACTAACCGATTCCGTCAAACTTATGGAAGTTAGATAGATAAAAACTAAAACCAAGTGAAAATGGTTTGACACTATCTGAAACCAAAAGAAGGTGGTTTGAAATCAACATAAGGTGGTTTGAAACAAACAGAAGGTGGTTTGAAATCAACATAAGGTGGTTTGAAACAAACAGAAGGTGGTTTGAAATCAACTGAAAGTGGTTTGAAACCAAAAGAAGGTGGTTTGAAATCAAATGAAAGTGGTTTGAAACCAGCAGATGAAGGTGGTTTGAAACCAACAGAAGAAGGTGGTTTGAAACCAACTGACTGACGGTGGTTTGAAACCAACTGACTGACGGTGGTTTGAAACCAATTGAAGGTGGTTTGAAACCAATTGAAGGTGGTTTGAAACCAATTGAAGGTGGTTTGAAACCAATTGAAGGTGGTTTGAAACCAATTGAAAGTGATTTGAAACCAAGTGAAAGTGGTTTGACACTAACTGAAACCAACAGGAGGTGGTTTGAAATCAACATAAGGTGGTTTGAAACCAACAGAAGGTTGTTTGATACCAACCAAAAGTGGTTTGAAACTAACTGAAAGTGGTTTGAAACCGACAGAAGAAGGTGGTTTGAAACCAACTGACGGTGGTTTGAAACCAATTGAAAGTAGTTTGAAAACAAGTGAAAGTTGTTTGATACTAACTGAAACCAGCAGAAGGTTGTTTGAAACCAACTGAAAGTGTTTTGAAACCAACTAAAAGTGGTTTGAAACCAACTGAAAGTGGTTTGAAACCAACTGAAAGTGGTTTGAAACCAACTAAAAGTGGTTTGAAACCTACTGATAGTGGTTTGAAACCAACAGAAAGTGGTTTGAAACCAACTGAAAGCGGTTTGAAATCAACTAAAAGTGGTTTGAAACCTACTGAAAGTGGTTTGAAACCAACTGCAAGTGGTTTGAAATCAACTGCAACTGTTTTGAAAACAACTGAAAGTGGTTTGAAACCAACTGAAAGTGGTTCGACATCATTTGAAAATGGTTTGTTATCAAGTGAAGTGGTTCGATTTCCATCTGAATGTGGTTTGAATCCATCTGAAAGTGGTTTGAAGCCATCAGAAAGTGGTTTGAAACCAACTGAAAGTTGTATGAAACCAACAGAAGGTTGAAAGTTTTGAATTTTAAGTTTTGTCTTACTTCTGTCATTTAAATTGGGCTTTGAGTTCTGGTGTGTTAAGAGACTTATATTAGAATTCTATGACAACTATGTTTGAAGAACATTTTTAACCGTTAAAACCCTGTTGTAGTGGTATTTTTACTCATTTACACAAAAGGTACCAAAAAGACCACTTTGTGGAGAAGCTAGAGGGTTAAAATGTTCCACAAAAATGTTCCTCGCAGTGTTTTAAGTAATATTGCTCAACACATCCTTTACTTCAAACAAAAGGATCACAAGTTTTCCTATAGCTAAAAACTAAAAGAAAAATATAATAAATAAATTCTTGTTTAAATAGCCAAATTGCTGCTGATATTTTATTTATATATATTATAGCTACAGCTTTCTTTTGTTCGGTGACATATAGTGAAATTTGACGTAGAATATTTTGTCCCTTCACATTTTATCTATATATATATAACAAATACAATTTTCTTTTTTTCGGTGACTTGTAGTGAAAATTGGCGCAGAATATTTTTTCCATTCAGACCACCCCCTAAAATTCAGTTTTGTGGAGTTTAAAAAAATAAAAATTATTTATTTTTTAAATACCCAAATTGAAACACACATTTTATCTATATATATATATAACAGATAAAGTTTTATTTTCTTCAGTGACTTATAGTGAAATTTGACGTAGAATAATTTTTCCATTCACATAAAACCTCTAAAATTCAGTTTTGTGGGACAATTTAGCACCAATTGGGAAAAAGTACGAAATTAAAAAAAATAATAAAAATATCTTGTTAAAATAATCAAATTGGAACACACATTTTATCTATATATATAACAAATACAGTTTTCTTTTGTTCGGTGACTTATAGTGAAATTTGACGTAGAATATTTTTTCCATTCCCATCACTCCCCTAAAATTCAGTTTTGTGGCAGAGTTTAGCACCAATTCGATACAAAATTAACCTTAAAATGCATTTTATGTTTGGACTTATTTCTGGTATTTATGTTGAGTCTTGAGTTTTGGTGTATTCAGAGATTTGTGGTAAAATTTTATGGCAAATATTGTTGTAGAACATTTTGAACCGCTAAAGCCCAGTTTTAGCGGTGTCTTTTGCACTTTTGCACAATATGGACCAAAAAGACCCCTTTGTGGAGAAGCTAGAGGTTTAAAACGTTCCACAAAAATTTTCGTCATAGTGTTTTAATTAATATTGCTGAACACACTTTATATTTAAAATGTAAGGATCACAAGGTTTCCTATGTCGATTCATCATAAAAATGTCTTAGGGGTGTTTTTTGTTTACCCTTTTGTATAAAAGGGACTAAAAATACCAGTATATTGAGGAGCTAGAGGAATAATATGTTCCACAAAAATGTTCCACGTAGTGACTAAAATAATATTGTATTCTTAAATGTAACGATTCATTATAAGAATGTCCAAAAGGGGGGATATTCAGCTAAAAGACTAGATCACAAGAAAGTTGATTCAACTTGCAAACAGTATTACCCCAAATAAAATTTTTCAATAAAATTCAAAGTAAAAGTAGTCTTTTTAAACTGAGAGTTCGATTCGAATTTGACATTTTATAAAATGATTTTTTTTTAAATAAAATTGTAATACATTCGTTTTCCATCTTCTACTTACGAAGTAAATTTTGTTTGCTAATGAAAAGGATGCTTTGGCTTCCTAACTTCTTCAGCTTCCTCACCAAACCTTTGTACTCTGTACGATAGATGGTGTGAGCAGACTTTACAGTTCTCCGCATTCTACATCTAAACCCGCTTCCTTGATTTATGGCCACCATTTAAAAACAAAAAAGCCAAATCATCATCATTAGCAGTTGCTTAGACAGCCACATATTGAGAGTTCGACTTCGACAACGACATGAAGAATTACAGATATTTTTAAACACGGCGCTGCTTTCGCATCCCGCTTTTAAACATAAAAACTTAATTGCGGACAATTAAAAAGGGGGCAACAAGAAACTGAAAGACAACAAAAAACGTTGGTCGCAAACGAATTGCACAAGTATTAATTGTGCAATTCCTTTGGCGGCCAACGACTACGACGACGACGAACCATGACATCAAACGGTCTGCTGGTCATTACAAAGCCATTTATTAGCACCCCATTCGAAGGATGGCGCAAAAAGCTCGTGATCTTTCGCCTCTCGTTGCACACCAAATCTCCCTACCCTACCCCTTTGCTCTGACAACACGTACCCAAAAAAAGGGATACAATAAACAAGAGGAAATTATAAATCACCAGCAGATGAAGAACAGAACAGCAGAAAAAAACGTACACAGACAATGCACTCGGGATTTCGCCACTTTTTCTGTGATGTCCCCAAACTCTACCTACCACTCTCCACCCCGGCATTTAAACGTTGCCAGGCCAGGAAAAACGAACGCAAAAAAGTCAAAGGGATGAAACCAACCAAAACCAAGTTCTGCACTTCTTTGGTGCACTTTTCCCAGCCATGTTATCGAAGATTTATTTGTGGTGGAACGTGGTCACAGAAAACTACTGCAAAACTACCACAGCAGAGGGGAAAAAACGAGTGACTGGACGAAGGCAAAATTAATACTAAACGGAAGTTAGACAGTGCGAATGGAAATAGTTGTGTCCTGTCCAAACAAAGGTCATTGGGAGTACTCTATCACTGCCAGCCAAGTAATGTTCTTGTGTGGGCAACTTTAGAATTTATTTAGTTAAGGGTCAATGGATTTTCAATAATTCACCGAAAAAAAGACAATGTCAAAGTTAAGGAGTTTTTTCGAAATGATCTGAAAGTGAAGTTTTGAATGAGGGATGAATGAATTAACTTAAAAGTTATCAGATCAATGTAGAGGAGGTTTGATAGACATTGATAAATGAGTTACATCTAATCTGAAAGAGATTTGAATCAAACTGAAAAAAGTTTGAATGAAACTGAAAAAAGTTTGCATCAAACTAGCAATAGATTGAATCAAACTAGTAATAGTTTGAATTAAACTGGTAGTAATTTGAATCAAACTGGAAGTAGTTTGAATCAAACTGGAAGTAGTTTGAATCAAACTGGAAGTAGTTTGAATCAAACTGGAAGTAGTTTGAATCAAACTGGAAGTAGTTTGCATCAAACTGGAAGTAGTTTGAATCAAACTGGAAGTAGTTTGCATCAAACTGGAAGTAGTTTGAATCAAACTGGAAGTAGTTTGAATCAAACTGGAAGTAGTTTGAATCAAACTGGAAGTAGTTTGAATCAAACTGGAAGTAGTTTGAATCAAACTGGAAGTAGTTTGAATCAAACTGGAAGTAGTTAGAATCATACTGGTAGTAGTTTGAAACAAATTGGTAGTAGTTTGAATCAAACTGGTAAGAGTTTGAATCAAACTAGAAATAGTTTGAATCCAACTACTAACAGTTTGAATCAAACAAGTAAAAGTTTGAAGCAAACTGGTAATAGTTTGAATCAAACGGGTAATAATTTGAATCAAACTGGTAATATTTTCAATCAAACTAGAAATAGTTTGAATCCAACTACTAATAGTTTGAATTGGACTAGTAATAGTTTGAATCAAACTAGTAATAGTTTAAATCAACTGGTAGTAGTTTGAATCAAACTGGTATTAGTTTGAATTAAACTGGTAATAGTTTGAATCAAACTGGTAATTGTTTGAATCAAACTAGTAATAGTTTGAGTCAAACTGGTAATAGTTTGAATTAATCTGGTAGTAGTTTGCACCAAACTAGTAATAGTTTGAAGCGAACTAGTGATAGTTTGAGTCAAACCAGTAATAGTTTGACACAAATTGGAAAGGCTGACAAATATTATAAGCTGTTGCTTGTTTCAAACCGATTGAATTACAGTGAGTATAAAATGGACTACATCTGAACAGAATTAGTTGAAATCCAACAGCAGAAAGATGCCGAAGAAGATACGGCCATAGATAAGAAATCGCGAAATATTTTGGCTGAAGCCCGTCAAACTTCACAAGGTTGCATCAAACTCAAACAGGTTAGAAGTATTATCGAATTGATTTGAAGCGACTTTCTCTTGCATGAAGGTTAGACGAAAGTTTAGAATTCTCCTCTTTCGGACAGTACAGCACCTTGCAGGACATTCAAAAACCACAGCTCAAATTTTTGGAAAGCACTACTTTAAGAAATATAGCCCAAACATTGGCCTAACGAAATTTAATATCGTTCTGTAATTCTGATAATGATCAATGATCTCAAGTGATTACGTTAAACTCAGGCTGACATGATCGCCCATTTGATCAAACTGATGTCACTTGTTTGCTATAACTGGAAGTTACAGACTCCAAGTCTGAATTATAATTATGAAAACAATAATGTTCTGATAACGGATTCTGGATAGAGGGGGCAAACAAGAATATACGTGTATCGGCGTTTTGAAAATCTACTTATGGTGGTCACTTCAGAAGGGTGGGATCACTCTTTTTTTTTTGCACACTCTTATGATGAAACGGCCTAGGAAACCTTGTGATCCTTAAATTTTAGGTATAGGATGTGTTCTGTAATATTACGTATAACACTACAAGGAACATGTTTATGGATCTTCTCTGGCTCCTCAATAATTCAATTCAATCTCGCAAGCTTAATATGGGATAATACCCTGATTGCATTAAATTCAAACTAGTTCGTCGTAGTCACTGTCTGAACATCCATCAAACCCCACGAGGATGCATCAAACTCCAAGTGGTTTGAAGTCCAAGCATAATTCCCTTTAATCGTTTTGCAAGTTCAAATCCAATTCCATCTCAAATTCTTTCAATTTTTTGATCAAAATAAATAAGAGGGCAGTTTTGATTACCGACTCTGTTTATTTCAATCTCACTAATTCCAACTAGTTTGCAATCATTATCTGCAGATTTATCAAACCTCATGAGGTTGCATCTCAACTCAATGTGGTTTGAAATCCAAAAATAATTCACTTTTATCGTCTAGTTTGCAATCATTATCTGCAGATTTATCAAACCTCATGAGGTTGCATCTCAACTCAATGTGGTTTGAAATCCAAAAATAATTCACTTTTATCGTCTTGTAAAAGGCTCTTAATCAAGGATTTTTGAGAACATTTCAAATTCTTTCAAGCTGCTTTGCTTTGGAATTCTGGATATATCAATATATATATTCATTATAATGAATATAATATCATACCCTGATTGTATTAATTACAAACCAGTTTGAAGGCATTCTCTGAAGATCCATCAACCACGCATGAGATTGCATCAAACTCAATGTGGTTTGAAGTCAAAGGCTATTTCCCTTCAATCGGCTCGAAAAATCATATCAAATTCCAAAAGGCTATCTGAGAGCATTTCAAATTGCCGAGATTACTGTCATCCGCGAAATAGTAGGCTGGATTCGAAGTCTGATCCAAAAGGTCGTCAGTGAAAATAAGAAAAAATGAAAAATCATATCAAATTCCAAAAGGCTATCTAAGAAGAAAAGAGTGGGAGAAAGAACAGTGTCCTACGGTACTACCGCGAATGACTGGATTGACTTCGAAGTGTGATCCAAAAGGTCGTCAATGAAAATAAGAAAAAGAAGAGAGTGCTGTGGAAAACCTGCGGTCAACCTATGCTCGTCGTATGAACACTAGGGCGTACCTCAAAAAAAAAAAGTTCGCCGTACACCTTCGAATATGAAGTATTATTGAAAGGTAGTTTCAAAAAAATTTTTTTTATTTTTTTATGCCGAACGTAGAGGTCCGCTTTTACATTTTTCTATATAACTTCTGCATTTATAAACGGATTTTAAAGTGTGATACATCGATGTTTTTGTCTCGACGAGGCCGATTTTTTTGTCTTTGAAGTCATTGAGTTCAAGCATGATTCATGATTTTATGCGAGCTTTAATTTTCTGATATTAGAGTGGTACATTAGGGTAGTAGCAACTGAGCTATGATAGGTAAGTACCAGAAGGGGGTGCTTGAGCTCAATGACTTCAAAGACAAAAAAATCGGCCTCGTCGAGACAAAAACATCGATGTATCACACTTTAAAATCCGTTTATAAATGCAGAAGTTATATAGAAAAATGTAAAAGCGCGACCCCTACGTTCGGCATAAAAAAATAAAAAAAAAATTTTTTGAAACTACCTTTCAACAATACTTCATATTCGAAGGTGTACGGCGAACTTTTTTTTTTGAGGTACGCCCTAATGGGCACCCATCTACAATTATGCGTAGAGAGCGATCTCTGAGGAAGTTTGATTTAAATTGAGAGAAGATCGTTTTTCTCTAGGATTCCAGGTTTAGAAATTTTCCTCAAATCTGTAATAAATTAAACTGTAACCGAATATTAAAATGATGAATGTAGGTTACCGATTTTTAACCCACGAATTCTTCCAATGAACTTGCGAAGTTTGATCAAACTTCAAGTGGTTGCCTCAAACCACGACTAGTTCGATGCTAACGAAAGACATTAATTGACTTGCAACTAACTGAACAGTAGCACAAAATACTACCAGGAAACAGTACAAACAAGTCTCTATTAACACTTTAACCACCAAAACTCAATTAACCTTATTCCCAGTGAATTCACTCACTGCCTCTTGGGGGCGGGAAGGGATGGAAATACACAACTATAGGGAACAAACTCCGGATTTTTTACTCCCAACCACAAGAGTTCATTGAAGCGTTAACCACTACAAAAAACAGGAAGCAAACCATGGCAAGGTGGAAGGAATGAAATAAAATAAAAATTGTCACATGACAGCCTTCCAATGAACTACTATTTGCTGACGATAGGCAGACCATGAACGATGCCAACAGCAAACAGACGGACCACAAGAGAAAGTAATCAGGCACAGGATGACAAAATATGAGGGTAGGTATGAAAAGTAGTGCCGCAAGAAGTTTGAAGCCAACTTCATTCTTCTAGAAAATGTAAAAGGGGATTGAATTTACAATTTTGACCTTCGACAATTTCCATACCTCATCTCATCTCTTGGAAAAAACTATCAATTTTGAATAATGCTTGTTTGCGAACAGGCAAACAACGATTTGAATCCCATCAATTAAGAGCAGACAATCAATCGATTTCATCGCTTCATTCGAAAAGGAAAAACTTGGCATACCAACAACCTGGAATTACTCAATTTCAATTCTCAGCTTGTCTACCTTGAGCCACAGACAAGATAAACTGGTCTAGGGAAAAAAACGGGCGGGTGGGTAAGATGTTATGTTCATCGACAAGAATCAAAACTGTTGAATTGTTGTTGATGTCGTGTTCTCAGCACTGAGTTGAAATTCACCCAATTAAAACATTAATTATTGATAACCTATTTTCCTTCGCTCGTTTCGTGTTCCTTTTGCTCACTCTCTTTTTTTTTGTTTTTTTTTCTTTCTTTCTTTTAGCTCACCCAACGTTTAGCCAAATTGGCGGGCCTTAATAAACAACCAACGGATTTAAGTGGCTTGGGGGGAATGACTGCTTCAACGAACACGGGCAGTCGAGCTGGCAGTCGCATGAACTCGATACGTGGCTCGAAAATGAAAGTCGATTTGAAAGTACTTGATAAACTCGTTACAAATCTGTTGGAACAACAGACCATGGCCACGGCAGCAGGAGATCTAGCCTCCTCCTCGGCCATGCCGTCAACGGCGGCGGCGTCGGCTCATCGCAAATCCTCTATGAAATTAAATCGTTGGCGTCCCACATCACGTTCAGCACATAGTTTTAATATCACCGAGGGTTCAACTAAATTTGGCACAGACCATGCATCATCCTCGTCGACGTCGTCGCCAGGCTCTGTTGGTGGCGTTGGCGGGGTCGGCGGTGGTGGTGGTGGTGATATGCAACACATGCCCACCATCATGGAGAGCACTGTTGGCATGACGACGACGGCGGCGGCGACTAAAAACAACAACGAAACATCACTGCCCCGCTCTCAGCGTACCTCGTGGTCGAGTTCTTTGGAACGTACTCCGGGTGCAGTGCGCAACGTGTTGAGGAATATATCGGCGGCCACGGTAAATACTGGCTCCGGTGGTGGTAGTGAGGAGAATCTTAATTTGACTCAAAATTATATAGCCTGAGTGGCAGGAGAAACTATAACAGATACAGTAGACATGCATAAATATACATACATATGTATGTATGTATATCTAGAATATCATAGTCATGCATGTTTATTAATTCCATAGTTGTAAGTAGTATGAAAGTTAATTAGAGAGAGAGCAATAAATAAAGTCAACAATTATGTTTGTTGAATAAATATAAATTAATTAAGAAGCAGCAGCATTCTCTATCAGCAGACACACAAGGCAAAGGATTAAAGCTAATATAGGCTTAATATTACAATAACAAATTGGCAAGTAATTAAATTTAAGATTTTTCTTACGAATTATTTTAAAATACTTATTAAAAGACATTTTGACTTGACCGAACTGCAAATGATTTTAATCTAAACAAACATAATTTATAATTGATGCAAGTTTATAATATGATGTAAGTTTAGGGCGTCAAACCTTTGAATATTTATTTTATTTAAATTAAACCGTAAGTACTTTGATTCTTAATTTTGATCAATCATTGAAAATTTGTAAACAAACCGGGATAATTTGAGTCAAACTTGAGTTAGATTGAAATGAACTTCAATCGAACTTGAAGTAGTTTGAATCAAACCGCAGTTAGTTTGAAACGAACTTCAAGTTCTAGACTAGTGGAGCGTTGAGTACTTTGATTCACAATTTTGATTCAAACATTGAAAAGTTGTAATCGAACCAAGGAAGTTTAGATCAAACTGCAGTTAGTTTGAAACGAACTTCAATCGAACTTGAGGTAGTTTCAATCCAACTTCAATCGAACTTGAAGTAGTTTGAATCCAACTTCAATCGAACTTGAGGTAGTTTGAATCCAACTTCAAGCGAACTTGAAGTAGTTTGAATCGAACTTCAAGTACGGTAATGACTCAAAAATATATTTGGTATGCATCATGGAAGAGCGTTGAGTATTTAGATTCACAATTTCGATTCAAACATTGAAAAGTTGTAATCGAAGCGTGGATAGTTTGTATCAAACTACTGTTGGATTGATACAAACTTGAAGAAGTTTGAATCGAACTTTAAGTTAAGTAATGATTATAATATTCTTGCTATGGAGTGGAGTTGTTGGCCATTACTTCGTTGAAAAGTAGAACAAACAAAATTTTACAAATACAAATCTCGTCGAATACAAATCTCGAAAAATATTTTTTTTTGAAACTTCTTAACTTAAGGCGAAATTTCTACAAGAAAATCAAATCTCATTCAAAAAAGATTTCGTCGATATTTCTTTAAAGCAACTATCCACCAAATTTCTATAAAAATTACTGTCGGCGAGATTCGTATAAAAATTCAAATTTCCTAAAAAATGCAAATTTCGACGAAATTTTCTATAAAAACAAAAAATTTCAACGAAATTTTCTTAAAAAAAAAATCGACAAAATTTTCTATAAAAAAATTCGACAAAATTTTCTATAAAAAAATTCGACGAAATTTTTATATAAAAAAAATCGATGAAATTTTCTATAAAAAAAATTGACGAAATTTTCTATAAAAAAATCGAGGGATTTTTTTATAAGAAAATCGACGACATTTTTCATAAAAAATCTAATTTCTTCCAAATTTTCATAAAAAAATCTACTTTCATCGAAATTTTTATAAAAAATAAAATTTCATAACTGACGGAGAAATTTCTTTAAACCTTAAAGTAACTATAGCCGAAAATTCTATGAAGATTTAAATTTCAAAGAAATTTCATATGAAAGCAAAACTTCGTCGATATTTCCTACAATTTTTTTTTCGATTTTTCACATTTCGTCGAAATTTTCTAAAACAAATGTCATAGAAATTCCTATAAAAATAAAACCTCGTCGAAATTTTTACAAGAAGAAAATATTGTCGAAATTTCTATAAAAATAAAATTACGTCGGAATTTTTACAAAAATAACTGCGAAATTTTCTATAAAAATAAAATTTCATCAATTTTTTAAAAACAAATGAAAAATTTCGTCCAAGTTTCCTATCAAATATTGTTTGCCGAAATTTGCAATAAATACAAAATTTCGACGAAATTTCGTATTAAGGCAAAATTTCGTCTAAAAACAAACTTTCGACGAAATTCCGTATTAAAACTAAATATCGACGAAATTCCGTATTAAAACTAAATATCGACGAACTTCCGTATAAAACAAACTTTCGACGAAATTCCATATAAAAGCTAAACTTCGACGAAATTCAGTATAAAAGCAAAATTTCGACGAAATTCCGTAAAACAACAAAATTTCGACGAAATTCCATATAAAAACTAAATTTCGACGAAATTCCATCTAAAAATAAAATTGCGATGAAATTCCATATAAAAACAAAATTTCGAGAGTTTTATTGAAATTTCGACGACATCTGAATATTTATAACAATATTTTGTATAAAAACAAAATTTCATAAATATTTTTTTAAGTAAATGTAGGCAAAATCTTTATAAAAATTCAAATTTCGTCCAAATTTTCTATAAAAACTGAAATTTCGTCAAAATTTGTTATGAAAACAAAATGTCGTCGAAATTTTTATAAAAATTACTTTCGGCGAAATTTCTATAAAAATTCAAATCTCGTCGAAACTAAATCTTTCGATAAAGTTACTGTTGACGAATTTTCTTTAAAAAATTGAAATTTCGTCGAAATCTCCTATAAAAACAAATTTTCGTAGAAATTGCTATAAAATAAAATGTCAAATCTTCAAAATATTTTTTTTTAAATTTTTGTCAAAAATTTTATTTAAAAATTTTATTAAAATCGTCGAAACTTCCTATAAAAACAAAACTCCGTCCAAATTTCCTATATAAAAAATTATAGAAAGTTTGTATATAAAACATATTTCACAATGTTCGGTTCGAACCTAAAGTATTTTGAAGCTACCTGCAACTTGTTTGTTTGTATTTCCTTTTATTTTTTATTTTATATTTTTAATTTTTTTTTATTTTTTATTTTTTATTTTTTATGTTTTATTTTTTATTTTTTATTTTTTATTTTTTAATTTTTTATTTTTTATTTTTTATTTTTTATTTTTTATTTTTTATTTTTTATTTTTTATTTTTTATTTTTTATTTTTTATTTTTTATTTTTTATTTTTTATTTTTTATTTTTTATTTTTTATTTTTTATTTTTTATTTTTTATTTTTTATTTTTTATTTTTTATTTTTTATTTTTTATTTTTTATTTTTTATTTTTTATTTTTTATTTTTTATTTTTTATTTTTTATTTTTTATTTTTTATTTTTTATTTTTTATTTTTTATTTTTTATTTTTTATTTTTTATTTTTTATTTTTTATTTTTTATTTTTTATTTTTTATTTTTTATTTTTTATTTTTTATTTTTTATTTTTTATTTTTTATTTTTTATTTTTTATTTTTTATTTTTTATTTTTTATTTTTTATTTTTTATTTTTTATTTTTTATTTTTTATTTTTTATTTTTTATTTTTTATTTTTTATTTTTTATTTTTTATTTTTTATTTTTTATTTTTTATTTTTTATTTTTTATTTTTTATTTTTTATTTTTTTATTTTTTTATTAATCATATTTTGTAGGCATAAACAGTCTCTCGTAGCGAATTATCAATTAACTTAATCAATAAAATAAAACTGACATTTAAAAATACAATCTGAACAAAATAGATTCAGGTCTTCAAGACAGACATGATCATATATAAGATTGGCGTCTCGGAAATCGTATAAATTCGATCTCAAGGAAATTTATGAACAAAGCACTGGAAATCAAAAACATAATTCGACTATTGAAAACGAGCCAAGATTATTTCTTGGTTAATTAATTAATTAAATTTTTTTTAATTAATTTTTAAAGTGGGATTTTCTATGAAAATGTGAGTTTTTCTTGTTTGACACAATTTTGTTCCAGAAATCTCCTCATATTATCCCAAGAGCCATGCTTAACAACTATGGCCAAGGGTGTTTTAAATTATTGTTGATGTTTCATTCCATTTCCTGCGTCCGCCTTAAGCGTTCACAAAGTGTTTCGACCCCAGAAAACAAATTAACAAGCGTTGATAATTTGCCACCACAAGAAAAAAACGTAGAAGACCGACAAAATTAAAATGAAATGCGTTCAAAAATATTCCGGGGCAAGAAAAAAAGAGGGGAAATAATAACAGAAGTTGCGAAAACAAAACCATAAGAATTTGTATATAAACGTTGATAAAGAAACATTTGCTTAATTTCCAAAGTGTGGAAAGAGAGTGGAAAGAAAGACAGAAATCAACAACAAATTAATTCGGCGAAAAAACACAGAAAACAAAAAACACACGCCCAACTATAATAATTATAAAACCGGAAGAGGAAACCGCTCAGCAGGAAAGGAATGAACATTTCTATTAATAAAAATAAAACGAGAATCACCAAGTAATGGCTAAGGTAGGTAGGTAGGTAGTTGTGCCCGGCCGGCCAACTTGTGGAGGGCAAGATGGCACACACGGTGTTGGGCGCCACAGCCGTTCAAGGATCCTTATTAAAAAAACCAGAGGCTAAGGAAATGAGAAGTCGTGGGTCGGTTTCTTTTTTTGAACGACAGAATGAGAAAACTGAAATACATCTGGATATTATTATTATTATTAAATATTCCATGAACTGATGAATGGCCGCCATAAAGAAGCCGAAGATGAAGGAGGCACAACATAATAATTTCAATATTAATTACGGAAATAGCGCGTCACGGTCTGTTGAAGCCAACCAGGACAAGCAGAGCACAGCACCGAGCCGCCGAGGTTTCAAGTGGCGAAGCCACA
Source organism: Polietes domitor (assembly GCA_947397865.1). Classification (NCBI taxonomy): domain Eukaryota; kingdom Metazoa; phylum Arthropoda; class Insecta; order Diptera; family Muscidae; genus Polietes; species Polietes domitor. Next base: position 179,728,058 of record OX377619.1, read on the forward strand.
CAACAATTTCAAAATTGAATAACTGATAATGAGTGAAATTGCTTTTTGCGGTAATTAAAATGTTCCACTGCTGGCTTCCACCTGGCGGCATCATCGTGGTCCACCACCACCGTTAAGATAATTGCGTATAGCATTACATTACAACAAAACCGTATCTTTTGTTTTGTGAAGCCTTTGTTTCGTTCGTTCCCTTTAAATTAGATAAAAATAATGCTTTTGTTGGACTTACATGTCGTTCCAATGTTGAGGGCAATTGTTCTTTGGCTTTGTGCTGTTCATGGTCGATGTTGCGATAAAAGGCTGTTAGGTTGGCGCCTAAGCGTATTGTCACCTCATAGCGTGTCTTCCCGGAACGAGCTGTCACGTCAAGAGGGGAGAGAGAGGAGGGAACGGGTATTAGAGATATGGCGGTAATTAATTTCTTTAATACTACACTCGAGATTATTACTCTTATTTACCTGATGTTCGACTGGTCTTGAGCACAGATAAGCCGGCGTCTTTGGAGCTCTCAAAATCACATTCACGATGACAGTCCAGGGCCGAGGAATTGGCAGTGCAACCTGGAAATAAGAACAGAAAAATATAATAAAAAATAATTTAAAAAATAAGCACAAAATTTAAAATGAAAATATTGAAAACTATAATAAAAATTTAGTTCATTCACTCCACATCCTTTAAATCCCCTCCCAAATTTTCGAGAAACAAAAAAACTTAAACAAAAAATAATTGTCAAAAAAATCCCCTGAAAATCCTTTCGGACAGCTGTCTGTGTGTGTGTTTGTGTGCATGCAAAGTGCGTTGTGTGCATGTATTTTCTAATCCATCTTTAAACCACTTGAGCGAAAAAAACCCGATCCCAAGAGTCCACAAAGAAGAAAACACTACAAAGCAGGAAAAAGAATTGAAAATCAACAGAAATACCTGCAGAGCAAAAAAATGGCATTGCCCAAAAGGCTAGCGAATAACAGAGGAGGAGGAAACGGAATATCGAAACGAAGAAACGTGGAAGAGAGGAGTGACACATCAATTTACCGCAGCTTTTCCGGCAATTTAATTTTTCTTTGTCAACTGCTGACACTTAACAAATTTGCAAGCACGACGTGCCAGGGAGGAGGAATGCCGCAAAAATTTGTGCTGATACATCCTGGCAACACTACACACAATATGACAAAGACATATGGGAATACACATGATCTAATACATATGATACACTATGCATAAAGTATTAAGGAAGAATCAGTTGAATGCCAGATAGTTACAGCAATATATTAGAAATTTTGCTTAAAAACCTACACATTTTGCCAGGATTTCTATCTTACTAAGTGTCCAAAAAGTTCGCGTAAAATTGTTGTATTAAATTTTAAAAATATCATTGAAATATTTAAAATTGAAAGTTGTTGAACATGTCTGTAATTCTATACAAGCCAGTTGTTGGTATGAGCAATTTCATTTATATTACTCATACCACCTGATGTACTTGCATTTAAATTACTCATACAACCCAATGCTTTCGTGTATAGACATTAGTTGAAATATGTATATAAAACGAGTACGCGAATTGATCTAGTGAAAGTGAAAAACATAAATATTTTATTTCAAGTTTCTCTTTCGAAATATATTAGATTTTTTCATGTGTGCAAGAGATATATTTACTAAAATGCCTGATTAACAACTATGTGGGTGTGTAATATGAAAGTAAAAGCAAAATTCGTGTTTCTCAAATGTTTTCTAAAAGTTAAAATATTTACTAAAAGTTGTTGAATCAAAAAAATGTGTGAACATGTCTGTAATACTATACAATCCAGTGGTTGGTATAATATATTATATATTACTCATACCACCTAGTGTACATGAATTTAAATTACTCATACGACGCAATGTATTCCATATAGCATTTACATTTGATATATACAACAATTTTAATTTGTATTTTAAGCGAGTATGCGAATTGATATAGTAAAAGTGAATAACACAAATGGTTTACTTAAAGTTTCTCTCTAAAAATATATTTGACTTTGCCATGTGTGCAAAACATTTATTTATTAGAACGGTTAATTAAAATCTGAGTAGGTGTAATATGAAAATAGAAAGAACAACTTATGTTTCTTCTCAGTTTTTCACAAGCTGAACCTTCATGAACAACTTTTTGCCGGCATTCCTTTTGTTCAACAAGTTTACTTAAAATTGTTGAATATAGTTGAACTATTTTGAAATGTATTAAACATACGCTCAGAAATCTTCAAAATGTTTACTAGAAGTTGGCGAATTAAACACATCTGGTATAGTGGTTGGTATCAGCAAGTTATGTCAGATTAAAATCCAGGTAAGTGTAATATGAAAATAGAAGCAGAAGCGTGTTCCTCAAATATTTACTAAACATTCCAAATTAAAAATGATAGAAAAGCCAGTGGTTGAATTAGAATCACTTTTTGAATCGATTTAGCAATGTCCGTCTGTCTGTCCATATATTCTTGTAAACACGATACAGGTCGCAATTGTAGCCAGAACCAAACGAAACTTTGCACATCGAAGTTTTTCGGGGCAAGGACGAACGCTATTTAATTTGAAGAAAATCGGTTCAGATTTAGATATAGCCCCCATACGAATTTCACTCCCGATCTGACTCTTTTCACTCTAGATACCACATATTACAACAGATTTTCTTCAAAATTGGCCAAACATCTTATATTCAAACTAGGAACACCTGTCGTGAAAATAGGTAAGATTGGTTCAAATTTTTATATAGCTCCCATACAAATTTCGCTCCTGGATTGACTTTTTCCTCTCCAGAAACTGCGGGGGAAATGAGTGGGGACCACCTTAAGGCTGGAATATAGAGGGTAGGTATGTTCTGAGGAATTATTGGGGATGAAAAATATTGAGGGTTGTTCATAGTTTTGACTCCACTTTTTGTGGAAGCCCCATTAAGGAGTGGGGATAGGGGGTATGTGTTTTCGAAAAAATGTTGGGGAGGGAAAATTAATGGAGGTCGGTCTTACATTTAAACCAACTAGGGGCGACTCCAGGGCCAGTTTTGGGTCTTACTGTCATAACAAAAATTATAAAAAATAAAAAAATCGTATGGGAACCACCCTAAGGGTTGACGATAGGAGGTAAGTATGTTTAGAGAAAATGTGGGGGTCAGTAAGAGCGGTGGGAACAAATTTTATAAAAAAAATAATTTTTGTATGGGAACCCCCCCCCCCCTAACGAGTGGGGATAGGGGCTATGTGTGTTGGAAAAAAATGTTGGGGAGGGAAAATTAATGGGGGTCGGTTTTACATTTAACTCCTCTGGGGATGACTACGATGCAGTTTTGGGGCTTTTTGTGTATTTTTACCCCTTTTCCCTCACCTTTGACCCCGATGAGCACCCTCGTACACTCACCCCAGCACCCCCATTTTTTGGCTCATGTCGCTACCGATTTGGCATTTTCCGCTCTAGAAATCACATATTGTATCCGATTTCCCTTAAATTCTGCACAATATCTTATAACTAGAAACAACTGCAATGAAAGCGGTTAAAATCGGTTCAGATTTAGATATAGCTCCCATACAAATGTTGCTCCCGATTTTTCTTTTTCCAATCTGGAAATCATATATTATAACCGATTTTCTTTAAATTTGGCACAACATCTTATACCTGTGGTGACAGCAGGTTTGATCAGTTCAGATTTAGATATAGGCCCCATACAAAACTCGCTTCCGATTTTAATTCTTCCGCTCTAGAAACCACATAACCGATTTTCTTTAAATTTGGCACATACATACATTAACAGGATACACAAATCCTTCCCGATAGGAAAGGAATAGAATGTGGTGGGTAACATATAGTAGGCCCCGTCCGACTTTAGCCTTTCCTTACTTGGTTTGATCTGATTTTATGCAAACAAAAAATATTTTTTAGGTCTCTGATTAATTTTTTTATTTTTTTCTGTTGCCTAGTGTAATAAAACCAAGCGAAATATCGCAATTTTTTGGCCTAGTTAGCAACCAAGCAAAAAAGAAAACAACGCGAAATAAGGACATCAAACACAGACCACGATAATACTCCTCTACTCCCCCGAAAAAAAACAAAACACAAGTGTGTCATCTAAAGAACAGCTTAAGAAAAAAAAAACACATTTTTTTTCTAATCCTCTCTAAGGATTTGTGACGAAGCATCCTTTAAAACTTCATTCGTTGTGTAGATGAATTGAATGCAGCTGCCACATTTCTGTTGGATGCGATTGAATGATGTCCTTGTTCTAGCCAAAGAAAATGTGTGAATGGGAGAAGGATTTGAGATGTGAACAGGTCAAATGTTTCAAAGTTCTCAGTACACACAGGTAACACTTGTGGCCAGTGGATTGTTAACCATTTACATTTCAGCCAACTTTCCAACAGGAGACAAATGGTGAATGAACATTTTTGTTTGTTTTTTTTTCTCTCTTTTTTTTGGTTACTTATGATGTGATTTCTTTTTTATTTTTTTTTTCTCAAATTCCCCACCCATGTCCACATGCTTTATAGTTGGCATTAGAAAAATATGTTACACTTTGTAAATTAATACATCATTCATCCATACATCCGGTCAAAGGAGTGGGCAGGGGCATATGTGTGTCCTTAGAAAAGTCTCAGCTGCTGGTTGGATAGACGAGTAATCCTTTCGCTGAGTAGTGTCACATGCCAAAGTAATCCACTGTGTACATATTGGATTGTTGTACATCATTTTTTCTTCTTCTTCTTCGGCTTCTTCATCCATTTCCCCGGTATGTTGCTGATAAATTGGCCCCCATTGTGCTTTGGCACAAAAGAAACGACAAAGGGAGGAAGAAAAAACCTGTTAAAAACCCAAAGTTAACTTCACTTTGGCAACATGTCAAATTCTAAATTATGTTGTTAAGTTATGTAAAGCAATTATGGCAGGGGACATGAGATACAATTTTCTATAGAAAATTGGTCGGAAATGGGGAGGGGATTTCCCAGTAGAGAAGATAAATTACAGCCACTTTAGACATACAGAATTTTAAAAACAAGGTCTGCCCAGAGGAGTCAATTTATCTTAGAACATTGCCTGACGGTCCGAAGTTCAATGAAAATCGGTTGACTCATATACAAACCCATCCAAGTTTTATCGAAAACAAATGTATCACTATGTACTATGGAAGTTTAGCATCAGTAGAAAGGCGGCTTCAACCTCCATTGATCACATTTCAAAGTTTGAACTCCAACCATGGGGTTATTTTAAATACCCAAATTGCTAGTGATACTTTTTTGATATATATTATATCTACAGCTTTCTTTTGTTCGGTGACTTATAGTGAAATTTGACGTAGAATATTTTTTCCACTCACACCACCCCCCTAAAATTCAGTTTTGTGGGACAATTTAGCAAAAAATCGCAAAAAATCCAAATTAAAAAATAAAAATAATTTATTTTTAAAATACCCAAATTGGAACACACTTTTTATCTATATATATAACAAATACAGTTTTCTTTTGTTCGGTAACTTATAGTGAAATTTGACGTAGAATCTTTCTTCCATTCACATCAAACCTCTAAAATTCAGTTTTGTGGGACAATTTAGGACCAATTGGGAAAAAGTACGAAATTAAAAAAAATAATAAAAATATCTTGTTAAAATAACCAAATTGGAACAGACATTTTATCTATATATATTACAAATACAGCTTTATTTTGTTCGGTGACTTATAGTGAAATTTGACGTAGAATAATTTTTCCATTCACACCACCCCCCTAAAATTCAGTTTTGTGGGACATTTTAGCATCAATTCGGAAAAAGTACGAAATTAACCCCTAAAGTGAATTTTAAGCTTTGACTTATTTCTGGCATTTAAGTTAAGTTTTCAGTTTTGGTGTATTCAGAAACTTATAGTAGAATTTTATGGCAAATATTTCAGTGGAACATTTTGACCCGTTAAACTCTTGTATTAGGGGTGTTTTTTGCCCTTTTGCAATAAAGTGAGCAAATAGACCCCTATATTGAGGAGTTAGAGGGTTAAAATGTTCCACAAAAATATTCCTCGTAGTGTTTTAAGTAATATTGCTGAACACATCCCGTACATAAAATGTAAGGATCACAACGTTTCCTAAGGCGATTCATTATAAGAAAAAAATACGAAATTAACCCTAAAATTAATTTTTAAGTTTTGACTTATTTTCGGCCATTTAAGTTGAGCTGTGAGTTTTGGTGTATTCAGAGACTTTTAGTAGAATTTTACGGCAAATAGAATATATTGATCCCTTAAAATCCTGTTTTAAAGGTGTTTTTACCCCGTTTTACAAAAGGGACCAAAAAGACCCCTACAGTGAGATGCTAGAGGGTTAAAGTGTTCCACAAAAATATTCCTCGTAGTGTTTTAAGTAATATTACTGAACACAGCCGGTACATAAAATGAAAGGATCACGAAGTTTCCTAAGGCGATTCATTCATTATAAGAAAAAGTATGAAATTAACCCTAAAATTAACCTTTGGCACAAAAGTGACCAAAAATACTACTTTTTGAGGAGTTAGAGAAATAAAACTTTCCACAAAAATGTTCCTCGTATGTTTTAAGTAATATTGCTGAGACATCCTATACTCAAGATGTAAGCATCACAGGGTTTCCTATGCAGATTCGTCATAAGAATGTCTTAGGGGTGTTTTTTGCCCCTTTGTACAAAAGGAACCAAAAAGACCCCTATATTGCGGAGCTAGAGGGATAAAATGTTCCACAGAAATGTTCCCTGTAGTGTTTTCACTAAAGTTGCTGAACAGATCATATTCCTAATATGTAAGTATCACAAGGTTTCCTATGCCGTTTCATCATAAGACAGTCTTAAGGATGTTTTTTATCTATTTTTACAAAAGGAAACAAAAAGACAACAATACGGAGGAGCTTGAATTTTAAAATCTTCCACAAAAATGTTCATCATAGTGTTTTCACTAATATTGTTAAAATGTGCGGATGACAAGGTTTCCAATGTCGATTCATCATAACAACGTGTTAGGGTTGCTTTTTACCCTTTTTTCACAAAATGGACCAACACGACCACTGTATTAAAGAGCTAGAGGGTTAAAACGTTCCACAAAAATTTTCCTCCTAGTATTTTAAGTAATATTGCTGAAAGAACCCTATACCTAAAATGAAAGGATCACAAGGTTTACTATGCCGACTCATGATAATAATGTGAAAAAGAGGGATAAAATGACCAACCATACATAAGCTTTCAAAACGCCAATACACGTATATTCTTTTTTACCATCTCTATTTTATTGTGTCCTTTGAGTGTTAGCATATACAACAATATATTTGAAATTTGCTTTCTAAGTGGGCTGCTCAACAAGTTTTCGTAAACATGGTGTATTTTAAAATAGTTGAACTATTTTAAAATGTAGATTACAACAATCTCAGAAGTATTCAAAATTCAGTTTATTTAAAATATTTACTAAAATATAATATTTATATATTTACTGAATTAAAAAACAAACATATCCGTAATGATTTAAAAGCCACTGGTGTTGGTATGGGCAATTTAATTTATATTACTCATGCCACCTGATGTACTTGAATTTAAATTACTCATACAACCCATAGACATATCGGCAATGCTTCTTAAGCCAGTGGTTGGTATGAGCGATTGAATACATATTACTCATACCACATGTAGCACTTTAATTTAAATTACTAATACAACCCAACGCATTCCCTATAAATACAGCCCACATTTTGTATAGACATGACTATAAATTTCCATATTAAACGAGTTCGCGAATTGATCTAATGAAAGTGGAAATTACAAATGTTTTATTTGATAATTCTCCTTCAAAATATATTAGACTTTCCCATGTGTGCAAAACATATATTCACTAAAATGCCTGGTGAAAATCTAAGTAGGTGTAATATGAAAGAAGAAGTAGAATTCATGTTTCTCAAATATTTACTAAAAAATCAAAATTAAAATGTTAGGTGAATTAAAACAATTTGTAAAGATATCCACAATGATTTAAATGCCAGTGGTTGTGGTATGAGCAATTTAATCTATATTACTCATACCACCTGAGGCACTTGGATTTAGATTACTCATACAACCCGACATACCACCCATATTTTGTATAAACATAAATATTAATTTGAATTTTAAGCGAGTATGCGAATTGATCTAGTGAAAGTGGAAATTGCAAATGTTTTATTTCGCAATTCTCTTTCGAAATATATTCGATTTTCCCATGTGTGCAAAACATATATTTACTAGAAGCCTTTTCAGTTATAAAAACTTACAATATTTTTCCAATTACTGCATAAACATTAAGATTTTTGCTGGGATGCAAAAGAAATATTGCTACCATTAACGAACTCAATTAAACGTACGACTGAACATTTCGCTCTCAACAATCCACCACATTTAAATGCGATATTTTGCTAGCAAAAACTGACATCAATCCACGCCGCTCAATCACTCACTGAACTTCGATTTTCCAATAGAATCCTGATTGATGCCACATATTTTGTGCACTATTTTTACAATGTAATCATGCGGACATGTGTTCTACATTTTCACGGTGAAAACAATAACAACACGGCGACAGATTAATTTGTTAACATGGCCTTATTATTACTATGTGTTGATGATGATGATGAATGTACGTAAAAACCATTTAATATCCGCATTTAATGAATTACATTATTCAAGAAAAAAATACATAAAATGTGAAAAACACGTTAACAATTTCCTTTATACGCAATTTCACACGCATTTCATCGCCATATCATCAGCATCAATGAACGAGTGACATTTTGTCAGCAGCGCAATTGATTTCATATCAAAAAAAGAAAAGATTTTTGACTGCTTATACGGTCAGTTGTCCCCCCATGTTAGCATATTAACGTCATGTGGACCTTATTAAAGGATGAATGCAAAAAACTGACAGAGAAGGAGGAGGAGGAGAAATACGGGATATTTTTTCATTATGAAACCATAAACATGTTAATATAGACCGATAGGATTCGCACATGATTGAATAAAGGCCAGAGCATGACATGTTCATTTCATGCAACCAGTATTTATGAATTAATGGTTTACCAACATCCATTATATATCATAATAATGAACTATAATAGGAAGGTTGGAAGAAAGGTACTCGAAGTTCAGATGAGATTTATGGTGCAATCAAGAATTTTTAAGAATTAACTCCAAGTTTTTTGTTCGAAGTCGAATGAAAGTAGCCAACATTAAAATCCATACTCTCTAGCCACTAGTTCGATTAAGTTTGATGGCATGTTAGAAGGTTTGCTCTTGTTAAACAATTTGGAGCCTAAACTAAGTTTCAGCAGATGAAATGTTTGATAGATTGAAGTTTAAAGGTCTCTGAAATTATTAAAAATATTTACTAAAAGTTAGTGGATTAAAAAACAATTGCGCGAACATGTCGGTAATCCTATACAAGCCACCGGCTGGTATGAGCAATTTAATTTATATTACTCATACTACGTGATGTACTTGAATTTAAATTACTCATACAACCCAATGTATTCCCTATATCGCTCATATTTTGTACAGACATTCATTTATTTCCATTTTAAACGAGTACGCGAATTGATCTAGTGAAAGTGGAAATTGCAAAAGTTTTACTTCAAGTTTCTCTTTGAAAATGTATTCGATTTTCTCATGTGTGCAGAACATATATTCACTAAAATGCCTGATGAAAATCTAAGTCAGTGTAATATGAAAGTAGAAACAGAATTCGTGTTCCTCAAATATTTACTAAAAATCAAAATTAAAAAGTTTGGTGAAATAAAACAATTTGTAAACATATCCGTAATGATTTAAAAGCTACTGGTGTTGATATGGACAATTTAATTTATATTACTGATACCACCTGATGTACTTGAATTTAGATTACTCATACAACCCAACGTATTCCCTATATATACCACCCATATTTTGTATAAACATAAATATTAAATTGAATTTTAAACGAGTACGCGAATTGATCTAGTGAAAGTGAAAATTCCAGTTTCTCTTTCAAAATATGCTAGATTTTTCCATGTGTGCAATGCATATATTTACTAAAATGGCTTATATGAAAGTTACTATTTTTCCAATAACAAAGTATATGTTAAGATTTTTGCAGAGATGCAAAAGAAATGTCCCTTCCATCAAAGAACTCAATAAAACCAATTAATTGAATAGATTGGAGTTTGTAGTCTCTGAAATTATTCAAAATATTTACTAAAAGTCGATGAATTAAAAAACAATTGCGTAAACATGTCGGTAATCCTATAAAGGCCAGTGGTTGGTATGGGCAATATAATTAATATTACTCATACCACCTGACGCACTTTAATTTAAATTACTCATACAACCCAATGTACTCGATATATATAACACGCTTATTTTGTATAGACATAAATATTAATTTGAACTTTAAACGAGTACGCGAATTGATATTGTGATAGTGGAAATTACAAATGTTTTACTTCAAGTTTCTCTTTCAAAGTATACTGGGTTTTTCCATATATTTACTAAAGTGGCTTATATGAAAGTTCTATTTCTCCAAGAACAAAGTATATATTAAGATTTTTCCTGGGATGCAGAAGAAATGTCGCTTCCATCAAATAACCCAATATAACTTTCGATTGATCATTTCCCTCTCAACAATCCACGCAAGGAAGTTTAATATCAATTGAACGTCTTTGAAGACTTCCAGGCAACATCGAGGGATCATTGCGTTCAGAGAAGTTTGAAGTTCGAGGAAACCAATTGGAGATTGATTGAAGTTTGAAGTCTTTGGAATTCGGGCACCAACTATGTGGTCTTTCACTGAATGTCGACCTTCTTTATCAGAGAGAGCACCTCCTAGAGATATGTAGGAGGTGTATGTATACGTGAATGATATTTCCATGCAACATCGGTCATAGCGTCCAGAGATGTTAAAAGTTCGAGAAAACAAATTAGTTGGATAGATTGGAGTTTGAAGTCTCTGGAATTCGAGCACTTACAATGTGGTCCCTCTCAACAATCCACGCAAGGAAGTTTAATATCAATTGAACGTCTTTGATGACGTCCATGCAACATCGAGAAATCATTGCGTTCAGAGAAGTTTGAAGTTCGAGGAAACCAACTGGAGATTGATTGAAGTTTGAAGTCTTTGGAATTCGGGCACCAACGATGTGGTCTTTCACTGAATGTCGACCTTCCTTAAAAATATCTCTTGAAGAGAGCACCTCCTAGAGATATGTAGGAGGTGTATGTTTAGAAAAAATATACGTGAATGATATTTCCATGCAACATCGAGTTCGAGAAAACAAATTAGTTGGATAGATTGGAGTTTGAAGTCTCTGGAATTCGAGCAACTACAATGTGGTCGTTCACTGAATGTTGACCTCCATTAAGAAATATCATTCGGAGGGAGCACCAAGTAAAGATCTATGTACGTTAGACCGGTCCTTATTTCTTTTTTTTCGAATTCGTATGACGGCAAGCGCTAAAACTTCTCTATTTGAACCTAAAAATACACAAAAAAAATTTGAGCTTGATTGGACAATTTTTAGGCGTGCCCCCGCCAACAATTGTTTGTCATTAAAGTTAGTTACTATCATATAGGGGAAATTATCACCTTTGGTGCTCTTTTTTTGACATAACTCGAGAACCACTAGTCCGATTTTGTTTAAATAAATTGAAAAATAATTAAGAATTAGAATTCCTTTAAAATGTGTATATATAGCGTTTTTCTATATAATCAACAGTTTAGCCGGTAAAAATAAATGTATGAAGAAAATAAATATTTTTTGCCTAAAATATTAATATTTTTTATTTTTTAAATTCATAAAAAATCCAAAACGAACAAATACATTTTAAAATTAAAAATCTAAAGCGATGACAACCAAAAGACTTCGATCGGATGATGACATTATGTTAATTGGCGTAATGGACCACCAAATTACAGGAGCTAAATTACCAGGAAGAAAACAAGTGCTACAAGTTTTATTTTATAATTTAAGAATTGTTGGCTTAAATTTAAGAGAAAGTTCTAGATTAGTTGTTGCTGAGGTCAGCACGTTTTGGCAAAAAGCACGAATTCCAACACACCATGAAAAACACTGCATTGAGAAGCTGGAAAAAATATACAACAAGTGGAGAGATATTACAAAGCATCATGGTCGAAAAACAGAATGTCAAAACAGGAAAGAAACTGAATTTCAAGATAAATTAGATGATTTATTCGATATCGCACATGCAAACGCGTTTGAATTAATTAAAATACAAGAAGACAAAGAGTTCTTGAAAAAGCAACGAGAAAAAGGAAGACCAGGTTGTATGCTAGGAACGGATAAAATTGTAATGCAGAAAGAAAAGCGAAAGGCAGTCCAGAAAGAACAAGAAAACCAGCGTCGAATAAAAGAAGATGAACGAAAAGAGTTATATGAACAACAGATTCAAAGAGGTATACAATTAAATATTCTATCTTTTAAGCAAATCAGAATTATTGTTGTAAAACAGGTATGATTGACATTGACGACGAAAACGATATTGAAGTTGTAGCATCAACATCAACATCTGTATCAAATCCAAATCCAGGTATATCAGGTATCTCCAGAGGTAAAACAATTTTTTTTACACCAAGACTGCTTTCAACTTTGGATAAGTGGAAAATCACTGATGGTGCTGCAGTTCATATCCTAAGCGCAACTGCTGACGCGTTGGGCTATGATATCGAAGATCTTATACTAAATAGATCATCAATTCGTCGAATGCGTCAGAAGCATCGTGCAACAACAGCACAAAACATTGCAGCAAACTTTGATGTAAGTACTGTAATGTGGGTTTTCCCTATGCTTCTTTTTTTATGTTTTGAGTATAAATTAAGAAACTTGAGTTTTTATTTCCAGATTCCACGTAGTTTTGTTTTGCACTGGGATGGTACAATGTTACCAGAAATTAGTGGCAGGGAAAAAGTTGACCGCTTGCCAATCATAGTCTCATCTCAAGGTATCGATAAACTACTTGGCATTCCAAAGTTAAAATCTTCGAAATATCAGATGCCGTGTTTAATTCAATAAATGAATATGAAATGCTTGATCTAGTTCAAATAATCTGCTTCGACACAACTGCTCATAATACAGGAGTTCAAAGCGGTGCTGCTGCTCTGCTTGAAGGAAAACTAGGTCGCGATTTATTATATTTTCCCTGCAGACACCATATTTACGAGTTGTTGATCCGTAAAGTGTTTGAAATTAGAGTGGCTACTACAGCCGGTCCAGAAGTGCTAATTTTTAATCGCTTTAGCAAATACTGCATTAATATTGACAAATTAAATTACAAGAGTTGTTTAGAAGATGAACACATTATTACAGTATTGACTGCTGAAGAACGTGGAACAATTTTAAATTACTGTCTAGATAACTTAAAACAAGCTCATAGCAGACGCGACTACAAAGAATTATTGCAATTAGTTGTCACTTTTCTTGGTGGTACGGTGCCGAATTTTAACACCTTTCGTATACCTGGTGCAACTTCTCATGCTCGATGGATGTCAAAATGTATTTATGCACTTAAAATGTATTTGTTTCGTAATGAATTCAATATGACCAACCAAGAGTTAAACGGTATACGTAGTGTCTGTCTGTTCGTAGTTCGTATTTATGTAAAAGCCTGGTTTGGATGCACTAAAGCAATTGAAGCACCAAATCAAGACTTAAATTTAATTAAAAATATTATGGCTTATCCTGAAAGGGATATAGCTCTTGCTTTGCTACAAAAAATCAGCAATCATTTGTGGTATTTGTCGGAAGAGGCAGTCGGTCTTTCATTCTTCGATCCTAATGTAAGTGTTGCAATTAAAAAAAAATGGTTCAGGTAATTAATGTTGAAGCAAATACAGAAAAATGCAAGCGAATAATAACTAATCCAACAAATATCGCACATTTGCGCAAAAAGATTTAAGCGATTTTGGAAATTTCAAAAGAATTTTTGAAAGTCGATCCTTCGGATTGGAATGAAAGATTTGACTACGCTCACGGATCACAAATTTGTAAAAACCTATCTGTAGTGAATGATGCAGCTGAAAGAGGCGCCAAATTCATTACAGATTATAATAATAAATTAACCCACAACGAAGAGGAGAAACAATTCCTTTTTCAGGTGGTTAAAGAATATAACATGAATTATCCCACTTTTAAAAAGACTTCACTATTAAATTAAAATAATATTAATGTTACTATGAGTATGAAATTAATAAAAATATTTAAGTTTATTCTTAATTTTCAAATAAATGTAAATAAAATAAAAAATATATATATTTTTGCCTTATTTCTCATAATAAAAACAAATAGGAGCTTGGGGCACGGCTAAAAATTATCCAATCGTTGTCAAATTTTTTTATGCTTTTTGGGACTAAAACGAATATTTTTAGCGCTTGCCGTAACATATATTCGAGAAAATAAATTTGTCCATATAAATAAGGACCGGTCTAATGTACGTGTATGAGAATGTCCTCCTATTGTTTAAAACACCGTGCGACAATTTTACATCTTTTTGCATTAAAGCTGAACACGACCATATACATGAATTTAGGGAATTTTTTATAGGACTTTTAATTCCAAATGATATATATGCTTTAATAATTTATTTGCATACTTTTACGAGACATAAAAAGCTGATATGTGTATCAAATGAAAGATAAGAATATCTACTAAAAATAATTCAAATTTCATGCATATATCTGTATTAGTTTAGCATTAACAACCATTTAAAAATGTCCCTATAAAAATAATTAAAATTTAACTTTTTAAGAGGAAAATTTGAAATAATTGTTACTTCTAATCTAATACAGATATATGTACGAAATTTTAAGTATTTTTAGCTGACATCTTTATCGTTCATTTGATATCAATATCGCCTTTGTATGACTCGCAAAATCATGAAAATAAATTATTAAAACATCTATATATTTTCTAAATAAAAGGTCCTGTGAAATGGAAAACTGAGTACACAGCTTTACTACATAGAATCGCTAGTTTCATGTGGTCTCGTTCAACTTCAAATGAAAAATACTTTAAATATCATATATATATATAGCTGTATTAGTTTATATTTTACAACCATTTCAATTTCCCCCATAAAAATAAAAAGAATTAAAATTTAACTTTTTTAAGAGGGGAAATTTGAAAAGGCCAAACTGATGCAGATATATGAATGAAAATTGAAGTATTTTTAGCTTACATCTTTATCTTTAATTTGATACCATCATCGTATTTGTATGATTCGCAAAAGTACGAAAATAAATTATTAAAGCTTTATTTTATAAAAAAAATAAAAATAAATAAAAACTCCTGTAAAAAGGAGAAACGATCACCAAATGGAAAACTGAGTACACAGTTTTTCTATATAAGATCTTTAATTTCATATCTGTGTGGTCTTACGCAGTACCAATAATGTAAAATTGTTTCACGGTGTAATAAATACTCATGAGTGACATTTACATTGAGGGGTGCATTACAATGGCCCCGCTCATAATTAATTAAAATCTCCCTATGAAGGGCAGCAGTAGTAACCCTCTCTGTGATGAAAAGTAAAGTTTCGCTTTTGTTTTCTACCTCCGTGTTTTAAATTGGTCATATTCATGTAAGTAACCATGCAAATGGAAATATCCCCAGGCGTTTCAAGGATAACAAATTTATTTCATACCAAACAGCTGTCATTGTCAACGATAATGGCGGTAGTTGAGGGACTAAAGAGCTGCATGTGGGCGAGCATGCATCCACTCATCGCCCTGGTTTCGGTTTTTTAAGCGGCCATCATCCGCCGTGTGCAATTTTCCAGTGGCTGTGCTTGTTAATACGTTTACATGAGTTATTTTCTGAAAAGCTTAATTATTACCCCTTAATTAAATTTGCACTCGAGCTTAACAATCATGTCGCCAAAGACCATGAAAATTCGACTTTTATACACTCGCGCGAGAGACACGCACACAGACAGCAGCACCCGGACATCAGGTAACATGGCTTGACGTAAGAACAAACGAGGATAATAATCAAAAGAAAAGCTGTGGGAAAACAGGACAGGAAACAAAGGAGTGATATGTGAAGGACGGACACTTACCCATTGTTATTGCACTTATATCGGGTATTTCACATTTGGTTCCTTTAAATCCGACCGGACAGTGGCAGGTTATGGCAGCATCCCCAATATGCCTGTAAATGATACGAGGGAGAAAAAAGAAAAGAAAGGAAAAAGTCATTGAGGAAAACAACCAAGCAACTGAACTGAGCTGAAACAAAAACAAGTAGTGCACACATCATCATCAAGGATATGATGAGGATTTTTTCACAACAAAAATATGTACAGCATTGTTAAGCCGGATATTTATGCCACAGAAGCGACATGGTGATGAGGAGGATGACAGCGAATCATTATCGGCATCATGAGGTCACAATGGAGGTGTGGGTAGATTACGATGATAATAATATCAGGGATTCTTAAAATGAAGCCTGATGAACAAGGCATTTAATTATAATTGTGAGCATGAGCCCTTGCCCGCGGTTGTTGATTTCACATCAAAGGAGTATTATTAATATTAATCGTATTTCCCATTTTGTGTGCTTAATTTAATATTTATTATACAAGTTCTTTGATTTCCGTTCGGCCTGTGTAATTAAACTGGCCGGAATCTGTGCGGATTCATCATCATTCGACGGGAACAGGATAATAGCTTTGTTGTACAACAAACTATATTATGTAAAAATATTATTGAGATATTATGCGGTGTGTAATGTATAGATGTCGTAACACTGTTTTGGAAAATATGGCTGTTATTGTCACATAAATATTAATTTTAATATAAGCTGAAAACACTTTTAATGCTCGAATTATGCCTAAGAATCTTGGCCTATTAATGACTTTATTTGTCATATGTAAATCCTAATTGACAATGTTGGCATAAAGACATCCGTTCAATCGCTAACCAATAAAATAGTTTATCCTAAACGCTGGCACATTGGGACGTATGATTGTTATTATCTGTTATAAGCAAGGGAACACTGGAGCGTATGATTATTAGTATTTGTTATAACCAATGGAACACTAGAGCGTATGCTTATTATTATTTGTTATATACACTAGGGCACTGGGACGTATGATTATTTTAATTTGTTATAACCAAGGGGGCACTAGAGCGTATGAATTTTTGTTATAATGGTATTTATATTTCACATACGCACATGCGAATTGTTCTATATAGACGGGAATGGAACAATACAGTGGAACTTTTTTAACACACATAAGTAGTGAGAGCGTATCAACGAAATTGAGGATATAGATGAAGGTAGTAGGAGAGAAAAGCAAAAAATTTTATTTTATTTGTCATATATAAATCTAAATTGCCAATGTTGGCATAAAGACATCCATTCAAACGCTAACCAATAGAAGAACTTAGCCTTATCACTGATGAACTGGGGCGTATGATTATTAGTATTTGTTATATACACGAGGGCACTGGGACGTATGATTATTATTATTTGTTATAACCAACGGTACACTGGAGCGTATGAAAATTTGTTACAACGGTATTTATATTTCACATACGCGCAGACGAACTGTTCTACATAGACTTGAATGGGGCAATACACTGGATCTTCTCCAACACACATAAGTTGTGAGAGCGTAACAACGAAATTGAAGATATAGGTAGGAGAGAGAAGCAGAAAATTGTATTTTATTTGTGATATGTAAATCTTAATTGACAATGTTGGCATAAAGACATCCGTTCAATCGCTAACCAATAAAATAACTTATCCTAAACACTGGCACACTGGGACTTATGATTATTATTATTATTTTATAAGCAATTGAACACTGGAGCGTATGATTATTATTATTTGTTATAACCAATGGGACATTGGAGCATATGATTATTAGTATTTATTATAAACACTGGTGCGTATGATTATTATTATTTGTTATATAAACTAGGGCACTGGGACGTATGATCATTATTATTTCTTATATCCACAAGGGCACTGTGACGTATGCTTATTATTATTTGTTATAACAATAAGGTCACTGGGGAGTATGATTATTTGTAATAATGGTATTTATATTTCACATACGCTCATGTGAATTGTTCTAGATAGAGGGAATGGGACAATACAATGGAACTTCCTTAAAAATACGTAAAGGGCGATTTTTTAGCTATTATATTTTTGACAAAACGGTTTAAACAGCTGACGCACGTTTCGTGTTTTGGTTCACTGTCAAACATCTTCAGTTTGGTCTATAATTTAACCATGAATCGCCTTACAAACGAACAACGCTTGCAAATTATTGAATTTTATTATCAAAATGCGTGCTCTGTTAAGAAAGTTCATCGCGCGCTTCCATTTTATGGTCAGTTTGATCGGCCCACTAAAGCAGCTATTCGGGGTATTGTGACTAAATTTCGCACCAACTTGACATTGTTGAACATTAAACCACCAACACGCTTACGTAGAGTGCGAACTGAAGAAAATATCGCAGCTGTATCGGCCAGTGTTAATGATAACCATCAATTATCGATTCGTCGCCGTTCGCAGCAAGTGGGCCTCTGTTACTCAAAAACGTGGAAATGCCAAAATTGGACTAAGCGGATGGACCATTTGAGGCGCAGTCAAGGTCAAAATTTGCATGAAGTAATCTTCAAACTTCAAATTATATGGACCGTACTATCGATTCAAATAAAGATTTCATGCATTTTTCTGAATTTTATGTGTTTTTTTTTTGAAAAACTTTCCTATAGCTTTTAAAAAATCACCCTTTATAATTTGTGAAAACGAATCAACGAAATTGAGAATATAGATGAAGGTAGTAGAAGAGAAATAAAGAAAAAAGAGTCTCTAGAGGAAAAATGTAGAAGATTAGTACACCTCCGATAAGCTATTTGAATTGTGTCTTGAGGGAAAAGAGAACTTAGAGCCAAATTGCTCCTTGAAAATTGAATAATTGTAAATATCGAAATAAAAATATCGCCATTTTTAAGATAGTTATAGAAAATTGCTGAGTTGAGGTTAGTCGTTCGTTATATAGAGTGTCATAGTAAGGTTCCACTGTAGTAACAATAAACCACAATAACATATTATGTTTACATGTATTAGTTTGAAGATTCAACAGTATACTTCAACATCGTATAACAAGAATAAGCAAAGAATACATATGTAAATCCTTTATATGAAACGATTCATTGAAATGTATTGGGGCGTATGATTAATATTGATTAGTCGCATACATGTGAGTAAATGGATTAAAGGCTGTTGATAATAAACAAAATAATTCCAAAATGGAGCAATGAATCGACTGGGTATGTCTCTTACAATACAAATAAATATTAGTTGGTAAGTGGATAACTCGGGATTGGCATTAGGGCCTCCGTACTTATTCGACAATAATAGTTATTTTTTTATGAATCAGATTCATAAATATGGACGTGGAGGCCATGTGGTTCCTGTAGGACGGAGCAAACTGCTACACAGCGAACGTATATTTACATGAACGAATAGTATGGTAATCTCGCATGAGAACAAGATCGTGCTATAAGAACCCTCTAAACTTTTCAAGTCGCTTGCCTATGCCAGCAACGTATATATAAAAATAAGAAATATATACGTCAATACAAATCATTAGCAATGGTTTTATTTGAGTCCACAATTAAATGAAAATTGTCCGTGCCAATAATAACCAGCTCTTATAACTTAATAAATAACTAAGGCTTTATATATCAGCCCAATATTTTCAAAAAAAATTGTTAATTAATAAATCATTCCAAATATCCTGTCAAATTATTTCTATCAACTTATAGGCTGATTGGAACATGTGTATTTTCCAAAGCGTACTTTTTGGGGCTGTAGTAATATTACTATTGTATTAATACATGTTTTTGGATGTCAGAAAAAATATTGCCCCTAAAGGTATGCTTTACAAAAAAAAAGTTGTTGATGTAGCAAACATGAATTATTCAGCTTTGGTTTTTGCATTTAGTTTTACCTATCTTGTAATTAAATATATGTGTGCAGAATTTTATTTCTGCAATAATTAACTGACACCCCACCCTAGTGTATTAATATTTGGAAACGCTAAGCCATAAAAAGAAAGACACTGAGAAAAAAGACAGAATTCAGTTAAACAACTGAAAAGGGAACTAAGGAGAACTACAGTTTTTGTAATGCAAAGGAACATTTTAAGAGCAGTTGAAAGCTGAGGAAACCGTAAAATTATCCTACATTTTTGCCAAGATATTTTTATCTGTAATTCATATGAACGTAACGCATTTCATTTAGTAACGTGCCTTTGAATTGTTGTCGCTTTTCCGTACACTTGCGAAAATATTCGTTTAGGAAGGATGGAACACATGTTATTGTAAGAAAATATTCGTACTTAAAAGATCTCCATTTTTGCCACTTGAAAATAAATTAAATTCATATAAGATTGTGGTTTAGCCTTCAAGAATAAAAAATTGATTATTTTTTCGAGATTTTCTTTTTGCTGACACGAAAAAAGTCATTTAAAATATCCATCTATTAATAGCTAACATTCAAAGGTCTACATGTAATATATCTATAATCTCTTTGTAGACGAAAAATATATATTTTTTTAAATAATGAGTTTTATTTTTTTAATTTGTGGTTAAATAGCGCGAAACGGCCTTTGAAATTTTAAAACCATAATAATTAGTTTTATTTTATAATAGCTGTGTAACGAAAAAAATAAATTTATGGCTCTTATTCTATCGGGCGATTTACAGGAAAATGACAAAAAAATATTGAAAAAATTGTTTTATAAATAAATATTTTTTTATTACTTCAAATCACACTTCTAAAGCAAGGCTACCAGTACGTTGACACTATATACATCGAAATAATACTTCAGGTCGATTCAAAAAATGAATATTCTCATATTATATATATTTTCAAAAAAAAAAACTTAAATACCATAAATATTGGTAGATAGTGGGTGTTATTGTTGGTTGTATTTCCATTCTATTTTAATTCCAAAAGTACAAATTCTGAAAATCCAGTATCTCAAATGCAAAATAACCTAACTTCATGATTCAACAAATTTTTTCCGTAAAAGTCAAAAGTACGATTTGCTAAAAACCTTTTATTTTTTGTGTCTACGCAGTCAGAGGAATGTATATTCCGAATTTCATGTCTCTAGCTGCGGTCATTTGACTAGTACTATTTTTATCCCCTTTTCTATTTTATCCCCTAAAAGTACGAATTTCGAAAAATCCCTCTATTTTACGTGTCGACGCAATCAGAGGAATGTGTACACCGGATTTCATTGTTCTATGTGCAGCCGTTTGGTTGGTACCATTTTTATCCCTTAAAAGTACGAATTTGGAAAAAATAATTTCATATTATGTACCTACTCAATTAGAGGAATGTACACACCGAATTTCGTGTTTCTAGCTGTTGTCGTTTGATAGGTGGTACCATTTTTATCCCTTTTTGCCCCATTTCACCCCCTACGAATAAAAATCACTTTATGATGCACGTTTTTGTTATAGGGGGAATGCGCATACCCAATATCAGGTACGTATAATCAGACATGGCTAGATCGTCTTAGAATTTTATGACGATCGAGAATATATATTTCTAACAGGTCTATTTTTCAATGTCTTACAAACGGAATGACAAAGTTAGTACACCCCCATCCTGGAGGTAGAGGGTATAAAAACAGCGTTCTGTAAGAAATATTTTCTGTGCGATTCGAGGAACTTACTACTACTATTGTCAATACCATTCGCAAATTTGAGTCCCAGTTTACATTAGAGGACCCGTTGGACCGCTGGGAGTGTACTGAAGACCGTGGCGATTCGTAGTTGACAACTTGGCGTATTTTACGTAAGGATCCCGAACTTCCGAATGGACCACCTCAGCTGTAGTCGTAGCCAACATTCACAGTAAATGCCATAAAACTTTCTTTTAATGGATAATAAAAAAATCCAAGTTTACTTTCAAATTTATGTGTTTCAGTTTACATTATAAATCAAACCTCACGATGAATCACCCGTTGGAAGCGCATGTCGACTTCAAGTATGCCTAAAGCAATTTAAGCAAAAACTTCGCAAAAAAGACATATGATTTTCTGTAAATCTACATTTATTCATATATTTTCTTCAAATAGTCCTTGATTTCTTTGTTAAATCCCCAGCCATTACAAAATCAAATATTATGTTATATAACAAAGTAAAGTTGTTTTGGCGCTATTTAGCAAAAAATTAAAAAATTATGATTTTTATTATAATTTTAATATAACAAGTAAGGAAAGGCTAAAGTCGGGCGGGGCCGACTATGTGATACACTCCACTTTCTATCCGAATACAATTCAATTTGTTAAAAAATTGATAACGGGTAGGATTTTTGTATGCTTCCTCATCATAGGCTAATATGACCTAACCCAATTTGTCAAATCGAGAAGAATATTTCGGGGCTATATCCAAACATGGAATGATGTGACCGAACCACTTACACAAAAGGTTCTTCCAGTTCAAGTATAACGTGTTATGCTCAATATAAAGAAATTCTCTGAAAATACGTTGTTTCTGGGCGGAAAAATCAAGCTGGAGCGAATATAAATATAAAACTATATATAAATCTGAACCGATCTGACCCATTTTCAACACAGGTGTTTCTAGTGGATACATTAGATAGTTTGCGAAATTTGAATAAGATCTGTTAAAATATGTGGTATCTAGAGCACTAACAGTCAAATCGGGAGCGAAATTTGAATGGGAGCTATATATAAATCTGAACAGATCTGACCTATTTTCACCACAGGTGTTCATAGTTTAAATATAAGATATTTTGCCAAATTTGAAAACAACATGATAAAATATATGGTTTCTAGAGCAGAAAAAGTCAAATCGGGAGCGAAATTTGAATGGGAGATATATATATAAATATGAACCGATCTAAAACATTTTCACCACAGGTGTTTCTAGATGAAATATAATATGTTTTGCAAATTTTGAAAACAATCTGATAAAATATGCGCTTTCTGAAAATATGTGCTTTCGGAAAAGGTGATATTGGGAGCCAAATTTGTATTGGAGCTATATATAAATCTGAAACGATATGACCCATTTTCACCACAGGTGTTTCCAGTAGAAACATAAGATATTTAGCCAATTTTGAAGACAATCTGTTAAAATATGTGGTATCTAGAGCAGAAAAAGTCTAATCGAGAGCGAAATTTGAATGGGAGCTATATATAAATCTGAAGCGATCTGACCTATTTTCACTACAGGTGTTCCTAGTTTAAATATAAGATGTTTTGCCAAATTTGAAAACAATCTGATAAAATAATATGGTTTCTAGAGCGGAAAAAGTCAAAATGGGAGCGAAATTTGTATGGGGGCTATATATAAATCTGAACCAATCTGACCCATTTTTATCATGGGTGTTTATATTGGAAAAATAAGATGTTCTACCAAATTTGAACCAAATCTGTTAAAATATGTGGAATACAGCGTGAAAAGAGTCAACTCGGGAGTAAAATTCGAAAGGGGGCTATATATAAATCTGAACCGATTTTCTTCAAATTAAATAGCGTTCGTCCTTGTCCCGAAAAACTTCGTTGTGCAAAGTTTAATTTGGTTCTGGCTACAATTGCGACCTGTATCGTGATTACAAGAATAGATGGACAGACAGACGGACATTGATCGATTCAAAAAGTGATTCTAGATCGATCGGTATACTTAACAATGGGTCTATCTCGCTTCCTTTTGGGTGTTACAAACAAATGCACAAAGACATAATACTCTCGTGGAGTGTATAATTATTGTACGGCCGTGTTATATTTCTTAAAGTTTTTACAATTTTATTTCTTTTATTTTGATTTTTGAAACTTTTTAAAAGTAATTGAATCTATCTACTAGCAATTTGAATTGCCTTCAAAGCAAGGTATAGTACATACAAATCGGTTAAGTATTTCAGGAGTTACAGGCGATTGAATGAACACACTTCTATGAAAAAAAATATTTTTGTTCACTCTTAGATTGGTCATAATTCGTGAAAAAAGTTTTTCTATTTTTTTTCCAAAAATACGTATACAATATTTCTATGAGAAGAATACATACACGAACGTTCAAAACAATCGCAGCCAACGAGGTCAAAAACCGTACCGCTTGACATGCATGGAATGTCTCATATTCATAAAAGCGTGACAGTTTCATCAATCAATATGCTTCAATTCCACAAAAACAAAAATTTAGGTCTCGGACACAAAAGCATTATTTATTTTTGTTTTCTTAGTGTAATCTGGCGACATGAAAAATTGTCTAAAAATAAATGAAAAATCGCATAAAACAAAATTGTGTCAAAATAATTAAAAATGGTCCAAAACGAATGTTTTCAAAAATGAAAAATCACCCAAAAAACTTGTAATTTTTCGTATAAAAATCGCCCAAATACTTGTGTACTTTTAATATGAAAATTCGTTCAAAAGTATATCATCTGGGATCCAAAGGTTTTCAGCATTGCCAAGTTTCGGCTGGACTTAACGATTTTCTCCTCTGGTTTATGACCAAAGTCGGCTACGAAGAATAAAGATTTTCAACAGCTATGTCTTATTTTGTTTTTGGGGTGATTTTTCATGCAAAATTTGTCCAAAAGTCATGAATAAAGTACAATTTCGAGCCCTTAGCGCGGAATGATCGCAAATATTGTATTTGCGGCTACAAATACTGAAAAAACTATGGCGCTTACGATATAAGTTTTTTTTTGATTAATCCTCGAAATTTTAGTAAAAACACACTTTTTATTTAAACCAATTATTAAAACAACATAATAAAATAAATTTTAAAAGGGAATAAATTTTATAAAGGGAAAAAGTACAGAAAAGTAATTCAAATCGTTAATAAAAAACTACACATTTGAATTCCAATGATTAAATTAAATTTCATATAAAAGTTTTAGGTAATATTGATATTGAATTTTTTTTGAACGAATAATTAAATTAATATTCATTTCGTCCACCCTACTATCTGCAAAATATCCATATTTAAAGGGGCCCAAATTATTCTTCCTGGCATCATTGCCAGTTATGATAACCTTCCTAACGAAAACTGATATACTAACTTTGTCACTCCGTTTGTAACACCTTGAAATATCGACCTGAGACCTTATAAAGTATATATGTTCTTGATCGTCATAAAATTCTAAGACGAACTGGCCATGTCCGTCCATCCGTCCGTCTGTTGAAAGCACGCTAGCATCTAAACGAAAGGAGCTAGGACGTCCAAAATTGATATGGAGTATGCGCATTCCACTTATAACAAAAAGTGCACCATAAAGTGATTCTTATTCGTAGGGCGTGAATTGGGGCAAAAAGGGAGAAAAATGGTACCTATCAAACGACAACAGATATAAACACGAAATTCGGTGTGTACATTCATTTAATTGAGTAGATACATAATATAAAAGTTATTTTTCCAAATTCGTACTTTTAAGGTGTAAAATGGATATAGAGGGTTGATACCATTCAACCAAACCGCAGCATCTATAAGAATGAACAACTGTAGCGTCCACTATCAATATTTATGGTATGTAAGGTTTTTTGAAAATATAAATATAAAAATATTTATTTTTTAATTTGACTTGAAGTACTATTCCGTTATATATAGTGTAAACGTATTGGTAGCCTTGCCTTATAAGCATGGTTTGAAATAATACAAATATTATATTTATTTATAAAATTATTTTTTCTATATTTTTTATTTGTTTTGGTTTGGCTATAATAAAAAAATATATTTTTCTGTAATATTACTCCACTTCTACGAAAATCGAAAGCCTGTGGAATGCAATCCATGGTGGAGGATATATAAAGTTCGGCCCGGCCGTACTTAACACCATTTTTACTTGTTTACTTTTTAACTCTATAGAATTGTGGGCAATATGCCAATTTGCATCACTATTTTAAGCTAAATATTATGTTTCTTTGTCAAATTTGCCACTATTTGAACAAAATAAATATTAACGTTTACCCACAATAGTAGGGAGATAATACCAAAACAATGTATTTGTTATTTGGCTTAATATACGAATATTCCACGAAGTATATTAAATTATTGTATATAAGTCACAAATCATACAAAAAGGCTTTGTGTTCTCTAAAAAGACAATAATTTAGAGCTACTTTCAATTCCTGTGGATAAACTTTTTTCTTCTGGATCGATAAAAAATATATAAAACAAATATCTGGGAACTTCCAAAATCGTAGCTTAGTTTGTTCGTAACCTATCGTACTTTCAACCAACAGACGAACACTTCATTCTATGGCCGAGGGTATAAAAATACACTTATTATTGCATCAATATATTGATAGACCTATCTAAAACATTTATAAATATCTCTTACATTATCTGACAGTTTTTGCCTAAATTCATAAACTGTCGCTTGCGATAAAATTGCTTTCTTTGAAAATGTGAGCAGCGACTTACGATAAAATCTTAGCCCCATTTTTGTATATAAACGTTAACAATTTTGACATTTTGACAATTTTTATTTATGTATCAGCCCATAAAATTTTAAATTCTACAATAAAAAATATTTTCAGAAAATGTCGACAGTTCCGCGCTAAGGGCTCAATTTGTTTGGGTGATTTTTCGTATGAAACGTGAACAATTTGTTTGGGCAATTTTTTATTTTTCTTTTGGTTGATTTTCATTTATTTGTGGGCGTAATTTCCGTTTTGGGCCAGTTTTAATTTTTTGACACAATTTTTAGTTTTGTGAGATTTTTCATTTATTTTTGTGGCGTTTTTTTGGGTCATTTCTCATATTTTTTGGGGCGACCAGGTGTATATCAAGCATCATCAAGCATGTTATCCAGGGAATGTCATTAATTTTCTACTCGAAATAAAATTCTTGAAAAAGGTTTTGCGAGAAAAAAGAAAATCACCTGCCTTCAAATTCCTTATGATAATGAGCTTTCCACACTCAGATTGGTTCTTTCTGTTTTCAAAAATAAAACAGTCTTTGTTTGTTGTTATATCAAATGGAAGGAAGCCTTATTAGGTTGACAATTTAACAAATGCGAAAATTTTACAAATTTCACATTTCATTTTCCATTCGATGTAGGGTAGTGGAGAAATTACTTTATTATGCAAAATATGGCGAAAAGTTAAAGGCCATATTCGGCTGGTTTTCCCTTTTAAATGCTGATGTCCTTGAACAGTTTTGCAAGGGGAGGGGAGGGGAGAGAAATCATACACAAATGTTTTTGACTGACATTCTAAGAAAATCACTATGAAATTACAAACACACACACAACGAAGTATTTGAGTACTCTTTCGAATGAAGGACCTGTTAAGAAGGACCCTTGGGACCATCAATCAAAATTAAAAGAACATGAGATTAAAACCGTTTAAAGTCCCAGCATTCCCGAACATTTGCTGGTTGTGGATGCTGGTTATCGAGGACCTTAAGAGCTACAGAATTTATTAGCTTATATACGCCAATGTGTCAATAACTATAACGACGAATGTCATGAATGAATGGGAATGTGATTGTGAATGCGAATGTGTTGGACTTGTCTAAGCTCCAAAGGAATATTAATAGAAAATATGAAAGGCATCACAAAGCAACGTGGTCGTTTTGAGCCTTAAGGACTTTTGGCGAAATACCTTTTTCAACCATTTTTTTATTTTTGTTTTTCACTGGCTTGCTTGGTTTTGGGCCATATTGTGTGGCTGGTGGTTGGCGGGTGGATACTAAGACCCGTATCATTTACAATTTGTTTTGAAGACCTTTCATAGGAAGAATATATTTTTATGCTTGAGCTTGTGTGGATGGCTATCCTGTCTACGGTTATGACATGCACTTGGGGTAAACGATGCTTGTTCACGAGAGAGAGAGAGAGAGCTGGGAAGGGCTAGCGTAAGCTCCTGCCATGAGGTGAGTTTGTGTGATATTCCCAAAGGTATATTTTCTCAGAGCCAACTTTTATCCAAGTAAGCAAAAAAAGTAACATTTCCCCCCCCTTCCATTCCAGTAGGAATGTGTGTGTGTGTGCTGGCTGAATCTTAAAAGTCAACTTTCGGCTGCCACCACCATAGTTTTGCACAAACACTCGCTTCAATTGTTTTTGCTTTGGCCCAAAGCTGGGCAAGATGGTCTTATGCTCCGGGTTTTATACTCAAATGATTTGACATCATTTTACGAGAGGTAATTTGACACTTTTTATGCTGGCAAAAGTTAACACGCACACAGCCACCCTCCTGCTCCAAACACCCCTTCAAAATCAATTGGCTGGGAGGAGGAGAAGGAGAGAGTAAACCTCACAACGCCAGGCGATGATAGCAAAGCAAGGAGCAGTAATTTTAGTTTATTATGCGCACAAATCAAATTATAGACACTTTCACATTGACCTTTGCAGTAAAGCAAAGAAAACATAAACTCTTCCTTCCTTCCATCCTGCTCGCCACTCCTCTGTCCTTGTTTTGTTTCGCTTTTATTTTGGCCAAGTTGTCTCGCAAAATATGGTTATTACTTTAAAGGTCGGGAGAGTTGGAAACAGAAAAAAAAACAAAATCAAACGACATAGCTCAAAACGCATAACAGGTAACAGCTGTGCATATTAATGCCTTAGTGGCCCTGTGAATAAAGAGAGAGTTGGGGGGAACCCTCCAAGTTTGCTCCGTAGAGGCAAAAATCTCATTAGAAATTTAAATAAGTTATATTTGTTCTAAATCGACAATCGAAAAGTATAAGCCAGAGATGAGGAGTAGGAGTATCATCAATGGGTCTTTTTCAAGTATTTACGACCGCCACTATTTATGCATTATAAAAAACAAAAAAAGAAAATAACGACACAAAATTCGCATAATTTTATGGAATTATATTAAACAGATGTTGTTAAGCCAAGTATGTCTCCAGCGGCCTACTTGCTTAAGCAGCCAGAGCAAAGGTGATGGCAAGGATTGCCAAGAAGGGAAAACCAATAACTTGCAGTTAGGAAGAGAAAACACAGGATTAAGCACCTGTTCCAGGGGAAATTTTTATGCCTGTGGAATTTAACCAGGGACATATTAAGAATGATGGAACTAGAAGTTTAGAAAGATTGAAAGTAAGTTTTCAACTCGTGTGTGTAGTTAGGATAATGATGTAGCTGATGGGCAAGAATTGTCAAGAAAGACAATAGTTTCCATCCATAACTATCGTTTAGAAACAAAAGAGAAACACAGGTCATACTATAGAATTTAAGGTATGTGGAAACTAAACAGAGACATACCAAGAGTGATAGGCGCAGAGGCCGTCACGGTTTCATACAACGAGTGGCCAAAACTAGAAGGAATTATCGTAGAAATTTGGTATATGCTTATATAGCAACTAAATATGATTATATATGAAATTTCGGAAAAAATTGGAGACAGTTAACACACAATATATGAGTCATTCCATGCCAAACAGGCCAACAAAAATTTCATATAGCTCCGATTTTTCCGAAAATTTCAGAAAATATTCTTCGTTAAAAAAGATTTTACACGCGTCTTAGGCAAAAAATCTTAAAATTTTCTTTGCAGTGTTATAAACATTGCAATTTCCACAAAAAAATTTCAAAATTCTATTGACGAGTATGTATTAAAATCCTTGTAAAGGATGATTTTTTAGCTATTATCTTTTTGGCAACACTGGCAGACGCACGTTTCGTGTTTTGTTTCACTGTCAAACATCTTCAGTTTGGTCTATAATTTAACCATGAATCGTCTTACAAACGAACAACGCTTGAAAATTATTGAATTTTATTATCAAAATGCGTGCTCTGTTAAGAAAGTTCATCGCTCATTCATTTTTCATTTCATTTTTGGCTCAATGGGTACGTAAATAGGCAGAATTGTCGATTTTGGAGTGAATATCAGCCAGAAGCATTGCAAGAGCTACCAATGCATCCAGAAAAGATCACAGTTTGGTGCCGTTTATGGGCTGGTGGCATCATTGGACCGTACTTCTTCCAAGATGATGCGAATCGTAACGTAACTGTGAATGGTGAGCGCTACCGTGAGATGATATCCAACTTTTTTTTTTGCCCAAAATGCAAGA
Source organism: Polietes domitor (assembly GCA_947397865.1). Lineage (NCBI taxonomy): Eukaryota > Metazoa > Arthropoda > Insecta > Diptera > Muscidae > Polietes > Polietes domitor. Next base: position 179,758,113 of record OX377619.1, read on the forward strand.
GCTTGACTTGCATGACATGTGGTTTCAACAAGACGGTGCCACATGCCACACAGCACGCGCAACAATGGACTTATTGAGAGGCGAGTTCGGTGAACATTTTATTTCACGTTCGGGACCGGTCAATTGGCCGCCTAGATCGTCTGATTTAACGCATGTCTATACAGACAAGCCCGCTTCAATTGACGCATTGGAAGACAACATTGAAGCATTTATTCGTGAGATATCGGCCGAAATGTTGGAAGGAGTATGCCAAAATTGGACTAAGCGGATGGACCATTTGAGGCGCAGTCAAGGTCAACATTTGCATGAAATAATCTTCAAACATTAAATTATATCGACCGTACTATCGATTCAAATAAAGATTTCATGCATTTTTCTGAATTTGATGTGTATTTTTTTGGAAAAACTTTCCTATAGCTTTTAAAAAATCACCATTTACAATCAACTGTAGCACCCGCTATCTACCAATATTTATGACATTTAAGCTTTTTTGAAAATATAAATAAAAGAATATTTATTTTTTGAATTGACTTGAAGTATTATATCAATACATATAATGTAAACGTATTAGCCTTATAAGCGTGGTTTGAAATAATATAAAAATTATATTTATTTATAATTTGTTTCCAATATTTGTATTTGGATTAGATATATTAACCTTCGCAAAACCCACCCGGGTGAGATTTCAAATTTTCAAGCATTCATAACACAACGAGGTACTAATCTAGAATAGATTTTATATATTTTTATTTTAATACCCTCCACCTCCAGGATGGGGGTATATTCACTTTGTCATTCCGTTTGTAACACCTTGAAATATTCTTCGGAGACCCCATAAAGTATATATATTCTGGGTCGTGGTAAAATTCTAAGACGATATAGTCATGTCCGACTGTTTGTTGAAAGCACGATAGCGGCCGAACGAAGTGAGCTAGGAGGTTCAAATTGTTCCTAAATGTGTCTTATGGTTGTAGATCGGTTGGGATTGAGAGTGGACGAAATCGGCCCAGAGGGAAAAATTTTTCCCTCACAAGGACTGAAAATACCCCTAATATTTAGAGTATTTCAGCATGTTTTTTGAACATATTAGCTTGTATTTAGTTGATATTTGCAATACCGCATTCCCTCTATAGCATAAAAGGGCACCATAGAGTGAATTTTATTTGTAGGGGGCGAAATGGGACAAAAAGGGATAAAAATGGTACCTATCAAACGACAACAGATAAAAACACGAAATTTGGCGTGTACATTTCTCTAAAAGAGTAGATACATAATATAAAAGTATTATTTCTAAATTCGTACTTTTAAGGGGCCAAATGGGGTTAAAGGGATAAAAATAGTACCAACCTAACGACTGCACCTAGAATAATGAAATTCGATATATACATTCCTCTGATTGCGTAGCCACGTAAAATAAAAGAACTTTCCAAAATTCGTACTTTTTGGGGTTCAAATGGAAAAAGGGGATAAAAATAGTACCTACCAAATGACAGCAGCTAGAATCATGAAATTCGGAGTATACATTCCTCTGACTGCGTAGACACGAAAAATAAAACGTTTTTTTCCAAATTCGTACTTTCAAGGGATACAACGGCTACAGGGGATAAAAATAGTACCAACTAAACGAATACAGCTAGAATGATGAAATTCGGTGTGTACATCCCTCTAATTATGTAGATGCGTAATATAAACAGATTTTAGATAGTCGTACTCTTAAAGGGGCAAAATTGGAAAAAGGGGATAAAAATGGTACCAACAAAATGGCCGCTGATAGAATCATGGAATTCGGGGTATACATTCCTCTGACTGCATAGCCACGTAAAATATTTTTTCCAAGTTCGTACTTTATTTTGTTGCTTTTACGACAAAAAATGGTAGAATCATGAAGTTGTCTTATACTGCGTAAGTGAGAGATAAGATATTTTCAAAATTTATACTTTTGAAAATAAAATAGGATGGAAATACAACCAACCAAACGACTGTAGCTGAAAGTACACTACACTACAATCCCCCACTATTTAGGGTATTTATGATTGCTCCCTTATATTTACTTTATGAATTGAAGTATTATATCCATTATATGTATAGTATACAAATATTGGTAGCCTTGGCTTATTAATTAAACTTCTGATTTTCATACATTTGAAATTTGTTGCGGACATTCCTCTTGCAGCTTGGAAGCACCACAAAGAAAATAAAAGTTTTAGCGGGCGAAATGGGACAAAAAAGAGATAAAATATGGTACCAATGGATACGACAACAGCTAGAATCATGAAATTCGGTGTGTACATCCCTCCAATTGCATAGACACGTAAAATAGAGGGATTTTTCGAAATTCGTACTTTTAAGGGATATAATTGAAAAAGAGGGATAAAATGGGACCTACCAAACCGCTGAAGTTGAAATCATGAAATTCGGTGTATACATTCTGACTATGAGGACTCGAAAAAGGGTTTTTTCGAAATTTGTACATTTGGGTGGAGAATGGGGATATCTTTAAAATTTATACTTTTCTTATCACTTTGTCTGTATCTGGAAATGCTTCTTTCTAATGGCGACTGACAATCGCCTAATATTTAGGCATGTTCACTTTCACAATTACAGCATTGTATTTAATTATAGTAGTAGGTTTTAAACAGTCCGCATAAGTATACATTATAGTTTGAAATACTTACTTCTATGTCGACATTATTTAATCTGCTGGTAATACTGTGGAATGCACTCCGTGGTGGAGGGTATATAAGATTCGGCCCGGCCGAACTTAACGCCTTCTTACTTGTTTTTATATCTAGAAGTTCTATATTCATAAACATTAGTTCACAGTAACCCCTTTTTTCTGATTATAGCTTCTGCGTGACGCATAACCGGATATGATCGGCCGTATGACCGTACAATTATTAAAGGTACCATCGACGAAAATTGAAATTTTAGTAAAAATATATGCATAAATTAAAAATAAATTAAAAATTTTATGTCATTTTCCTATGCAAAAATTTTGAATAAATATAAAGTTCAACTAAGAAAATAGGTCTTAAAACACCTTGAACAATGAAGATTAATCTATAAAAAAACCGCTTCAATAGAAGTATTGGTCAGCAAGACAACATTTTAGATCATAACAATCTGCAAAATTCTGTTTGAAATCAACTTCTACGTAATTTACTTGAACTCAAATATTATCGAGAATTGTGTCCTATTTTTCGTAAATTAACATGATTACATTTACATTTTCCTTTCGTCATGTCATATTATAATATTTTTTATGACAATTTTATATTTGTTCGAACCAAATTTCCATAAACAACGCTTTTTCATTATAATGACCATTATTTATATATTATTTATTGTTTTTGTTTTTACTTTAATGTTGTACGTGTGAATGTTGTTGTTGTTTACTTACTTGCAGGTGCCGCCATTCTGGCAAATGTTCGTGTGAGGATCTTCACAGAGAGGACCACGGCCACAGTCCTGGCCACTGAAGCCGGGGAAACAGGAACAATAATACGAACTGCAACGACAAGAGCAGAGGAGACAAAACAAATGATAAGCGATTTGCATGAAATTAGGAAAAATTGCTGGGCATAAATAGACGACAACGGCCGTAAATTTCATTAAAAATACATCAATTCAAATTTTTCAAAACGTTTTACCTCAAACAAGGAAAAAAAAAACAAAACAAACAATTATAAATGAACGAAGCGAACGCAGAACGCGAACCTTGAACTTATTACGCTAAATTAACGTTAATGATAGGCGGCGAGGTGAATACACAAACGAGCGAAGGCACGAACGAAACTGGACGGACACAAGGACGGACGGACGAACGGAGGAGGAAGTCAAGTCAGGCAGAAGTAAATGTTGGCAGCCAACATCTATCTCCTGCCACAATTAGCAGACATTTATCTCGGCAGCAGCAGCAGCTTCTTTGCCTCAACCTCATCCTCGAGTTCATCGTCGTTGTTGTCTTTGGTTTTTTTCTTGTTGTTGTTTTTAATAAAAACGAAAAGAAAATTGTCAAGCTCAAGAATTTTATGCCGATTAATGATAATTACTTTTAACACCTGACAGGAGGAGTCGAGTCCTTGCACTCACATCACGTCAACACACTCTCACTCAAACACACATACACTCACGCACACTTGCCTCACTTTTAAAGACAAGCAAGAAAGTAAAGCTTCTTACAGCCAGTTCATGGCTGGAGTGAAAGGAATCATGACAAAAGTTGACACTCTCTTACTAAAACCACAAGACAATGCCACCACCACCACCACCACCAACATCTCCACACCTCGCTGAGGCATCACAGCTAACCTTGAGCTGACACATTCCCAGGCATACTAATGCCGTCAAGGCAGGAGGATGAAATGGGGTGGCGGCTGCAGGAGGCAAATACACAAAATTGATAAATGTTAAGTGTAACAAGACCAACCACGCTGCGAAGCAGATAAAAAGTGACTTTATTAAATAAGTGTTTAATAAGTAAAAGGATATTAATCGAATTAAAGAGGGCGCATAACGACGAACACCAAAGTGGTATTAGTAGAGGTTTAATGAAAATGTAATCCTTTGAAAGTGACAGTGAAAGGCAAGTGCAAAAGGATTGGTGTCCACCTACTTTTATAACGAACACCCAGGGAGACAGTAGTCCTTCTCTCTCTCCCCATTTAAGCCCTTTTGTGTGTGCGTTGTGTAGCAGAGATATTTTCTTCTTAAAAAAATGCCTTATCACACGAACTCCATTTAACATTCGTGACATTTAAAGCCTACGGTGATGTGCTGTCCTGCCCGTAGCCCATAGACAAATGTCAAAAAATTTTGTCTCGTCTAGTCTCAGGTTTCTGCAGGGCACTACATGACCTCGAACAGACTTATCATAGTCTAACAAGGTATTGTGTTTAAAATGGCAACATTTTAAATCATCAAAAATCAGAGTATTGGTTGTTATATTAAATTCGTGATGTTTCATGGGTACCATGGGTGGTATGATTGATATTAATTAAAAGTTACTTAGTTAAAATAACCCAAAACTCGAAAACTATCAGACCGATTTTTAATTTTGTTACATCCAAAGAAAGTAAACATTCCAAACTACCCTTTAATGGTACATAACATAGGCCATTCCATTATAAATTCCGCAATTTATCACTATAAATTATTAAATCGAGAAATATAGGTGGCATTATTGATGTTAGTTAAATGATTTCTTTGCAAAATCCAGAGCAAATCTGGAAAATTATGAAGAGGACATTGCAAAATTTTAAATCTAAGGAAAGCTTATCGACTTACAGGATAAATATAAACATAAAGTATTACGATGAGTTATCACTGGTATATATAACAAATGTCCCACGTTTATCTAGGGCACTATATGGCCTCCAAAATATTTATCATAGACATATACTAGCACGATAGTGTTTAAAATTACACCCACAGAACTAAAATCAGAGTATTGGTTGGTCAAGTTTCATGGGTACCATGGGTGGTATGATTGATATTAATTAAAAGTTACTTGGTTAAAATGTTGGGTTATTCGAAAAATATTTGACTTATTTTTAATTTTGTTACATCCAAAGAAAGTAAACATTCCAAACTACCCTTTAATGGTACATAACATAGGTCATTTCATTATAAATTCCGCAACTTATTATTAAATCGAGAAATATAGAAGGCATGATTGATGTTAGTTACATGGTTTCTATAAAAAATCCTGACCAAATCAGTAAAATATGAAGAAGACTACAAAACTGTCAATATAAAGAAAGCTTATCGACTTACAGGATCAATATAAACATAAAGATTTACGATGAGTTATCACTGGTATATATAACAAATGTCCCATGTTTATGCAGAACACTACATGGCCTCCAAAATACTTATCATAGACATAGATTAGCACGGTACTGTATTTAAAACCAACATCCACAGAAATAAAATAAGAGTATTGGTTGCTATATTACATTGGTCAAGTTTCATGGGTACCATGGGTGGTATGATTGATATTAATTAAAATGTATTTGGTTCAAATAACCCAAAAATAGAAAAATATCAGACCGATTTTTTAATTTTTTTACATCCAACGAAAGTAAACATTCCAAGCTACCCTTGAGTGGTACTTAACATAGGTCATTCCAACATTAATTCAACAATTTAACAATATAGATTATTAAATCGAGTAATATAGGTGGTATGATTGATATAACTTAAAAGGTTTCCATGCAAAATCCAGATCAAATCTGGTAAAATATGAAGAGAAATACATTTTAAGTTCACGAAAAGTCGACTTTACTGGATAAATACGCTGGACATTGTTTGTTGAGAGCTAAAAGAAATATTCAATTAATAATTTCTTGTTTAAATACCCAAATTGCTACAAATATTTTATTAATATATATTATATCTACAGTTTTATATTGTTCGGTGACTTATAGTGAAATTTGATGTAGAATATTTTTTCCATTCACACCACCCCCCTAAAGTACAGTTTTGTGGCAGAGTTTAGCGCCTATTTGGAAAGAGTACGAAAATAAAAAATAATTTCTTGGTTAAATACCCAAATTTTTACCGATATTTTATTATATATATTATGTCTACAGCTTTCTTGTCTTCGGTGACTTATAGTAAAATTTGATATAGAATATTTTTTTTCATTCACACCAACCCCCTAAAGTGTAGTTTTGTGGTGGTATTTAGCTCCAATTCGAAAAAAGTACGAAAATTAAAAAATTTAAAAAATTATTTCTTCTTCAAATATCCAAATTGCTACAGATATTTTGTTAATATATATTATATCTACAGCTTTATATTGTTCGGTGACTTATAGTGAAATTAAACATAGAATATTTTTTTCATTTACATCATCCCCCTAAAGTGCAGATATAAGGGCGTGTTTAGCACCAATTCGGAAATATTCTTTCATTCACACCAACTCCCTAAAGTGCAGTTTGCTGGAACACTTAAACAGCAATTCCGAAAACCTACGAAATTAACCCAAATATGAATTTTAAGTTTTGACTTATTTCTCACATTTAAGATGAGTTTTGGGTGCTGGTGTATTTACAGACTTATAGTAGAATTTTATGGCAAATATTGTTGTAGAACATTTTGATCCGCTGGGACCCCATTTTAGGTTTTTTTTATCATTTTGCTCAAAAGGGACCCTAAAGACCCCTTCGTTGACGAGCTAGAGGGTTAAAATGATCCACAAAAATATTGCTCGTAGTGTTTAAAGTAATATTGATGAACACAAGCTATACTTAAAATGTACGGATCACAAGATAGCATATGCCGACTTACCAAAAATACCCCTTTATTAAGGATCTAGAGGGTTAAAATGTTCCACAAAAATGTTCCTCCTATTGTTGTAAGTAATATTGCCGAACACATCCAATACCGAAAATGTAAGGATCCCAAGGTTTCCTATGCCGATTCATCATAAGAATGTCTTAGGGGCGTTTTTTGCCCTTTTCCACAAAGGGTACCAAAAAGATACCTATTCTGAGGAGTTAGAGGGTTGAAATAAGAATATGCAAAAATATTGAACCTCCATGTAATAAATGTTATTTTAGTATAAATTATTCACCCAATGTTCGTTTGAAACGCCGTAAATAAATTATTCAATGGGGACCACCATGTGGTATGAGTAATAATAATTATCCAGCGTGACCTTGGAAAATTGACAATAACTCCAAAGCAGAGCTATGGATTTGGATCATTTAAATTTAGTTGGACTACAAACAAAACAATGTTATTTATTTATTACTTATTTTGCTAATATAACTAATATAATCTTATTATAGTCGCATAAATCTAATGATTTTAACCAAAAATAATGGATGTTCAATTGGATTTTTTTTATTATAGTTTAATTGAAGGATGTCTGACTGTACACACAATCGATTACACAATCGATTACACAATCGACTACACTCAAATTACTCCGCATTTTAGGGATTTTAAATTTAAACCCCATAGCAAGTTGCCTGCATTTGGTCATCACTTAAAGGTATACCAAAAACAAATCTATTGATTTACTAACATCCATTCTCTGGTCTTCTTAAATCGTGCCTCCTTCGGCAGACACATATATTAGTCTGCTTATAAACGTTAATTAATATTATCTAATATAAATCATTTAGCCAAACATGCCTTCAGTGATATCACCATAAACAAGTTATTAACTTAAGAACACCCTGAGGTATGAGTAATATTAATTATAAGGTCACCTTGGAAAACGGACCATAACTTTGGAGCAGACATGCGGATTTTTGTGATTTAAATTTAGCTCGATTGCAGAGACAAAAAAGAGCCAGCAACACATGATATTTATATACTAATATAATATTATTAGTTAGGCATAAGACCAAGGACAAATTTCCAATTGTCCTTTTATTTATTATTGTTTCATTGGAGGACGTCTGAGAGCACACACACATACACACAAAAATTGTCTCTGACGATACTGGTATTAGGGAGTAGTGTTTCTTGATTTCAAACGAAACGACAACTTAATTAAGAATATGTCCCATAAATCATGTCCCAAAGTTGGCATCACTATTATATATTATTTTCAGAAATCAGCGGGTGGTATATACGATACTAATTATTATCACAAGCAAAATGGTCAGTTGGGCAAATATAAAGACAGAGGTTTGAATAAGTATAAATGGTTGTAAGTCAATCTGGAAAGAATTGTCATGGGTAAACAGCCTGCAGACTCCAGACAGTAGTAATTAGAATTGTTTGGGTTATGCACGTCAGATTAGAAGATGTATTTAGCTAGTTGATTTTTTTGTTAAATAACCTTCAAATATTAGACGTTGAAGGTCCTTGAAATTTCCTTACAGTCTGACTAGATAATTGTTCTCAAAATAAACCGCAAAGCAATTGATATTGTTGTTTCTATTGTTTGTTGTTGATGTTCGGACAGAATGATTAACATTAATATTAAATAAATAAATAATCTGATAGGTAATAGGTTGAAGGTAGAGGTGAATATTGGTGTTGGCACAAGTTACAAAAGGTCTACAAATAAATTATTGCAAAGGATTTTAATCAAATGCAACAAGAATCAGCGATAAACCAAAAACCAAACTATAAATATCAAAACAAGCCCGGCTATCGACTTCCTAGTCGGTGTAATATCCAATATTTGTTACCCAACTCAATCCCTGGACCCAAAATTAGAATACAAATTTACTTTGTATTGTAATTTTTTACCAAATAAAACTATATCACACTGTTTAACCGCATATTAACCTACTTGCCCAAAGATTGCCCCACTTCTGTGTTTTCAGTTTTAGGTCATTCTTTTCTGACAAAAAGTGCAATATTGCCTTTGGCTGAAAGTAAACATATAAAACGAATACTTTCTCGGTAAAATACAATGATTTCAAAATATTTCCCACAAATACAATAACATTTTTTGCTCAGAAACAAAACAAGGCCCCCAAGACAGTTGGTACTATGTGTGGTATAAGTAATATTAATTAACGGGCACCTTTAATAAACTAATCATAACTATTGTAATAGGAGTCGGATTTAGAAATTTTAAATTCAAATAGAAAAGTAAGAAAGATAACAGCGATTGTGATCATATACAAGGTCACAAGCTGCTAGGGAAGTTGTCAATCCTTAGCTGAAATTGAATTAATAATAATTTAAACATTTATAGTACAAGTCACAAAAATATCTGTGATGGAAAATAACGAGGCTTCTCTCAATCTTCTGATTTTTTTTTTTCTTAAAATAGGCCTTGCTTTCTTCGCTAGGATCCTAATTATTATAATATATTGTCACCTTATCTGTTTTGTTATCTAATTCGAAAGTAAAAATTCGAATAATAAAAAATCATGATTTTTTTGTGTCTACAAAGTGGGCCATAACTGCTATATTTATCCATAGATATTTTACATATAGACTTCGTTTACTACTTTAGAAGGCTGGTTCTTAGAAAATAAAATCATGTAATTTTCTCGTGCCAATGTCTTTAATTTTTAGGAGACTGTTCCTGAACCACTGTTTCTATGTGAACCATTAACTCAACATATAAGGGGACTTATACATCTGAAAAAGGACTTATAATTCTAAAATGACAGTAAAAATGGTAAAGGTACCGTCGGTGACATTTCGAATTTTGGCAAAAAATTAAAAAAGTTTTCATAATTTTTATACCCTCCACCTCCAGGATGGGGGTATATTCACTTTGTCATTCCGTTTGTAACACCTTGAAATATTCCACGGAGACCCCATAAAGTATATATATTCGGTATCCTGGAAAAATTTTAAGACGATTTAGCCATGTCCGACTGTCTGTCTGTCTGTTGAAAGCACGATAGAGGCCGAACGAAATGAGCTAGGAGGTTCGAATTATGGTTGCAGATAGGTTGGGACTGAAACCGGGCAAAATCGGCCCAGAGGGAAAAATTGTTCACTAACAAGGACTGAAAATATCCCTAATATTTAGACTATTTAAGCAACTTTTTTGAAAATTTCCAATTTTATACACTTAAAATTTGTTTCGTACCTTCCTCCAGTAACGTGTAATCACAAAAAGTACATAAAAAGTTTTAGAGGATTAAATGGGACAAAAGGGATAAAAATAGTACCTTTGATACGACAATAGCTAGAAACATGAAATTCGGTGTGTACGTTCCTATAATTACGTAGACAAGTAAAATATAGAGATTTTTTGAAATTTGTACTTTTAAGGGGTACAATTGGTAAAGGGGGATAAAAATGGTACCAACCAAACCGCTGAAGATAAAATCACGAAAATCGGTGTATGTATTTATCTGACTGTGTAGACGTGAAACATAAAGGATTTGTTCGAAAATTGTACTTTTAGGCGGAAAATGGGGCGAAAGGGATAACAATTGTACCAATTAAACGGTTGCAGTTAGAATAGTGAAATTCGGTGTGTTTATTGCTGAGACTGTGTAGACACGAAAAATAAAGATATCTTTCGATATTTGTATTATTAGGATAAAAACGGGATAAAATTGGTACCACTCAAGCGGCTGTAGCTAGAATAATGAAATTCAGTGATTATACTCGTCAGTCTTCGTAGACACGCACAATATGAGTATTTCTCCCAAATCGTACTTTAAGGTCACCATTTAAACTTACTTCACTTCTTTGTAAAGTCGACAGGCGGTAATCCACCGGAATAATCTATGGAATGCACTCCGTGGTAGAGCGTAACAATTTTTTATTTAAATCCGCCCACAGCCACACCCACCTCCCAGGCAAGATAAAATTAAAAAACGTCTTAAATCTCTTATTTTAACATAAATGTTTATACAAATCATTACCAGTGATTTCATTTGAGTCCACAATTAAATGAAAGTTATCAGTACCACGACCACGATTAAATAAAAATTTTAGTTTTTAAGATTTGCGAAACTTTCGATCAAAAGTATTTTATTTTTAATCGATGACAAACGGCTATTATAACTTTATAAATAACTAAAGATTATTATCGGTCCAATAGTTGCATGCGCTCACATGCCATAAAACCCTACATCCCTAAAGTATGCTTTGAATAAATTTTCCCAAATACATTAACAGATAACAACGAGGAAAGTATTGCTTCATTTTTGACGTAGAAGGTTTAAATCGATGTTCTCAGCTATAAGCAGAATATTCTTTTTAAAATGAATAAATAAGGCAATTTGTAGACGCCGAATATATTTTTATACTGTAGAAAATTAACAATACTAAAAAATAACACCTCAAAGAGCTCATATTTACTACGAACTAAACGAAATTTCAATACTATTTTAGCATTTTTCAACATTAAATACATTTACAGATATATTTAGCCAAAATATATTTTAGAATATGCAATGAACATTCCTATCTTTGCAAAATTCACTCAATAAAGTCATGATTAGTGCGCTTGAGTTTTTGTCGCTGAAAGTACACTGTGCGTCGTTGTATAGGTCCATTAGTTATCTAAAAAAAAAAAAAAAAAAACAAAATTATCTATTTTGAAATCATATTTCTCTAAATAAACCTTAACTCTGAAATTTTGTAGTGATGTTTTATATGGAAAATACAAAATGTTGGAATATAGATGAAAACCAAAGATGAAATGAAAAATTAAGAAAAATATCTATAAAGTTTCGTATATAATTCCAATATCACTTTTTTGGAATTAATTCTGTAAATTTTGAATGAATAAAATATAAATGTATTGTCAACATTTCTCATGTGTAGACTTTTTAAACGATTGTTCTACCGGGTTTCGACCGTTCAAAATTGGTAAAATTGTGAAATGATTTTTTGAATGCCTGCATAATGAATGCATACAAAATATAGGGTCCACAAAATAACTTTTTTTGAAAATGCTATAAAAAAACTACTGGATATTTTCTCAAATTTCATTTTTATTTGAAAGTACATATCTTCCGGTTAATAATGGAAAATAATTTCATTCAAATGGCTGCTGAGAGCACCCCACAAATAATAGTCCAACTTTACTACCCTTTACTGCATTTTTTATATTTTAAACAGAATGTGGCATGTGGTCTACGGAATTCCTCGGTAGGTCTTCTCCACACTTGACAGTTTTCAATACAAAAATATTTGCCAAAATTCTCAAAAGGCAGATAGATCAACGATTATAAAATATTTATTTCTTTTTTAACTCCATATGCTGACTTCCTACTCAAAGAAAAATATCACATTTCTCTTTGGGAATTTAGGTATTTTTTTGGAAAAAAATAATAAACTTGTTACTTTTGAATATATATTTTTTCATATAATTACAAATTTTAATTCTGAAATTTCAATTCCCAAAGAAATTTAAAAGAATATTCGTTTATCGGCGAAACTCTTTCTCTTGTACCTACTCAGAAATTTTTAATAAATAATTTATTTTTTAATTACCCAAATTGGTACTGATATTTATATAAAGAGTGATTTTTTTGAGGTTAGGATTTTCATGCATTAGTATTTGACAGATCACGTGGGATTTCAGACATGGTGTCAAAGAGAAAGATGCTCAGTATGCTTTGACATTTCATCATGAATCGTCTTACAAACGAACAACGCTTGCAAATTATTGAATTTTATTATCAAAATGCGTGCTCTGTTAAGAAAGTTCATTGCGCGCTTCCATTTTATGGTCAGTTTAATCGACCCACTGAAGCGGCTATTCGGGCTATTGTGACTAAATTTCGCACCAAATTTACATTGTTGGACATTAAACCACCAACACGCTTACGTAGAGTGCGAACTGAAGAAAATATCGCAGCTGTATCGGCCAATGTTAATGATGACCACCAATTTTCGATTCGTCGCCGTTCGCACCAATTGGGTCTCTGTTACTAAAAAACGTGGAAATGCCAAAATTGGACTAAGCGGATGGACCACCTAAGACGCAGCCGCGGTCAACATTTAAATGAAATTATCTTCAAAAAGTAAATGTCATGGACCAATCTAACGTTTCAAATAAAGAACCGTGAGATTTTGCAAATTTTATGCGTTTTTTTTAAAAAAAAAGTTATCAAGCTCTTAAAAAATCATATATCTACAGCTTTCATTGGTACGGAGACTTATAGTGAAATTTGACTTAGAATATTTTTTCCATTCACATCAACTCCCTAAAATTCAGTTTTATGGGACAGTTTACCATTCATACGGAAAAAGTCGAAATTAATTTTAATTAATTAATTTCTGATATTTAAGTTGAGTTTTGAGATTTGGTGTATTCACACACTTATAGTAGAATTTTATGGCAAATATTTTTGTAGAACATTTTGACCCGTTTAACACCCGCTTTTGGGGTGTTTTTTACCCTTTTGCACAAAAGAGACCAAAAATAACCCCTTTAATGTGACGCTAGAGGGCTAAAATGTTCCACGAAAATATTCGTCATAGTGTTTTAAGTAATATTGCTGAACATATCCTATGCTTAAAATGTAAGGATCACAAGGTTGCTTATGCCGATTCATCACAGGAATGTGCAAAAGGGGGGAAATATTGACCACATTTATAATAACCTCCTGACGTAAACATTCAAAACGCCGATACGCGTATATTCCTTATAGAATAATTTATGATGCTCTGCAGGAAGATTGTTTGATTTTTTTTCTTTTAGAAAACTTTGTAGCCTCAAGCTATAGCTAACTTATCCCCTCTATCAGAATCCGTTGTCGTACCTCGTCATTTTTTATGTTCCACGGTGTTATTAAAGCTTGTTTTGTGTCCTTTCTAAAATGCGAAAACATTTTGTATTTGTCGTGTTTGTTAGGCCACAATTGCCATTAATTGACATGTCAATTATTGTCCGATTTTTTTCTTTAAACAGATATTTTGGGCCCCAAATTCTTATTGATAATATTTTGAGAATTTCTTTTATTCCTGCCCAAATTTCTATTATATAATTTTGGGATTGTTTTTGCTTCCTCACAATACTTCATACATGTGGTGGTGTTATCTCTTGTGATTTATTCGGAAAACAACCACAACTACCAACCACCAACACCTCCACCACTTCCATAACCACCAAACTTTTTGTTAATAAAATACAACTTTTCCCAGGGTTATGAATTATGAGCAGTTTGTTTTCGCAATAAAAATGAGTTAAGGATTTTATGGACATTTATTTAAGTGTTGTTTGGTGTTTGTATATTTGTATAATTGTGTGCGAGCGTGTGCCGTTTTTTTGTTCTCACCTTTCTGTGGGATATTTATGGGGTTTTCATCATATTTTTGCAGAAATTTTGTTTTTGTGCTGCTATAAAAATCCAGCAAACAAATGTTTTAAACAGCAAAAATAACGCGCCAACAAAAAAAGGATGCAACAAAATTAATTGTTGTGCGTGTTGCGGTTGTCATATCCGCCGCAAACAACAGTAACCCAACCCGACCAACGAGCAAACAAATTTCAGGGAGGGACGAAGAGGCTGACCAAACAGTCACAGCCACAGTCACATCAACAGAAATTCCCGTATTTTGCATAATTATTTTTTAAATATTCCCATTAAATTTACATATTGCTCAGCTCAGGGTATTTTGTTGATGTCGCACACACACTCACACACTTTGTTTTCGCTACATTATATTTAATTTCTTCTCTCTCTTTGATCGCATAATTTTATTACATCAACAAAGTTAACGACAGTAACCAAGCACACACACTATTTCCGCGGTGGTCGTAGAAGAGTGAGTGAGAGGCATAGAGAGCGGGAGAGAGTTTAAATTGTCAACAGCAGACCAAGAAAAAAATCAACAAAAACAAAACTGTTAAAAAGTAATTGCCAATCACACCCGAACGCACAACACAGGCAAGCATACCTCATGGAGTAAGAGAGGGAGAGAGAGAGTAACACACTACTGTGGTGGGAGTTAAAGAAATATGCTTTCGTACAAAATAAAAGACATAAATTACCAACGAACAAACTATCGTTTTTGTATCGGTATTTACTAGTCTCACAGATTGGGTGACTGGGAGGGGAGTATGTTCGTCTATACACACAAACACAGCATATTTGTATGAGTGATGTTGATTTTATGTTTTCCCTTCATTTCGATTCAAATCGATATTTGTCATACGCAGTGCGGTCCATAATTTATTATCGCCACAGGCCTCATATCGATCAGTTTGTATGTTGTATGACTGACTATAATTGAAGAGTAATACTTTTGTGACAGTTTTGCGATTAAGTTGAATATGTTTAATTTGTTTCGTTGATTGAGTTGAGTTAATGGGGGGAGGGGGGTAGCAAGGAAAATTGAGTGAGGAAGCACAACAAATCACATATGAGTGGTTATATGTTAACAATTATGTGTTTTCTCGATGATTTTGATGTACTTTTCTATATCGCGAATAAAGCTGCTTATTCCGATTTTTAAATAATCGGAAATTGTAGACATTAGGGAGGATCGAAAATGAAGTATTTGTGTCATAAAAAAATGTGATATGAAATACAAATAATATTTTTATTTTGTATTATAATTTCAAGCATATTTCTTGTAAATTTACAGAAAATTGTCAAATCTTAAAAAATATGTTTTTCTTAATTTTTAAATATGTACTTTTCTATAAGGCTCATTTTAGATTTTCAAAAAATAGAAATTGTAGACGATAGGGTGGATCGAAAACATTTTATTTTTTTTGTCTAAGGTAGTTTAAAAAAAATTAACTTGTTTTTGTTACGAGCTATAAATAATATTTTACTTCTTGTAAATTTACAGAAAATTGTTAAATCTTAAAAAATATTTTTCTAAATTTAAAAATATATAGTTTTCTATAAGGCGAATAATGTAATGTAATAATGTACGTTTCCCGATTTTCAAAAAAAAAAAAAAACTGTAGACACTAGGGTGGATCGAAAATAAAGTATTTCTGTCATAAGGTAATTTAAAAACTTAACTTAACCTGTTTGTGGTATGAGATACAAATATTTTTTCTATTTTTTTTCTTCCAGTTTTACAGAAAATTGCCAAATCTTAAAAAATATTTTTTCATTTTTAAATATGTACTTTTATGTAAGAATAATAAAGATGCATTTCGGGATTTCAAAAAAATTGGACACTATGGTGGATCAAAAATAAAGTATTTTTTCAAAAGGCAATTTAAAAAAAATTAACTTCAATTAATTTCAAACAAATTTCGTGTAGTTTTACAGAAAATTGATTTTTTTTCTTATTTATTTGTTATCTACTTTATAAAAAAATATACCTTCGATTTTTTTAAATAAATTTTATTAATTGGATTGAAAATAAGTATTTTGTCATAAGGCAATTGTAAACTTTTGTAATCTGTTTGTGGTATGAAATAAAAACATATTTTTGTTCCAAATTCAAGCAAATTCTTTTCTAATTTTACAGAAAATTGTCAAATCTTATAAAATATATATATATATATATATATATATTTAATTTTAATCTTATTTATTTTAAAAAACAAAATATTCATATTCGATATTTGTAAAATAAACTTTATTAATTGTATTTAAAATAAAATATTTTTCATAAGGTAATTTTTTGAAAAAAAAAATTATTTTTTTTTTGTGGTCAAATATTATTTTTTCTTCTAATTTCAAGAAAATTTCTTCTAGTTTTACAGAAAATTGTCAAATCTTAAAAAACATATTTTTAAAAATGTTTTTTCTTATTTATTTTATAAACAAGAAAAAATACATCTTCGTTCGTTTGTGAGAATCAATTCCTTATAGAGGCCGGGATTGATGTTGAAAAGTCGCTGCGAAGCCACTTGAAAAGACTTTTGACATGGTCGAAGTCACGATCGTGATAGTCTGTAGCCAAGTAATAAATGTCACCATGCCATTTGTAAATAAATTTACATTCTATTAAATATAGATGCAAAATGATCTTGAGCCGGGAAAATATCCCAGTTCAATCAAATATTGATTATAGACCAAAAAATACACACAAAAAAACGAAAAAAAAATAATTTTGTTAATAGTGTCCCGCTGTCTCTTCTTCCAGTTTTACAGAAAAATGACAAATATTACAAAAAAATATTTTTGATTTTTTTCTGATTTATTTGTTTATAAACAAAAAATATACTTCCGATTTTTTAAATAAATATTAGTAATAGGTCGCGATTTCAAAAATAAGTAATTATTGACACTGGGGTGGATTGTAATTTTAACTATTTTGTAGTATTAGATACAAATATTTTTGTTTTAATTTCAACCAAATTTATCCAATCTTAAAAACTATATTTTTTATTTTTTTTCTAATAATATAATCTTATAAACAAAAAGAATATACCTTCGATTTTTGTAACATAAATTTTAATTATAGTGCCAGTACGACGCTCCAATATATTTTATTAATAGTTAATAGTGCCCCGATTTTCAAAAATAAGATATAGTTGACATAAGGTGGATAGTGATTAAAAAAATATTTTTTTGTGGTATGAGATACAAATATATTTTCCAATTTCAAGCAAATTTCCTGTAGTTTTGCGAAAAATTGTCGAAGCTTTTAAAAATATATTTATTTCAAATTTTCTTATTTATTTTTTAAATTGTTTTAGAAACAATAAATACACATAAAGCATGTCCTGATTTTCAAATAAGTGGAATTGTGGTCATTAGGTTAGATCAAAAATAAAGTATTTTTGACCTTTATAATTTGAATAAAATTTCTGTAATTAATTACAGAAAAAAAATGATTTTTAATTTTCTTCTTATTTACTTTTTTATTTGTTTTAAATGTACTTTCGATTTTTTTAAATGAATTTTCTTAATAGTTAATAGAGATGCGATTTTCGAAAATAGGAATTTTTTTGACACTAGAGTGGATCGTAATTTTAAAGAAATTGTTACTTGTTTGCGGTATGAGATACAAATATTATTTTTTCTTCTAATTTCAAGCAAATTTCTTCAAGTTTTATAGAAAATTATCAACTATTAAAAACCATATATTTTTTCTTATTTATTTATTTTATAGACAAGAAAAAACTTATATATATATCTTCGATTTCTGTTAAATAAATTGTATAATTGAATAAAGTATTTTCGGCATGAAGTAATTTTAAAATTTTTTAATAATTTGTTTGTTTATTTAAAGCAATTTTTTGAATTTTACCGAAAATTTTCAATCTTGAAAAAATTAAGTATTTTTTAATTGTTCTCTTATTTAAAAAAAAAAGAAAAAATACACCTTCGTTATTTGTAAAATAAATTTTATTATTATTCTATATATTTCTATTCTATATATTTTTTGTTTTTTAAAAGAAATAAGAGAAAAATAAAAAAGATATTTATATATTTTTGAAGATTTGACAATTTTTTTTAATTCGAAATTTGCTAAAAATTAGAAAACAAATTATAGTTGTTTGTATGTATATTTGTTGTTTTTTGTATGTACTGCGAATTATATATAAAAATATTATTATTATATGCATTGTAAAATAAATTTTATTATTAATACATTATTATTTTTTACATATATTTTTTGTTTTTAAAATAAATAAGAGAAAATTTAAAAAAAAATATTTAAATTTTTTTTAAGATTACACAATTTTCTGTAAAATTCGAAAAAATGCTTGAAATTAGAAAACAATTTATATTCTAAAAAATATTATTTCAAGCGAATTTCTTGTAGTTATACAGAAGTTTGCGAAATCTTTAAAAAATATTTTTTTGTTTAATTTAGGATCGAATTATAACCAACCTAGGATCGTCATTAGGATGGATCGGAAATAAAGTATTTTTGACTTTTATAATTTCAATCAAATTTCTTCTAATTTTACAGAAAAAATACGATTTTTATTTTTTTCTTATTTAATTAATAAACAAGTAGAATGAACTTTCGATTTATTAAATAAATTTTATTAATAGTTAATAGTGATTCGATTTTCAATAAATAATTTATGGCACCTTTTTGCTTCTAATTTCAAACAAATGTCTTCTAGTTTTATGGAAAATTATTATATATAATAATAAAAAATATTTTTTTTTTGTTTTTTTTTTCTTATTTATTTATTTTATAAACAAGAAATATCTTAAATTTTTGTAAAATAAATTTTATAATTGAATCGAAAATATAGTATTTTCGGCATGAAGTAATATTAAAAAATTTAATAATTTTTTTTTTTCTAATTTTAACCAATTTTTTTCAAATTTCACAGAAAATTGATAAATCGTAAAAAATATATGTATTTAATTTTTCTCTTATTTACAAAAAAAAAATACTAATATTATTTATATATTATCATTTTTTACATAAACTGCGAATAATTTTTTGTTTTTTTATAAAAACAAGAGAAAAATATAAAATATTTATACGATCACGATTTCGACCATGTCAAAAGTCTTTTCAAGTGGCTTCGCAGCGACTTTTCATCTCATTGAGTTGCATATGTAAGTATGTGTATATGTATTACCAGCAATACTTCTGCCGTGCCAACGCTCATTTGTTTTAGTTTTTCGAAAAGTCGCTGCGAAGCCATTTGAAAAGACTTTTGACATGGTCGAAATCATGATCGTGGTAGTCTTCAGCCAAGTAATAAATGTCACCATGTCATTTGTAAATAAATTTGCATTCTATTAAATATAGAAGCAAAATGGTCTTGAGCCAGGACAATATCCCAGTTCAAATCAAATATTGATTACAGACCAAAAAAATACAAACGAAAAAATATTTATATATTTTTTTAAGATTTGATTTTTTTTTTTAATTCGAAATTTGCTTGAAATTAGAAAACAATTTATATTTAAAAAATATTATCATAAGCATTGTAAAATAAATTTTATTTATTTGTACATTATTATTTTTTACATATATTTTTTGTTTTTTAAAATAAATAAGAGAAATTTAAAAAAATATATTTATACATTTTTTTTAAGATTTGAAAATTTTCTGTAAAATTCGAAAAAAATTGCTTGAAATTAGAAAAAAAATATATTTAAAACAAATATTATTTCAAGCGAATTTCTTGTAGTTTTACAGAAATCTTTGAAAAATATATTTTTTAATTTATTTCTTTTTTATTTCTCTTTCACAAGCAAAAAATATGACTTCGATTTTTGATAAAAAAAATACTAAAACATTCCAAATTTTCAAAAAATATTATTTTTTAACTTTTTCTTATTTATTTTATAAACAAAAAATATATACCTTCGCTTTTTGTAAAATAAATATTATTAATAGTGCCAGTAAGACGATCCATAAGTTTCATGATGGTGTTCCAGGTATTCACTCTAAAATAATTATACATTTTCCAAATGGAGAACTTTGCCACAGTTTAGCTGGAAACTTTGTCTCACTGCTCCTGTTATTGTTTTTCCAAAGAAGAAAATGTTCTCACTACAGCTGTGGAAATAAAAGTCTAGGATTTGACTTTTTCGTTTTCTACATATAATTACGATACATTCCACTATTTTCCTTTGGAAGAAGTATCATTTTCAGTGAAATCATTTTGCCTTTTTCATTGCTTCTCATTAAAATGCATTTAATAGTTTTCAACTTCCGCTATTCATTTCTTTGGAAAAACGGGAATAACGAAATGTAGAATGAAAATTCATGCCAAAAGTTTTTCGCTTAATTGACAGAAAGTAATTTTCAGTGGATTTTTTTTTTTCACTGATACAAAGCTTTGAATATTGAAAATACACAAAAAACAGGCTCAATAGTCCCTTTGCTGTGAACTGAGCGCGGTTTTAGTTAGTTCTCTAAATTACAAAACCGAAAAAATATAATTGAATAAATTGGATATTTTTGCTGAATATACTGTCATTGATAGAAAATATTTTCCAGGGTGGTTGAGGGTGGAGTAGGTTCAAATGTTGCAACAAAACTTTGTTTAATTAAATTATCAGTTTTTCAATTGTTTGGCGAGTTAAGTGCCTTTATTGTTTCACAATATCCAGCTACTTCAGTTCATGTCGTTTGGGGTGGGGTGGTGTGCGGTGCGGTGGGCTGTGAGTGGCAATTTAATTAAGACGATTAATATCAAGTTTATTGAATATTTGCGCCACCCCCTCCTTCGCAATCACAATAAAATGTCATAAATTTTGCTTACAAAGAGTAAATTTTTTAGCTTTTCGCCAAGGAAAAGTGTGAAAATGACGACAGCAGCTTTTACTTCATAAATCATGAACGGATGTAGGCCAGGCAATTAACTTTTTGTGTGTCACTCGGTGAAAGTTGAGATTATTATACAAAAATCAATTAAAATGTAAATGTGTAAGGAAGACATATATAATTGAGTGTTATAATTTAATATTTGCCATTTTCGGAAATTAAAGTTGGAACCAGGCAATTACTTGTTATATTGAAGATTTCTTCATTGAAAACAACTGGGAAAAACTTAGGAGAGTGTCAAGTAAACTAATGCAAAGTTTTCTGACTGATATTCGGAAATTGAGTTGGACTTCTCATTCGTTTGCGAATTAATAGATGTCACCATTCATAAATAAATTTGCCATTTGTAAATAAATCTGCATTCTATAAAAAATAAATGAAAATGGTCTTGAGCCAGCCAGGACAATATCCCAGTTCAGCTCATATATTTTTTAAAATATATAGGATTTTTAAACATAAAAAATCGAAAAAATATTTTCAATATTAAACAAAATAGTCCTGTTACAGTCCTCAGTTTAAAGCATCGCGCCATTTCATTTAATAATATGAGTTCACTTATGGTTCGCTTTCGGATTTTCCTTCCATTTGTGATACTCTGTTGCCTTCCTTCCAAGACTTGTTTATGACTTTGTGTGTCTCTTCAATTTTGGTCATTTTCCTATCCCAGAACATACCGCTTTTCTGGCTAATATTCAGTAATTCCGTCAGTAACTTTGTCAAATGTCCTAAAAGACCCAGAGCTCATAAAGCTCATTTTCAAAAATTGCTTTTGTCATCGACAAAAGCGACAATTGCTATGCTGCTGTTCTTTTTCGCTCTATTGCTAAACATTAAATGTATGCACTTTGGCTTTTTGTCAAATTTGATGCAGAATAAAAACGTTTTTTGGCTGTCACAGGGTCGGTCGTTCATTTTATTTTTGTCTTTGTCATCTTCAGTTTTTGCATTGTTTTTATAAATATCAGTGTGTGTGTGTGTGATTTTGTCAGCAAAATAGTTTCATTTTTTATTCACTTTAAAGCCTTCAGATAATTTGTTTAAACGAGGTTTGGGAAAGAGTTAAATATTTCACATTGTGGTGTGTCCAACAATGAGGGTTTTTTTGGAAATAATTTGAATAGCATTTTTCTGCTCGGTCAGGCTATTCGAAATGTGGCTGTCATCATCAATGTTGCACACTCAATGTTGAAACTCTGTGTATGGCAGTTGCCACATGGAACATGGATCACACAAATATTCCCAACTATGTCTGTCAGTCAAACTTATATGTGACTATAAGTTAACTAACTTCGTTTCAGACAAAGTTTATGCTTTGCTCTACTGCTTCTCTTTGGGTTTGACAGCATTTTAGTAAAAAACGCAAAATATCAGGAACTCAACCCTCTCCCCCTCACTAAAAAAACAGAACAAAATAGTTGTATAGAATAATATGGTTATTAGATATTTTTAAAAAAATTTCTTGGCATTGCTTTTAGGGGCTATAACGATAAAAATTAAATACAAAATAATATTCTTTTTGTACATAGAAATATTAAGGGTCCATTAAATTAGTTGTAGTACCCATTGACAAGTCCATAAAAAAAGGAAATAAATATGTAAGGGAGTAATTTCATGTGAAGCGGAGAAATGTTTCCAATTATGTACATTTCTATAAGGCGAATGAAGGTACATATTCCTTTAAAAAATTGTATACACTAGAGTGGATCGAAAGTAAGTATTTTTGTAGCGAGGTAATTTCAAAAAAATTAACCTTTTGTGGTATTTATTTTTTCCAATTTCAAGCAAAATTCTACTAGTTTTACAAAACATATTTTTTCTTATTTATTTTATGAACAAAAAATTTACCTTCTTTTTTTGTAAAATAAATTTTATTAATAGCTAATTCTTATGAATTTTTCCAAATATACTTCGCCTTATAATAAAGCTGCATTTCTCGATTTTCAAAAAAAAAAAAAAGAAATTGTAAACACTAGGGTGGATCGAAAATAAAGTATTTTTGTTATAAGTTAATTTTAAACAATCTAAATCTGAACCGATCATACCTACTTTCACCATAGGTTTTTTTAGTTGGAGTATAAGATGTTGTGGCAATTTTAAAGAAAATCGGGTATAATATGTGGATTCTAGAGCGGCAAAAGTCAAATCGGGAACGACATTTGTATGGAGGATATATCAAAATCTGAACCGATGTAACCCGCTTTAGTCGGAGGTGTTTCTAGTTAGATTATAAGCTGTTGTGCCAAATTTAAAGAAAATCGGGTACAATATGTGGTTTCTAGAGCGGAAAATGTCAAATTGGGAGCGACATTTGTATGGAGGATATATCTAAATCTGAACCGATCTAACCCGCTTTAGTCACAGGTGTTTCTAGTGAGATTATAAGATGTTGTGCCAAATTTAAAGAAAATCGGGTACAATATGTGGTTTCTAGAGCGGCAAAAGTCAAATCGGGAACGACATTTGTATGGAGGATATATCAAAATCTGAACCGATGTAACCCGCTTTAGTCGGAGGTGTTTCTAGTTAGATTATAAGCTGTTGTGCCAAATTTAAAGAAAATCGGGTACAATATGTGGTTTCTAGAGCGGAAAATGTCAAATTGGGAGCGACATTTGTATGGAGGATATATCTAAATCTGAACCGATCTAACCCGCTTTAGTCACAGGTGTTTCTAGTGAGATTATAAGATGTTGTGCCAAATTTAAAGAAAATCGGGTACAATATGTGGTTTCTAGAGCGGAAAATGTCAAATCATGAGGGAGATTTGTATGGGGGCTATATCTAAATCTGAACCGATCTTATCCAGTTTTTGCATAGGTGTTTCTAGTTGGATTATAAGATGTTGTGCCAAATTTAAAGAAAATCGGGTACAATATGTAGTTTCTAGAGCGGAAAATGTCAAATTGGAAGCGACATTTGTATGGGGGCTATATATAAATCTGAACCGATTTGCCTCAAATTAAATAGTGTTCGTCCTTGATCCACAAAACTTATTTGTGCCAATTTTTGTTAACATCGGACTATAATTGCGACCTGTACTTTGATTACAACAATTGATGGACAGACGGACATTGCTAAATCGACTCAGAAAGTGATTCTAAGCCGATCTGTACAATAAACGATGGGTCTAACACGCTTCCTTTTGGGTGTTACAAACAAATGCACAAATACATAATACTCTCGTGAAGTGTATACAAAATTTTAACTTGTATGAGATACAAATATATATTTTTCCTAAATTCAAGCATATTTATTCTAGTTTAACAGCGAATTATCAAATCTGAAAAAATATTTTTTTATTTACTTTTATATTTATTTTATAAAAAAGGTATACCTTAGATTATTGCAAAAAAAAAATAGCTATTTTGATGAAATTTTCCAAAAATGTTCTAACATATAAAGCTGCATTTCTCGATTTTGTATAAGTAATAAATTCTAGAAACTAGAGTGGATCGATTTTCAAGAAATAGAAAATTGTTGACAGTGGATCGAAAATAAAGTATTTTTGCCATACTTTTAAAAAAATTGTAACTTTTTTCTGATATGAGATGCAAACATAATTTTTCTTCTAAATTCAAGCAATTTTCTTTTTTAGAAAATTGTCAAATCTTAAAATGTATTTTTTTTTAAATTCTTTCTTATTTATTTTTATATTTATTTAGAAACAAAAAAGTTGTCCTTCGATATTTGTAAAATAAATTTTATTAAGAGCTAATTTTGATGAAATCTTTAATATATACTTCTCTATAAGGCGAATTAAGCTACATTTCTCGATTTTCAAAAAATAAAAATTTAGACATTAGAGTGCATCGCAAATAAAATATTTTTGTCATAAGGTAATATTAGAAAATTTGTTCTTCTTAACTAAATCAATTTTATTCTTGTTTTAAAGAAAATTGTCAAATCTTTTTTTATTTTTATATATTTATTTTATTTTTATTTATTATTTTCATTTTTTTATTTATTATACATATTTTAATAATAGCTAATTTTAATGAAATTTTCTAAATATGTACATTTCTATAAAAACAAATAAGAAATGGTTGACACTAGGGTGGGTGTATCGAAACTAAAGTATTTTTGTCATAAGATAATTTTTCTTCTATATTCAAATTAATATAATTTTTCTTCAAATGTCTTCTATTATTTAGAAAATTTTCAAATCTGAAAACATATATAATTTTTAATTTCTTTTTTTAATTATTTTTATTATTATACATATATTTTTATTATTTTATTTATACCTTAAATTTTTATAAATTAAATTGTGTCAATAGCTAATTTTTTTATAAAATCTTTCAAATATATTCTTCTCCATAAGGCGAATTAAGCTGCATTTCTCGATTTTCAAAAAAATATGGCGAATAAAGCTGTATTTTTCGATTTCACTAGAGTAGATCGAAAATAAAGTATTTTTGTCATAAGGTAATTTTAGAAAATTTCTAACTTTTTTCTGGTGTGAGATACAAATATAATTTTTCTGCTAACTTCAAGCAAATTTCTTCTATTTTTACTGAAAATTGGCAAAAATATATTTTTTTAATTTTTTCTTATTTACATATTTTATAAACAAAAATATATCTTAGATTTTTGTAAAATTAATTTTATTAAATAGTTAATTTTTATGAAATTTTCCAAATATATGCTTCTCTGTAGGCGAATAAAGATGCATTTCTTTTTACAAAAATACTTTATTTTCGATATACTTTAGTGAAATCGAAAAATATAGCTTTATTCGCCATACTTTTTTTGAAAATCGAGAAATGCAGCTTAATTCGCCTTATGGAGAAGAATATATTTGAAAGATTTTATAAAAAATTAGCTATTGACACAATATAATTTATAAAAATTTAAGGTATAAATATAAAAATAATTAAAAAAAAAATTAAAAATTAAATATTTTTTAAGATTTGACAATTTTCTAAATAATAGACATTTGCTTGAATTTAGAAGAAAAATTATATAATGACAAAAATACTTTAGTTTCGATACACCCACCGTAGCGTCAACAATTTCTTATTTTTTATAGAAATGTACATATATAGAAAATTTTATTAAAATTAGCTATTATTAAAAAATGTATAGTAAATAAAAAAATTAAAATAATAATAATAAATAAAAATAAAAAATAAGATTTGACAATTTTCTTTAAAACAAGAAAAAATTTGATTTAGTTAAGAAGAACAATTATTTTTGTATTTCATACCAGAAAAAAATTACAATTTTTCTAAAATTACCTTATGACATAAATATTTTATTTTCGATGCACTCTAATGTCTAAATTTTTTATTTTTTGAAAATCGTGAAATGTAGCTTAATTCGCCTTATAGAGAAATATATATTAAAGATTTCATCAAAATTAGCTCTTAATAAAATTTATTTTACAAATATCGAAGGACAACTTTTTTGTTTTTAAATAAATACAAAAATAAATAAGAAAATTAAAAAAAATACATTTCTTCAGATTTCTTCTAGTTTTACAAAAAATTGTTAAATCTTAAAAAATATTTATTATATTATATTTATTTATAATAAAAAAAATTTTAATCTTAAAAATAATTTTTTCATTTTTGTGTTATTTATTTCATAAACAAAAAAATATAGTTTCGATTTTTTTAAAATAAATTTTATTAATAGCTTAAAGTATCAGTGAGACGCTCCATAAATTTCATGTTGGTGTTCCTGGTACTTGTTCTAAAACAATTATAAACCTGATTGATGTCGAAATTAAATATATTAAATATAAATTAACTAACTTTAAGCTGGCATCAAAAAAAATGTAGGAGTTCGCGTCTTAATTAATCCTTGGTTCATTTAATGCATTGTCCCAAAAACAAGTCGTTATTATTACCATCAATCGTGTCCATTAGTTCTTTATATAGGGTGGACCGTTTAACATTTTCAGTTTGAACTACCGATTACTTTGACTTTAAAAGGTAGAATATCATTAATTTTTATTGCCAATTAATTGTTATACTGTTAAACTAAGAAGAAATATGCTTGAATTCAGTGAAATATATATATTTGCAATTTCTACCACCAAATATTTACAAATTTTTGAAAATTACCTTATGACAAACATACTTCATTTTCTATGTACTCTAGTGTCTATAATTTCATATTTTTGAAAATTGGGAAATGTACTATTACTCATCATATACAAGAGTATATATTTGGAAAATTTCATCAAAATTAGCTATTAATAAAATTTTATTTTACAAATACTTTTTGTTTTTAAAATAAATATAAAAATAAACAAGAAAAAATTAAAAAAAAAATATTTTTTTAAGATTTGATAATTTTTTGTAAAACTAGAAGATCGATCGATCTCATACCACAAATAAAGTTCCAGATTTTCGTAAATTACCTTATGACAAAAATACTTTCTTTTCGATAGGGAAATTGGGGGAAAACTCCCCCAAAATAGTCTCAGAAGAGCTGAGACTTTGTCTCAGTCCACCAATATTGTCTGAGTACAGTCTAGGCTGTGCTGAGACATAGTACTCCTCTTGAAAATGTGCGTAATGTGCGTAAACTCATTTCAAGTGGAAATGATTTAATGGTCGCCAAATAACTACGTTTTTCCATTAGAAACAAGAAGAGCCTTCCCCTCCCCGCTGAGCACTCTGATGTTTTCCATGTGAATTGAATAACACCCTATTGAAAAGTGTGTGTGCAGGATAGCTTATCATAGTCCAGCCACACCAATAAAAAAATCTTCCAACTCCCCCCCCCCGCTCACGCTTAAAGGGCAACAGAAAAACCACTTAAATCATGGCAACATCGTCAAAACACGAAATTAAATTAATTCAAGTACAAGTCACAGTCACAGACATAGTCAAAGGGAAGAAAGTGACTTCTTGAAGTTCCTGGAAGCCAAGAAACAGAACACCCCAATAAACATCAAACACTTGGTCACTAAACTTCATCAGGCTGGCTAAGAGACACCCCCCCCCCGCAAACAAAGTGTTCAAATGTGGCTAAAATCATTGACCAGAGCAAAAACCTCCAAGTAAATCACCAAAGACATGTAACAACTGGAGACGCCAAAGCTAAATCCAGGAGCAGGAGGAGGAAAAGGAAGTGGAGGAGGTCCTCTTGTACACGTAGAGTGAACCTAATGGATTTGTATTTATAGGCCTCAACTTTAACAATTTATTACTTTTCGGCCGAGTGAGTTGTATCGACATTCAACGAAAATGTTCGTTTTCATTTCACTTGTGTTTTCCCCGATTTTTTTTTGGCGGGAAGTGTGAGTTCGTAGGTCAAACGGCCACTACAGATTGCTTTTAAATGCCACAGGGCTGGTCTTGGCTTTCCTTCCTCGCTTGTTAAGGTCCTGTAAGGACGACAGCAAAAAGCCAAAACATGGTATTGATTTGTTCGGTTGTCTCGGAGGGTGCAAGGAGACGTAGAGTTTATGGTCACTTTTAATAAGAATTTTTTTCGTTACAGGACTACTTTGATCATTTAATGAATACCAGTTTGTTTTGTGCGTTTTTTTTTCGTTCATTTGCTGGCTAAAAGTTATTAAATATAACATTTACTTTTTTCGTTTCGTTTCATTTGGTCTTCTCGGCAGGACAAAACATTAAAAGCTGCTAGGCCTACGAACGGGCGATTGGTGTTCTGCTTGGTCACTGATGATATTAATTCAATTAAAACGTATTTTATGCTTCGCCGCATATGAGCAATTTTAATTGGATATTAGAACTACTGCTTTGGCATGACGCAGGAAAAGTTCAAAGCAATTCCAAAATACTTTGGCCAGCTTCATCGTCATAGACACCACCAGAGATATGAATATTTTGTGAGAAATATCTGAAGAAGGGTGGGTGCAAATTGGACACATAATAGGAATGGACAGACACACAAACCCGCCACCCTTAAATCTTGACGAAACGGTTATACGAGGGTAGTTTTATAAGTAAATAAGTTTCATCAAAGACAATCCCTTCGAAGGCCGATAAAAGTGACAATATTTCGTCGCTGAGTCAATCCGTGAGTTAGCTAATCTCAGCTCTAATTATGTTTTTCCGTGTACTTTAATTTTATGTGGCATTTTTGATAATTTTTTTTTTCAGAAGTAATAGACCCTTGCAATCACTTTAAATATAAATATTTATTCTTGTCTTAGTCATATTCTGACAAGTAATAACATACATTTCTTGGAAACATTTTGTAAAGGGTGTTACTAAAAATAACAAGTAAGGAACGGCTAAAGAGGCCGACTATCTGATACTCACTCCACTTTCTATCCGAATACAATTCAATTCAGTAAAAAGTGAAAACGGGAATTTGTCAAATCGAGAAGAATATTTATATCGGGGCTATATCGAAACATGGAATGAAGTGGCTTCGACATCTTGCATATCTCTCTCATCTCTAGCGAAAAAGAGCAAAAGGGAGCTTTTTAGATGTATAGAACTGAAAATTCTTTGAAGGGTGTAACATTGTGTGTAATTTTTTAAGTCATGGAAATATAACCATATACGACACCACTACGTGATAAAAGACAAAAAAAAACGTGTATCCCAGCTTTGCCCAAAGTCAAGCACTTTTTAGGGGCCCCAAAGATTTGAGGCCTCGGTGTCATTTTTTGCCAAAAATGATCATTTTCTAAGGCTCATATCTTGCAAACCGTTTGGAATTTTGATTCACTCTCCGAGGCAAAGTTGTAGCTCTTGTCATAAAGAACTTCGTCTTCTAGGTAAAAATCGCAAATGTCGTCGAACAAATCGTATAGGCTGCAATATGTATAGGTAGCGTATACGTGCTGTTGCTTAAGGATAATATCACTCATACGCACTGTAGTCGGTGTTAAGAACCATTCATATGTTATAAAGAGTGATTTTTTTGAGGTTAGGATTTTCATGCATTAGTATTTGACAGATCACGTGGGATTTCAGACATGGTGTCAAAGAGAAAGATGCTCAGTATGCTTTGACATTTCATCATGAATAGACTTACTATCGAGCAACGCTTGCAAATCATTGAATTTTATTATCAAAATCAGTGTTCGGTTCGAAATGTGTTTCGCGCTTTACGTCCGATTTATGGTCTACATAATCGACCAAGTGAGCAAACAATTAATGCGATTGTGACCAAGTTTCGCACTCAGTTTACTTTATTGGACATTAAACCAACCACACGAATGCGTACAGTGCGTACCGAAGAGAATATTGCGTCTGTTTCTGAGAGTGTTGCTGAAGACCGTGAAATGTCGATTCGTCGCCGTTCGCAGCAATTGGGTTTGTGTTATTCGACCACATGGAAGATTTTACGCAAAGATCTTGGTGTAAAACCGTATAAAATACAGCTCGTGCAAGAACTGAAGCCAAACGATCTGCCACAACGTCGAATTTTCAGTGAATGGGCCCTAGAAAAGTTGGCAGAAAATCCGCTTTTTTATCGACAAATTTTGTTCAGCGATGAGGCTCATTTCTGGTTGAATGGCTACGTAAATAAACAAAATTGCCGCATTTGGAGTGAAGAGCAACCAGAAGCCGTTCAAGAACTGCCCATGCATCCCGAAAAATGCACTGTTTGGTGTGGTTTGTACGCTGGTGGAATCATTGGACCGTATTTTTTCAAAGATGCTGTTGGACGCAACGTTACGGTGAATGGCGATCGCTATCGTTCGATGCTAACAAACTTTTTGTTGCCAAAAATGGAAGAACTGAACTTGGTTGACATGTGGTTTCAACAAGATGGCGCTACATGCCACACAGCTCGCGATTCTATGGCCATTTTGAGGGAAAACTTCGGAGAACAATTCATCTCAAGAAATGGACCGGTAAGTTGGCCACCAAGATCATGCGATTTGACGCCTTTAGACTATTTTTTGTGGGGCTACGTCAAGTCTAAAGTCTACAGAAATAAGCCAGCAACTATTCCAGCTTTGGAAGACAACATTTCCGAAGAAATTCGGGCTATTCCGGCCGAAATGCTCGAAAAAGTTGCCCAACATTGGACCACCTAAGACGCAGCCGCGGTCAACATTTAAATGAAATTATCTTCAAAAAGTAAATGTCATGGACCAATCTAACGTTTCAAATAAAGAACCGATGAGATTTTGCAAATTTTATGCGTTTTTTAAAAAAAAAAAGTTATCAAGCTCTTAAAAAATCACCCTTTATATAGAAAGTTGTTTATTGAGATCTTAGGTACATTTCTGTAGTTGATTGTTTCCTTGAATTTTGAACGGTATGCTACCTATGGACCTTAATAGGGGAAAAAGGTGAAAAAACAAATTTTTAAAGTATTTTTGCGATTTTGACCTTGAAGATGAAGTTTTTTTTATTTTATTTGCTCACAATTTTTGTTCTTTATGATAAGATATGAGCCAGAGAAAATGATCACCTTTTGCAAAAATGACACCGAGGCCACAAATCTTGCATGACTTTGGGCAAAACTGGGAGAAACGGGTCTTTTTTGTTTGGTCTTTTATCACGTTCTGATGTCCGTATATGGCTATATTTTTCAGATCCACAGCAGTGGATAATAAAACCATCCAGTTTTTATGTACATACCATTGAGTCAATCCATGTTGTGTCCCTGGAGGCAATGTAAAATATTAAAATTTTTCTTTCTCAAATATACTCAAAACATACACTTCCCCGGGGTGGTATTCCTGATAGAAGTCGTTATCTCAAGTTTTACACAGACGACTCTCAAATTGATGGTAGGAAGGGGTATGGATGGACTACACATCAAAGAACTTGGCTCGTGGGCTACCCGATACATGTAGTTAAATTGTTATAGTAAAATTGTCGCACAATAAAAATTCCTTTTATGTCTGTTTTTTGGTTGTCAGGGTGGAAAAGCTCATAATGAAGATTTGCAAAATATTTTGTCCCTGGTTCAAGCCGTTTCTAAGCTAAATGCTTTTGAACTCTTCGTTTTCAACAGATTGAAAGGTTATTTTATTAATAAAACTTATCGAATGATGCCTCAATGATGAGTACCGAAGCAAAAAGGCAGTCACATGGTAAAGTTTTTGAAACATATTCTTTCTTACAGTATTTTTAATTGTATGGACGTCGATCTGGATGAATGAACAAGTGAAATGGATCTATATCAATAGAAGTTCGATAAATCTTCCAAGTGACAAAACTATCCACAGATAGGACTCGACTTTTATAAATTTAATTAATCCATAATTCCATATTTATCCACTCAATCGACGACGATCTACTAAAACAAGACTCCGCTGTACCAGAGAAAAAGATGCATTGTGTCATTCAGTATAAGTGGTTGCACCACAACACTTTTATCGATTAATGTCGTCGATCCCTACTTTCGATTTCACCAGAAACTTAATTTTCCACACACAAACAAGAGTCTTCACAGGAACTGGCAGTACGAATGCCCCCGCAGGCAGTTAACAGACAATTTTCGCAGTGGGGTGATATGCACCACGTCATCACTTTTTCGCGATGGCTTCTGTGCCGTGCCGTCTGTTTCAAGTCGACAAATTACCCATTGATATGGTTGCATCATTCCCGCTGGGATTTAAGGCAATACGTGGAGAAATATCATTGCATGTCGAGCACACAACCTCACCCCCCTCCTCGCAACATTCGCCAATTTTCTCCATTCAAACATAAGTAATTTAAAAGTTCTTCCTTTCTGTGTGAGTACGAGTGTGTGTGGGTAACTTCCTGCCATAAATGAATGGGAAACCTGTCATACAGTCACTTTGAAAGTGGCGGAGAAAGTGGGCTGCAGCAACTTGGGCCCGAACCGACACGACACACGGGTGGTTGTTGTTGCTACTGCTGTTCCTCGTTGTTGCTCTCCACACTTGGTGCACAGCAATGCAATGCAATCAGTGTTTGTTTGCTTCCTCTTCATTGTGTTTTAATATTTTCCCGGTATATTTGTACACTCTTACACACACACGCACATGAACACTCATAAAAATAACGAAAACAACTTTCACCAACAAAAGCCCAGCCACCCACTCTCGTGCATACCATGAGCATCAAATAGTTTTACTCAGAGTGTGTGAGAGAGCATGTGTGTGTGTGTGCGAGAGCGTGTGTATGCTTTCATGTGTAACTTTAACAAGTTCCGTTCTCTGTTCTGCGTTGTTGTTTTTTCTGTTGCATACTTCCAGGTTCATTGCATGGACTTGCACAAATAATAAACTGTGCAAAAAGGCGAATGTGTAAACGGCTCAGTTGAAAGCAGCCGCCGCACAGTGGCTATTTTTATTTTTATTTTTATTTTTATTTTTATTTTTATTTTTATTTTTATTTTTATTTTTATTTTTATTTTTATTTTTATTTTTATTTTTATTTTTATTTTTATTTTTATTTTTATTTTTATTTTTATTTTTATTTTTATTTTTATTTTTATTTTTATTTTTATTTTTATTTTTATTTTTATTTTTATTTTTATTTTTATTTTTATTTTTATTTTTATTTTTATTTTTATTTTTATTTTTATTTTTATTTTTATTTTTATTTTTATTTTTATTTTTATTTTTATTTTTATTTTTATTTTTATTTTTATTTTTATTTTTATTTTTATTTTTATTTTTATTTTTATTTTTATTTTTATTTTTATTTTTATTTTTATTTTTATTTTTATTTTTATTTTTATTTTTATTTTTATTTTTATTTTTATTTTTATTTTTATTTTTATTTTTATTTTTATTTTTATTTTTATTTTTATTTTTATTTTTATTTTTATTTTTATTTTTATTTTTATTTTTATTTTTATTTTTATTTTTATTTTTATTTTTATTTTTATTTTTATTTTTATTTTTATTTTTATTTTTATTTTTATTTTTATTTTTATTTTTATTTTTATTTTTATTTTTATTTTTATTTTTATTTTTATTTTTATTTTTATTTTTATTTTTATTTTTATTTTTATTTTTATTTTTATTTTTATTTTTATTTTTATTTTTATTTTTATTTTTATTTTTATTTTTATTTTTATTTTTATTTTTATTTTTATTTTTATTTTTATTTTTATTTTTATTTTTATTTTTATTTTTATTTTTATTTTTATTTTTATTTTTATTTTTATTTTTATTTTTATTTTTATTTTTATTTTTATTTTTATTTTTATTTTTATTTTTATTTTTATTTTTATTTTTATTTTTATTTTTATTTTTATTTTTATTTTTATTTTTATTTTTATTTTTATTTTTATTTTTATTTTTATTTTTATTTTTATTTTTATTTTTATTTTTATTTTTATTTTTATTTTTATTTTTATTTTTATTTTTATTTTTATTTTTATTTTTATTTTTATTTTTATTTTTATTTTTATTTTTATTTTTATTTTTATTTTTATTTTTATTTTTATTTTTATTTTTATTTTTATTTTTATTTTTATTTTTATTTTTATTTTTATTTTTATTTTTATTTTTATTTTTATTTTTATTTTTATTTTTATTTTTATTTTTATTTTTATTTTTATTTTTATTTTTATTTTTATTTTTATTTTTATTTTTATTTTTATTTTTATTTTTATTTTGATTTTTATTTTTATTTTTATTTTTATTTTTATTTTTGTTTTTGTTTTTGTTTTTGTTTTTGTTTTTGTTTTTGTTTTTGTTTTTATTTTTATTTTTATTTTTATTTTTATTTTTATTTTTATTTTTATTTTTATTTTTATTTTTATTTTTATTTTTTGTATCATTGATACATTTTTTATATTTTTAGGTTGATTTTTCATTGAGCTATTTTTTGTAAACATCGCTTTTTCAATTTTGTTTATGGCAAACCACTGTGCACGTCGGCTGTTACACCTGTAAATATTTTTCTATAAGTGAATGTGTGTGTGAACAGCAGTTGTATGTACATGTGTATGTATTTGTTGTTTGTTAGTTTGTTCGTATATTGTATGCAAATATACAAAAGGGGGTTTGTTGGTATTGTGCCAACAACATTCGGTTTGTTTGTGTGTTTGTTTGAGGCAAACTGACACATGCACAGAGCGGCAGGCAACACGCTTTGAATGTATCGTTGTGTAAACACACAACATATAACACAGAATTCATGCACATACACATATATCTATAGATTGCATTATAATATGAAGCGATTGTAAGGATAACAGTTCCGTGTTATGTAGAACATCACAATTTCACTGTCATTTCTGGTATGTACCGCACACCCGATCGCCCTCACCAACACCCCAAGCCCCTACCCCTGCCAATAGAAAATGTGTATCATAGAACGTTGCCTGGCATGACAGCTTCCTTATGGGATACACAGATATCCACCCACACACCCGGTAGATGCCATTGTGTTCATTTTCCCAAAATATGAATGAATGACAAGCGACACAGACACACACAATAAAGTTTGAAATATTTTTAAGGAATCCGCGGGTAAAAATGTTGATGCCAGCAATCACTGGGAATTGACTTATTGATGTATTTAGATTTTATTTTTTAGGGGAGGGGAAATGCCAAGAAATTCAATATGGCCTGACAAGACAGTCAAAGGTGGAAATGGCGGATAATACTTGGATGTCTTTAAATAAATACTTTCGGGAAAGTATTAGACGCCATTGAGAGGCTTTACGTCATGACAAATTAGGGATATTTTTGGTAAAAGAATCAAGTGTTAAAGATTTTTCCATTAAGACGGACTACTATGTTAAATATAATACCGAATGTTGAAAATCCTTTATCTAGAAAGACTCCTACTATAATCGTTATTGGGAAAATTCAAAAATGTCTTATGGAGAAAATGTTATAGCAATAAATCTTCATAAACAGAAAAATTAATATCAATCATACGTTAAGGTGTACCAAAAATTAAGCTATTGTATTGTCCTATAAGAAAAAGCGTATACGTTATATTAATTCATGGGAACAAATTTATATCACTCATACGTCATATAGTGCAACATTCTAAGACAATGCATTACACGTGAAGGAGTTGAAATATTTAGTCATTTTTTGTTAATTGGGTTCAATATAAAAAACCCCATCACATAAACAGGCAGACGTTGAATTCTAGTTGCAATTCAATTTTGGTATCATTAAAGTCAGTGGCCTTTCTTGGAATCATTAAAGATCTTCATTAAATACTACTTGCTAAAATTAAAGTCAATAGCGTACTAATGATATTAAATGTCAGTGATTAAAGATCATTAGCAGAGATTCTAAAAGAGTCTCTAGAATTACTGTCATTGAAAACAAAGCAAAAAATATCTTATCAAAAATTGATATCAGTCATGGTGTACCAAAAGGGAAAATATTGTTAAGATTTATATATAGATTTTCTACAACTAGGCCTCGCTAAGATCCCATGTATTATAAAATAGTAGAAATATAATTAAAAAAGGGCTTTTCGCGCTATTTAACCACAAATTTAGAAAATCATGATTAAAAAATATTTTGTGTGTACAGAGAGGATTATAAGTTCTACATTTATCCATACACTTATAGATATTCTACTTGCAGATACTGTTTTTCGTTATAATGTTAGCTATTAAAAAATAAAGCAAAATAATTTTTGTCCGATTTTTTTTCTAGTTCGTGCCAGGAAAAAATCTAATTTCTTATGATGAATCTGAATAGGAAACCTTGAAATCTTTACATTTTAAGTGTAGGATGTGCTCAACAATATTACTTAAAACTCTACGAGCAACATTTTTGTGGAACACTTTAACCCTCTAACTCCTCACTAAAGGGATCTTTTTGGTCCCTTTTGTGCAAAAGGAGAAAAACACCACTAAAACAGGTGTATAACGGATCAAATTGTTCAACAAAATATTTGCCATAAAATTCTACTCTAGGTGTCTTAATACACCAAAAATCAAAACTCAACTTAAA
Organism: Polietes domitor; assembly: GCA_947397865.1. Classification (NCBI taxonomy): domain Eukaryota; kingdom Metazoa; phylum Arthropoda; class Insecta; order Diptera; family Muscidae; genus Polietes; species Polietes domitor. The sequence goes on from OX377619.1 coordinate 179,795,488, forward strand.
TGCCCGAAAATAAGTCAAAACATAAAATTCATTTTATGGTTAATTTCGTACTTTTTCCGAATTGTTGCTAAACTGTCCCACAAAACTGAACTGTAGGGTGTTGATGTGAATGGAAAAGATAGTCTACATCAAATTTCACTATACATCACCGAACAAAAGAAAGCTGTAAAGGGTGTTTTTTATTGGGGTATAGAACTTTAAGTTGGCATCACTTTTTTAACTGGCGACCATTTTGTCAGCTGTCAAGTGATTAATATTTAGTTTGGTTTGCCATTTCATCATGAACAGGTTGACAAAAGAACAACGCTTGCAAATCGTGCAAATTTATTTCGAAAGTAATGGTTCAGTTCGCGAAGTTAACCGCAAGCTCCGTCCATTTTATGGTCGACATAATCGTCCATCAGAGCAATTAATTCGGTTAACCATGGATCGTTTTCGCACTACGTTTACTCTATGTGATAATACGCATCCGCAGAGACGTCGAACAGTGCGCACCGAAGAAACAATTGCCGCTGTAGAGCAAAGTGTTGAAGATGACCCGAATGAATCGATTCGCCACCATGCACAGCAATTGGAGCTTTGTCCATCAACTTTATGGAAGATTTTGCGCAAAGATCTTGGCTTGCGACCTTACAAGATCCAGCTTGTGCAAGAATTAAAGCCGCGAGACCATGCAATGCGTCGTGATTTTGGTGTACGGGCCGAAAATGAGATTCATCTCGATGCTGATTTTCATCACAAAATTTTGTTCAGTGATGAGGCTCATTTTTGGTTGAATGGCTACGTCAACAAGCAAAATTGCCGCATTTGGAGTGAAGAGAATCCACATGAGACCCTTGAGACGCCATTACATCCACAAAAACTGACTGTTTGGTGTGCTCTATGGGCTGGTGGAGTCATTGGGCCATACTTCTTCCGAAATAATGCTGGAGAGTCAGTTACCGTTAATGGAGACCGGTATAGAGCCATGATAACCGACTATTTTGTTCCCGAATTGGATGGCATGAATGTGGATGAGTTGTGATTCCAACAAGACGGCGCTACATGCCACACAGCGCACGTCACAATCGAATTATTGAAGGAAACATTCGATGAGCGCATAATTTCGCGGAATAGACCAGTGATTTGACACCATTGTATTATTTGTATTATTTTCTTTGGGGATATGTGAAGTCGCTCGTCTACGCCAACAAACCAGAAACGTTAGGGGACTTGGAAGCCAACATTCGTGGCGTTATTGCCAACATACGGCCCCATATGCTCGAAAAAGTGGTTGAAAATTGGACCTGTAGAATTGGCTATATTCGAGCCAGCCGCGGCGGCCACATGCCCGAAATCATATTTAAACATTAATGGCATAAAATTATCCTCCCAATAAAGCCAAATTGATGGACATTAAATCGATTTTCTTGTGTTTTATTTCAATTCGAAGTTCTATACCTCAATAAAAAACACCCTTTATAATAATATATGTGAGTAAAATATATCAGTACAAATTAAAAAATAAATTATTTATTAAATTTTCAAAGGGAAAATTTCAACAACAAATAGGACCCAAATGAATTTATTATTATTGTTATCATTGGGATAAATTCAAAAATCTCTTTTCGAAGAAAAGTTATGACAATAAATCTAGAACATTTCAATAAATAATATCAATCATACGTCATGGTGTAAAAAATAAGAAATTAGTTCATTGTCGTAAGACTAAGTTTATCATACAGTACTAATAGTCATAAAGATAAACTAACGTGCTATTTCGAAGAGACTGAGAACATAAATAGGTTTTCGATTTATTATATTTAAAAGGTCACCAAAAGTCCTTAAAAATAATAAATATATCTCGAGAAGGATTAATAGCCATTGAGAGGTCATAAGTCCATAGGAGGTCATAGGAAAATACTCTTTAGCATTGTTATCATTTGGAAAAATTCAAAAAAGTTATGGCAATAAATATAAAATAGCCAAACAAATAAATAATATCAATCATACGTCAAGGTGTACAAAAAAGGGAAATTAGTTCATTTTGTAGGCCGATGTTAATCACTGAGTTTAACAATCCATAAAGATTCCATAATGTGTTATTTTCAATGGATAAATATCAACAACAAGATTATCTAAGAGACTGAGAATGTACATGGAACTACAATGATGATACATAGAACTACGAGGATAACTATTTTCTTCGATTTTCAATTTAATTGAGACTGAATAAAAAATTCACCAAGAGTCCTTAAAACTAATAAATATATCCTTTTAATCCTTTCCGTGTAGAATTAATTTTATGGAAAGCAAAATAAATGCAATTTTGTATATAAGGTAATATCGTTCCTCTGATGTTGGGAAAAATTTTATAAAATTCTTCTGGTTATCTTATTTATTCCATGCTTTATATAAGGTTACTTTCTATATATGTTTGTGTGCCACAAAATTTGAAATCAATTTTTGAAAGCTTTTTTCTCAACCAATTTTGCTCAAATTTTGCACACTTAATCATTTTCGATGACAATACAAGGAAATGGAAAAATTTGACCAATTGGACAAAGGGGCGTGGCACCTCCCATACGAAGTTAAAACCTATTATTGAATATTGTCAGTTCTATGACACCTAGAGTGCTGAAATTTTGTGTAAGTGCATATACCATCAATGTGCATAGTTGTGCCAAAAAGGGGCGGTATTGGAAAAGTGGGCGTGGCACCTCCCATACGAAGTTAAAACTTATTATCGAATATTGTCAGTTCTATGACACCTAGAGTGCTGTAATTTTGTGTAAGTGCATCTAGCATCAATGTGCATAGTTGTGCCAAAAATGGGCGGTATTGGAAAAGTGGGCGTGGAACCTCCCATACGAAGTTAAAACCTATTATTGAATATTGTCAGTTCTATGACACCTAGAGTGATGAAATTTTGTGTAAGTGCATCTAGCATCAATTCGCATAGTTGTGCCAAAAATGGGCGGTATTGGAAAAGTGGGCGTGGCATCTCCCATACGAAGTTAAAACCTATTATTGAATATTGGCAGTTCTATGACACCTAGAGTGCTGAAATTTTGTGTAAGTGCATCTAGCATCAATGTGCGTAGTTGCGCCTAAAATGGGCGGTAATGCAAAAGTGGGCGTGGCACCTCCCATATGAAGTTAAAACCAAAATTACACCTACTGTAATTTTGTGTAAGTGCATCTAGCATTAATGTGCGTAGTTGTGACAAAAATGGGCGGTAATGGAAATGTGGGCGTGGCACCTCCCATACGAAGTTAAAACCCATTTTCGAATATATGCCGTTCTATGGCAGATAAAAAACTGAAATTTTGCAGTAATTTTTCCTTCTACAAAAGATAACTAAAAAAGAATTTCTAGGCCCAATAGAATTCTGCTTGCATAAAGCATGGATTTGAAAAAAAATTTTTTTTTTGATTTACTAGTTTATATCGAGTTGTAAATCTATGGTAAATTAGCTATAGCTAAAAACTCGTATACAAAATTTTTGTTGTGGGGTGTTCGATACACTAAAACTCGAAAAAAGTAAAACAACTAGCTTTGTTCTAAAAACATTTGAGAATATTACTAATAGGAAGCTTTGTGAAGAGAATAGAAGAAACGCAATATGAAAAATATAAATGAATCTTTCGTCAGTTAAGTAGCAACTATATGACTTCTAGAAGAGATATAGCTTCATTGGTGTTTTTACATGGTATTATTAATGCCTCTGTGGATTGTCCAGAGTTGCTATCACTCATCCAATTTAGTGCGCCGGCCCGATCTTTGAGACATTACTACACTTTTCATATCGATAGACATTTTTCTAATTATGCTTCTAATGAACTTTTGATTAAATCGATGAAACTTTATAACACTATTTGTGAGTTTGTAGATTTTTCTATTTCTAGTCTTATGTTTCAAAAACTGTTAAATAATATAATTAATTAAATATATTATTGTTATACTAATTTTAATATAAATAATGTAAAGCATTGCTGGTCTGTAAGGATTTATATCCATAGACTTAATAAATGAAATGAAATGTGAATTGCCAAATATATTTGACAGATCCACGGAAAGGGTTAAGAACCCTTGAGTGGCCATCAGTGGTAAGCACAAATGAGGAATATTTCCTCAATGTTTTCAGCTAAAATGATATTAACTTAAATTAATTTTAAAATGTTTTTTTTTTTTCAGTAAGAACGATTGATGTCTTAAAATAGTATCGTTTGGGTCAAAGATGTTATATATCCTTGGTCTAGAAATATAACAAATACTCTAGTTTTCTCTAGTTTTGTTATTATTTAGAAAAATTCAAAAACCTCTCTTAGAAAAAAAGTTATGGCAATAATAGTAAAACAGACCAAAAATAATATCAATCATACGTCAAGGTGTACATAAAAGGAAATTACACTAGGGGCCATAACTTTTGCATTTATTCATAGATTTTCATCAAACAGGTCAGATCAGATCGTCAAGATCCCAGTTATTATAAAATAAAGCAATGTTGTGTGTTTCTTGGCGATTTAACCAAAAAATTAAAAAAATCCTGATATTTTAATCTTCAATAAATAGGTCCATACATTTACCCATAGATCTTTCACATATAGACATTGTTTTCTTTGTTGGATTGTTAGCTTTTAAAAAATAAAGTAATATAATATTTCCATTTTTCGATTTTTCAAGGGGGAGTTTTCTCAAAAAAAATCGAAAAATCATTTGTTTTTTATTTTTTCTGGAAGTAAATACTGTCTCTATGTGAAAGTGCCATCATAACTACGTTTAATTGAACATATAAAAGAATGCAATGAGCTTACATATATTTCCAAAATTAGATTACAAATATAAAAGGTACTTTGACGGACTTTGTAGGTCTCGGACACAAAATTATTATTTTTCTATGGCATAGGATTCACATTTCCATTTTTCAACTGTAGTAATTTCGCCCATTTGCTATGGAAAATGTGGACCTCACAGGTCGTTTCGCTTAATGTGTCCACAACATCATAAACAAATAAACGTATTAGAATTGTCCAGTATATCGTCATCTGAAATGCAAAATGTCGAAAACCATTTTTTTAGGTTTTCAGGGGAAGCAAAAAAAGTTTAATTACCTCCTATTGTATTAATAAATTCCATATTATTTGATGTAGTGGTCTATAATTTACTGAGATTATAAAGTTCGATCATATGCCAAAATAGTAAAATATAAAAATTTCAATTTCATTTCAGGGATCAAAATGTAGTTTTTTGCATTTCAGGGGACGATATATATTTTCTATAGGATCTGGGATTGAATGAATAACATATAATATACCCCCATTCTGTGGTGGAGGGTATAAAGATCGTTGTAAAAATACCCAGTTTCGCTGTAATGGTTACACTGGTTGGCATGTTTTTGAATATTTTCTCTTCCTGCCACCCTGGCGTATAAGTATTATTAATTTTTCAGTTATTATGCAAAACTTCACTTTATAATAATTTCTGGAGGAATTACGACATAAGTTTCACAACGCCTGACCAGTTAAACGTATTAACAACAATATTTTACTTATGGTTGTGCAAAAAATTATTCAATAGTTTGATGGAATTAATCAGACTTCGATAAAAAAATATTGACATAAAAACTATATTTTTTCCTTCACAAATTGCAGAATTTTGTCACTTACCTCTAGCTTTGAAAAGCATAAATGTGTCATAACAAACTGGCTTTGCTAGCTCTTCTGGAGCAATATTTCTTGACTTGAATTAAAGGTTGTTCTATAACATTTCAACCCCCTTCCAAAATCAACAAAATTGTGTGCTCTATTACAACTAGGTCCTTCACCTTTCCCAAAACATTTGTCTGTTTGTTTTGCTTACCAACTAACACAGACACATGTAACAGAACGCACACACACACGCCTACACCTACACCTACACATACTACTAAATGTATGTGAATATATTACTATCATTTTCGGTTTATATGGCATCTCATTTGTTTTCGGTGTTGCTATTTGTGTTCGTTACCAACACCTCCACAACACAAACAACACTTTTTTTATTTATATTTGGGCACTTTCGCATTTAATATCTAAACAGGCGGCAAAAGAGCAGCAGCTCTATGCTCTACGAGGGTGGAAATTTACGGGGGGCGAATAGAATGAATGAAAGTAATAAAATGTTAACATTTTCTGCCTTTCCAGTCATTTCACAGCATTTGCATACCTTTTGTGATCGTATTTGAAAGGCTGGCAGAAAAAGGTGAAATGGCAACTTGTTTAGACATTTGCTGCTGCTGGTTTTTTCTTTTCTATATATTTTTTTCTTCATTTAGCTCAAATGCCACTGAAATGAATGAAATTTGCGTGTGGAAGGAGGAGGTGGAGCAGCAGGGTGTGAGGGAAAAGGTGTCAATTTTGTTTATGGCAACTGAAACAGTGGCAATAAACGACAAGAAGAAGAGCAAACTACTATATGTCAGGGGCGCATGCATACACACACGCACACACACACACGAAAAGTTATTTGCCAAGAATAATGAAGGGACACAGTACCCTTAAGCCGTTTAAGACAAATAGCCGAAGATTAGGAACGATTACGTCTGAGGTGTGTCGAACATAAATTCAAAAGGTAAACTATTGAATGTACGATAATAAAATGAAGGATTTTAGAATAAAGCCCGGGAAGGTCAACTTTTTGAAGATTTGCTATATTGCCTATACGTCAGACGTAGTGAGGTGGAATGCTAAGATTTCTTTCTGAGAAGAAAAATATAATTAAAAAAACTGCAGTTGATCGTTATTTGTTTCATTAAAACAACCCGAATATCAAATACTTTGTTTCAGAAAGATAAACAACATGATGTAGTGTTGTTGTTAACATTGAGTAAAATGCAAAAAACTCTTTTCCAACAAAAGTTATGGCACTAAATCTGAAATAGCTCAAGAAATAATATAACTCATACGCTAAGGTGTACAAAGAAAGGCAAATATTTTATTTATTTATATTTTCTATGAAGATCAAGATACCCCTGAACTCAATAACTATTAAAGACAAAAATACAATTTTCTAAACTGTGAATATTAACCTTTAATATAGTGCAGGTTCCGAAAGGAGCCAACAAATAAATCTATGAAAAATTCGTAGAACAAACGTTGTTCAAAATGCTGAATTTTAATATATATACATTCAGCTTAATAAAATCAGGATATTAAGGGTTGTCTCCCAGTTTTCTAGTTTAACTATTACGAATGATGGCGAAAATTAAAAAGAAAAAGTGCTGATATTGGAGAAAAATGCGTTTAAAGATGCATGTATTTAACATTCATTCATTTAACATTTTAAATTTGAACTATGCATTACTTTGACTATGAATAGTAGTATATGACATTATTTTTTATTTTTATTTTCAGGTTTATGTTTGACATTTGCAAAATGAAACCATATACGCTCCTACAAAATTGGAAAATATTAAAAACTTACTTCCAAAGTAGTTAGTCTTTAACGGAAACTGTAAGAAATTTAAGTGGAAAATTTTCGTGTTTTCAGTATGAAGCTCATCATTTTCATCTCGGTGGCTATACCAATAAGCAAAATTGCCGCGTATGAGATTCAGAGAACCCACACTTGACTATTGAGAAGCCAATGCATCCACAACGAGTCATTGTGGTGTGGATTTTGGGTTGGCCATGTACTGAAAAGTTGGGTTGATCGGATGAGGTACTGCCCCGAGCCAGTCATGGTACTCATATGAATGATATTGTGTTCCATGATTAAAAAACAAAGTTCAAAATTTCCAATAAAACCAGAAATTTCAAAGAAAAAATAATCAGTACTTTTTTACAGTCGATTTTAATTTAGCATCCCCTCCAGTAGCACATTCTGATGAACAGATTAGCTTCCAGTACCTATGTTTAGTCGTGAATGTCTTGATATCACTACATGAGGTGGGCTTTACACACGTTTGCCTATAAATTACGCCAATTTATTTTTGGGATACTAGTGCGTATGATTGATATTAATTATGGGATTATATCTGTATTTTAGCTATATTTTTAAGGAGGGTAAGGATTATTTGAAAATGTGTGTAATCTGAGGTAGTTAACACTTTAAGCAAACCTATAAAATACCTGGAGGTCAATTCGAAGCCCTTCTAGGGAAACTGTCATAAATCAAATGCGTAAAATGGCGAAATGACGAAAGGTATGATGAAAGATATGAATTAGTTTTTTATTTGAGCAACGATTATTTAAAATGTTATGCAATCTGAGATCATTAACATGTTAAGCAGACCCATTAAATGCCTGGAGGATACGGATAATCGTCTAGCGAAACTTCCATACATCAAAGACGTAAAATGGCAAAAGATAAACCATAATCTTTTTCGGGTTTCTACCAAGACATTTTTTGGGTGCCGAAAATGCCAAAACGCCTACCACAATCTGCTTATTTAAGCCATTTTATTTATGGGATACTAGTGCGTATGATTGATATTAATTATGGGATTATATCGGTATTCTAGCTATATTTTTAAGGAGGGCAAGGCTTATTTGAAAATGTATGTAATTTGAGGTAGTTAACACTTTAAGCAAACCTATATAGAATGACTGAAGGACAATTTGAAGCCCTTCTAGGGAGACTGTCATAAATCAAATACGTAAAGTGGCGAAATGACGAAAGGTATGATGAAAGATATGAATTTGTTTTTTATGTGAGCAACGATTATTTAAAATGTTCTGCAATCTGAGATCATTAACATGTTAAGCAGACCCATTAAATGCCTGGAGAATAAGGATAATCGTCTAGCGAAACTTCCATACATCAAAGACGTAAAATGGCAAAAGATAAACCATAATCTTTTTCGGGTTTCTACCAAGACATTTTTTGGGTGCCGAAAATGCCAAAACGCCTACCACAATCTGCTTATTTAAGCCATTTTATTTATGGGATACTAGTGCGTATGATTGATATTAATTATGGGATTATATCTGTATTTTAGCTATATTTTTAAGGAAGGCAAGGATTATTTGAAAATGTATGTAATCTGAGGTAGTTAACACTTTAAGCAAACCTATATAGAATGACTGGAGGACAATTTGAAGCCCTTCTAGGGAAACTGTCATAAATCAAATGCGTAAAGTGGCGAAATGACGAAAGGTATGATGAAAGATATGAATTAGTTTTTTATGTGAGCAACGATTATTTAAAATGTTCTGCAATCTGAGATCATTAACATGTTAAGCAGACCCATTAAATGCCTGGAGGATAAGGATAATCGCCTAACGAAACTTCCATACATCAAAGACGTAAAATGGCGAAATGACGAAAGATAAACCATAATCTTTTTCGGATTTCTACCAAAAGACATTTTTTGGGTGCCGAAAATGCCAAATCGCCTACCACAATCTGCTTATTTAAGCCATTTTATTTATGGGATACTAGTGCGTATGATTGATATTAATTATGGGATTATATCGGTATTTTAGCTATATTTTTAAGGAGGACAAGGGTTATTTGAAAATGTATGTAATCTGAGGTTGTTAACACTTTAAGCAAACCTATATAGAATGACTGATGGACAATTTGAAGCCCTTCTACGGAGACTGTCATAAATCAAATGCGTAAAGTGGCGAAATGACGATAGGTAAATTTCAATGTTTTTGGTGCTTGTTTTGCAAAATAAAAACTAAGTTTTGGGTGTTGAAAATGACAAGAACATTTTTGTGATTTGTGCGTATGATTGATATTAAGTATGCGATCATATCAGTATATTAGCCAATTTTTTAATGTGGGCAATGATTATTTGAAATTGTCTGCCATTTGGGATCATTAACAATTTAAGGTCGTCTATTAAATGCCTGAAGGGCCATTTGTGAATTGTCTCAGGAAACTGTCAGACCGCAAAGGCGTGAAATGTCGAAACGATGAAAAGTAAATATCTATAGGGTCCGCCATCTAACGTTTTTTTCAACTATTAAACCGTTGGACTATTATTTGTGGTGTGCCCGAGGCAGCCATTTGAATGCAATTATTTTCCATTTTTAACCGGAAGGATTGTACTTTCAAATAAAAAAAGAAATTTGAGAAAATATTCAGTAGTTTTTTATAGCATTTTCAAAAAAAAGTTATTTGGCGGACCCTATATATTTTTTAGGGTTTTTTGCAAAATAAAAACGAAATTTTTTATGTTCAAAATGTCAAGAACAATCACAACCTACTTATTCCCACCAATTTTATCTTGTGAATACTACTGCGTATGATTGATATTAATTGTGAGATCATATCAGTATTTTAGCTATATTTTTTAGGCAGACAACGATTATTTTTGACATTTTCTGCGTTTTGTTTGAGATCACGAAACCGTTAAGCAGACCTATTAAATGGCTGGAGGAAAATTTGTAAATGGTGTATGGAAACTAACGTAAAAATACTAAACTAAACTAAAATGTCGAAATACGAAAGTAAACCTCAATTTTTAAATTTTTTTTGCAAAAGAAAAAATATTTTTGGGGATTGAAAATGGCAAGAAGAGCATTTCACAATTTAAACCAATTTATTTTTGGTCTACTAGTGCGTATGATTGATTTTAATTATGTGATCATATGAGTATCTAGCTACATTTCTCATGTGGATAACGATTATTTGAATGAATGAATGCAATCTGAGGAGATTAGCACTTCAAGCTGACTCATTAAATGACTGGAGGACAATTTGTTGATTGTCTACGGAAACTGCCATACATCAAAGGCGTAAATGGCGAAAGGTCATACAATGACGAATGGAAACCTTAATCTGTTCAAGGATTTTCTGCAAAAGAAAAACAGTATTTTTGGGGTTTGAGAATGACAGGAACACCAATCCACAAAAACCAATTTATGTTTGGGTTCCTGGTGCGCATGATTAATATTAATTATTAGATAACTTTAGTATTTTAGTTATATTTTTAATGTGGGCAATGAATATTTGAAAATTTCTGCAACCATGTGATTATTAACACTTTAAGCAAACCTGTTAAATGTCTGGAGGGCAATATGCAAATGGTCTCAGGAAACTGTCATACATCACAGGCGAAAAATTACGAAATAGCGAAAGTTAGACCTCAATCCATTTTACGGGTTTTTGCAAAAGAAAAACTTATTTTTGGGCGTTGAAAATAAAAGAACAGCTATCAAAATCTGATTATTTAAGTCATTTAATTTATGAAATACTAGTGAGTTTGATTGATATTAAAAAGAAGGTCATATCAGTATTTTAGCTATATTTTTTAAGTAGGTAGTTAACACTTTAAACAAATGAACGAAATGACAAAAAGTAGACCTCAATCTTATTTTTGGGGTGTAGCAAATGACAAGAACAGTAATCCAAGTCAATTGATCAAGTCAATTGATCACTAGTGCGTATGATTGATATTAATTGGGAGATCATATCAGAATTTTTGCTATATTTTTTTATATGGATAGCGATTATTTGAAAATGAAAGCAATCTGAAGCAATTAACACTTTAAGCTAACCTATTAAATATCTGCGTCGAGAATTTGTAGTTTGTGAATATAATGGAAATCGATCACTTTAAAAAGATGCAGATTTGTCATATCAATGTTTGTCAAGTTATACAAAAAATTAAAATGGAAAGAGATAAAAAGTCATAGAATATAAAGTTTTTGCGTCCAACAAAGGGCAATTTCTCAAGCTATGCAAGAATTAATATGAATCGAATTGAAATATTTACTATTTAATGATTTGGATGTCAATTTTATCCCAAAAAAAGATTTTTCTTTTTAAATTAATATCAATCATTCGCCATGGTGGTAACCATACCTGTATAAGCAGGTATGTGTACTCTTTAGTGAGCGGCTAGAGGACTAAAATGTCCCACAAAAATTTTCCTCTCAGTGTTCTTAGTAATATGGCTGAAGACAGCCAATACTTAAAATGTAAGGATTCAGTATAAGAATATGCAAAAGGAGGAAATATTAATTGGAACATTGATCTTATGATGAATCGGCATAGGAAACCTTGTGATCCCTTAATTTTAAGTATAGGATGTGTTCAACAATTTTACAAAGTTTTTGCGCCCAGCAAAGAACAATTTCTAAAGCTATTCATGAATTAATGTGAATCGAATTGAAATATTTACTATTTTATGATTTGGATGCTAATTTTATTCCAAAAAAGATCATTTCTTTTTAAATTAATATCAATCATTCGCCATGGTGGTAACCATACCTGTATAAGCAGATTATCGCCCCGATTCCACCTCGTATATCAACTAAAAACAATTTCACTTTTATCTCAGCTTAAAGCGATCTAATAGATACTAAGTAATTTTTCCCAACAACTCTACGAAAAAAGAGGGAAATTGTGACAAAAGGTCTTTTCGAATAAAAATCAAGCGTCAAGCTAAAAGCAAAACAATCCATTTAAAGATCAACATCTCTGCAATCCCATGATGACATTAGTTGTACGCCCTTAATGCCGCCACTGTTGTCTAGTCTGGCGAATCGGCTTAAGTTTTTATTTTTTTTTTGCATTATGTCTTCAATTTTCAGCTTTAACAAAAAGTTATGACCGAAAATTCCAACTAAACTCGACATTAATATAACTCATACGTCTGCTACGAAAATTTGGATTAATCTTTGGGGACTGTGGAAGGGGGCCAGGGAGGGACGGCTTGCTACCCATATTTCAAAAAAAGTAGAAAATGGAAACAGCAGTTACAAAGAATACTCCTGAGTATCATAACAGTAGAATAAAATGAATATTTTTGCTCACCGCTGACTTTATGGAAATGGGGTTTGTCTTCTGCTTAGGCCCAAGGAGCGAACGAAGAGGGGAAGGAGAGAAAAAAAGATTTTCAAATGTGTTTAGAGCAGCACAAAAGAAGAAAAATAATGAAATGTTGACACATTTCACCTTTATTTCTTATTTAAGGCATAAACAAGCAAACAAACACACACACACATTTGGTAGGCATGCTTACACATGACCCAACTCCCACACATAGACACATACACCCAGCCGTCACGCAGACATGCTTCCACATACGCAAATCCTCTGGCCCCACAAAAACTGTTAAAGAGTTTTTGCCGGGTTTGGGTTGTACCCCTTCCCCCATTCCCCCAAAAACAGACCGTATTTCTGCTGTAGTTGTCGTTTGTTCTTCTTCTTTCGCTCTGGGCCTTTGGTTTTTTTTGCAGGTCTGTTAGGTGCAAAAGGAAAGCCGAAAAAAGTAACGTTTAACACAAACACGCACACACAGTAGTGCAGGACTACGAATTCGATCGGTGTGCGTGTGATGAAAGTCCTGACAATAAAACCTTCTCCAAGTGTAGACATGTGTCATACATAAATAACAGTTTGTGTGTGTCTCTCTGTATGAGCGTGTGAGTGATGATATCCTTTATTCTTGGAGCGTGTCTCTCCGCCCGTGTCATCATTTCGTTATAATTTGACAAAAATTACCCCAAATTCATTTGTTTATTAAAGGGCAACATCAAACAAAATGGGGAAAGGTAAGAATAGACAACTACACCGAAATAGGTTACTGCGAATGCCCGTAATAAGACACGGAAATGTGCCCTGTAATGGTCTTCAAAGGAGGGGTTTATGACATGGACGAGGGTTGTAATGAAACTATGAACCTCCTACCTATCTACCTGCCTTTCATCACACAGACACTTTGAAGAAATTGGGCTAATTAAAATGTTGCTATGCTATTTGATACTGTTATAACTATATTTAAGGGAGGCAGGGAGCAGGGGATAGATGAGAGCGAGAATATTAAGAGGTCATTCATTCAACAAACTTACTAAAATATTACTAAATAATTTTACTAAATAATTTCTTGTTTAAATAGCCAAATTGAAACTTATATTTTATTTATATATATTATAGCTACAGCTCTGTTTTGTTCGGTGACTTATAGTGAATTTTGATGTAGAATATTTTTTCCTTTCACACTACCTCTCTAAAATTCAGTTTGATGGAGCTGTTAAGCATCAGTTCGGAAAAAGTACGAAATTAGACCTAAAATGAATTTTTAAATTTTAATTATTTCTCACATTTAAGTTCAGTTTAGAGTTTTGGTATATTCAGACACTTATAGTAGAATTTTAGGTCAAATATTTGTGTAGAATATTGTGTCCCGTTAAAGCGCTGTTTTATTGAAGTTTTTTACCCCTTTGCACAAAATGGACCAAGAAAACCCCTTTAGTGAGCAGCTGGAGGGTTAAAATGTTCCCCAAAAATGTTCCTCGCAGTGTTCTTAGCAATATTGCGGAAAACGTCGTATACTAAAAATGTAAGGATCGTAAGGTTACCTATGTCGAGTCAATATAAGAATATGCAAAAGGGGAAATATTGATCTTACCCCATCTGCACAAAATGGGCCGAGAAGACCCCTTTAGTGAGCAGCTAAAGGGTTAAAATGTTCCACAAAAATGTTGCTCGCAGTGTTCTTAGTAATATTGCGGAAAACGTCGTATACTAAAAATGTAAGGATCGTAAGGTTACCTTTGTCGATTCAATATAAGAATATGCAAAAGGGGAAAATATTGATCTTACCCCATATGCACAAAATGGACCAAGAAGACCCCTTTAATGAACAGCTAGAGGGCTAAAATGTCCCACAAAAATGTTCCTCGCAGTGTTCTTAGTAATATTGCTGAAGGCAGCCAATACTTAAAATGTAAGGATTCAATTTTCAAGAATACGCAAAAGGAGGAAATATTGATTGGAATATTGATCTTATGATGAATCGGCATAGGAAATCTTGTGATCCCTAAATTTTAAGTATAGGATGTGTTCAACAATTTTACTTACACTACTACGGGGCACGTGTATGTATGTTCGGGCCTGTTAAGTACTGGCACATGGTGTTATTGCTTGTCATATAGTTATCATTTGAAATGGTCTGATATAAGTTTGTGGCCTCTTCTTTTCTGAAAAAAAAAATACTAAAACCCCAAAATGACTGCTAATTGATCGTAAAGGTGATGGTTTGATTGATTTTTTATTATTCTACAAAGATAAGCTCAGCCTGGACCACATATCTCTTTCTTATAGTCTTACTTTAATATTTTATCTTTTGCAAAAAAATATATACTTTATTTCGACCTGTGTTACTTAAAATGTATCTTATAAATTTTATATATTCTTACAGCAAACGCATGCTATATTGCCCCTAATGTTGGTCTGTTGAAGGCATGACAAGAACACCAATCCACAATCTGCTTATTTAAGTAAATTTATTTTTTTTGGATACTGGTGCGTATGATTGTTATTAATTATGACATCATATTAGTATTTTAGCTATATTTTTTATACGGACAACGATTATTGGGAGAATTTCTACAATCCTGAGATCACTAACACTTTAAGCAAACCTCTTAAATGCCGGGAGGACAATTTGTAAATGGTTTAAGAAAAGTGTCATACATGAAATGAGTAAAATGGCGAAATAGCGAAAGGCAAAGCTCAATCATTTTAGGGTGTTTTTGAAAAAAAAAACATTTATTTTTATCATGAATGTAATGAAAATCAATCAATTTAAAACCATGTACATTTGGCATACCATTTCTACAAACACGTCAAAATGAAAAGAGAAAAATCAAATGGAAAATCATTTAATACATCATGACGTGATAAAACGTTATCTATCCATCATATATGTTAGGGCTGATGTAATAAGTTTGCGTACTCTTCTTCTGACAAAAAATATCACTTCTAGTGCGTATACTAGTGCGTATGATTGATATTAATAATGAGATCATATCAGTATTTGTATTATATATTTTATGCGGACAACAATTAATTGAAAATTTCTACAATCTGAGGTAGTTAACACTTTAAGCAAATCTATTAAATACCTGGAGGACAATTTGTCGATTGTTAAAGGCATATAATGACGAAATGTAAGCCTCAATCTTTTTTAAGGTTTTTGTAAAAGAAAACATCAAAGTCTTACTTTCATATTTTATCTTCTGTAAAAAAACTATTTCCTTTCAAACTATGTTACTTGAATTATATACACATACATTTTTTATATTATGTGACAACAAACGCATGATATATTGTACATCGCCGCCTGTTGAAAATTACAAGAGTAGCTACCACAATCTGCTTATTTAAGCCAATTTATTTTTGGGATACTAGTGCGTATGATTGATCTTAATTATGGGATTATATCCGTATTTTAGCTATATTTTTTATTATTATTTGAAGATTTTTGTAATCTGAGATCACTAACACCTTAAGCAAACCTATTAAATGCCTGAGGAAAATTTACAAGTGGTCTAAGGCATAACAAGGTAATGACGAAAGGTAAACCTCAATCTTTTTTGGGATTTTCGTAAAAGAAAAAATCGTAGTCATACTTTCATATTTTATATTCTGTAAACAACTATTTTATTTGAACCTATGTTACTTGAAATATATACCATAAAAATTGTATATATTATTACAACAAATGCATGATATATTGCCCATCGTCCTCTGTTGAAAACGACAAGAGCGGCCACAAAATTCTGCTTATTTAGGTCAATCTATATTTGGTATACTAGTGCGTATGATTGATATTATTTATGGGATTATATCCGTATTTTAGTTGTAGTTTTTAAAGAAGGCATAGATTATTTGAAATTTTTTGTAATCTGAGATCACTAACACCCTAAGCAAACCTATTAAATGCCTGAGGAATATTTGCAAATGGTCCACGGCATAAAAAGGTAATGACGAAACGTAAACCTCAATACTTTTTCAGGGTTTTGTTAAATAAAAGTATATTTTGGGTGTCGATGATGAGAAGAACAGCTGCCACAGTCTGCTTTTTAAAGCCAATTTATTTATAGGATACTAGGGCGTATGATTGATATTAATAAAAATATCATATCAGTATTTGAGCTATATTTTTAAGGAGGGCAAAGATTATTTGAAAATTTCGGCAATCTGAGATCATTAACACTTTAAGCTAACCTATTAAATGCCGTGAAGACAATTTACATATGCTCCAAGGTATAAAATGGTAAAGATTTTTAGGTGTTTTTGTAAAATAAAAAATATTTTGAGAAGAACATATATATGAGGAACAGCTGCCATATCTGCTTATTAAAGCCAATATAGTTATGAGATACTAGTGCGTATGATTGATATTAATAATGAGATCATTTCAATATTTTTATTATAATTTTATGCGGACAATGTTTATTGAAAATTTGAGGTCATTAACACTTTAGGCAATCCCATTAAATGCCTGGAGGTCGATTTATAAATGGATGAAGGAAGCTGTCATACATCAACAACGGAAAATGATGAAATGACGAAAGGAAGACCTCAATTTTGTTAGTGGTTTTAATAAAAGAAAAACAAAAAATGACAAGAACAGCTACCACAATCTGCTTAGTCAAAGTCAATTTATTTGTGGGCTACTAGTGCGTATGATTGATATTAATAAAGACATCATATCAGTAATTTAGCTATAATTTTTAAACGGGCTACGATTATTGGAAAATTTCTGCAATTTGAGGTGATAAACACTTTAAGCAAACCCATTATCCCTGCAGGATAATTTATACGCTGTTAAAGGCATAAAGAGGTAATCAAGAAAGGTAAATCTCAATCTTTTTAGGGTTTCTGTAAAAGAAAAAATCATGAATGTAATGGAAATCGATCAATTTAAAACGACGAAGATTTGACATTTAAATTAAGTCAAAATGAATAGGGATAAAAGGGTTGATTTGGTAATTCAATATATGATGACAATGCTAAAACGACATCAAAACGTTATCCATCATATACAGATTTGAAGTTTTAAAATTTTGGTTTGTACACCATTCTCCGCCCACATCTTTCCATCCCTTTGAAGAGTTAGTTTATCTTGATATTAACTTTGAACATAGATTTCAAATGTTCCTCACGAAAACACTTCAAATGAGGATTTAAATCAAACGTTTGTCCTTTAAAAAAAGGCAGCCTTTGAAATAGTTGTCAACTGGAAAGTCTACAGACCACAAAGGCCTAGAAAAGCAAATACGAAAAGCTCATAAAAATTCAAATCGACCCTGTATGAACGTTCGTAGAGCAGCAAATACAACAAAGCAGAGAAAAAAACAGGAAAACAAAAACGAAACTGGACAAAATGAAATAACCGAAAAACAAACACAAGCAAAGTTAGGTGACCGGAAACGAAAAAAGAGCCATGAATTACAAATGAATGAAGTCCAAATGAAACTCCCAAGAAAAAAGAGCAACAACAGAACTAACCGAAACTACTTTAAAAGGCCATAAAGAACTCATAACTACCTCCGAGCTCTGCGCCTTTCAAAAATTGCAAATATTAGCCCAGGCTTAGAGCTTAAATTTCCTTTTCCCATTTCAATGCTTGAACTTACCTAAAATCCTCTTTGGCATAACAATGACCCAGAAAACGACACTGCAGCGTATTGCATTGATATGTCTTCACCGGTTCCACCTCATAGGTCATATTGAAGCCATAGACGTCCAGCAGGCGATCCAGAGCACGCAAATGTGTGCCATCCAGTGTTGACATGTGGAAGCGTATCTCTAAATACTGCGAATTGAATTGAATCCAGGCCACCTGGGTGACATCGTCCTCGGTGAGGGTGAAGACACGGTGCGCCGGCACCTTGTAATCATCCGAATAGTACATGTACTCGGTGAACTTGAGGCCGCCCAGCACGTACAATTGGGTCAAGTAGACAACAATCGATATGTTGTGACCGCCGTCATGAGGTATTAGCTCGGAGGCATCAATTATCCACACGCATTCGATGGGTGTCGTGAACTTGTGCGGGAAGTTGGGTGTCTGTATGACGCCGTGACGTGCCTTCAGCACTCCGCCGCAATTGTAGGCCGACAAGGTGGAGGCAGGCGATGATGAATGGGTTTGCGGTTTGAAGGCAAAGGCGTTTAAGGGTTTTGTGTCTAAACCAGATGAACCGGAGGCCGACGACGATGAACTGAACGGTGACAGAGCATTGAAATTGCCGGGGAAGGGGGGCGGCGGTGGTAATGGCACAGAAGGTAGACTTAATTGATGATTAAAGCTGTCCAAATCAAAGGTGCCAGCTGGCGCTGCTAAGGCGGCCGCCGAAGCCAACGAGGACGACGATGATGATGATGATGCTGGTGATGACGGCAATGTGGGTTGACGTTTGAAACGGGATACATCTTTGTTTGGCCATGTAGGGTTTAGCACTTGTCTTATTACCTTTTGCCGCGATTCATTTGCCATCTTGGCCACATCTTCGTTCACCTCTCTCGGCCACCTGCTCCCTGCCTCAGCTTGACTCTGTTGTAGTTGAGTAGCGGCCATAAGCAGCATAAGGAGCAGCTTCCAAGTCACAAATGTCGTCATCGACATTGACTTTTTGTTCTTGTACTCTTTCGTGGAGAAGACATGCACCACCACCAGCACAATGTGTCTATGAATGGTTTATGTCTGGGATATGTTAATGTTAATGATGATGATGATGGCAGTGGCAGCAGCGGCGTCGGTGGGCGCGAAGGTGGAGCTGTTGGTTGCTGCAATCATTGGCAGTGCATGAAAGCCTTGTGAGTTCTTAAGGCATTTGGATTCAATGCCACCTTGAAACTCAGTTGTGGAAGACAAGATCTGAAAAGAGAAGATAGAAAAGGAGAAATTAGTAATTTTATAAAATAGAAAACCCACAAAAATATCCACATTATTCTTGTAATATTCGCAATAAAATAAATAAAGATCCGCCTGGCGATTATTTTATACTGATTTTTAGATCATTAGAAAATTATCAGAAAATGTTTTCACCTCAAAAAATTCCTTGTAATTATTTCGCCGATTATTCTTCACCTCACCAAAGCTATGTATAATTGGTCATATTTTCTTCTTTATGATAACTATCAAAATTGCTATAATTTGGTTTTTATAGATGATATAGTTTATCGGACATCAGAGCGTATGATTGATATTAATTTTGATATGATCTCACTAGTTTCAATATAACTTTTGTGAGAGAAGATCTGGTTTGAATTTCTAACTAAAATTAGAAAGAAAATTAGAATAATCCTTGAATACAAACAACAAAATAAGTCATAATGTTCCATCTAGATCATAGATGTCTAACGCATAATTAATAGAACTAAATATGCTTCTTTTGAGCTTATTCTGCGGTCAATGAAGGAATATAATAATTTAATAATTAGGCATGATATAGATTTGTCATATAATTTAAATAGATTTAAGATTTAATTTACTTTTAAGTTTGGCTTGTCAGTAAGGATTGTTACTCCATAGACATATGAATGAATGAATAAATAAATAATTGGCTGAAAGGACTGACAAAGGTTGGAGCAACTAGAGACTTTTTCATGGACAATGAATAGCTTTTTTCATCACGAAATATAGACAAAGCATACAGTATAAAATTGCAAAAAACGAATTTGGGTTTAATTAGCGCTAGCAAACACAATGGACTTGATTTATAAAATATTTCTTGGTTTGATAATGCATCTAAATTTTTTTTTTCTTTTTTTATTTTCTCGCAAAAAGGGTCAAATTGACCCATAAAGAGAGGAGTTAGAGGGTTTAGAGCTTACACAAAAATAATCCTCATACAATTCCACAAATAGTTCTGACAGTAAGAATTGTCTCAGACATTAATATACAATACTTTTCCCACTTTCTATAATGCTCCCTTTGACCAAACAATTTACAACTTTTACCCACTGTAAAAAGAAACTCAGACCAGCTGGGCTATAAGTTTATTCTATAAAAATGATCTAATAAACATGATTCAGAATTATAGGGTAGCAACTCTGTTCCAAAAATGCTTTTGGACAATGCCAAGTCCCCACACCAATATATTTCCAAAGGATATAGTATTAATTAATTAATAATTTATTTTCATACTTTTCCGAGTCACACAAAAGCGAATGAAAGAGAATACTATTGCTATGCAAAATATACTTCAATTTTCATAATTATAGTTTTACAAGTATAACATTAAAAAAAACATTTAAAATTTAAATAAATAAACTTAAATTTTTGAAATAGTTGTTAATGATAAACTAATACCGATAGATACATGGAATTCAATGTATTTTTAACTCATATTCTTCTCTTTTATTTGCCGTCCACATCGTCTTTGTATGCCTCGCAAAAGTGCGAAAATAAATTATAAAAGTTTCTGTATCCTCTGGATATTAGAAAATGAAAAAAGATCACCAAATGGAAAACTGAGTGCACAGCATTTTATTTTCTAGTTTCACATCTTACTCAGCTCCACTGAAAAAATGTGACATTGTTGCATGGTTGAACAATCCCATGTATCCCAAAAAGAAAAGAAAAATCCCCAAAAACTGGAATTAAAAAAAAACAGTATCGTCCAATTCCTTCAAAGTTTTACAATAACCGAAACATTAGAATAATATTGTCATAAAAGCATATTTTTTATTTGGCGAACATCACGGCGTATGATAGATATTAATTTGGAGGTTGTTTTAGTACTTTGGTTATATTTTTCGGGAAAGTAAAGTTAAATTGAACCTGTTAAGCAAATTAGAATGTCTACAGATTAATTCCGTGATGAAATAGAAGAAAAAATCAACTAAACAAGTTTTAATGGGTTAAATCGATTGACAAAGTTTGAGTTAATTTTTATCTTATGTTATTTTGACACTGCCTGTTGTTTCCTACTCGAAATATTAACAAAAACTATGCAATACAATGTTTATTCGATTCGAAATAAATTAATTAAAGTTTAATTTAAATAATTAATGTTTGCAAATATAGAAAACTTATTTAAAAAAACTTATTTAATTGAAAGTAGGGTAAGAATTGACCAAAGTAGGCCAAAAGAATATAACGCCAATGAATTACCTACCATATTGAATAATTATAATATGTGAAACCATCCTTAGCACTAACTTCGCCTTTCAAAGTTTTTCAATAACCAGACATTTGTCGTAAAAAAGTTATTTTTATTTAGCGAACATCATGGCGTATGATTGTTATTAATTTGTAGGTTGTCTTACTATTTTCGTTATAACTTTCATGAAAGAAAAGATAATTGGAATCTGTAAAGCGAATTAGAAAGACTATAGATCAATTATTCGATGAAATAGAAACAGAAAACTGGTAAACAAATTTCAGGCGGTTCCAGCCACTGACAAAGTTTGGTTAATTTGTAATCATATGTTATTTTGACACGACCTACTGTATCCTACTCGAAATATTGACAGCAAAAATACAATAAAAGGTAAATCGATGTTCGCAAATATAGAACACTTATTTCAGAAGTTACTGCTCTGTTGAATGAAAGTATGGTAAAATGGACTAAAAGGTGCCAAAAGAATATCTGGTAACGTGAAGAACATCCTTAGCAATTACTCCGCCTTTCAAAGTTTTATAATTGCCAGATATATTGTTGTAAAATAGCTCATATTTACTCAGTGGACATCATGGCGTATGACTGATATTAATTTTGAGGTTGTCTTACCATTTTCGGTATAACTTTATGAATGAAATGTTAATTTGAATCTGTGAAGCAAATCTGAAAGTTAACAGACAACTTTTTCGATTAAATAGAAGAAGAAAATTGCTGAGGAAGTGTCAAAGGGTTGAAAATCACCAAAAATGGGATTTTTCAAAAATAAAGGAATTTTTGTAATTTTTCTTCGGAGTGGTAGCTAAATTCTGCACATATGTTCAAAACGTTTGCAGTTACAAAAGTACTTTTCCAAATGTATAAATACAGTCCTATTATAACGATTCCTTATTTCCCAATGAGAAAACAAAAATCTCGAAAAATGAAATTTTTACAAAAACTCTGCAACCATGGTTCAAACGTGTTCAATTACAAATAAACATTATCAAAAGTGTAAATTAAGACATATGACATTAATCCCCAAATTCCCATAAAGAAAAGGAAAATCTCAAAAATGGGATTTTTTTAAATTACAAATAAACAAACACAAAATCGCAATTATCAAGAAAATCTCCAAAAGATGGGATTTTTAAAAAATTGTGGTGATTTTGGTTGTTTAGTTTAGAGGAGGATGTCAAACTCTGCAAATATGTCTAAAAATATGTAGTTAAAAATATACATATTCAAATGTGCACAATCAAAGTTATGAAAATATTCCGAGAATTCCAAAAAATGGGATTTTTCAAACATTGTTGGAAATATGTGTAACATGTGTACACTTACAAATATTCTTTTTCTAATCAGTAAGTTCCGATAATCCATATGAAAAAAATCCGACAATTAAAAAAAGAACAAAATCCCCAAAATGGGATTTTAAAAATATACATCTTAAGTCATTTCTTCTTCTTTCAATGTTATAAATTGAAAATTACTATAATACTGTTAAAAATCTGATTTTTATTCAACGAACATCACAACTTGTATTCCTTCAATGACCATAAACTTTACTATAATATTTAAAAAACAGATTTTGATTTGGCGAACATTATGGCGTATGATTGATATTAATTTGGAGGTTGTTTTAGTATTTCGAGCATAACTTATCGGAATGAAAAGATAATATTTATCTCTAAAGTAAATTAGAAAGTCAACAAACCAATTCTTCGAATAAATAAAAGTATAAGATGGGCCAATTAAATTTTTAAATTCATTCATTCATTTTTATTTTTATGTTTGACATTTGCAAAATGGGACGCCATACATCCCATAGGACAATATTAAAAACGCACTTCCAAAGTAGTGAATCTTTAACGCATAATGTAAGAAATTTACGTGGAAAATTTTCGAGAAGAGGTCGGCGTTCGGTTCAGCCTTCATGAAGCTCATTTTCATCTCGGTGGCTATGTCAATAAGCAAAATTGCCATATATGGGGTTCAGAGAACCCACACGAGATTATTGAGAAGGTAATGCATCCACAACGCAATGAGTCACTGTTATGTGTGGATTTTGGGCTGTACTGAACAATAGGGTTGATCGGATGAGGTAGAAGTTGATGAAACAATCTTCAGAAGAATGACATGACAGCCATAATTCATTAATATTTCTTTCAAATAATTCAATAGTCTCTATCAGTGCGACTCTGTGCTATCAGTTACCTGTAGACTTTCATTGCCGGAGAGTTCAGAATACTGATATTATGATTCTGATCCTCAAATATAACATCGTTCATGTTATTCGTAAATTAAAAATATACTATATAAATTAAGATGGGCCGCAGCTTGCGTAGGATTTGCCCTAAAGTTACTCCTTCGACTTGTTTTCTCTTTATTTTTAAGTCAATCCTTCCTGATTATCCCCGCTGAATTTCTATGCAAAACCTTGGTATTATATAATAAACAAAATATTGTGATTTAGACGAAAAACTTTGCAATGCAAAATCTTTTCTTCTTTGGCAAACCCCGTGATTATCATAAGATATCCTCTTTCAAAAATAACCACAGCGAGCGACGGAAAGAAAGAGGGAAGGAAACCATAAGATAATCACAAGATTTGTGCACTGTTCCTGGGAAAAAGTTTCAGAAATCCTTGGCTCTATATATATAGAAAGAAAAAGAAACCACCTGCTTGACATGAGGAAAACTTTCGTTTTCCATGTGATTTCCTGTACGGCAACTTTGCTCTCTTAACTTTTTGGGATGTTCATTTTGCCTTTTAAGTGTGAGCATGTGTGTGTGTGTGTGTGCACGCGTGTGTGTACCCTGTGTTGCCAAAGTAACTAATTATAATTTCCAACATATGTTTCGAAAAGATAAACATTCACTTCTCGAAAAGTTTCGCCAGAGTGTAACGTGGATCTCTGACAATTGCAACATATGTTTGAATTGTTTTTTTTTCATTTTCTTTTCTTTAGGGGGTGGGGGATGAACATGTATGTGTTTGTAATCATCAAAAAGTTTTACATACCCCCCACACACACTACAAAATAAACAAAAGTTTGGCAGCAACAAAAAATATTACTCCCCGCTCAGTGGCTTGATGACACCACCGCCACTTGAGCCTGAAAGGAAGAGAGCCGAAGAAGAACCAACAGTTGTTCATGTATTATTGTTGGTCCTTATTTAACACCTTTTGTTGGTATGAATTTGGGAAAATGTGATACTTGAAATTAGAGTATAGGCAACAGGGAGTTTTGTTTCAGGGGACGACAAGGATAAGTTGTTGTGGGGTGGCAACCCCCACTGCATTTGCAAATAATTCCATTAATAAGTTTTCCTTCCTCACTCAGTCCAATTTAAAGGAAGCTGACACAAATTGTAAAATTTATAGTTTTGTTTGCAGTTGATGGCCTCACTACTCCCCACCCTCGCCGAGAAGAAGGAAATTGAGTGGCAGAGGACACACGTGTGCCAAGGAGCAAGAGTCCCGAAACCCTGTTCACATGCGAAACACATCTGCATGAGTAGTAGGTGGTTTAGTAAAGTTGTTTAGGGAGAGTGAGTGAGGGGAGGGGACAGGAGTATATATTTAATGAAGTGTACATGTTGTACATGGTTGTTAGTGTATATTAAACTTTAAACCGGAAGTGTATTCTTTTTCTTTGCTCTTGGTTTACCTTGTCTGCTTGTATTTGCCAAGTGCTTTTTGCAATTTTAAACTGATTTATTTATTTATGATGTGTGCTGCTGGTATGTCTGGTAAACGAAAACTCCTGCTAACTCTATATGGTGGCAGTATGCCAGGTTTGGTAAATTAGGTAGCAATAAACCACCGGAAGTTCGATTCACTTAAGATATATGGAAGATATGACCACAGGAGAGTATATATAAAGAGTGATTTTTTTGAGGTTAGGATTTTCATGCATTAGTATTTGACAGATCACGTGGGATTTCAGACATGGTGTCAAAGAGAAAGATGCTCAGTATGCTTTGACATTTCATCATGAATCGTCTTACAAACGAACAACGCTTGCAAATCATTGAATTTTATTATCAAAATGCGTGCTCTGTTAAGAAAGTTCATTGCGCGCTTCCATTTTATGGTCAGTTTAATCGACCCACTGAAGCGGCTATTCGGGCTATTGTGACTAAATTTCGCACCAAATTTACATTGTTGGACATTAAACCACCAACACGCTTACGTAGAGTGCGAACTGAAGAAAATATCGCAGCTGTATCGGCCAGTGTTAATGATGACCACCAATTTTCGATTCGTCGCCGTTCGCACCAATTGGGTCTCTGTTACTCAAAAACGTGGAAATGCCAAAATTGGACTAAGCGGATGGACCACCTAAGACGCAGCCGCGGTCAACATTTAAATGAAATTATCTTCAAAAAGTAAATGTCATGGACCAATCTAACGTTTCAAATAAAGAACCGATGAGATTTTGCAAATTTTATGCGTTTTTTTAAAAAAAAAGTTATCAAGCTCTTAAAAATCACCCATTATATGGGTAGACACGTGTCTTGCACAGTGGTTAAGAAAACAGCAGTCGAAAAAGTGTTTATTTTTAGTCAGATAGACGCCTTACATTTTCATAGCTCAACCCTAATGGGCTCTCAAAACATTTCTACCGTCAGGCCATAGAGAAAACCCCTGATTTTTGGCGGTAGAAAACAATACCACAATTCCCATAATGAAAAAAATATGTTTTAAACATGTTCAGTTATGAATGTACATTATAAAAAGTGTAAATTCCGACTAATGACAACAATCCCGAAATTCCTAAAATGAAAACGAAAATCCCCAAAAATGGGATTTTTCAAATATCTTTCAAACTTGTTCATTTACAAGTGTACATTATCAAAAGTGCAAATTCAGATAAACACACAATGATAACAATCCCAGAATTCCAAAAAAAAGAAGAAAATCCCAAAAAATGGGATTTTTGAAAAATAAAGGAAAATACGTGAAAAAAATGGAAAATGTGTGTTAAAATAAATCCCCAAAAATTTAATTTTTTCCATTGCCATTTTTCCCAAAAAGAAAATAAAAATCCCCAAAAATGGGATTTTCACTAACTGCAATGTATTTTCATTGCATATAGAATGGAAGGGGTAGAACAATTCTAGAAATATATTTTACATGAGTTCAGTTACAATTGTACATTATCGAAAGTATAATTCCACACCAATCACAAAAATCCCAGAATTCCCCCCAAAAAAAAAAAAAACAAAAATCCCTAAAACGGGATTTTTCACATATGTTTCAAACGTGTTCAGTTCAGTAGAATGGGATGGGTAGAACAATTCTACAAATATGTTTCACACGAGTTCAGTTACAATTGTATAATTCCAGACCAATAACAATAATCCCAGAATTCCCAAAAAATCCTAAAAACGGGATTTTTCAAATATATTTCAAACATGTTCAGTTCAGTAGAATGGGAGGGGTAGATCAATTCTAGAAATATGTTTCACACGAGTTCAGTTACAATTGTACATTATCGAAAGTATAATTTCAAACCAAACACAATAATCCCAGAATTCCCAAAAAAGCAAAAATCAATAAAACGGGATTTTTCAAATCTGCTTCAAACGTGTTCAGTTACAAATGTACATTAGCAAAAGTGTTAATTCAGATAATCACACAATGATAACAATCCCAGAATTCAAAAAAAAAAAAAAACAAGAGGAAGATCCCAAAAAAATGGGATTTTTCAAAAATAAAGGAAAATGTGTGTTAAATAAAATTCCAAAAATTTGGATTTTTCAAAGATAATGGCAAAGACGTGTTCAAATAAATCTTCAAAAAATTAACTTTTCATTACCATGTTTCGCAAAGAGAAAATTAAATTTCCCCATAAATTGGATTTTCACGAACTGCAATGTATTTCCGTTGCTTATGGAATGGGTGGGGTAGCATAATTCGACAAATATGTTTCAAACGTGTTCAGTTACAAATGTACATTATTGAAAGTGTAAATTCCGACCAATGACAATAATCACAGAATTACCAAAAAGAAAACGAAAATCCCCAAAAATGGGATTTTTTAAAAATTACATTTTTCATTATATTTCTCAAAAGAAAATTTTCTCAAAAATTTTAGAAATGGGATTTTCACAAACTACAATCTATATAACAACAATCCCAGAATACCCAAAAAGAAAACGAAAATCCCCAAAGTTTTTTTTTCAAAAAGTACTGAAAATGTTTTGAAAACGACTACAAATGTGTAAATTCAGACCTGCCGAAAATCCCACATATCCACAAAAAAAAATTCTTAAGATTTGATTTTCGCAAAATTGTATTTGGAATGTATGTTTATTCGCTGATTATGAAACAAAAGTAGTAAAATTTCGGAAATATATTTCAAACGCCTTCAGTTACAGACATATATTATCGAAAATGTTGTTAATTCAGACTTATGACAACATTTCCAGAATTTCCAAAAAGAAAACGAAAAATCACCAAAAATGGGATTTTTTCAAAAATAATGATACGTTTAGTTTAAAACGATTTCGAAAAAAATGAAAATCCCAAAAATGATATTTTTACAAAAATTACAGAAAATATATTTAAAAAGACTATTTTTTCAAATGTGTAAATTCAGACCTATGATAAAAATCCCTGAATTCCCAAAAAGGAAACAAAAATCTTAAAATTGGGTTTTTCACAAACTGCAATATATAGGGTGGGCCAATTAAAATTTTAAATTTGAACTACACCTTACATTGCCTTTGTAAGGTAGAATAACATTATTTTTTAGTTTTATATTCAGGTTTTTCAGACCTATGATAATAAGCCCACATTTCCAACAAGAAAACAAAAATCTCCAAAAATGTGATTTTCACAAACTGCAATCTATTTTCTTTGTTTATGGAATGGGTGGGTAGTACATATAACTATGCAAAAATGTGTCTCGAACCTGTTCAGTTACAAATGTACATTATCTAAAGTGTAAATTGCGTGCAACGAGAGAAATCCCTGAATTCCCAAAAAGAAAATCAAAATCCCCAAATTACAAAAAATACAGAAAATTTATTTAACTAGGATATTTTTCAAATGTGTAAATTCAGACTTATGATAACAATCCCTAAGTTCCCAAAAAGGAAACAAATTTTTAAAAAATTTAAATGTCACCATGCCATTTGTAAATAAATTTGCATACTATTAAATGTAAATGCAAAATGATCTTGAGCCAAGACAATATCCCACTTCAAATCAAAAATTTAAAAAAAATAATAAAAAAATAATAAATTAAATTTTAAATTTAAATCAAATCAAAGTAATCGACTTTGAAAGGTAGAATAACGTTCATTTTTATTCTTTTTTTAGGTTTATGTTTGACATTTGTAAAATGGAACGCTATACGATCGAAAAACATTGAAAATAAATTAAAAACTTACTTCCATATCGTGAGTCTTTAACGCAAACTGTAAGAAATGTAAGTGGACAATTTTCGAGAAGAGATATGCCTTCAGTTTAGCATTCATGAAGCTCATTTTCATGTCGGTGGCTATGTCAATAAGCAAAATTGTCGCATATGGGGTGCAGAGAACTGTAGAGGCTGTAGTAAAAAATTGGCTTGATCGGATGAGGTACTGCCGAGCCAGTCGAGGTAGTCATATAAATGATATTGTGTTCCATTATTAAATGACGAAGTTCAAACTTTCCAATAAAACCAGAAATTTAAAAAAATAATTAGATTTTTTATAGCCGATTCTAATTTAAAATGTTAAATGGTCCACCCTATGCCACAATTTGCGTTCTTCCCTGTCAGCGTTGTCATTTAATATATATATATATATATATTCCCGTCGTTCCTATAAGGAGCCAGGGCCTTAACAAATTGATTATATTCTGATTTATTATACGCTAGTACTTTTATTTGCCCTCAACTTCGTCATTTAATAGAAACTGAAAAATTATTAATTATTAATATTTTAATTTCTGGTTTTAATGGGTTTTCATAGTGCCAGAAGAACGTTATATTAAAAAATAAATAAATAAAAAAATTAAATTATCTTAATTTAGATTTTGAACGAGATCCTGCCAGGATGGTGGACTCGTTAGGTTCTCAAAGACGGAATCTTGTGAGAAGCCTGTGTAGTTGTGGTTGTTGTTGCACGAAAATGCAGGCAACGAAAACACAAGATAACACAAATATAACGTAAGTAAATGTCGTTTACTTACGTGATGGTTCCTTGAAATAAAACACTGACGGTTTCGATATAAGGGAATTATTATTTATTGATTGTTGACACGGTGGTCTTGGGAGAAATCACTTGCACTTTTTGCGAAAACAAAAGCAAAGTGAACATCACAAACATATTAAGTTGGCTGCAATCCTGGCCTACCAGTGTCAGGGATGACACTTAGTCGTTGAGATCGATCAAGTCGATGTCATCATCGACAGGACCTGATCGATCGTTAACAGATTTATTTAGATTTATCAATTAATATTTTCAAAATGACCGTAGTTTCATTCCCTAAAATACTAGCTATTAAAAAATAGAAAAAATATTTTTTGCGATTTTTTCTATTTTTTTTTCCATTGCCATGAAAAGAGATTTTTCGAAACAAAACATCAATTTTTTCTCAATAAATTGTCATTTTCAATAAGAAAGTGACAACAACATTTGTAACCATCATAAGTACCTATAACTGAACGTATAAATAGGTCCTATCCTATATTTCCAAGATGAGAGTACAAATATTTAAGGTACCTTCGAAGAAAATTGGAATTTTAGTAAAAAAAAGCCATAAAAAATGTTTATGCTGTTTTTATGAAACTGTATGCCTCATTTTTTATTTTTATTGCTTATTATTGTTATTTGTATGTCGAACTATAATTTAAGCCTAAAAGTATGCTCTAAATATTTTTGAATTTAGTTTAATTATGAGTTATTTCTGCCATGGTAAGGCAAGTATAATCATACTTTTTCCCTCTATAACGACTAATCTAGACATTAATGTCCTTATATTTGCAAAGATCAAAACCTAAGACGACCTCGCTATAACAATTTTATACTGTAATCTACGAAAGACACTGAATGTTAACAACTTTTTGTTATATCTCTTTTTCAAAACTATAACTTCATTAATGACAAATAAAGTCAATTGTAATGTAGTGAATTAAATACCATTCCGTGTTAAAACTTTAATTGCTTCCCAAATATATATGGATATAAATTAATCTATCAAATGGAGAAACTTTTCAACTATTTTAACATTGAACATTGAGTTATTAATGAAACCTTTTAGTTAACTCTCTCCTCGTAGTTAGTTTACGACTACGATGTAATCGTCTTTTTAGAACTCAATAAAAATACGCCACGACCCTGGGCGGGAGAAATACTGTTGAATACTCCTCTACTAACTTGCAATATACAAAAATAATGCTAATAATGTTTTCGGGTAATAAATATAAGGCAAGAATCTGCCGAAAGCAAAGTGCACAGAAAAGGAAAACAATTTAAAGGTTGTCTCGGTTCTTGCAGCGCACAGTGTGTAAATTTGCCGCTTTTTTGGGATAAAAATTTAAAAATAATAATAACAATATACAAAAAATTACCAAAGGTAATTAATATATAATAGTTTCTGATGTGTTTTGGTCTTTTAATCGCAAAAATTATATAAAAATTGTTTAACAAAATATTAAAAAAAAATTACTAAAATTTTCGTTTTCGGCACCTTTAATATTTGTACTCTAATTTTGGAAATATAAGACCTATAACACCCGCTTATATGTCCAATTATAGGTAATTATGCCGGCTACAAATATTACCAATTTCACTTTACCGTAGAATCAATGGTTTAGTAACCGTCTTCTAAGAATTGAAAAAAAGATGATTTATTTTCAAAAAAAAATTGTTGGCACGAAATAAAAAAAATAGAAAAAAATCAGAAGAAATGGGAAAAATATTTTCTTTTATTTCTTTAACACCTAACAATATAAGGAAGAAAACTGTGTCTAATGTAAAAAAATCTATAAATGTTGAAATTACAGCCCTCTTTGTAGACGCAAACGATTTTTTTAAACTTCAAGATTTTCTAATTTTGTGGTTAAATAGCGAAAAAAAACCTTTTTAATTAAATAACAGAATATTTAGTTTTGTTTTATAATTTATGGGCTTCTAACGAAGAAAACAAGCTACAGTTGAAGAATAAATAGATAAGATAAATAGATATAGATAAATGTAGAAGTTATATATTTTTTAGCAGAAATATGTGCAGTCTTCAAATACAAATTCAAGTAGGGCTTAGCAAAAAGCTTCGTAAAAGAAGGACCATAACTTCTACATTTATCCATATATTTTCTTCAGGAAGGCGGCCTTGTTTTCTTCGCTAAGATGCCAGCTATTGTAAAATAAAGCAAAACATTAATTTTTGTAATTTATAAACAGGGGTTCTCTGATATTTAAGCAAAAATTTAAAAAAATCATGATTTTTAATATTTTGCTTCTACAAAGAGGGCCATAACTTCTACATTTATCCATAGATTTCTTACATATAGACATTGATTTCTTCGCTAGAATGTTAGCTATATAATATAAGATAGGACAAATTTTTATTTTTTTTTTCTATTTTTTCTGTTTTTTTATGCCAGCAAAAAAATAATTTGTTTCTCAATTTGTTGGATACTGCTCCTAAACCAATGTTTCGATGTGAAAGTTAAATTAACAACATTTGTAGCCATGATAATGACCTTTAAATGAATATAAAAGCGGGTGTTATCGGACTTATATTTCCAAAATGAGAGTAAAAACATTAAAGGTACCTTTAATGACATTTTAAATTTTTGTACAAACTTAAAATTTGATTGATATTGATGTTTTAATAATTTATTTGCTGACTTTTACGCGTCATAAAAGCGCGATAATGGAATCAACTGAAACAGAAGAATATCTGTTAAACATACTTTAAATTTGATGCAACGTTGCGTTGGATGTATTAGTATTACAACCCATTTCCAGTTTTTTAAGAGGGGGTCAATTTTTTCACCCTTTTGGCAATTCTTATGATGAAACGGTATACGAAACTTTGTGATTTTTACATTTTATGTATAGGATGTGTTCAGCAATATTACTTGAAACACCACGAGGAACATTTTTGTGGAACATTTTAAACCTCTAGCTGCTCAACATAGAGGTCTTGTTGGTCTCTTTTGTGCAATAGGGGAAAAAACAGATTCTTATAATGAATCGGTATAAGAAACCTTGTGATCCTTACACTTCTTGTATAGGATGTGTTCAGCAATATTACTTAAAACACTATGGGGAACATTTTTGTGGAACATTTTAACCCTCTACCTACTCAATGTAGGGGTCTTTTTGGTCCCTTTTGTGCAAAAGGGGGAAAACACATTCTTATAATGAATCGGTATAAGAAACCTTGTGATCCTACACTTCTTGAATAGGATGTGTTCAGCAATATTACTTAAAACACTATGGGGAACATTTTTGTGGAACATTTTAACCCTCTAGCTGCTCAATATAGTGGTCTTTTTGGTCCCTTTTTTGCAAAATGAGTCTTTTTGGTTCCTTCTGTGGAAAAGGGTAAAAACACCCCTAAAACAGGGGTTTAACGGATCAAAATGTCCTACACAAATATTTGCCATACAATTCTACTAAAACTCTCTGAATACAGCAAAACTCAAAGGTCAACTAAAATGCCCGAAAATAAGTCAATACTTAATGCATTCATTTTAGGACTAATTTCGTACTTTTTCTGAATTCGAGCTAAACTCTCCTACAAAACTTAACTTTAGGGGGTTGGTGTAAATGGAAAAAATATTCAACAGCAAATTTCACTTGAGGTCACCTAATAAAAGTAAGCTGTAGCTCTAGTATATATCAATAAAATCTGAGTATCAGTTTGGGTATTTAAGCAATATTAATGCCGCAAGAGCATTGAAATGCTTTGACACGGAAGCTGAGTCTTGAAAAACAACAAATATAAGCTGCAGACTGGATAATGCATCATTTAACATTACTGAAAACACCACGAGGAATATTTTTGTGGAACATTTTAACCCTCCAGCTCCCCAATATAGGGGTCTTTTTGGTTCCTTTTGTGCAAAAGGGTACAAAATACCCCCAAAATGGGGGTTTAACGGGTCAAAATGTTCTAGAAAAATGTTTACCATAAAATTCAACTATAAGCCTCTGAATACACCAAAACTCAAAAGTTAACTTAAATGCCCGAAAATAATTCAAAACTTAATTTATTTATGTTAGGGTTAATTTCGCACTTTTTCCCGAATTGCTGGCAATTTGTCCCACAAAACGTAATCTTAGGGAGTTGATGTGAATGAATAAAATATTCAACATCAAATTTCGCTATAAGTCGGCGAACAAAAGAAAGATGTAGCTATAATATATATTAATAAAATATCAGTAGGGATTTGGGTATATAAACAAGAAAATATATATTTTTTTAATTTTATTTTTTTTTTAATTTTAATTTAATTTTAGCTCGTATTGAATAATGTCCAGCATATGTCAGCTCAATAGGCTCATTTGTTTGCTGAAATCTTTATCCTTGTTCATCGGACTCACTGGCAAACTAAATCTCGAAGTAAGCCATATGTGACTTCATATGTATTTCTCAGTGTTATCAAATATTCTTATTTTATATCAATTGAAGTTAAAAAACACCCTTAAAATAATTCGTGGAGTAATTTTTGTATTCATTTCAGTCTATTTGGTTTCCTGACTCCTCGGTTTTAAGGTTTCGCACCACAGTTACCAAGAAAATACCCCCATCTTCTTCATATGTTCGGTTCTTCTTGTTTGTGCTGCCATGCCTTTCGTGGCATATAATCACGTTTAACTCATTTGCTTATGCTCGTTTATAATTTACGAGTTTTACGTTTTGCCCCAACGACTCTCAACTGAGGCACGAACTAAAAAAAAAGTCACAAGACAAAAACGAACGAAGAACGAAGAAGAAACCAACCGAAGCCAGCAGCTAAAAAGATACAACAGGATGTTGCGGCTTCTATTACCGGAAGTTGAAATGAAATTTAAGCTTTTTTCTCTCTGTAGCCTTCAGCCAGCCAAACAACCAACCAACCATCCAACATTGAATTTGAGTTGAGTAGAAGAAGCAGTAGCTGCGGCAACCTCCCCGAAGCAGTTGTAGCAGATAATTAGACGAAAATTACAAAACAACAAACAACATTAAAATGAAATGAATGAATTTTAATTAATTTTTAAAAGCATTTCTTAGCATTTCACTTCCATTTCTAATGAAAAAATAATGGTGAGCGAGCAAAAAACTAAGCAGAAGAAGAACGAAGAAAGAAACCAACCAAATAAAAGAAGTGACAGAAAACCAAAAATACAAAAACTTATGCTCAACTCCTAAGGAGGGTTTCATCAACACCCGCTCACTAGGCAAAGGTTTGGTCAAAGGCAAAATGTTTAAGTCACTTTTTTCTGTGTTTTCCTATTCCCAAGAATTTATTAAATGATAAGGACAAGTTTCTTATGAATAATTCCATGAGAAATGGAAAAGAAAATATTCCATTCATAGAAGTTGAAATATTTCAAAAGTTTTTTTTTTAGAGTTTATTTTATTGACTTATATCTCGGAAACTATGTATCGTATCAGAGCTCTTAAAGCTCGTTCGTTCTTCGTTTTCATTTTCAAACAATGTA
This sequence comes from Polietes domitor, assembly GCA_947397865.1. NCBI lineage: Eukaryota > Metazoa > Arthropoda > Insecta > Diptera > Muscidae > Polietes > Polietes domitor. The sequence continues at coordinate 179,830,975 of OX377619.1, forward strand.
AATAGCCAAGTCAATATTATTTTGCTACAACAATATTTTATAAAGCATACCTTTAGGGGCATTATTTTTTGCGGTCATTATCAATATGTGTGTTAATTTGTAGCCAACAACAAAATAATTCAATAGTAATTTTTTTATAAGCCTAAAAGTATGCATTGCACAATTAACGTGTTCCTATCAGTCGCTCATTTTATGGGAATGTTTTGGTAGGATATTTGGAATGATTTCGTAATAAACAAAAAACATTAAGGCATTATTCCCTGATTTTTTGCAAATGTTGAGCTGATATATTAAACCTCAAATATTTATTAAGTTATAAGAGTTGGTTGCCATGAATTAAAAGATAAAGGGAGTTTAAAATTTCGAAATCGTACAAAATTAAAATTTTCATATGATCGTTGGGCATTTTAATTGGGGACTCAAATGCCAGCACTGCAATGATTTGTTTTAAAGTATTTATTAAAATAGCAAATATATGACGATTTTTCATTTTATGTTACATGGGAGGTAGGCGTGTTTGTGGGTGGATTTAAACAAAAATTTGGTTTTCATCTCATGTGACAATATAGTGTATGTGTGCGAAATTTCAATTTCAATTCATACTAATTTTAATCGCAACTTTTATGCAAATATTCCATTGTGCCTCATACTGACACTATTAGCTTTTAATAAAAATTTAGTTTACTAAAATCGAAAACGTATTTTTTGCAAGGAAAAAAACATTTTTTTAATATTTTAAAATTTTCAATAATTTCTAGAAATTATACAAAATTTGCTAGCAATTTTACAAAAATATATTTGTAATTCATACGACAAGAATTACAAATTTTATACCTTATGACAAAAATACTTCATTTTCAATCCACCCTAGTATCCACAATTTAATATTGTGAATATCGGCTTAGAATATTACAAATTTGCCAACTTCATTTAAATCGAAGAAATACCCTTATATGCAAATATGGAAAATTTTTTATAATTATAAATTAAAATTTTATAATTTGTAATTTTTATAATATTTAATTTTTACAATTAAACATTTTTATAATTTTCATAATTTTTCTAATTTTTAATATTTATAAGTTTTATATTTTTTATAATTTATAATTTTTATAAATTATGACTTTTATAATTTCTAGTTTTTATAAGTAATAATTTTTATATATTTTTTTTAATTTTTATAATTTATGATTTTTATAATTTATAATTGTTAATTTGTATAAATATATAAATGTATATATATAATTTATAATTTTTACAATTTAAAATTTTTATAAATTTTAATTTTTATCATTTTTAATATTTATAGTTTTTATAATTGTTATAATTTATAAGTTTTATATTTTTTATAATTTATAATTTTTATACTTTATAATTTTTATAATTTATAATTTTTATAAATTATTACTTTTATAATTTCTAATTTTTATAATTTATAATTTTTATATTTTTTAATTTTTATAATTTATGATTTTTATAATTTATAATTTTTATGATTTAAAATTTATTATTTTATTTTTTTTTTTCGTTTGTATTTCTTTGGTCTGGAATGAATATTTGATTTGAACTGGAATATTGTCCCATTTTGTATATATATTTAATAGAATGCAAATTTATTTACAAATGGCAGGGTGACATTTATTACTTGGCTGCATAATATATATAATATATATATATTATGTATATTATTATATACATATATATTATCTGCAGTCCGATCGGTATTGCGTGCTTTCGTCTACTGATGACAGTTTTGATCGTCTGTATATGTCAACTGTGTAACGATAGATTTTGGTGCTTTTATCTGTGTCAGTTTTGTAGTTAACGTCTTTTGTTGGTAGAAACATCAATAATATGTAACATCTCGAGAGTATATCTTCTATTATAATTTCTCTACTCTGTCATTATCTCTACATTGTCGAAATTTGGTATTCTATTTGGTCTTCTGCTCTAATGATCTGTTGATAGGTCAGAATTGTGAGATGATATTCTAGTCTTTAATTTTGCCTCAGTAGTGCGTACCAACATATGTATAGCTTCTGGCATAAGTTGGCTTTGTCCCCATTACATTTATTTTTTATAATTTATAGTTTTTATTATTTATAATTATAATTTGTATTTATAATTTTTATAATTTACGGTTTTTATAATTTTTATATTTGATATTTTTATAATTAATATTTTTTCTAATTTCTAATTTTTGTAATTTCTAATTTTTATTTGTTTATAAATAATAATTGTTATATTTTATAAGTTTTTAAATTTTTAATTCTTATAATTTGTAAATTTTATAATTTATAATTCTTATAATTTATAATTTTTATAAGTTATGATTTTTTTAATCTATAATTTTTATAATATTTTATTATTTTTATAATTTTAAATTTTTAATTAATAATTTTTATAATTTATAAATTTTATAATTTCTAAAAATAATAACTTTTAAATTTTTATAAATATTAAAATTTATAATTTATAATTTTTAATTAATAATTTTTATAGTTTATAAATTTTATAATTTCTACAATTTATAATTTTTTATTATTTATAATTTTTATAATTTTTATAATTTTTATAATTTTTATAATTTTTATAATTTTTAAAATTTTTATAATTTTTATAATTTTTATAATTTTTAAAATTTTTATAATTTTTATAAGTTTTATAATTTTTATAATTTTTACAATTTTTATAATTTTTGCAATTTATATTTTAAAATTTATAATTTAAAATTTTTATAATTTTTAGCTTTTATAATTTATAATTTTTATGATTTACAATTTTTATGTTTATAATTTATAATTTTTATAATTTTTATAATTTTTATAATTTTTATAATTTTTATAATTTTTATAATTTTTATAATTTTTACAATTTTTATAATTTTTATAGTTTATAATTATAATATAATTAATTTTTAATTTTTAGCTTTTATAATTTATAATTTTTTAATTTCATAATTTTTATTTTTTTTATTTTTAAATTTTAGAATTTTTAATTTTTATAATTTATATAAATTATAACTTTTAATTTATACAATTTATGATTTTTAAAATTTATAATTTTAGATTTGAACTGGGATATTGTCCTGGTTCAAGAGCATTATGCATCTATATTTAATAGAATGCAAATTTATTTACAAATGACATGGTGACATTTATTACTTGGCTGCAGACTTCCGCTATAATGAATTCCACCCAGTCAAAGGTTTCGTTCAGGTGGCTTCGCAGCAACTTTTCAACAACATACACGGCCTCTTTAAGCATAATTTTTTATTATTTTTTATAATTTAGAATTTTTTTTAATTTATAATTGTTAATTTTTCTAATTTTTGTAATTTATTTTTTTTATAATTTTTAATTTATAATTTTTAATTTTTATTATTTTCAATTATTATAATTTATAATTTTTATATTTTATAATTTATAATTAATAATTTTTATAATTTTAGTTTTTTCGTTTCGTTTATAATTTTAAATTTTTAATTTGTATAATTTATAATTTTCATAATATATAATTTTTTTAAATTATAATTTTTAGTCTTTATAATTTTTATGATTTACAATTTTTATGTTTATAATTTATAATTTTTATAAATTATAATTTATATAATTTACGATTTTTACAATATTAGTTTTTATAATTTACAATTTGATTTGAACTGGGATATTGTCCTGGCTCAAGACCATTTTGCATCTATATTTAATAGAATGCAAATTTATTTACAAATGGCATGGTGACATTTATTACTTGGCTGCAGACTACTACTATCATGATTTCCACCCTGTCTAAAGGTTTCATTCAGGTGGCTTCGCAGCGACTTTTCAACATCAAACCCGGCCTCTATAAGCAGATGATTCTCACAAACGAACGAGAATCACAACTCACTTGCCGAATTTGCGTTTAAAAAATCGCACCAAGTAATAAAGCACACATGCCATCTTACAAGCATCTCATTGAGTTGCATATGTAAGTATGTGTATATGCAGGTATAGTTACCCAGCAATACTTCTGCCGTGCCATCGCTCATGCCATTTGTAAATAAATTTGCATTCTATTAAATATAGATGCAAAATGGTCTTGAGCCAGGACAATATCCCAGTTCAAATCAAATATTGATTACAGACCAAAAAAATACAAACGAAAAAACTAAAACAAATGAGCGATGGCACGGCAGAAGTATTGCTGGGTAACTATACCTGCATATACACATACTTACATATGCAACTCAATGAGATGCTTGTAAGATGGCATGTGTGCTTTATTACTTGGTGCGATTTTTTAAACGCAAATTCGGCAAGTGAGTTGTGATTCTCGTTCGTTTGTGAAAATCATCTCCTTATAGAGGCCGGGTTTGATGTTGAAAAGTCGCTGCGAAGCCACCTGAATGAAACCTTTAGACAGGGTGGAAATCATGATAGTGGTAGTCTGCAGCCAAGTAATAAATGTCACCATGCCATTTGTAAATAAATTTGCATTCTATTAAATATAGATGCAAAATGGTCTTGAGCCAGGACAATATCCCAGTTCAAATCAAATATTGATTACAGACCAAAAAAATACAAACGAAAAAACTAAAAAAAAAATAATTTACAATTTTTATAATTTATAACTTTTATAATTTTTAATTTGTATAATTTTTGATTTAATAATTTATTACTTATAATTTTTGTCATTTATAATGTTTATAATTTATAGTTTTAAAAACTTATAATTTACATTGTTTTAAATTTTTAATTTTTATAATTATAATTTTTATAATTTGTAACTCTTATAATTTTTAATTTATAATTTTCCAAAGATTAGTTAGTCACTTTTTCAAATGTACGTACGTACACCTCCTCCTAGAACAGATAAAGTTGTGAGAATTACAAGTGGTTTTCTACTTGGCAAACATTACAGAAAAAACTCTCGTCTTCTCTCACTCTTGTCAATAGAGAACAACAACACCTGCACCCCCACTCTCATGACCAAAGAACAGCGGCAATACTTTCAAAACTCCTTTTGCCATTAACAATAAATTCAACAACAACAGCCAGAATCGAAACGGAAGAATATAAAAAATGACTATTTGGAGGAAGAAGAACGTAAATGAAAACCAAAATAAAACAAAGAAAGAAAAACGAAGCGAAAGAGAAGAGTAGAGAAGTCTACTACAACACATTAAGTGATAAGAAAGAACAACAAAGTCAAAGTAAACTTTAACTAAGAACATCAACAGCGAACAACAACAATAGCACTCGAATATCAACAACAAGAACGCCAATATCAACATCGGAAAAAGGTGTAATAGCCATTGAAAGATACAAACATTGAGACACAAACAAACGCATCGAGTGAATTCTCAGTCACACACACACTCACACGCACACACATGTCATTGTGTTTGTTTAAGGTACTGTTGGCGGTCTGGTTAGTATGATAAGGCGGTTAAATGAAACAAGTACACACGCCCGACCGGCTCTTATCTTATATGACTACGCTCGCCACCATGTAGAGCATGTAACATTTTAAAGACGCACAGTGGTTACTACAGATAAACTAGGATTACAAGATTACCTGAAATTATAAAACAATTGCATTTTGTGTCGAAAATGTAAAAAAATTATTTTTCAGGGTATCATGACCTAATGTGGTTTACACAGCGGTTTTTCAATAAGTAGCTGATAGCCAAGAGATTGCTACTCAGACAAACTAATGTAAATAATTTTAAATAAAATTTAAATTTAATATTTTTTTCATTTTAATATTAGACTACTTTGCAATTGTTCGATATGTCATTTCTTTTCTGAATTTTTTACAAATATATTTTTACAATATAATGTATAAACAAGGTTTTTGCATGATTATTTTAAGCCGTTTGTATGATTAGTTTGGAAAAGCAGTTAACGAATTCTAGAAAAAACTTGGTATACATATAAAAAATCACCGATAATTTAAACGTTTGTTTTAAAATTCATCGCACAGAAGTCACCACTTCGGTACGACTGGAAGATAACACTGTACACATTTTAATGTAAGACATTTTCTGATTTATTTTGACGTTCTAAACTCGAAAACGAAACTAAAAATATTAATTTAGGATAAATTAAACGAGTTATTACTAAAATTGAAATTTTCGTCTAAAGTACCTTTAATATGTGTATTCTAATTTTGGAAACATAAGTGCGATAACAAACGCTTATATGATCAAATAAAGGCACTTATGATAGCTACAAATGTTGCGAACTCCACTTTCACATAAAAACTGTGCTTTAAAACAATTGAGAAAAATATTTTCTTGGCTAATTTCTTTTATATATATTTACTTCTTTTTGTTTATTATTATTTTTATTTATTTTTACTTCTTTTGTCGGTGGAAGATTCAAAAAATTTACAAAATTAAATGGAACATTTAATTTTTTCCATTTTTTCGTTTGTTTTATTTCTGTTTTTTTTTCGATCATTTCACGATAAGCAAATAGGTTAGAAATCGATAACAAAATAAAACAATATTTATTCTTTGTATATAGCAAAAATATAGATTTTTAAAGAAAGTTCAAGTATGAATGCTGATGAGATGATTAAGTGAGATTACGCGGTACTCTAACTATTTTTAAAAATATAGTATGTGGTCAAATGAAGAAGCTGGGTTTATTGTATTTTCTCAATCTGAAAACTGACGTGAAATTCAACGTGAGAATATTGAAGTTATTCCGATTTTGCTGAAAATATGAACTTGGTTGGTATTTTGGCAAGACATTAGAGCTGTTTTTTCACTGAAATAAAAAAGTTTTTACATTTTCCCAACAAGAATATTTTTATAATTTATATTTTTTTAATATATAATTTTTATTATTTCTAATTTATCATTTTTATAATTTATAAATTTTATAATTTATAATTTTTATAATTTATAATTTTTATAATTTTTAATTTTTACAATTCATAATTTTTATAATAAAAATTTTTTTTATTTATTGTTTTTATAATTTATATTTTGTAGTTTTTATAATTTATAATATTTATAGTTTTTAATTTTTATAATTATAATCTTTATAATTTATAGTTTTTAATTTTTATAATTTATAATTTTTATAATTTATAATTTTTAATTTATATAATTCATAATTTTTATAATTTTTATACTTTATAATTGATAATATTTATAGTTTTAATTTTTATTATTTAAATTTTTATACTTTATAATTTTTATTATTTATAATTTTTATATTTAAAAATTTTATAATTTATAGTTTTTATAATTTAAAATTTTTATTATTTATGTTTATATTTTTTATAATTTAATTTTTTTTATACTTTATAATTTTTATTAATTATAATTTATAATTTTTATACTTTATAATATTTATGATTTTTATAATTTTTATAATTTATAATATTTATGATTTATAATTTTTATAATTTATATATTTTTTTTAATTTATATATTTTTCTTTTCAGTCAAATGAAATAGTTATTACATTGTCCCAACAAGAATATCAATGTGATTATCAAAAGAAATTAAAAAAATATGTTAATATTTGCCCGGATAAAAATATTTGTTTCATCTTGATCCTCAAACAATTAAAAATTATAATTTTTATATTTAATTATTTAGAATTTATAATTTAATTTATAAAATTTATAACTTATAGTTTTTATAGTTTATATTTAAAATTTTTTATAATTTTTGATTTGAACTGGGATATTGTCCTGGCTCAAGACCATTTTGCATCTATATATAATAGAATGCAAATTTATTTACAAATGGCATGGTGACATTTATTACTTGGCTGCAGACTACCACTATCATGATTTCCACCCTGTCTAAAGGTTTCATTCAGGTGGCTTCGCAGCGACTTTTCAACATCAAACCCGGCCTCTATAAGGAGATGATTTTCACAAACGAACGAGAATCACAACTCACTTGCCGAATTTGCGTTTAAAAAATCGCACCAAGTAATAAAGTACGCATGCCATCTTACAAGCATCTCATTGAGTTGCATATGTAAGTATGTTTATAATGTATAGCTTTTAATTTCTATAATTTATATTTTTAAATTTTTATAATTTATATAAATTATAACTTATATTTTTTTATAATTTACAATTTTTATAATTTATATATTTTTTAATTTATATTTTTTTCTTTTCAGTCAAATGAAATAGTTAGTACATTGTCCCAACAAGAATTTCAATGTAATTATCAAAACAAATTAAAAACTATGTTAAAATTTGTTTTTTATAATTTATAAAACAAAATTATAATTAAATTTATTTTTTATAATTTATAATTTTTATAATTTATACTTTTATAATTTTTATAATTTATAGTTATTATAATTTATAATTTATACTTTTTATAATTTATAATTTTTACAATTTGTAATTTATAATTTTTATAATTTATGTTTTTTTCTTTTCACTGAAATAAAAAGTTTTTACATTGTCCCAACAAGAATATCAATGTGTTTATCAAAACAAATTAAAAATATGTTAAAATTATCGCGGATAAAAATATTTGTTTCTTTTGACCCTCGTTTTTTTTTTTTGCTAAAAAATATTTTTTGGGATTTATTTTCCCCGTTTTGGGAATTATAATATTTTTATATGAGGTGTCACAAAAGCAGTTTCATTTTTAGACAACACAATTGCAATTTTTTTGATAAAAATATCCATAATTCCCAAGACGGGGGAAATAAATACCATTTTTTTAAATTCGATCGAGGATCAAAAGCCAAAGAAATTTGCATTTTTTTTTTAAATATTTTTGGGGATTTATTTATTATGAGATTTTTATATGAGGTGTCACAAAAACTGTTTTTTAAAAAATAACACAATTGCCATTTTTCTTTTTGAAAAATTCTTTCGAGTATCAGAAGACAAAAATATATTTTTTGGAATTATAAGATTTTTATAGAAGGTGTCACAAAAACTGTTTTTTTTTTCTAAATAACACAATTGCAAATTCTTTTCGATAAAAAATGCCATAATTCCCAAAACGGGGAAAGTAAATCATTCATTAAATTCTATCGAGGATCAGAAGACAAAAAAATATTTTTTACAGCTGCATCCGTAGATAAAATTAAGTTTTATCTTTTGAAATCAATGATTTCGGTTTCGAAGACAAACAAATATTTTTTTGGGATTTTTTCCCCGTTTTAGGAATTATGAGATTTTTATATGAGGTGTCACAAAATTGCATTTTTGCCCAACAAAATACCCAAATTTCCAGAGTGGGGAAAAATTCCAAAATTTCGGTTTTTTCCAAAAATTGACGTCATTTCTTTATTTACAGCAGGAATGTGGTAATATTTTTTGAGTATGAAGTCAACATAGATTGAACATCTATGTATCTTTAGAATAAGGTCAACAACTTCAACCAACTACATCACACCACTCTCTTATTAAAAATTAAAAGAAAAAAAGTTCCGAAAAAAGAAACAAATTTTCCCAACAATCACAAACAGATGCGTGAGGGCCGATAGCACTAAAGAGTTACCAATCCTACAAACAACACACCCCCCCCCAACACCAACTTCCCAACAAAAGAACACAGAAGGCGAAGAGTCGGAGTCAGTAAGTACAACGCCCCCACAGAAAAAAAGCCAAAAACAATATTAAAAACTTTTTCAATTGTATACGCCTTTTCACAGGTTTTCTTTTCTCTCTTAACAACTTTTTTCGCTGAAATTTCTTCAAATTTGAAGCTGAAAAAGTTTTGCTTCCGTTTCAAGGCCTTTTTTGCTAGTGCTTCGGTGCGTTGCGCGTCTTTTGTCTATTTTGTTTAAATTGTTAATTTTATTGCTGTTGCTGCCGTTGTTTCGTTCGTTGCCTCCTCGGCTGTCGCTCTGTTACTCGATGAGTTGCACGAGTTTTCCCATTTCTTCGTCGATTCGCTTTGTTTGCTTTGAGTATTTGTCTGTGATTTGTAATTGACTTTTAATGTTTACACATAAAAACAATTAAAAATCGTTCAAAGGAAAACCCTCATAATAGAGAAATTAAACAGCGATAAAGCGATAAAAATAGTAAAACAAATATGAATTGGGGGGGGGGGCGAGAAATTTGGGTCGGCAGGTAAACGAGGAGGCAGCAATATAGGGTGGCAGTCAAACAATTCCTAGGAAATCGAGTTACGCAGATGGATTTTTTTTTAAGAAATTCAAACTTCGGGCTAAAGATTATCATATTCAAAACTAATTAAATTTCAATTTTCACTTCCATATAAACAAAATGAAAAAAAAAATGAACTCAATTAACATCGGAGCAAACATTTATTATAAAACTCCGTGCCACAATGTATTATTAGCAGCAGAAGCTCCCACATTTGATGAGCTCAAATCTCGACTTTGTTTATTGAATTCTACAAAGAATTAAGTCAATTAAGCATCTTTTAGAAGATTTTGGGAAAATCACTGCTAAATATTGCTATGGATGTATTTAATGATCGTAAATGTTAAAATAATTGAAAAGTTCATTATTTTAGAGTTTATTTCATTTGGATGTATTTCGGAAACCATATATCGTTTTGGATTTTCGTTTAGTCCATGGAAAACAGAAACAAAGAATAATAAATATGATTTCGTTTTCCTTTTTAGACAGTGGTTTACCAGAAGGTTGTCTGTCCTTACTGAGTGTGTGTATAAAAATATATTCATTCACGGGGCCGGCATTTACAAATATTGAGAAATAACATTATTTTTATTAATTTTAAAAGGAAAATTCAGCAAATGTCTGCAAACAGTAATTTCATTACTGAAATGGTAAAACGTTCTAGGCAAAACTAAAACAATATTACTCTTCGTTGAGTATTTTGGAAAAATTGTTTAAAGCATACTTTAGGGATAAAAGGTGATATGGCATGCGAAGGGGAAAAGAGATTCCTAAAAGTGTTCCCTAACAAAACTTCAGATGTACTGTGTTGATTAACGATACGTAAAGTATATCGAGCCCTATTTGACAAAAAGATATAAGCACCACAATTTTTCGATTTTTGTGATTTTCGTTTTAATACTCTCCACCTGCAGGATAGGGGTATACTAAGTTTGCCATTCCGTTTGTAATGCCTTGAAATGTCGACCTGAGACCCTATAAAGCAAATATAAAAATATAAAAGAGACTCAACTAAATTTTTTTTGCAAATCGATACTTTTGTTTATTATGATCGAAGTTGTTGTGTTAAAATAGCCAAACATCTTGATTTGCAAAAAAATATTAGTTGAGTCATTTTTATATTTTGGTAACGATTACCAAAATATAAAAGAGACTCAACTAAATTTTTTTTGCAAATCGATACTTTTGTTTATTATGATCGAAGTTGTTGTGTTAAAATAGCCAAACATCTTGATTTGCAAAAAAATATTAGTTGAGTCATTTTTATATTTTGGTAACGATATATGTTCATGATCGTCATAAAATTCCAAGACGATCTAGCCATGTCCCTCTGTTGAAAGCACGCTAACATCTGAACGAAACGAGCCAGGACGTCCAAATTTTGCATAAATGTGTCTTATAGTCGTACATCGGTTGGGATTGCAACTGGGCGAAATCGCCTCAAAAGGTACAACATTTTCTCTCGCAAGGACTGAAAATATCCCTAAAAACCCCTAATACTATAGAATTTAAAAATGTTTTTCTAAAGTCCACTTACATTTACTTGATATTGGGTGATAAAGTGATTATTATCCGCAGTGGGTGAAATGGGGCAAAAAAGGGATAAAAATGGTACCTCTCAAAACGACAACAGCTAAAAACACGAAATTCGGTTTGTACATTCCTCTAATTGAGTAGATACATAATATAAAAGTATTCTTTCCAAATTAGTACTTTTAAGGGGTAAAATGGGAATAGAGGGATAAAAATGGTAAAAGGGGATAAAAATAGTATCAAATCAAATGACCGCATCTAGAGTCATGAAATTCGGAGTATACATTCCTCTGACTGTGTAGACTCGAAAAATAAACTGATTTTTCGAAATTTGTACTTTTTGGGGTCAAAATAGAAAAAGGGGATAAAAATAGTACCAACCAAATGACCCCAGCTAGAGTCATGAAATTCGGAGTATACATTCCTTTGACTACGTAGACATGAAAAATAAAAGATTTTTTTCAAATTCGTACTTTCAAGGGATACAATGGGTACGGAGGGATAAAAATGGTACCAACCAAACGGCTACACCTGGAATAATGAAATTCGGAGTATACATTCCTCTGACTGTGTAGACACGGAAAATAAACTGATTTTTCGAAATTTGTACTTTTTGGGGTTAAAATGAAAGAAGGGGACAAAAATAGTACCAATCAAATGACCGCAGCTAGAGTCATAAAATTCGGAGTATACGTTCCTCTGATTGCGTAGACACGGAAAATAAACGGATTTTTAGAAATTCGTACTTTTTGGGGTCAAAATAGAAAAAGGTGATAAAAATAGTACCAATCAAATGACCGCAGCTAGAGTCATGAAATTCGGAGTATACATTCCTCTGACTGTGTAGGCACGGAAAATAAACTGATTTTTCGAAATTCGTACTTTTTGGGGTCAAAATAGAAAAAGGGGATAAAAATAGTACCAATCAAATGACCGCAGCTAGAGTCATTAAATTCAGAATATACAATCCTTTGACTACGTAGACATGAAAAATAAAAGTTTTTTTTTCCAAATTCGTACTTTCAAGGGATACAATGGGTACGGAGGGATAAAAATGGTACCAACCAAACGGCTGTACCTAGAATAATGAAATTCGGTGTATATATTCCTCTGATTGCTTAGACACTTAAAATAAACAGACTTTCCGAAGTTCGTACTTTTTGGGGTTAAAATGAAAGAAGGGGATAAAAATAGTACCAATCAAATGACCGCAGATAGAGTCATGAAGTTCGGTGTATACATTCCTCTGATTGCATAGACACTGAAAATAAATGGATTTTTAGAAATTCGTATTTTCAAGGGATACAATGGTACAGAGGGATAAAAATAGTACCAACTAAACGACTACAGCTAGAATGATGAAATTCTAATTGCGTAGAAACGTCAAGGGGGTAAAAATGGTACCAAACAAATGGGCGCAGCTGGAATCATAGAATTCGGTGAATACATTCCTCTGACTGCATAGACACGCAAAATAAAAAGTTTTTTCCAAAATCGTAATTTTTCTTTTACGGCAAAAATTGGTTGAATCATGAAGTTAGGTTATTTTGCACTATGTACGTCTGATAATGGATATTCAAAATGTGCATTTTTGGAATTAAAATGGAATGGAAATATAACCAACTGTAGCAGCCACTATCTACCAATATTTATGGTATTTAGGCTTTGTGAAAATATAAATATTAGAATATTTATTTTTTGATTTGAAATAAATAATGGTTTGAAATAATTAAAATATTATATTTATTTATAAAATTATTTTTTCAATATTTGTATTTGTTTTGGTTTGGCTATATTAAAAAAATGTGTATTTTCCTGTAATATTACTGCACTTCTACGACAACCGTCAACCTCTGTGGAATGCAAAGTTCGGCCTGGCCGAACTTAACCCCGTTTTTACTTGTTTTTTTTTTTCGAGCGTATATCGTCCCATTTTGCAACTGTCAAACATAAACCTGAAAATAAAAATAGAATAAAGCTAAAAATTCGTTTATCATTCCAAGATATAGGCTCTGCACATCCTTCTGCTGGTTCCTTTTGTTCCTTGGTTATCCTTCGTTTAATTTTTTGTTTACGTGGCCTCTCACTACAACTTGAGTATGAAGTAGTGCCGCCTTTGAATCCAGCTTGAATTCCAACGCACTGTGAATTCCTGCGTTCATCCTTCTACGAATTCGTTCTTCCCTGCAGATATCAGTTGGCCGACATTCTGTGAAATTGTTCCTTTCTGCCCTTCCATCGATGAGTGGTGTCCGTCTTTCCTTGCCAACAATTCAACCTTTCTGACCATCCTAGGTTCGTACTTCTTCTGGCTTCACACATCATCCTACTGTGTGAGTTTGATGGTCCATCCATCTGTACGCTATTCAGAAGTAGTTTGTCCGTTTTTTTTTGTGTTGCCTCCTCTCGCCTCCTTGTCCTTTGGAAATTCGTGCATGTTGCGGAAAACCTTTACTGATCTGCTCCTATCATCCTATCTGCTCAGACTCTCTTCTCTTGTTTCAATATTTACAATTTGTTTTCCGTCGTACGTTCCGTTTTATTTATTATTGTTTCTCTGGTTAAACACATTTATTTTGTTTGCCTTTTGCTGCTTTTGAACGTTTTGCTATCTCATATCGCTCGTTGGCTGGCCTGGCTGACTGGTGTTCATACATAAATAAATCGAAACAACACCAGCAATGCCAACAACCAGACCGCAGAAGAGAAACCCAAAACAAAAACAAATGGAACCTCGTCGAGCTGAGGCAGTATCTGGCCCGGCGGCGAGTTCAATTCCAGCCCCGAGTAGAGTGTTCCTTGTTGTTGCTCGTGCAGGTGGGTTTACTTTTATGAGGTGCTTTTACTCAACGGATGGGTTTTCGGTTGGTTTCATTCGGCGTTGGCGGCGTTGAACACTTCTGCAGGTGATATTGTGGATATTGCCGCGGCTTCTGCTGCTGCTGTTGTTGCTGTTGTCTCAGTATTGAAGTTCTCAGTGCTAGCCCTGTGTTGTTGTAATCGCAGGCGACAAAAATACACTTTCAAGTCATTTTGTACTCGCACAGCAGAGCACAGTTGGTTGGTTGGGTTCTGATATCAGACCCCCGGTTATTTTCTCGCCCGCTAACACCCGTCTCCGCAATCATTCGGTTCTTGTCGTTGTTGTTGTTGTTGGTATTTACTACTCATTGAATTGGCAATTTAAATTGAATGCGTTAAATTAGTTGAGTTATCAGCTTCCACGACGGCAGGTGGTTGGCTTGGCTTGTATTCTTTCGTTGCTTTCTCTCCCGGCCCGACGACATCCAATTCGAAATCGATTCATTTTCAAACACACACACGCACGCACCCACCCACCTCCAAAACCTATAAACGAAACGTGTAATGGCAACGACGACACAGGAAACCCAACCGAAATCGCTTTCGCTTTAGCTGCTTTTCTGCTTGGGCAAAGTTCATAAAAAATTGACGCATTTTTCCGGTTTCCTTGCTGGCGGAAGCGAGCGAATCGTTCGCTATCTCGTGAATACTCTAACGCGTCCTTCGCCCAACGAACCCAAAACAAACCGAGAGTGAGCGCGAGCGACAGGAAGAAAAAAATGATGTTTAATGTAATGCAAATTATTCAAATTACTTCAATGAAATCCGGTTGCTCCTGTTGCTGCTCCCGCTGTTCTCGCTGCTGCTGCTGTGCGGTATTGGTGTTGAGGCTTTTAAGTGTTCATCAAATGTGACCGGAAACCGGAAATTTTTAGCAGAAATTCAACCTGTAAATGATGTTAAAAGAGTCTCAAGTGTTTTTCCTACAGCCAAACTTCATTATTCCCACCCACACCCCTCCATCATTCCACCCACCCCACCCCTTCCTTCATTCAATTTCCCTCCCCTCATCACTTGTTCATTTTAATGAATTGGAATATGAAATTGTGAGTGTAGTGAGTGAGTGCGAATTTGCTGTTGGCAGCTTTTTCGAGTGGAAAGGGAATTGGAAATAACAACAACAACAAAAAAACCAACAACAGCAAAAGAAACACCATAAATGTTTCAAAACACAACAATTGAAAAAATATTAAATGATAACGACGAAATTAATTAAAATTAAATGCTCAACAGCGGAAGGTTTCCGCGAACTGTTCAAATATATAAGTATCGAAAGGTCAACAATAAGTGAGTGTGGAGTTGTGAATGTAATGGGGGAGATCCCAATATAAATATCAATTACGAAAATTGTAAAATTAAAAAAAAATGTGAGGGAGGAGGAAACATTGTAAAAGAGTTAACAAAAAAAAGATAAAAAACTATTCTACTATTTCCTCAGACAATGAGAAAAGGGTCTTCTACTGTTTAAAGCCGGCTTTCACTTCAGTCCCTTCCAGTGCACAACAAATTGTGTCCGAAAATAAAAAAATATTTATTGTTTGCCTTGAGACATATTATGACGCAAATCAACATAACAAATATTTTTGGATATTTTTTAATTTTTTTTTACTAAAATTCCGATTTTCATCGAAGGTACTTTAAATATCTCATTTTGGAAATATAGACCCGCTCGCAGCCGCTAATATGTCAAATTAAGGTGAATGGCAACAAATGTGGTGAATTTCACTTTCACATTGAAATAGTGGTTTAGGAACAATCTCCAAAAAAAATTGAGAAAAAAAATGATTTTTTTTAATATGTTTTAGTTGCGTAAAAAACATAAAAATTACAAAAAAAAATAAAAAATCCGAAAAAAAATATTTTATTTTCTAATATCTAACATTATATCCAAAAAATGTCTACATGTAAAAGATATATGGACAAATGCAGAAGCCATGGCCCTCTTTCTGGACGCAATCGATATTTTTCAAATTTTTGTTTCAATAGCTTGAAAAAATATTTTTTGTTCGGCTATCAGCGTGGTTGCGGGTTTAATTCCTACTGCTACGGCTCTGGTCTGGTCTATAGTTCTCTTCGTCACCCCTGGACCCAAAATTAGAATATACATTTTCTTTGTATTGGGCGATTCCATTGGAACGGGTGTGACACTTGCTTAAATATATTTTTAAATATCTCCCATATTCATTGACTGAGATTTTTACTGTGTTGCCAATTGAAAATGCCAGGATAATCGGAATATTATTGCAAAAATAAATATGTTTTAGCGTTTTGAATATTGGACATATACAACAATGTAGAACGTCACGGTTGTGACCTTAGCTTTGAAGAACATTTTGAAGTTTTTGTTGTTTTTTATTATAATTTTGAAATTTTTGTCGAAAAAAAGGATCACTTTACGTGGAATCAACCTATTGTAATTGATAATAAAGATAATAACTTGAAAACAATCCCAGCAATTTTGGAACATAATAAAATTCTGAAAGGGCATGCTGAGTAGATAATTGTGGAATAAACATATAAAGGGTGATTTTTTAAGAGCTTGATAACTTTTTTTTTTAAAAAAACGCATAAAATTTGCAAAATCTCATCGGTTCTTTATTTGAAACGTTAGATTGGTCCATGACATTTACTTTTTGAAGATAATTTCATTTAAATGTTGACCGCGGCTGCGTCTTAGGTGGTCCATCCGCTTAGTCCAATTTTGGCATTTCCACGTTTTTGAGTAACAGAGACCCAATTGGTGCGAACGGCGACGAATCGAAAATTGGTGGTCATCATTAACACTGGCCGATACAGCTGCGATATTTTCTTCAGTTCGCACTCTACGTAAGCGTGTTGGTGGTTTAATGTCCAACAATGTAAATTTGGTGCGAAATTTAGTCACAATAGCCCGAATAGCCGCTTCAGTGGGTCGATTAAACTGACCATAAAATGGAAGCGCGCAATGAACTTTCTTAACAGAGCACGCATTTTGATAATAAAATTCAATAATTTGCAAGCGTTGTTCGTTTGTAAGACGATTCATGATGAAATGTCAAAGCATACTGAGCATCTTTCTCTTTGACACCATGTCTGAAATCCCACGTGATCTGTCAAATACTAATGCATGAAAATCCTAACCTCAAAAAAATCACTCTTTAGCTGGTCTGAGTTTCTTTTTACAGTGGGTCAAAGGGAAGGGAAACAAATTTTGCAAGTTAATGTCTGAGAGAATTCTTATGGTCAGAACTATATTGTGGAATTTTATGAGAATCATTTTTGTGGAAGATCTTAACCCTCTAACTCCTCTCTTTACTATAAGTATATTCTACAAAAATGATCTACTCAACATGCACTTTCATAATTATATGGTCGCGATATTATTAATTTGTTTGACAGTCAGAGTAATAAAAATTAAATTTTAGAAGTACATTAGTAAAACAGTAAATTTATAAAATTGTTGAAATTAATAAAGTTATACATTGATTCTTTATAAAAACATATAAATAAACAAAAAATATTTTGCTCAAGTCACGATTCGAACCCGAGACTGTTTGGTTGCAAACCGGACAACTTACCTCTGTTACCGAATACGAAAAATTCGTATGCGAAAATGCAATAAAATTATTCTGTATAATTAACATTATGAACTTTTTTAGAAATTATTTAAAAAAACTTCCTCAAACTCTTAAATTGTTACAGAATATTAACGTATTATCATTTTTTGGAAATTGTTTAAAAGAAATTCCTCAAATGCGGGAAATATGAAAATTGGGATGCGACTAAAATGTAATTCCTACGGTTCCTACGGAAATACTCCCAGTACTCCTTTACTGGGTTATGACACTCTTTGTAGACGGAATAGACTTTTTCACAAGTATTTTTTTAATTTTTGGCTAAATAGCGCGAAACCCCCTTTTACTAATTATTATTTTTTTCTATTATAATGTAATCATATTTTATATTGTTATCCTAACAAAAAGTAAAACCTATAAAGCAAAATATTCTGTTATCATCAATTAAACAAAAACTTGGTAAAAAATGTAAAACGTTATTTTAGAATCCTCTTACTTCTACAATTAGGGTCGTAATTTATATATTTTTTAATATGTTTTCTTTAAATAGACCTTGCTTCGTTAAGACTTCAGCTACAATAAAATGAAACAAAACATTTTGTTATCGAAATGTCGTTTTCATCAATTTAAGCCAAACTTGGTAAACAAAAACGAAAAAAAAAGATTTTTTAAATTCACCTTCTCATAACTTAAATTTATTCACAAATATTCTTCAAATAGGTTACGTTTTATTCGTTAGGAAGAAAAGAAGTATAACTATTATTAAATAAAATAAATATTTTGCGTCTACAAAGAGAGCCATAACTTATATATTTATTCGTAGATCTTTTACATTTATACACTATTTTCTTAGTTAGAATATTACCTCTTTCAATATAAAACAAAATATTTTTCCATTTTGTTAATTTTTTTTTGAGAGAGCAAAAATATGTTTATGGAAAAAAATATATCTCTTTCGTAATTTTTTTGGAGACTGCTGCCTTCATTTCATGTATGACTAAATCAATTGAAGCAAAAACTTTGTAAAGACGACACGATTTTATTAAATTGCCTTACTTCTACATTCATCCATAGATTTTCTTCAAATATGTATGCCTTGTTTTCTGAGCTGGGAACAAACTGAGAACAGTTGTTACTAAATAAAACAAAATATTTCTTTTTCTAATTTGAAAAAGTGTTATAAGCGCTAATTATTTTTTCTAAAAAATATTATTTTTCGAAAAAAAATATTTTGCACCAAGAGTGTGGTTCTCTATATTTTCTATATTTATCCATAGAATTTTTGCATTTCGCCACAATTCTTAGAACATTAAAAAATATATATTTTTCATGGTTTTTTGTGACCGAATTTTTTTATTTTCAAAAAAAAAAAATAAATTTTTTGTCAAAATTTTTTCGTATTTTCTATTTTCATGGGTGCCAATTTTTTTTTCAAAAAAAAAAAATAAATTTTTCTTAATTTGTTGGAGGCTATTCCTAAACCTGTGTTTCTAAATATATGAAAGTGAAATTCACAACATTTGCAGCCATCATAAGTACCTTTAAGCAAACATATTGGCGGCTGTTGTTGGACTAACATTTCCTAACTGAGACTAAAAGATACCATCGACGAAAATTGAATTTTAGTAAAATACTTACGCCGTAAGACAACTTCAAATTTTTGTTATTGCATCTGACCATAACCAACATAAGAAACTAGAAATCACATGTAGAAGAGCACTTTTAATGTCCAAAGGATATAGATGTTTTAATAATTTGATTTGGTACTTTTGCGAGTCATACACATACTATATGGATATCAAATGAAAGAGTAGAATATGTGTTAAAAATACTTTAAATCACATACTTCTTCTATCTGTACTAGTTTAGCATAAGCAGTCATTTGAAATTTCCCATTGAAAGTAAAACATGAATTAACCTAATGATTTGTAAATGGTTGTTAATGTTAAACTACTGCAGATAAAAGCATACAATTTAGAATATTTTTAAAACATATTATTCACTTTCACTAGCAAAAATACGAAAATTAATTAATGAAAAGGGAGAAAAGATCTCCTAAGTTTTTCTACTCACTACGTCTAGTCGCATATGTAAGGGTGGGTCATTTAAACTGTTAATTAAGAATAGTCTATAAAAAGTACTGAATATTTTTTCAAGGTTTTGGTTTTATTGGAAAGGTTGAACTTTGTCATTTAATAATGGAACACAATATCATTCATGTGACTACCACGACTGGCGCGGCAGTACCTCATCAGTGCAATTTTTCAGTACAGCCCAAAATCCACACCAAACAGTCACTCGTTGTGGATGCATTGGCTGCTCAATAGTCTCGTGAGGGTTCTCTGAATCTCATATGAGGCAATTTTGCTTATTGACATAGCCAACGAGATAAAAATGAGTTTCATCTGAAAACACGAAAATTGTCCATGTAAATTTCTTACAGTTTGTGTTGAAGACTCAGTACTTTAGAAGTAAGTTTTTAATATTTCCCAATTTTTTTCGAGACTGGAAAATAAAAATTAATGTTATTCTAACTTTCAAAGAAATCGGTAGTTCAAATTTAAAATTGTAAATGGCCCACCATATATCTGAGACCTTTCACATTACAACTTTCCGATACAGATTTCTCTCCATGAACTTATTAGACAACGAACTCCGCGACTCTGTTCTCACAAGATGGGGATGCACTCAGAGTGCATATTACCAGCATATGGACAAAGACCGCATTAAGCGCAGTGACGATTACTTCGCGTTATACAAATACAATCTTTTTTCCATTCAATTGTATTGTCACGTCATCTATATATCATTAATTTTGCGGATATACTTATATTATGAGCAATTATGTGTCATATTATTCATGCCATGACAAAGTAAATATTTTGACAAAGAGCTCGAGAAGGAAAATTCCCCTCCACAATTCTTAACAATTGGAATCTATGGAATTTCATGATACTGTCGGTCGCTCGTTCGTTCGTATAATAATTCCTAATGAGAGCCACAGCCATACGCTTAAGGTTTCATAAAGATTAAAAGAACAACAATGACTGATAAGCAGACGACGCTGCCTATGATGATGATGATGGCGATGATTGTGATGATGAGTGTACAATGTACCTATAAATGTATAGGATAAAGCCTATATTAATCATAGAAGACAAAGAGGAAAATATCAGAGAAAGCTAAAAATGTTGTGGAGACTGCAAAAATAAACATACAAAGAGAAAATCCACTGCGAAGCTATTTCAATAATATAGCTGATCACAGTGAGGAAATCTCAATTTTGTGACATCTTTGCAATATATAAATATATATTTTGCCATAGTTCCCAGGAGTCTCAATAGTCTCTCTTTGCGCTATCAAACAATTTTGAATTAAAAAAAAAAAAAAAAACAAATAATAAAAAAGTATATATTTTGCCATAATTCCTAGGAGTCTTTTTGGGAAATCCAACAATTTTGAATTTAAAAAACAAATAATAAAAATATATATATTTTGCCATAGTTCCTTTTTGGGAAATCCAACAATTTTGAATTTAAAAAACAAATAATAAAAATATATATATTTTGCCATAGTTCCTAGGAGTCTCGATAGTCTCTCTTTGCGATATCCAAGTATTTTGAATTAAAAAAATAAAAAACATTGTTTGCCTTGGGCTACCAGCAAATTATAGAGCGTTTGACGAACATATAAATAAATCTAATCAATTCGAACGAATTGTTCGAGTGCTTCCGATAACAGACTCGACGACACTCGGCCAACGACAAACAAATTCACGGGGCAAATAACGACATTTTCCGTCAATTTATTCAAACAACACCAGATATGCGCCAAGATAAGCCCATGTGATGTGGAGCAGTAGACCCCTGCGCCCACCAACCACCCGCCATCAGGTGAATGCCAACAACCTTGACAGTGTCCCCCGCCGAACCCACGGCAAAGGGAAACTATTACAAATCCCCACAACTGAACTGAACTTATCTAAATCGAACACAACACAAAACCAGCCAACTGGGCTGAATTAGATTAAAAAAAGCTAACCGAGGCACAAATACGAATTAACCTGGAAATCTAAACAAACAAAAGGGCTGAGTGCCAACAATTTACCAGCACCCTTTGTCCACAGCCCTAATCACACGCACTCATACTCATCGTAACCCTTTTCCTCTCCCCGCCCCCCACCCTTCCACAAACAAAAAACACCAATGCCGTTGGTTAAATATTTATTTTGTGGATTTCATTCAATATTTTGCAGTTTCATCGGTATCGTGTAAACGGCACATACGACGAAAAAAGTGAAGCAAAAAAATAGCAACCAACAACAACAAAGCAAACATATGTGTATGCCAAAAAAACAAAACAAAACAACAACAAAAAAGAGCGTGTCATGATAAACATGATTAGTGCAAATCACAAATAAAATTTATGGCCAAATCACAGAGATAATCTTCGACACAAATCCAATAAATTAAGTTATTAACCAGGCGACAGACAGCCAAACACAGAAAAAAACAACAACAACAATTTCAACCAGTCAAAAAGGATAACACCGTCACCATGGCATGCTTTACACGCTTCTTCAATTCACGTCAGAAAAATAGTTTCACACCCGATAAGGACGAAAACAAGGATACGGTGCTCAATACCAGTGAAAGTACAGTGGTGAGTAGACCAAGAACTCCAAGAGAGAGAGAGAGAAAGATAATTAAATAAAGCTAAACAAAAGAAAACACAAAAGCAAAGTAACAAGATTCTGGCAATGGATTGTGATAGAGAAAGGGGAAAATATTTTGAATGTTTATGTTTCGAGGTAATTTTAGAGGAAATGAATATCGACATAGGAAACCCTGTGATCCTTACATTTTCAGTATAGAATGTGTTCAGCAATATTACTTAGAACACTACACGGAACATTTTTGTAGAATATTTCAAACCTCTAGCTACTCAATATAAAGGTGTTTTTGACTCAGCTTCCATGGCAAAAAATTAAATGTTGCGATATTAATATTTATTTAAATACTCAAAATTGATACTGATATTTTATTCAGATATATTATAGCTACAGCTTCCTCTTGTCCTGTGACTTATAGTGAAATTTGACACAGAATATTTTTTCCATTCACAACACCCCTCTAAAATTGAGTTTTGTGGCAAAGTTTAGCAACAATTCGAAAAAAAAACGTACGAAATTAACCCTAAAATGGATGAATAAGTTTTGACTTATTTTCGGCAATTTGAGATGAGTTTTAAATTTTGATATATTCAGAGACTTATAGTAAAATCTTGCTGCAAATATTTTTGTAGAACATTTTGACCCTCTAAGAGTCTTTTTTTAGGGGCGTTTTTACCCTTTTTCACAAAAGGGACCAAAAATACCCCTAGATTCAGCAGCTAGAGGGTTAAAATGTTCCACAAAATTGTTCCTCGCAGTATTTTAAGTAACATTAGATGATGTATTTCAAAACGGCAGCTATTATTTCAGCTTTTTTAGAATGACTTAGCTTCCGTGTCAATGCATTTAATTGCTCTTGCAATATTAATATTCTCCAAATACTCAAATTGATACTGATATTTTATTCATATATGGGCAAATCTACGGTATAGTACGATTCCATGTCACTCAGGCTTCTAACCGCTTTAAGAGCAATATATAATATTTCTGAGAGTGTCATAATTTTCAAAACGACGAGTTTAACCTCGCCAACATCCTAAAGTTTTAAAATTATGCTGTTAATGTAGTCTACTGAGCTAAGGTCTACCCTAATTTACCCTATTTTTGCTTGTAACTTTCGGGAGTTGTTCAACTCTTTTGGCTATAACTTTTTCAGCATAAGAGAAAATCATTCTGATCTTTTTGTGGATCATAGTAATGATGTTGCGGAATCTTCTATATGTTGAAAAGGGCGTGTGCCATCACTGAGGAATAAATGGTAGCTCTTCAAAATCTGTCACTCTGTTTTTGCATAAAACGAAAATTGATACAATTTTCTTTTTTGCGCTTTCAGCGTGAACGTAATTGCAAATTTTTTAATATTGGATTATAAACGACAGAGATACTAACAAAAGGCGACCGGACGATTTGGTGTGCCTTCAGCGACAAGGAGATTATGACAGTACGAACATCATCAGGTCGATGCGTGCAGATCATGAAATTTCATATTTTTTGAAGAGCACATCCGCAGTTTGAAAAATAACTGGTGGCAACCCTGTGTGATCGGTGAATATGGGTACTACTAATAATGTGTGTAAGTGCTAAATAGATCGAATTATTATTTTGGTACCGAGAGCCATTTTAGGTTAAATTTTGTTGATTTTCATAGGGTTTTCAGGCTTAACTTGCAATAGAACCAAAAGGGACAATCCGATTATATCTTCTTCAGCACTTGAAAAAAATGATGCACGCGAGCACATTATTTATATTAAATGTTGACGCTAAAATAAAACGTGTGCCTCTAATTTGAAATTTTTAATTTTTCAAAATTGAAATCGGACTATTTTGTAGATTTTCCCATATATTATATCTACAGCTTTCTCTTGTCCTGTGACTTATAGTGAATTTTGCCGAAGAAAAATTTTTCCATTCACACCACCTTGCTAAAATTCAGTTTTGTGGGGCAGTTTAGTACCAATTCGGAAAAAAGTACGAAATTAACCCTAAAATAAATGAATAAGTTTTGACTTATTTTCTGGCATTTTTGTAGAGGTTTGAGTATTGATATATTAAGAGATTTATAGTATAATTGTATGGCAAATATTTGTATAGAACATCTTAGCCCATTAAACCCCTATTTTAGGGGTAAATGTTACCCCTTTGCAAAAAGGGACCCAAAAGACCTCAATATTGAGCAGTTAGAGGGTTAAAATGTTCCACGTAGTGTTTTAACTAATATTAGATGATGGATATTCAAGTCTACAACTAATATTTCTGTTTTTTTTTTAGAAAGCCAAAGCATTGCTTTCGTGATATTCATATGAAATTAATTAGTATGAAATTAACCCTAAAATGAATGACTAAGTTTTGACTTATTTTCGGGCATTTAAGTTGAGTGTTGAGTTTTGTTGTATTCTAGATTTGAAGTAGAATTTTAAGGCAAATATTTTTGTAGAACATGTTGACCCGTTAAATCCTATTTTTGGGGTGTTTCTTAGCCTTTTGCACAAAAGGGACCCAAAAGTCCACTATATTGCGGGGCTAGAGGCTTAAGATGTTCCACAAAAATGTTCCACTTAGTATTTTAAGTATTATTGCTGAACTCACTCTATGCTTAAAATGTAAAGAACACAAGGTTTCCAATGCTGATCACATCATCAGAACGTGCTGAAGTGGAACATATTGACCCGCCTCTAATATGTCGTCCATACTTAAACTTTCAAAACGCCGATACTTGTCTAATCTTTTTTACCCGCTCTATCAGAATCCGTTGTCAGAACCTTGTTATTTCTTGTGTTCCACAGTGTAATTTCCAAATCATCTTTAAACAATCCAAACTTTATATATGAGCCTAATATACAATATCGATTTTCTCCTTAATTTTAAGAGTAATTTCTAATCATTCTTTTATAGTTTAATCTAAAGAGGATTACTAATTGCTATGATTAAAATGTTTTCAAAATATATTTTATATATTATATATATATATATTATTCGCGGTTTTATAGCCATTAATAATTAATATATAAATAAGATTTATTGCAAACTCGTTAACGTTTTTAGTGAAATGTTGGCAAAGTTGTGTAGAAAACACATTGTCCGGGATTCCAGCTTCATCCGTTAGATGGGATTTTATCACTTTTTCCAATTTTTTTACAAAAAGTGGAAATTGCGGTAGGCAAACAAAAAATACATATTGGATATTTTTTAGAATTTGTTTTTAATTTCACGGGAAATATGGCCAACTTGATTTTCATGCATGACATTCTTATTTTATCGATCTAGCCAACGCACAGAGGCTTGAAATCGCCAAAAATGGAGATTAATTCAAAAATCACGATTACGATTAAAGAATATAAAATTGTACATCACTAAAGAAAATATCAATGATATGTGAAGAAAATTAAGTGAAGAAAATTTTGAGTTTTACGCGATCAGTTGTGAAAAGTATATATATATATTATATATATATATATATATATATTATATATATATATATATATATATATATGATAAAAAGTAACACTTTGATTGTGGAATCTTAAAGTTCAGCAATTTTAGAGTATTTTTACAAAAAAATGTTTTATCGGAAATATTGTAGAAATATTTTTTAAAAATTTGATTTCAACTGGGATATTGTCCTGGTTCAAGACCATTTTGCATCTATATTTAATTGAATGCAAATTTATTTACAAATGGCATGGTGACATTTATTACTTGGCTGCAGACTACCACTATCATGATTTCCACCCTGTCTAAAGGCTTCGTTCAGGTGGCTTTTCAACATCAAACCCGGCCTCTATAAGGAGATGATTCTCACAAAGGAACGAGAAGAACAACTCACTTGCCGAATTTGCGTTTAAAAAAATCGCACCAAGTAATAAAGCACACATGCCATCTTACAAGCATCTCTTTGAGTTGCATATGTAAGTATGTGTATATCAGGTATAGTTACCCAGCAATACTTCTGCCGTGCCAACGCTCATTTGTTTTAGTTTTTTCGTTTGAATTTTTTTTTTGGTCTGTAATCAATATTTGATTTGAACTGGGATATTGTCCTGGCTCAAGACAATTGTTGAAAATATAATATGTCTAATATATATTTTCAAAATATGTTTTAAATATTAATTCTGTATTCTAATTAAATTACATGTGTTAGCTTCAATCGTCCGCAATTAAATCTTGCCCGTTTTTGAGCCAATTTATTTTATTAAATAAATTGTGAAAATAGTCACTCTTTATGGTTGCTTATACATGAAGTTTTATTGTACAACTGGAGTTTAGATTATGATGAAAACTTAATATTTAAGCATTTTGTAATGAAAAACATGTAAAAATGGCGTTCAGTTCGGCCGAGCCGAACTTTATATACCCTCCAGCATGGATTGCATTCCACAGAGGTTGTCGGTTGTCAGTATGTGCAGTAATATTGCAGTAATATTACAGGAAAATATACATTTTTTAATATAGCCAAACCAAATACAAATATTGAAAAAAATAATTTTATAAATAAATATAATATTTTAATTATTTCGAACCATTATTTATTTCAAATCAAAAAATAAATTTTCTTATATTTTTATTTTCAAAAAGCTTAAATACCATAACTATTGGTAGTGTCTATGCAGGCAGAGGAATGTATACACCGAATTCCATAATTCCAGCTGCGCCCATTTGGTTGGTACCAGTTTTACCCCCTTGACGTTTCTACGCAATTATAATTTCATCATTCTAGCTGTAGTCGTTTAGTTGCTACTATTTCTATCCCTCTGTACCATTGCATCCCTTGAAAGTACGAATTTCGAAAAATCCGTGTATTTTCCATGTCTACGCAGTCAGAGGAATGTTTACTCCGAATTGCATGACTCTAGCTGCGGTCATTTGGTTTGTACTATTTGTATCTCCTTTTTTCCATTTTAACCCCAAAAAGTACGAATTTCGAAAAATCTGTTTTTTTAAGTGTCTACGCAATCAGAGGAATGTATACACCGAATTTCATTATTCCTTTATTTGGTCGGTACCATTTTGATCCCTCCGTACCCATTGTATCCCTTGAAAGTATGAATTTGGAAAAAACATTTATTTTTCATGTCTACGTAGTCAAAGGAATGTATACTCCGAATTTCATGACTCTAGCTGCGGTCATTTAATTGGTACTATTTTTTATCCCCTTTTTCATTTTAACCCCAAAAGGTACGAATTTTGAAAAATCCGTGTATTTTACTTGTCTATGCAATCAGAGTTATGTATACCCGGAATATCATTATTCTAGGTATAGCCGTTTGCTTGGTACCATTTTTATCCCTCTATTCCCATTTTACCTCTTAAAAGTACGAATTTGGACAAAATACCTTTATATTATGTACCTACTCAATTAGAGGAATGTACACACCGAATTTCGTGTTTCTAGCTGTTGTCGTTTAATATGTACCATTTTATCCCTTTTTGCCCCATTTCACCCCCTGCGAATAAGAATCACTTTATGGTGCACGTTTTTGCTATAAGGGGAATGCGCATACCAAATATCAAACAAATATAAACATATTCAAAAAAACATGCTTAAATATGTTGAAATATTAGGGATTTTTATGGGTAATTTTAGTACTTGTGAGGGAAAAATTTTTCCCTTTGGGCCGATTTCGCCCCGTTTCAATCCCAACCGATCTACGGCTATAAAACGCATTTATGGAGAATTTGAACGTTCTAGCTCCTTTCGTTTAGATGCTAGCGTGCTTTCAACAGACGGACGGACGGACGGACATGGCTAGATCGTCTTAGAATTTTGTGACGATCAAGAATATATATACTTTATAGGGTCTCAGGTCGATATTTCAAGCTGTTACAAACGGCATGACAAAGTTAGTATACCCCCATCCTGGAGGTGGAGGGTATAATAATCTTTTTATTAACTTAACACTTAAATAAATCAATTATTTCTCATGAAAATCATTCACAGAAGTAGAATAAGATTCCAAGTTGCACAATAAATCTTAATTTATAAACATCCGTATGCAAAAACAAGTATGGGAAGACTAAAGTCGGGTGATGTGACATCACTGATGTCGGCATCGTCTACCCTATTACAAGTAATTTACTACCAATTCTAGATGAATTAAAGTATCAGTGACAGTTTAATGCCGGACACATTCGAAACATTGTTCTTTATGAGCAAGTGTCAAACCAAACCTGGTGGGACATTGGTAGGGGGGCTTTATCAAACAATGGGTCGATGTCAACGGAAAAGTCAAATCTGGAGCGATATTTGTATGGCAGCTTTACTTAAATCTAAACCCATGTAACCCACTTTCACCAAACATGTTTCTATTCAGTTGAAATATAACGTGATGTACCATAATTGAATAATAACGGTTAAAATATGTGGTACCTAGAGCAAAAAAAAGTGAAATTGGGAGTGACATTTGACATCTATATTTTAGCCTGAACAAACAAGGGAAACAAAATGCTATTAACGGAGAAATGTTGGAACTTGCTAGAAATATATGCCATAAATCTAGAAAAATGTAGAGAATTACAACCTGCGGTTTTATTCTGCTCCATTTTTGAAGTATTTTATTTTCTTTGTATGTTTATAGACACTTCTGCAGTGTGAGTGTATAGCCAAATCAGAAATATTTGAAAACAAAAATGGCTATAGAAAGAAATTCTTCTCTAAATTTATATTTCAGACGACAACCAAATCAGAGAATAGTTTGCCATCAAAAACTCATTTTTGAGAAAATGGTTCATAGCCATATTTGAATATACGCCCTCGATATGTCTTGTTTTATAATTTTTAATACAAATCACTTCCAGTGATTTAATTTAAGTCCACAATTAAATGAAAATTGCCCTTGCCACGATCAACGCCCATATATTTTTTTATTTTTTACGACTACGAAATATCAGATAAAACCCCTTAAATCTTGTACTCGATTGTAAACAGCTGTTATAATTTATTAAATAACTAAAGCTTAATATATCATTTCAACATTTGCAAAAAATCACGGTATAAATGATTAAAGTGTTTTGTTAATTATGAAATCATTCCAAATATCCATCCAAATCATTCCCATTCAAATTATCTTTTTATGGAAGAATGTAAATTTTGCAATGCATACTTTTAGGGTTATAATAAATTTACTATGGAAATGGTCTTACAGGTACAGAAAAATATTGCCCCTAAAAGTATCCTTTACAAAAAAATTAATTGTTGTTGAATAATTTGGTGTTGCTTTTTGCATTTTGGTAATTAAATCGATGCAGAATTTTCTTTTTTGCAATGATTAATTGATACCTCCGTGTACGAATATTTGAAAATGCCAAGGCATCGGTCGGCCTCGCGATTATAGTTTTATACTCGAGAAAATGACACACAGTGTAAAGAGAACTTTCAGGGCAAACCACTATTTGAAAAGAAAAACGAAAACAGAATTGCACATTTTTTTTGTACAAATGAATACTTCAAAAACTCTCGAATTACCTGAACTAAAAGACATGCCATTGCGATAAATGACTTCCAATAAAATAACCTCTAAAAGAATGAGCTTTTCAACTATTTGAACATTTATGAACTTGAAATACATTCACAGCAATATTTTTCCACAATATTGCCAAAATCTTTTAGAATAAGCTTGAAAAGGTAGAAATTAGAGAAATCTTGCTGCGATAACAAAAATCTAAATAAAATGTTAAACTTTCACTCAAAATAAAAAAAAATATTTTTTAAAATTGTCGCTAAAATCAATATCAATGTGTGTGTGAAAACAAATTTTGAAAAAATAATTTTGTGTTAACAATTTTTGACTTAGCCTAGATAATTAATTATCCAGTGTAAGTCAAAATGATGGATATCGAGGCTAAGTCCAGTAAAGTCGACACAAAATATTTTTTTGAAAATTTCTTTTGATACATACATTTATATGTTGTTGGCGACAATGTGAAAAAATATTTTTTATTTTGAGCAAAAAATTAAATTTTTATGAACGTTTTTGTTATCGCAGCTTGTTATCCCGGCTTAAAGAAAAACAGCCCTTTTGCCGCTACAGTAATTAGACACAAGACCGGTTCCCACAACCGTTATATTTTGAGATAGGTCTTATCTTTAAAAAATTTACTAAAAATGTGTTCGCTCGACCTTCCGAGCGAGGTGCGACCATGATCATAACCACATGTTCCACATGTAAATATACACGTTCGCATGTGTCATAATTTGCCCCCCAAAAACATGTCAATGTCTTTTATATTTTGTTTTCGATATTTTTTTATTATCGCGCAAAAACAAAACGTGTGCCTTCTGTTCCGAGATGATCTATTTAAAATTCAAAACAATTGAACAAATGTCAATTATTTCACTTTTTGTTGATGCTGCTGTTGTTTTTAACATTATTATTGCTGGCTGCCAACATGTGGCAGGCAGTGGAATGTCGATAAACACTTGTTTTTCCCCTGGTCCCTCAAAGATGATGTCGAGGCATGCTTCTTATATAACACCTCGGGGAAAGTCAACAAACTCAATCAGGGCAAACATCATCATCGTCATCGCCATCATTGAAACGTTTTGTGGGTGTACCTGATACAGTAAATATACCCCAAGCCGGCCGACAAATGCCTTAATCTCTCCACGAATAAAGCAACCACCGCCAGGCCAATAAAAAAGGCTCACGTTTTTCGTGAATTGTATTGAATGTTGCCGGGGTATTGTCACATGGCAATACGTGTGACAGGCAGGCCAAGCTGAGGCCGGAAGGCAGGCAGGAAGACAAGACACGGCAAGAAAAGACAAAAAGTCAAATGCCAAACAATACATATTTCAATTCAGATCGCTTCTTTTTGGCTGTTTGCTTTTAAATTAAGTGACTTAATCAATGTCAAATGATAAAATAACAATAGCCGGGAAAAGCAGACAAGGAACACTAGGGGGTGGTATGTTAATTTCGGGGAGATAAAGTGATGAGACTATGGTATCAAAATATAAAAACTTTGTGTCCGAGACGAATGAGGCATTTTGATACATAAAATCAAAACAAAATAGTTTGTATACAAGTTATTTTTAATTTTTGCTAAAAATCCAAATTATGACTCCTTTTTAAAAAAGGAAAGAAAATTTCAAAAAAAAAATCATATTAATTTAGTCATATGTAAAGACTACATGTACTTGTACAAAAAAGAGCCATAAATTCTACATTTTTTCATATATTTTATACATATATTCTTCATTCCAATTCCAACTATTAAAATAATATATACGTTTTGTTTTAAAATTTTCAATACAAATCATCTCCACAGATTTCATTTGAGTTCACAATGACCAACGATTTCGAAATCTCAGATAAAACCCCTTTTATCATCTAGTCGATTGTAAGCAGCTCTTATAACTTAATAAATAACTAAAGCCTAATATATCAGCGAAACATTTGCAGAAAAAATCGGAATAAAATGGCTTATCGTTTTTTGTTAATTACGAAATCATTCCAAACATCCTGTCAAATAATTCCTATAAATTGATCGACTTATCGGAATATGTGTGTTTTGCAATGCATACTTTTAGGGTTATCATAAATTTTCTATTGCATTATTTTGTTGTTCAATTTGCTGAATTTTGGAAATATAGTTCCGATCCGATTTTTTTTTTTAATTTTTTACTAAAATTACAATTTTTCGACGATGGTACCTATAATATGTGTACTCTCATTTTGGAAATATTAGTCCGATCACATTCGCTTATATGTCCAATTAAAGGTAATTATGAAGGCTACAAATGTTGCGAATTCCATTTTCACATAGAACAGTGGGAAAATGGTTCAAAAACTACGAAAAAATTGTGTTTTTTTTCGAAAAAATCTTTTTTTTGTTGACACGCAAACACCCATGAAAAATATAAAAAATATTGCAAAAATATATATTATATTATAACGTAGTCTAATAGCTAATAGTCTAATGAAGAAAAAATTGTATACATGTAACAGATCCATGGATAAATGTAGAAGTTATGACTCTCTTTGTAGACGTAAAAGAATTTGTAAAGAAATTCTGATTTTGAAATTTTTCATTTAAGTAGCACTAACAAATCCTCTACAAATTATATAGTAAAATTTTATTTTATTTTGCAATAGCTGGGATCTTAAGAAACAAGACAAGACCTAGTTGTATAGATTCTATGGACAAATGTAGAAATTATGTCCCCTCTATTAATTTAAGCAAAAACTTTGTAAAAACACAACTTTGTAAAAAGTGATTTTTTTTAATTCCATTACTTCTACAATAAAGGTCATAACTTAGACATTCATCTACAGATTTCTACATATAAATGTATAAGTTATTTATCGATAAATGTAGAATTTATGACCCTTCAATTAATTTATGGAAAAACTTTGTAAAAACACAACTTTGTAAAAAATAGATTTTATGGAATTCCATTATTAAAAAAAAGGGTCATAACTTATACAGTTATCTACAGATTTCTACAAATAAATGTAGAAGTTATTTACCGATAAATGTAGAATTTATGACACTTCAATCAATTTCTGGAAAAACTTTGTAAAAACACAACTTTGTAAAAAATAGATTTTTTGGAATTCCATTACTTTTAAAATAAGGGTCATTACTTATACAGTTATCTACAGATTTCTGCAGATAAATGTAGAAGTTATCTATCGATATATGTTGAAGTTTTGGTCCTTCAATCGATTTATGCAAAAACTTTGTAAAAACACAAGTTTAAGAAAATGATGTTTTGCATTTTTCTTACTTCTACAAAAAGAATGATAACTTCTACTTCAGAATAAAATATTTCCTTCTAATCTTTCAGAACTAACATTCTAACGCAAAAAAAAAACAATGTATACATACAAAAGATCCATGTATAATTGTAGAAGTTATGACTCTCTTTGTAGACGCAAAGAATTTTTAAAAAAATCGTGATTTTTAAACTTTTGTATAAATAGAGCGAAGAAACACTTTACAAAGTATATAATAGAATATTTTGTTTAATTTTCCAATATCTGGGATCTTAAGGAAGAAAACAGAGAAAAATCTTTAGATAAATGTAGAAGTTATTAATTAAAGCAAAAACTTTGTAAAAACGCAACTTTGTAAAAACACAACTTTGTAAAAACACAACTTTGTAAAAACACAACTTTGTAAAAACACAACGTTGTAAAAAATGATTTTTTAAAATTCCACTACTTCCACATTAACGGTTCGACAGTTATCTACAGATTTCAGCAGATGAATGTAGAAATTAGTTAAATGTAACTTCTACATTTATCGGTAGTCCCTTCAATCGATTTTAGTAAAAACTTTGTAAAACCACAACTTTGTAAAAAAAACGATTTTCAACAATAAGGGTAATAACTTCTACGCTTTCTATATATTTCTACAGATAAATGTAGAAGTTATCTACCGAAAATGTAGAAGTTATGACACTTCAATCGATTTAAGCAAAATTTAAGATAAATGTTGAAGTTATAACCCTGCAATCAATTTAAGCTAAAACTTTGTAAAAACACAACTTTGTAAAAAATGATTTTTTTTTAATTCCATTACTTCCACATTAACGGTTCGACAGTTATCTACAGATTTCAGCAGATGAATGTAGAAATTATCTAAATGTAACTTCTACATTTATCGGTAGTCCCTTCAATCGATTTTAGCAAAAACTTTGTAAAACCACAACTTTGTAAAAAAAACGATTTTCAACAATAAGGGTCATAACTTCTACGCTTTCTATATATTTCTACAGATAAATGTAGAAGTTATCTACAGAAAATATAGAAGTTATGAGCCTTCAATCGATTTAAGCAAAATTTAGGATAAAGGTAGAAGTTATAACCCTGCAATCAATTTAAGCAAAAACTTTGTAAAAACACAACTTTGTAAAAAAATGATTTTTTTTTTAATTCCATTACTTCTACAATAACGGACATAACTTATATATTTATCTACAGAGTTATACAGATAAATGTAGAAGTTATCTACCGTTAAAAGTACAAGTTATGACCCTTCGAGCAATTTGATAAAAACTTTGTAAAAAAACACAACTTTGTAAAAAATGTTTTTTTTTTTAATTCCCTTATTTCCACAATAAGAGTCATAACTTCTATATTTGTATACAGATTTCTTTGAACAATGCATTGTTTTCTTCTTTGATATTCCAACTATTATAAAAAATATAACGGAACTATGTTATCTAATTTGTAAAACCGATTTTCGTTTTATTTACCAAAACATCTAACAAATCATGATTATTTTCAATATTTTGCAAGTAGTGTCATAACTTCAAAATTTATTCATACATCTTTTACATATTGACATTTTTTTTCTTCTTTAGAATATTGCCTATTATAATAAAAAATAGAACAAAATATTTTCCCCCAATTCTTATACTTTTAATGGAGTTGTTCATGTCAGCAAAAAATTTTTTATTTTTGAAAAAAAAAAAACCAAGACTGTTCCTAAACCACTGTTTCAATGTGAAAGTGAAGTTGGCAACATTTGTAGCCATCATAATTACCTTTCATTTAAAATATAACTGGGTGTTATTAAAATTATATTCCCAAAATGAAAGCTTAAACATTAAAGCTACCTTCAGCGAAAATTGAAATTTTAATAACAAAATAAAAAAAAGAACGCCACAGCACTGTTTAAATGTGAAAGTGGAATTCGCAACATCTTTAATTGAACATATAAGAAGTGTAATCGAACCTATATTTTCAAAATGAGAGTACTATTATTAAAAAAACCTTGGACGAACATTGGAATTTTAGGAAAAAATAAAAAAAAAAAATCCTTAATTTTTTTTAATATCGTTTTCGAGTTTAAAAAACCAAAATACATGACAAAATGTTATACCATTGGCCCATTGGAAATTTTTTATTGCATTGTCGACTATAAAGTCTCTTTTGCCAACCTGAATTAGGCAAAGTTGCAGAAACGGATTGGGTCGGTTTGTAGACGTTGAGTTTTCCCCCATCAAAATCCACTTTGATTTAGACTAGAATTCTCTCGTAACCTTCGTACTTGCCAGCCCTCGTAACCGCCTCTTACACTTACCCTTGAGACAAACAGAATTGAAGTGGTTCTCCGTCCCTCTCGCCCTTGACGTGGAGATTCCCTCTTCGCCTTTTGATCAAGACAATGAAAATAAAACGATTTCCATTGAAGGTGAAATAAATGGTGTTCGATGGTCTTAAATAAACGCCCGACCTGCCCATCCCAGATCCGGATTTGCCAACAATGAAAAAGAGCGCACAGCGGAAATGATGTTTATTTTAAATATTTCGGTCTTTAGGCCATGTTTATGTTGCCATTCTATCTGGAGAGGCCTCCTGATGTTTTCACTTCTCGTTTTCCCCAGGCTAAAGGAAGTTATAGTATGTGACGTGGGGAAACATTTCCCTCAAGATGAGATGAATGAGATTGTCTTGTAAAATGCTTCGGCAGGATTATTGTTAACCATCAAGGGGGAGGGGGATGACAAGGGAAAACCTATTGATGGCGTGATTTCAAAACGAAAGCATCTGACTTCCTCCAAGGAAATCTAGGTTGTTGGGTGGTGTGGTTGGCGGAAATGAAAGGAAAGCTAAAGCTATTTAACTCGGCAAAATGGGCGATAATACCTGGCTCCCTCACTCCTCACTCCCCACACCACCATCACCTCCACCTTGATTTGCATGCCTCTGAGGGCAGAGTTAAAAAATTAAATAAAATCAAACATGTCGGTGGTTTGGTTTGGTTGGGGGGTTTTTTTTTCTTCAAAAAGAATTCGACAAGCCAAGAATAATGTTTTCACGCCTCATTTGACGTTGACGTTGACGACATCGTGGCGTTGGTAGTTCTTCTTATCTCACAATTTTTGGTGTGTGCGTCAAATGATGCGTGCAACGCATTTCAAACGTTGAAAAATGTCATGCCCTCCATGGTGTGGAGGGGTGACAAGGGGGTAAAATATCTACACATGAACCAACATACAAACAGCAAGACAAACACTTTACCCGGTTTGTCGCAAAACATGTGTTTTCTCGTCGCTCGTATCAACAGCAAAAAAAAATAAGTTTGGTGGTGTGTAGAGACCCTGCGGTCTCGTTGCTGTGGTCCGGGGTGAGAGTAGGTGAGCGGGCCTGAATTGAATTGACTTTTGTATGGCAGAAATACATAAATCATTTATTTTAACAAAATTACTTTTGATTTGTGATAAGAGTTTGATATTTTTCAAGTGCTACATACGTTCGTTCGATAAGCAGACGGACGCACGGACGACAAATGTCGTTTGTGGTGAGAGTAACGCCTCTTACTTCACTTGTTGAGGAGAGCAGGGAAATAGCAATTATCTGGGCGAGAGATATCTCTATACATAGTCACAATATATTCCAGAGTTGAAGATTTCTGTAAAATGAAGAGCGTATTTCTAGGCAACACTCGAGATTATTGCTCACAATTGCTCAGTTAGAGAATAATAAAATAATGAAACGTTCATAGAGAGAGGGAAATGATAAAAATTATAGAGAAATAGAGAGTATTATTTCATTATTTTCGATGGGAGAGTTTAGCAAGACTTGAAACGCTCAGAGAGAGAGAGGGAAATGATAAAAATCGTAGAGAAAGAGAGTACTATTCCTTATTTTCGAAGGGACAGTTTGGCAAAACTCGAAATATTGGCACAATAAACCGCTCAGTAAGGAAAATGGCGAGAGAGAGAATATTATTTAGGCACATATTTTCAAAGAGAGATAAATTTATTGTTTTGTTCACAATTTATTTATTGATTTGATTTTTCATTTTCCAAAATTGCCTAATGGATTCATTATAAAAGGGTTTCCAATTAGGCAGTGGCTTTGCAGAAATTCCAAGTAAAACCAATGAGAAATCTTCGAAGTTTTTCCGATTTCAATGAATTTTGTCTTGCAATATATTAGAGTGGACGATTTGTTTTTGTAAAATTATTGAAAACTGTAGCAACCCAGTAACATGGAAGTTTTACATATTTTGAAAACTGATGTTTGCTCAACAAGTCATAACTTTTGTTCTGTAAAGAATATTCAGAATTGTTTATTCAAAAAATGAAATAGAAATTAATTTTTATTATGATTTTTTTATTTTCAAAAATATAAATAAAAATGGTTTGTCATTTTTTAAGTAAATAAAGCATTTCAATTATTATTTTTTTATTCTTAGCACATATCGGTAAAAGCTATTTAGAATTGTTACTTTTTAGCGCAAAATATCAAATGGAAATTAATTTTTGATATATATTTTTTAAATAAATAAAATAAAATACAGCGTTTCAATTATTCACAGCTTCTACCTGTAAAAGTTCAGCACTAACCAGCATTTCAAGTTTTATTTCTTAAAAAAGGACAATATGAATAAACTAAAGGGGAAACTTGAAATAATTGTAAATACTAGACTAATAAATAAAATTTAAAGTATATTTAGCAGACATTCTTCCCCTTTAAGTTAGTAATTATTGAGGTATTGTAGGGTGGTAATAAATATTTAAAAAAATATATATATTTTTTTTTAATTTTTTTATTTTTTCGCCATTTTTAAATTTTGGCAATGTTTTAACAGATTATTTTGTAAGGTAGCCGTACTATCTGTGAGCTTATTTAGAAAACATGTTTAGAAAAGAGTAAAATGCCACATTGTTTTTAATTAATTGACTGAGTTTTTGAAGATTTCACTTAAAACTACTTTTGGTCAGTCAAGATCACAATTTTCAAAATGTTTAATCGAATTTGAGTTCCTACAAAAAAGTTCGCGAAAACAAATGAAAATGGTAAATCATTTTTGTAACAAATGTTCAATTGTGGAAAACATTGTACCCAGTTTGGGAATTTGGTTATTTTTACCAAGGCTTTTAAATTTTTTTATTTTGATCTGTTTTGATGAATTTTGAAATTATGTAGAAAAATCCCCTATTTTGGAACATATTTTCAAGATTTTGGAAATTCGGCCATTTTTGGAAAACATTTAAAATCTGTTGTGTTTACTTTATTGTGAACCGTTATAATAATTTTAATAAAAAACATCGTCAATTTTTGGAACACATTTTCCCCACTTTGGGAATTCGGTTATTTTTGCGAAAACATTCAAAATCGGCAAATCTAGACATTTTTCATTATTTTTATCTATTTTGATGATTTTTAGTAAAAGAAAAATGTCGCCAATTTTGGAACACATTTTCCCCATTTTGGGAATTTGGCTTATTATTTTTTTTTGGAAAAAAGTATTTTTTATCATTTTGATCTGTTTTGATGATTTTTGAAATTAAGTAAAAAATCCCCAATTTTGGAACACATTTTCCCCACTTTGAGAATTCGGTTATTTTTGCGAAAACATTCAAAATTGGCAAATCTAGAAATTTTTCATTATTTTTATCTATTTTGATGATTTTTAGTAAAAAAAAAAATGTGCCAATTTTGCAACACATTTTCCCCACTTTGGGAATTCGGCTTATTATTTTTTTTGGAAAAAAAAAAGTATTTTTTGGAAAAAAAAGTATTTTTTTTATCATTTTGATCTGTTTTGATGAATTTTGAAATAATGTAGAAAAATCCCCAATTTTGGAACACATTTTCTTCACTTTGGGAATTGGCTATTTTTGGGAAACATTTAAAATCTGCAAATATAGTATTTTGTTCATTATTTTGATCTGTTTTGATGAATTTTAGTAAAATAATCGCCAATTTTAGAACACATATTCACTACTATGGAAATTTGGGTACTTTTGCGAAAACATATAAAATATACAAATTCGTTTTTTTATTATTTTGGTCTGTTTTAATGAATTTAAGTAAAAAATAGCCAATTATGGCGGTTATTTTATTTTTTGGGGAAAAAGTAAATTCTTCATCATTTTGATCGGTTTTGATGAATTTTGAAATTAAAAAAAATTCCCTAATTTTGGAAAACATTTCACTTTGGGAATTCGCCTATTATTGGAAACTCTATTATTTCATCATTATTTTGATCTGTTTTGACGAATTTTGAAATAAAAGCATTACGAACATTTTTGTAAAAAATCCCCAATTTTGGGAAAACATTTTCACCACTGTGGGAATTCCGTTATTTTTGCGAAAATATTTAAAATCTGCAAATCTAGTATTTTTTTTTTCATAATTTTGAACTGTTTTGATGAATTTTAGTCAAAAAAAATCGCCACTTTTGTAACACATTTTTCCCACTTTGGGAATTCGGCTATTTTTGGAAAACATTTAAAATCTGCAAATCTAGTAATTTTTCCATTATTTTGATCTGTTTTGATGAATATTAGTAAAAAGAATCTCCAATTTTGGAACACATTTTCCCCGCTTTGGGAATTCGGCTATTTTATTTTTATGGGAAAAAATATTTTTTCTTCATCATTTTCATCTGTTTTGATAAATTTTGAAATTAAGTAAAAAATCTCCAATTTTGGAACACATTTGCCCCACTTTGGGAATTCGCTTATTTTTGCGAAAACATTTAAAATACGGAAATCTAGTAATTTTTTGGTGAATTTTGTTAAAAAATCTCTAATTTTAGAACATATTTTCCCCACTTTGGAAAATCGGCTATATTTTGGAAAAAATTTAAAATCTGTAGATCTAGCAATTTTTTCATAATTTCTTTTCTTTTTGGAAAATATTTAAACTCTACAAATCTAGTAACGTTTTCATTATTTTGATCTGTTTAGGAAAACCTTTTCCCCACTTTGGGATTTTGTGTAATTTTGGGAAAACATGTAAAATCTGTAAATCATTAATTTTTCATCATTTTGATCAATTTTGATGAATTTTAATAAAAAATAGTCAATTTTGGAACATATTTTCCCCACTTTGGGAATTCGATTATTTTATTATTATTTTTTTCTTTTAATTCTAAATCGACAAATATAATAATTTTTCATTATTTTGATCCGTTTTGATGAATTTCGATATAAAAGCATTGCGACCATTTTAGTAAAAAAAAATCCCCAATTTTGGAACACATTTTCCCCACTTTGGGATTTTGTGTATTTTTGGGAAAACGTTTAAAATCTGTAAATCATTAATTTTTCATCATTTTGATCAGTTTTGATGAATTTTAATAAAAAATAGTCAATTTTGGAACATATTTTCCCCACTTTGGGAATTCGATTATTTTATTATTTTTTTTTTCTTTTAATTCTTAATCAGCAAATATAATAATTTTTCATTATTTTGATCCGTTTTGATGAATTTCGATAAAAAAAACATTACGACAATTTTAGTAAAAAAAAATCCCCAATTTTGGAACACATTTTCCCCACTTTGGGAATTCGGTTAATTTCGCGAAATCATTTAAAATGGACAAATCTAGTAATTTTTCATAATTTGTTTTCGATTCTTTAGGTATTTCTGTTGTGCAGTGTAATACCCCTTTTACCCGTGCCTAATGTTGCCGGCTCGTTTTAATTAGATTAACCTTTTTTTCTAGTATTCCGTTTTGCGGTTCACATCTGTTTTATCGCTTTCATTGTGATTTATGTTTCCCTTTTCGCTGAAGTATTTTTGCCTGTGTGTGTGTGTGTCTGTTTTTGTTGTTGTTTTTGTTTATCGCATTCATTACTCCCGCCATGCTGCTCGGCGCAATCAATGCTCATCAATTCATAAATTAACGATCATAAAAATCGCAACAGCAAAAAAGGGAAATATTTGAACTGCATCTCAGCTCAACTTAGGTGGAAAAAATGCTCGCTAAAGCTACTGGGTGGGTGGGTGTATGGAAGGTGCGCTGGCCGACTGCTTGGCTTCCTATCAATGACGTTGGCAGAGGTTTGTTTGCTTTTTTTGTTTTTTTTTTGCTGCTGCCGCCTTGTAAGCGTAATTTTTATCAGTTGACAAAAACCAACAGCTACAACAACAACTACGAAATTTATTATATTTATTGATAAACACGTAAAAAAAATGAAACGTTGTTTTCTTTTTGTTTTGCAACAAAATTCATGTTCCAATGACACCACTGTATAGGGTATATATTCCTCCGCCCCTTTGGCACTCTTCTTTTGTTTTGTTTTGCGGTTATAATCATAAATAATCCTCCCATTAATTTGCGTGTATCATTTGTGATTATTATTAAATATTAAATATTACTTATTAAATCAGTATTTGATATAAATGAATTAATTGTCGCTGTTGGTTGCTCGCTGTGTGGCGGCGGGGTTTTTTCTATCTTTTTGCATCGCCATCATTTTAAAATAATTTATTTATTGGCGATTTTATATAAATATTGGCTCACAAATGCTCAAC
Source organism: Polietes domitor (assembly GCA_947397865.1). Classification (NCBI taxonomy): domain Eukaryota; kingdom Metazoa; phylum Arthropoda; class Insecta; order Diptera; family Muscidae; genus Polietes; species Polietes domitor. The sequence goes on from OX377619.1 coordinate 179,872,920, forward strand.
TCTCGGAAACCGCAGTTTAATTATAAACCTTGAACAATTCACAATATCGATGGATTCGAAACTAAGTGGAAAGAGTAGAATAATGACCGGTAGGAAATGTGGTCGGATTGTGATTTATTTTTGCATTATTTTTAAATAAATTTCCCTATTATTCTTTTGGAATAAATAGACTGTTTGGAACAGTCCCCAAAGAATTGAGAAGAAATGATTTTTTTTACATATTTTCTGACTTGATTTTTCAATCATAAAAAGTAACAATTTTATTCTGAAATAACTTGAGCTGTAATCCGCATGATGATAAGCTGATACTGAGTATTATGACTGAAATGGCAACAAAACTCGCATATTCATTCTGAAAATTCTATTTTTCTACTCATATCATGTTTTCTGGAAAAATCAACAATAACGTTGTTACTCAAGTGAAGTTCAGCGAAAAGACAACAACAACAAGAATCCTTAATTAAAGAATTTTATTTATTTTTCCCATTTTAACGTCATTACAACTTGGCCATACTCTTGGGAAAGATACACATTTTCAAATAGGTTGGTTCAGGGTGAGTGCCAACACATGTTACCGGGCAACAAAGTACTCGTTACAGACAGATTCTTCTATTTACTCAGACTTCAAACTTCAGTCTTCAGGTTTCAGTTAAAGGTTCTGTTCGTTGTTCAAAAGTAGTTACCACACTCCCTCGTGTTGTGTTTCAGTTTTGTTTTCTATCAGCTTTTTTCTGTGGTTGTCTTACTCATGTCGTAGCTGTTTTATTTATTTACAGATCATTTTTATTTATTTATTTTAATAAATAATGTACGTATGTATGTGGCTGTTGATGTTTGTTTGTTTGCTTACACAACTCTCGTTGTGAGTTTTTGTCAGAATTCTGTCACGGGCACATGTTGCTCGACATTAGAAAGATGAAGTGATGTGGAGTAGAGCGAAGAACGTTGTGAGCTAAATTCGGCCCACAATGAATTTTAAATAGGCTACACCATGAAGTCAATAATCTTAAGAATGAATTCTTTATATTACAAGGAAATTGATTTGAGGCCATTATTTAAAAACCCTAGATTTTTCGATAATTGACTGAGTTACTGAAGATTTCGCTAAAAATAATTTTGTACATTTCAATTCACATCTCTCAAAAGTTTAGGCATCTGAGGTCCAATAAAAATACCTGAAATTCGCGAAAACAAATGAAAACGGTAAATAGAGTCATTGCGACCATTTTAGTAAAAATCCCCAATTTTGGAACACATTTTCCCCATTTTGGGAATTCTTGAAAAACATTTAAATTCCGCAAATCTAGTATTTTTGTCATTATTTGTTATCTGTTTTGATGAATTTTAGCAAAAAAGAACCAATTTTTGAACACATTTTCCCCACTTTGGGAATTCGGCTATTTTTCGGAAAACATTTAAACTCTGAAAATCTATTAATTTTTAACCTTTTTGATGACTTTTCAAATAATGGCATGGCATTAGTGAAAAAAATAATCCCCAATTTTGGAACACATTTCCCTCACTTTCGGAATTCGTTTATTTTTTGGAAAACATTTAAGCTCTGCAAATCTAGTATTTTTTCATTATTTCGATCTGTTTTGATTAATTTTAGAAAAAAATCGCCAATTTTGGAACACATTTTCTCCACTTTGGGAATTCGGTTATTTTTCCGAAACCATTTATAATCTGCAAATCCATTATTTTTTCATTATTTTGATCTGTTTTAATGAATTTTAGTAAAAAAATAGCAAAATTTGGAACACACCTTCCCCACTTTGGGAATTCGTTTTTTTTAACATTTAAACTCTGCAAATCTAGTATTGTTTTTATTATTTTCATCTGTTTTGATGAATTTTGAAAAGCATTGTGACCATTTTTGTAAAAGAAAAATCCCTAATTTTGGAACACATTTTTGCCCACTTTGGGAATTCGGCAATTTATTGGAAAACATAAAAACTCTGCAAATCTAGTAATTATTTCATTATTATGATCTGTTTTGACTAATTTTAGTAAAAAATCGCCAATTTTGGAACACATTTTCCCCACTTTGGGAATTCGGTTATTTTTCCGAAACCATTTAAAATCTGCAAATCCATTATTTTTTCATTATTTTCATCTGTTTTAATGAATTTTAGTAAAAAAATAGCAAATTTTGGAACACATTTTCCCCACTTTGGGAATTCGGTTTTTTTGAAAAGCATTTAAACTCTGCAAATCTAGTATTGTTTTCATTATTTTCATCTGTTTTGATGAATTTTGAAAAGCATTGTGACCATTTTTGTAAAAAAATCCCTAATTTTGGAACACATTTTTGCCCACTTTGGGAAATCGGCTATTTTTTGTGAAAACATTTAAATTCTGCAAATCTAGTATTTTTGTCATTATTTTAATCTGTTTTGATGAATGTTAGTAAACAACCAGCAATATTGGAACACATTTTTCCGACATTGGGAATAAGGCTATTTTTGGAAAACTTTTACACTCTGCAAATGTAGTAATTTTGCATTATTTTTAATTTTTTTATTTATTTTTAAATGCATTGCGACCATTCCCACGTTTTCCCCACTTTAGGAATTCGGTTAATTTTTGGAAAACATTTAAACTTGGCAAATCTAGTAATTTTTAATCATTTTGATGAATTTTGAAATAAAAGTATTGTGACCAATTTTGGAACACATTTTCCCCGATTTGGGAATTCGGAAATTTTTTGAAAAACATTTAAGCTCTGCAAATCAAGTATTGTTTTCTTTATTTTGATCTGTTTTCTTGAAGTTTTGTAAGAAAAAAATCGCCAAATTTGGAACACATTTTCCCCACTTTGGGAATTCTGTTATTTTATTTAAGGAAATCTAAATCGGTAACTCTATTATTTTTGTATCACTTTGATCTGGTTTGATGAATTTTGAAATCCCCACATTTTCCCCATTTTGGATTTTTTTTTGGAAAAGAAATCCAGTATTTTTTAATCATTTTGATGAATTTTCAAATAAAAGCATTGCGACCATTTTTATAAAAAATCCCGAATTTTGGAATACATTTCCCCACTTTGGGAAGTTTGGATATTTTTTGGAAGACGTTTAAGACCTGCAAATCTAGTACATTTTCACCATTTTGATCTGTTTTGATGAATTTCCCCAATTTGGGAATTCAGCTATATTTTTTGGGAAAATTTCTAAATCTGCAAAGCTAGTAACTTTGTCATTATTTTGATCTGTATTGATGAATTTTAGTAAAAAATTACCAATTTTGGAACACATTTTCCCCACTTTGGGAATTAGGATATAATTTGGAAAACATTGAAAACCTATAAATCTAGTATTTTTTATCATATTGATCTGTTTTGATGAATTTTGAAATAAATACATTGTGACTATTCCCACATTTTCCCCATTTTTATGGATTTTCAAATAAAAGCATTGCGACCATTTTTGTAAACAAAATTCCCAATTTTGGAAATTTTGGATATTTTTTAGAAAATATTTAAAACCTGCAAATCTAGTATTTTTCATCATTTTGTTCTGTTTTGATGAATTTTAGTATTAAAATTTGGAACACATTTTTCCAAATTTGGGAATACGTTTTTTGCAAAAAATATAAATCTGCAAATCTAGTACTTTTTCAATATTTTTATCCATTTTAGTAAGAAAAAAAATTCTAATTATGGAACACATTTCCCCCACTTTGGGAATTCGGCAATTTTTGGAAAAAAAATAAACCCTGCAAATATTTTTTTCACAATTGTGATCTGTTTTGGTGAATTTTGAAATAAAGATATTGCGATCATTTTAGTGAAAACGCCAATTTAGAAACACATTTTGCCCACATTGGGAATACAGTTTTTTTTTTAAATTCTATATCTGAAAATCTAGTAATTTTTCATCATCATCCATTTTAGGTTGATTTTAGATGATGATATTGATCTGTTTTGATGAATTTTGAAATAAATGCATTGTGGCCATTCCCACATTTTCAACATTTTGATGAATTTTCAAATAAAAGCATTGCGACCATTTTTGTAAAAAATACCCAATTTTGGAACATATTTTCCCCACTTTTGGAATTCGACAATTTTATTATTATTATTTAATTCCAGATCTGCAAATCTAGTAAGTTTTTCACTATTTTGATCTGTTTTGATGAATTTTAGTAAAAAAAGATTGGAACACATTGTCCCCACTTTGGGAATTAGGTTATTTTTTAAATTCTACATCCGCAAATCTAGATTTTTTTAATTTTGATCTGTTTTGATGAATTTTAGTAAAAAAGATTGGAACACATTGTCCCCACTTTGGGAATTAGGTTATTTTTTAAATTCTACATCCGCAAATCTAGTATTTTTTTTTAATTTTGATCTGTTTTGATGAATTTTAGTAAAAAAAATTGGAACACATTGTCCCCACTTTGGGAATTAGGTTATTTTTTAAATTCTACATCTGCAAATCTAGTATTTTTTTAATTTTGATCTGTTTTGATGAATTTTGAAATAAAGGCATTTTGCGTCCAATTTGATAAAATAATCCCCAATTTTGGAACACATTTTCCCCACTTTGGGAATTCGGATTTTCGTTTTTTTTTGGAAAAATTCTAAATCTACAAATCTAGTATTTTTTTAATAAAAAATCATAATTTTTTTAAAAGATAGTTTAGCGTCTACATAGATGTTCATAACTACTACTTCTTCTAGTCGTATGAATGATATTGTGTTCCATTATTTAATAACAAAGTTCAACCTTTCCTATAAATCCAGAAATTTGAAAAAAATAATCAGTACTTTTTTATAACTGATTCTAATTTAAAATGTTACATGATCCACCCTATATTAAAGGTACCATCGGCGAAAATTGGTATTTTAGTTAAAAAAATATCCCTTTTATTTGTTTTTACAATATTTACCTCCTGAAAATGATCGAAATTTTGTAAAAACGTTTTAAAAAATAAACAGATATTTTTTCCAAACTGTGACCTCGCATAAATAATAACTATTATATAATAATATGATAAGGAAGCAGTTAAAATAATTAAGGTCGCTTATGGAATATTTCATCAAAGTGTTACAAACGTAACCACAAACCAAATATATTATCCCATGTTATAGTGAAGGCTGCCACAAAAAGAATCAAACAAAGATTGCACTGCCTGGCTGGCATACACTCTACAATATAGCTACATTTGTTGTCGTTGTTGTTTTGAACTTGTGTTGTTTTGAGGTTGTTTGAATATGTGTTATTGTTGTTGTTACTCTACTGCTGTCGTTGTTGTTTCAGTTTGCGGTGGTTACCTTTGCCGAAATGTTTTAATGGTTTTGTTGTCTTACAATAAACACATACGACTACATACATAAGAATATTTCAATGCTAAACAAATAAATATGTACATATGTATACAATTATTTATGTATGTATTTATAAAACAACAACATAAACAAAAACACATGGCGTTAAGGGCTTAACAGGGACCAACGACCTTGAACATGCAAAAGTAAATGTGTGTGCATTTGTGTTTGTTTCTTCATCTCGAAAGAAATTCCGAGGACAACGGAGAGCTGCTACTACTCTCTGCTGCCGGTGATGATGATTATCACCTTCGGTTCGGATTTCTCTCTGGTGATTAATGATGTCGGAAATTTTTCATGTACTCAGGGGATTTTTGTATATTTATCTCGGCAATTATCTGGAATACGTACTTCAAAGGACTGACTAAAGTATATATTCTTAAATCTGTGAGGAAAAGATCACGGAGGCAAATCATGCGCTAAATATAATATAACAGAGAGCAAGAGCAGAGGAAGATTCGAATTGTAATATCAATTAATAAAAATTTCAATTTAAAAAATTAGTTAAAACAGAATTTGAATTTATTATTAAATTAAATGCGACTCTAAATTAATATTTTTTAATTGATTTGATTACTTCGGCTTTTCTATGCTTACATTTGTAGCTATTAACTTACAATTATAGTAGTTTACAAAACTGTTTTTGGTATAATAAATAGAAGAAGAATTAAAAATAAATTATGTTAATTTTCTTTGTTTCTTTTAAGGCAGCGTCACTCTTTCGAACATAAATATTTTGAGACAGAGGTACCCATTAATGAGAGTCGAAATCTCTCCCTTAACATGTTAGGTCACATTCATTAAAACGTGAAATTTTTGTTTATTTGTTTTGATGAATTTTAGTAAAAAAAAATTGGAACACATTTTCCCCAATTTGGGAATTCAGCTATATTTTTTGGAAAAATTTCTAAATCTGCAAATATAGTAATTTGTCATTATTTTGATCCGTTTTGATGAACTTTAGTACAAAAAAAAATGGAACACATTTTCCCCAATTTGGGAATTCAGCTATATTTTTTGGGAAAAATTCTAAATCTGCAAATCTAGTAATTTGTTCATTATTTTGATCCGTTTTGATGAACTTTAGTACAAAAAAAAATTGGAACACATTTTCCCCAATTTGAGAATTTGGCTATTTTATATATTTTTTAAATCTAAATCGGCTAATCTAGTAATTATTTCATTGTTTTGATCTGTTTTGGTATAAGATTCCCCAATTTTGGAACACATTTTCCACACTTAGGGAATTCGGATTTTTATATTTTTTTGGAAAAAATCTAGTATTTTTTTCATTTTTTTTAACAAAAAATAAAAATCATATTTTTTTTTAAAAATAGTTTTGCATATACAAAGATGGTCATAACTTCTACTTCTTCTATTCATGTTAATGATATGATCATTAAAACGTGAAATTTTGTTTTTTTTTGTCAAACTATTAAATATTGCGATTTGTTTTACTAAAATCCATATTGTCAAGTAAGTTGTTTTGTTGTTGTTACAACATCCAAAATAATAGATATTTATCAATTAATCATATCAAATATTTCAGTTATCATCGCTGTTATACTGATGTTGCTTGAAAACGACCACGCTGTTGGAGAGAAATTACCACTCTCAGTATGTAAAAGCTCTCTGATTTTGCATATACAATTGCAGCTTTTAAATTCAGTTTGTCAGTCGGTTTAACTAAAGTGGACAAAATGAAGAGAACTAATTTTGTTTTCACAATTATTTATAATAATAATGGGATGAATAGCCAAAACTATGGTTTTTGGGCAGTTTTCTGAATTTTTTTTACGTATTTGGATCATATCCTGAGACAGAAATATCCGATCATAACCATTAAAGGCTCAATTTCTTATTAAATATCTGAACCACAAAAGTCCGAAACTCAGTAGTTTAATTACAGTGGGGCAAAAACAAATTAAAGATAAATATTTTTTAATAAAAAATAGAAATGCCAAAGGTACGAGAACTAGCAAAAGAGAGATAATTCTTCAAATTTTTTCTTACGTACGACCGCTTCTTTATATATTTTTAATATAATAAATGTTCAATTATTAATAAAATATAATCACATGTACATTAAGCTGGGTCCATACAAATGGAAAAACAATTTCTAGTCACCCCGCGAAAATAAACGCTAAAAATCATGTTTTCTCTTCTAATTTGTTTTTGTTGCATTTTTGTCAATTTTTTCTGAAATAAAATTGAGCCCATTATATATAAATTTTGATTCTTGTCTTAGAGTAACTTATTAATGGAATTATTAGACGTTTATAGTAATTTTTTGTGTTTTTCGCTGTAACAACTGAAACTTTTTCGTATTTGATGGCCGTATTTTATAAAAAGCTATTTAAGCTGTTGTCAATACTATTTGAATGATGCCTAAAATATAAACATCGTCGCAAAGCTCATTTTGTTTGAGCATTTTAGCTCTGAAACCCATTTCCTACATTATATTATTGTATTTCACAAAAACGGAATCATTGTCGTCATATTTCATCCGATATTCAGGCATCATTCGAAAGGTCTTGACAACAGCTAATAATTTTTTATATTTTTTTTTCATAACACCTCTTGCAAAATGTGTTTTTAGCTGCCATCATGAAATCCCTAATTTTGGCACACATTTTTCCCACTTTGGGAAATAGGCTATTTTTTGTGAAAACATTTAAATTCTGCAAATCTAGTATTTTTGTCATTATTTTGATCTGTTTTGATTAATGTTAGTAAATAACCAGCAATATTGGAACACATTTTCCCCACATTGGGAATTGTTTTATTTTTTGGAAAAAATATAAATTTGCAAATCTAGTAATTTTTTCATCGTTTTGATCTGTTTTGATGAATTTTAAAATAAAAGTATTGTGGCCAATTTTGGAACACATTTTCCCCAATTTGGGAATTCGGTTATTTTTCCGAAACCATTTAAAATCTGCAAATCCATTACTTTTTCAATATTTTGATCTGGTTTAATGAATTATAGTAAAAATAGCAAATTTTGGAACACATTTTCCCCACATTGGGAATTAATTTTTTATTTTTTGGAAAAAAAAATATAAATCTGCAAATCTAGTAATTTTTTCGTCGTTTGGGTCTGTTTTGATGAATTTTGAAATAAAGTAAAAAATCCCACAATTTTGGAACACATTTCCCCACTTTAGGAATAATGCTATTTTTGGAAAACATTTACACTCTACAAATGTAGTAATTTTGCATTATTTTGATCTGTTTTGATGAAATTTGAAATAAATGCATTGCTACCATCCCCACGTTTTCCCCACTTTAGGAATTCGGTTAATTTTTGGAAAACATTTAAACTTGGCAAATCTAGTAATTTCTAATCATTTTGATGAATTTTGAAATAAAAGTATTGTGAACAATTTTCCCCAATTTGGGAATTCGGACATTTTTTGGAAAAAATGTATGCACTGCAAATCTAGTAATTATTTCATTATTTTGATTTGTTTTGACTAATTTTAGTAAAAAATCGCCACTTTTGGAACACATTTTCCCAACTTTGGGAATTCGGTTTTTTTTGAAAAACATTTAAACTCTGCAAATCTAGTATTGTTTTCATTATTTTCATCTGTTTTGATGAATTTTGAAAAGCATTGTGACCATTTTTGTAAAAAAATCCCTAATTTTGGAACACATATTTCCCAATTTGGGAAATCGGCTATTTTTGGTGAAAACATTTAAATTCTGCAAATCTAGTATTTCTGTTATTATTGAAAACCACAAAAACCCATATAAACGTCCAATAATACGAACAATGAGTTATTCTAAGACAAGAACACTAATTTATATTTAAAGTGCTTCCAAAGGTCTGTTAATTCATAAACAATTTTGGACTAAAATGAAACATAAAAAAGTACATGTTTAGCTCACAGAAGACTTGACCAAGCGACAAATTATTTTGCAGATCATCATTGGACACTCCAATCTTCATTTCTAGGGGAAGTGACCGCAACAATTAATTTTCGTGATCCATCCTAATGTAACTGTAGACCAGGTCTCTTTAAGAAAATTCTTAATTAAATTATTATTATTAAAGCTGACCTGGCCATTTTCACTGCTTACTTGAGCTGTGGATGCATTTAAAGTTCATATATTTTAAAATAGTTGAAAATTTCATCATAATAGAGGTTATTTTATTAGGAGGTATCTCCGAAACCATATATAGTATTGAAATTTCGTTTAGTTCGTAGAAAATAGGAGCGCATGAGATGTTCTTTTGCATTTAAAGAGGTAAAATTATGTTTTCGATTTTCATTTCAGACAGTGTGTTGAGGTAACATTGAATTTATTTAGTATGTTTGCCTTTGTACAGTATAAAACTATATTCGCGAGTCGAACCTATGCCTCGGCATTTACAAATATTGTTAAACTATTATCTTATTTATTCATTTTAAAAATAATATTATGTTTATGGCTGCAAACGTCGATTTAATTATTGAAATGGTAAAACCTTCTAAGCCAAAAATGAAGCAATACTTTCTTCGTTGTTCTTTGTAAATGTATTTTGGAAAATTTATTTAAAGCATACTTTAGGGATGTAAGGTTTTATGGCATGCGAGGGCATATAAATATTGGGCCTGTATTAATCTTAAGTTATTTAAAAAGTTATAATAGCCGTTTGTCATCGATTAAAAAATAAAATAATTTTTATTAAAAATTTCAAAAATCGTAAAAAAACTAAAAAAAATATTTTGGCGTTGGACGTGGCACTGAAAATTTTCATTTTATTGTGGACTCAAATGAAATCACTGGTAATGATTTGTATTCACATATATATTAAAATAAGAAATTTATGACGTTTTTTCATATTAACTTACATGGGAGGTACACGTGGTTGTGGGCGTATTTAAACAAAAAATTGTTTTTGATCTTATTTGGGGATATAAGGGATGTGTGCGAAATTTAAAGGTCCTAGCTCTACTCCTTCTAATTTTTGCCGCGGATTGTATTTCAAATATTCCATCGTCGTTGTGAGACGATTTAAACAAAATTGTTTTCTGATATAATTCTACAATAATCTAAAGCATTTTTTCCTAAATTGTTTAGAGAAAATTCTAATGGAAGAAAAATATTCAGAGACATCAACTTCTTATAAAAATTGTTTAGATTTTTCATAGATTCTAATGCTGTTATAAATCTTTTCTCCTTCCAGCAAATCGGCCGCTATATACGACGAGATGAATCGACATTCTTCACACCCAAATCCACAGAGGTAAGTCAGATCACATCAAAATGTACTATCCTGCTGCAAAAGCCTCTAATCTTAAATGTGTTACTAATTCTCTAACTCGAAAAAAACTTTCCTTTCTTTTAACTACAATTTTCGGCTATATTTCCGTTTCCGACTGTAACTAAAACCAACCACACACACACACTTACCAAACCAACACTCACACACACATACATACAAACAATCTAACTTGCACTCTCTCACACACACACATATATATACACTTTCACACACACTCACAAAAGAGTTTAAGACCCACCGCACAAAGGCAAAGCATCGTAAACCATCATGCAACACTGACACTTAATGTCGCCAACAATCAAAATGCTGCTGTTGCCACAACCAATGGCGGAGCGGGGGCAGCCAATAAAAAATTCATATCGTCCAATAGAGTACGAAATGCCAATTCGACGACTCCGAATGGTGCTGTGGCCAATGGCCCGACGCAGGCCAAACATCATCTGCATCAACAACATCCGCAGGTCGCCTCGAAGATGAAACCGGTTAAGGAGAGACGGCCCACAGCTTTGCCATCGGAACAGCCGAAAATTGAAAATGACGATGACGAGGCAGATTCCGGGGGAGACTCTTGCGATGGTGGTGATGTTGTGAAAGGCAAGTCACTTACAAATGGCACGAATGCAGCCAAATTCTTTATAGGAAATGGAGATGATGACGACGACGATGACAACGATGTTGTGGTTGTAGCCCAAAATTCAGATGGCAGCCCACGAACAGTGGCTTCATTGAACCATAAGAAACAGCAAACATCGTCGTCGCCCTTGCCCAGCCCCAGTGCCGCCCAGTCACCCGTGCTGAAGGCTGCCTCCAAATTTCGCTCTAACACCAGCAATAAACTAAGAAAATTCGGTCGCACTGACACGGCCGGCTCGACGCTATCACAGCAGGGCGAGGAGGAAAAAGTGCATATACCACCGCCACCACCACTGCCACCGCAACCGCTGTGCATGGCCACATCACCGTCTCTCTCCCTGATACCGAAAGCGAAGAGCGGCTCCGTCGTAAGTGAATCACATACACCGGCAGCAGCAGAAGCTGCCGCCGCGGCAGCCGCAGCATCATCAGGACCTACATTTGCCAGTTCAACGGAAACGGATGTGAAAACACAAACATCACCATCAACAACATCAACATCTACGACGACGGCAACGCATGATGACGGAAATGCTAAAGCAAGAGTGAGTTAACTCTTTTTCAGGCTCAGCAATCATAGATACGAAACACTACCTCTCACTCCTCCCTCCCATAATTCGCACCCTCATTCATTGCCCTGATGAACTCACACATTTTTAACGCATGAATAGAAGAAAAAGGAGGTTGGTATGTTAAATTAGGGTAGCCCAGAAAGCCAGGGATCCCGAGGGAAAATTTCCAAGTCCACTTGTCAAAGAGGGACATTTTGCTATAGAGAAATTTCCCCAATTGATTCTGATAGAGGGAGTAAATAAAATAAGAAAAAATTAATAAATAATTTCTTGTTCAAAATACCCAAATTGCTAGTGATATTTTATTTATATATATTACAGCTACAGCTTTCATTTGTTCGGAGGCCTATAGTGAAATTTGACGTAGAATATTTTTTCCATTCACATCAAGCCCCTAAAATGCTGTTTTGTGGGTTAATTTAGTACCAATTCCGAAAAAGTACGAAATTAACCCTAAAATTAATTAATTAAGTTTTGACTTATTTTCGGCCATTTATGTTAAGTTATGAGATTTGGTGTATTCCGACACTTACAGCAGAATTTTATTCCAAATATTTTTGCAGAACATGTTGACCCGCTGAATCCCTGTTTTAATGGTATTTTTTATCCTTTTGCAAAAAAGGGACCCAAAAGACCCCTTTATTGAGCAGCTAGGGGGTTAAAATGTTCCACAAAAATGTGCGTCGTAGTGTTCTCAATAATATTGCTGAACACATCCATTAGTTAAAATGCAAGGATCATAAGGTTTCTTATGCAGATTCAGCATAAGAAAAATTACGAAATTAACCCTAAAATTAACGATTTAAGTTTTAACTTATTTTCTGCCATTTAAGTTGATCTGTGAGTTTTGGTGTATGCAGAGACTTATAGTAGAATTTCGGGGCAAATATTTTGTAGAACATTTTGACCTGCTAAATCACTGTTATAGGGGCGTTTTTTACCCATTTATACAAAATAGACCCAAAGGACCCCTATGTTGAGCAGCTAGAGGGTTAAAATGTTCCACAAAAATGTTCGTCGTAGTGTTCTAAGTAATTTAAAATGATGAATTTTCAAGTCTGCAGCTAATATTTCTGCTATTTAGAAAGGCTCACCTACCATGCCAATTCATTTAAATGCTCTTGCGATATTAATATTGTTTAATCACAAAAGGGACCCAAAAGAACCCTTTATTGAGCAGCTAGAGGGGGTTAACATTTTACACAAAAATGTCCCTCGTCCTGTTTTAAGTAATATTAGATGTTGAATATACAAGTATGCAGCTAATATTTTTGATTTCTTAAGAAAAACTCAGCTTGCGATCAAATGCATTTAAATGCTCTTGCGACATTATTATTGTTTAAATTCTCAAATTGCGAGTACTAATTTATTTAAATATATTATAGCTACAGCTTTTTTTTGTTCGGTGACTTATAGTGAAATTTTATGTAGAATATTTCTTCCATTCACATCAACCCCGTAAAATGCTGTTTTGTGGGTTAGTTTAGTACCAATTCCGAAAAAGTACGAAATTAACCCTAAAATTAATGAATTAAGTTTTGACTTATTTTCGGGCATTTAAGTTGATCTGTGAGTTTTGGTGTATTCAGAGACATATAGTAGAATTTCGGGGCAAATATTTTTGTAGAACATTTTGACCCGCTGAATCCCTATTTTAGGGGCGTTTTTTACCCTCTTACACAAAAGGGACCCAAAAGACCCCTATATTGAGCAGCTAGAGGGTTAAAATGTTCCGCAAAAATATGCGCCGTAGTGTTCTCAATAATATTGACGAACACATCCTTTAGTTAAAATGTAAGGATCACAAGGCTTCCTATGCAGATTCATCATAAGAAAAAGTACGAAATTAACCCTAAAATGATTGCTTTATTTTCGGGAATTTAAGTTGAGTTTTAAGTTTTGGTGTATTCAGAGACTTATAGTAGACTTTATGGCAAATATCTATTTTTGTAGAACATTTTGAGCCGTTTCAGCCTTGTTTTAAGGGTGTTTTTTACAATTTTATACAAAAGTAACCCAAAAGACCTCTACAGTGATGGGCTAGAGGGTTAAGATGATCCACAGAAATATTCCTCGTAGTGTTCTCAGTAATATTGCTGAACACCTGATATGGCTAAAATGTAAGGATCGCAAGGTTTCCAATGGCGATTCATCATGAGAAAAAGTACGAAATTAACCCTAAAATGAATGAATTAAATTTTGAAATATTTTCGAGCATTTAAGTTGATCTGTGAGTTTTCGCGTTTTCAGGGACTTGTAGTAGAATTTCGGGGCAAATATTTATGTAGAACATTTTGACCCGCTAAATCACTGTTATAGGGGCGTTTTTACTCTTTTACACAAAAGGCCCCTATATTGAGCAGCTAGAGGGTTAAAATGTTCCACAAAAATGTGCGTCGTAGTGTTCTCAATAATATTGACGAACACATCCTTTAGTTAAAATGTAAGGATCACAAGGCTTCCTATGCAGATTCATCATAAGAAAAAGTACGAAATTAACCCTAAAATGAATGAATTAAATTTTGAAATATTTTCGGGCATTTAAGTTGATCTGTGAGTTTTGGTGTATTCCGAGACTTATAGTAGATTTTCGGGGCAAATATTTTTGTAGAACATGTTGACCCGCTAAATCCCTGTTTTAGAGGTGATTTTTACCCTTTTGCACAAAAGGGAGCCAAAAGACCCTTATATTGAGAAGCTAGTGGGTTTAAATGTTCCACAAAAATGTTCGTCGCAGTGTTTTATGTAATATTGCTGAACATGTCTCTGGCTCATCATACCATCAGCCAATTCACCAATTTTTGGTCCTTGCCTTCTTCTTGTCATGCATGAAAGTACCTGTTTTTGCTGCATCATGAAGTCAAACTCAATAAATAATGGGGGGGGGTGGCAAAAATAACAAGCCAGCAAATTGGCAAACGAGAATCACACACCTCCCCTTTCCAACCAAATTAATAAAAATATGCCAAATATACCAAATCTAACAAAAAAAATAAAGATAATCTGAGAAGTAGAACAACAAGAAAAAACTAAAGAATTAAGCAAACAAACAACACCCTTTAAAGGCTGGCGAAAAAACTTACCCCCAGAGATTATCGCCAAGCCCTCTGCGTAACGAAGGCAAATCAGCTCATATTGTGTGGTTTCAACGCATCCTCGTAGGTTATACTTCAACCCAGCACCCCCCACACACACACAACACTTTGACCTCACATTCTTGCTAAATGCTCTCTAATTACAATTTACTACTACTACTTGAGGAGGAGGGGGAGAATACCTTTTATTTAACTCGATTCTATAGAAATGTTCACCCTTAACCTTAAGCCTCTCATCTCTTGCACACTTCAACTTCTACTACGTCTACGTCTTCTTCTACCATGGTTTTGTTCCATTTCCATTTCCGTTTCCGTTTTCTGTGTCGTTATTTGTTAATTAATATCTTATTGTGCAGCTAACTTCTCCTTGAGGACGTCGTCGTCGTCTTCTTTTCTAACCCTGGAATTTTTACTAACTCTATTGTTTAACTCTCTGTTGAGACGACTCTACTAAATGGATTTTGCTGTGGTAGTTGTTGTTCTGCCACAAAAGCTTTGCCCAGCCACAATTACTGAATATTTTACTTAATATTTTTCTTCCTTCCCCACCATTGTGTGTTTGCCATTTTTGCAGTCCAACAAAGGTTCAGACACAGCAATTACTCTGCAAGAAGCTTTGCAAATTGACTATGATGATGACTTCAGTTTGAATGCATCACAGACGGGTACAAATGTAACGACGAGCGATGCCCGAGATTCCGGCGTCCAAATTGAGGTAAATTTATTGTGTGTAATTGTGTGCCTTTTGTTTTGTTTTTTTTTTCGTATTGTTTTGTAATAACAATAAGAAGATGTTTAGCTAAAGAAATCCCGGAGAGGGGTTAATGTTTCTACACCATTTTCAATTGAAATAGAGAAAATACAACATCATATAGAGGAAATACATATTGAAATTTAGAATTAACATTTCTAAATTTCAATATGTATGAAATCGAGAAAATAAAAATTTAAATAAAAATTTAAATTTAAATAAAAATTAAATTTGAGAATCGGAAATGTAAATTGAAATTGATATTGAGAATTAAACAATTGAAATAATAAAATAAAAATTGAAATTAAGAAAATAAAAATATAATTTAAAATTTAAATGAAAAAATACAAATAATTGAAAATGAGTAAATACAAATTAATTTAAATTTAAATAATTTTTCAATGCCTGAATATCAATTTATTTATTCGAAATTTTCATTTCAGAATTGCTTGATTTCAAATTTCATATCTCAATTTAAAATTGTATTTTCTGAATTTCAAATTGCATTTGCACGATTTCAAATTTGTATTTTCTCTATTTCAATTCAAATTTCTCATTTTCAATTTGTATTTTTTAAATTTCAATTCTCATTTCCGAATTTCAATTTGCATTTGCTGCGTTTCAAATTTAATTTCTCAATTTAATTTCTCAATTGTATCTTCTGAATTTCAATTTACATATCTCATTTTCAAGTTCAAATATTTTTGAAGAACATTTGGTGCAGTTTAAAAAATATTCTTCGTAGTGTTCTCAATAATATTGCTGAATACATCCCATAGTTAAAATGTAAGGATCACAAGGTTTCCTATTCCGATCACATCATAAGAATGTACAAAAGGGGACATATAGACAACCCCCTCTAAAATGGCCTTCATACGTAAACTGCACAGTGATATTAGCCAAAAAGTCTTTAAAGCACTTGTTATTCGCTAGTCACATATGTGTCATTCCATGCAATTTGTATTTTCTCAATTACAATTTATATTTCTGAATTTGTATTTTCTAAATTTCAATTTGCATTTGCTCGATTTCAATTTTGATATTATCAATTTCAAATTTAATTTCTGAATTGCAAATTGTATTTTCTAAATTTCAATTTGATATTCAGAAATATACAATTGAAAACGAGAAAATGCAAATTCATTTCAATTTTAATTTCGGAATGTTATTTTTTTATTCTCAATTTTAATTTTCATTTTTAATTTTCGTTTCTCAATTTCAACTCAATGAGAATTTCACTCAATAAGAAAATGCAAATTTTGTCTCAATATTAGAAAATTAAATTCATTGCCTATGAGAATCGTTTCTTATAATATTTTCTTCTGTCAGAACGAATAAACTAATTTCCTTTGATAAAAGTTTCTGTTAATAAAAGAGAAGCTCTTTCGCTTTAGTGTTCTCACAGAAACTCAGCAAATTTTTACACATATCGTTCTCTCAATAACTGAGCAACATTTAAATCTTATTGTTCTCTTAGTAACTTAGCAATTCTTAGTCCATAGAGTTCACACATCTGTCTAAGCAACACTTTGTTCATATTGTTCTCTCAGTAATAATGAAATATGAAAATAATTTCTTTCTTATTCTCTCAGTAAC
Source organism: Polietes domitor (assembly GCA_947397865.1). NCBI lineage: Eukaryota > Metazoa > Arthropoda > Insecta > Diptera > Muscidae > Polietes > Polietes domitor. The sequence continues at coordinate 179,890,174 of OX377619.1, forward strand.
TGAGCAACACTTTGTAATTATAGTTCTCTCAGTAACTGAGCAACTCATTGTCCATATAGATAACTGTACAACTGAGCAAATCTTTGTCCATATAGTTCTCTCAGTAACTAAGCAATGAGAATCTATTCTGCTGTTGAAAGGGATAAACTAATGTCCTATAGAAAAGTTATCTGTTGATGACTGAGAAATAATTTGGCTCTAATGTTCTATCAGCCATATCGTTCTCTCAGTAACTGAGAAATACTTTGACCACAAGTTCTCTCAGTAAGCTATGCTTTCTCTGTTGCTTTTTCTTAGTAACTAAGAGACGCTTTGTCTATTGTATTCCCGCATTAGCTGAGAGTGACTTTCCTCGTCTCTCGGTAATTGGCATGATTGTGACATATTTATAGTGATTGGAAGACACCTTTCTTAGAGAAAAGATTATAAAGAACAAGATCAAATCGAGCATATCTACAGAGAAAAATCTGTGATGAAAAAATGTTGAGTAAGGTTGAGAAATGTTTTACAGGAGGACAAAATGTTGTTCCCGGTAGACTTTTTAAAACGTTGTCTACTTCTTTACGGAAGTCGGCATGGGAGGCGATGTCTCGACAGTTATGTCTCAGCGTTTGATGAGAAGACTTCTCGTTTCATAGTCGGCTGTGTGGTGGAAGTTTCCGACTTTTTCCATTCTCACAATATAATCTATAGAGATTTGAAGCCGAAAAATTTTATGTTGACTACAAAAGGATATTGTATTGATGAGTGAGAGGAAGTCATAGAGACTCAAGAATACTTTCATCAGAGAAAACATGTACCTCACAATGACTGTAAATGAGAGGAAATATACAATTATATTTTGCCTCTCATCAGTAAGTGAGATGAATGCTTAATTTGGAAAATAAATTTATCTCTAACTTACAAAGAATTAAAAAAAAAATTGTCTCCCAGCAACTGAGAGATGAGATTTATTCAAAATGGTGACTTAAGGAACTAATTGATGCTCCCGTGAGAGCGGCCTACGTGGCCAACCGAGAGATGAATTAGAAAAATTGTCTTTCAACAATTGAGTGGTAAATTAGAAAAGAAATTATTTCAAAGCCTACTTTTCCCTAAACATATAAGTGTAACATTTAATATAAAAATGTATATTTTTATATATAGTTTTATATCTATATACCTTTCCTTTACTCTCAGTGAGAGGACAGAATAAGATCTTTACAAATAGTATCTCTTACATCAACTCCAATGGTCATGTAAACATTTACCTTAAAACAAGCGCCTCCATAAAACCTCATTTAATTCTCATTTAAATCAAAACCTTCGCGAACTTCCCTTTATATCTTAAACTTCGCTTACCTAGGAGTCTACGCCCTCACCCAAAGAAAGTGATAGTAGCGACGAGTGTCCCAAGTCGCATCGTGTAGAAGGAGGTCTGATATTTACCCGCACCAACCTGCCCATGAAAAAGGATGTACAAATTGAGTACATCGAGAAGGATGAAAAGTAAGTGAATACTATTCATGGTAGTTGTCCATATTATCATACTCTCTCTCTCTTGCAGAACTCGCAATCTCATACGCAATGCAATTGAGAAGAATGACTTTCTCAACAATTACATGGATAAGGAACGCAAAGAGATGGTCATCGATGCCATGGAAATGTTGCATTTCCAAAAGAACGACGCCATCATCAATGAGAACGATGAGGGATCCGAGATATATGTCTCCGAAGAGGGCACATTCGATGTCATCAAACAGGGCAAGGTGATTGGCCAGTTTGGCGGAGAGACCGTATTCGGTGAGCTTGCCATACTCTACAATGCCAAGCGTTTTGCCTCGATACGTGCGGTGACCGATGCCCAGGTATGGAAAATAGATCGAGATAAATTCCGCAAGATAATGGTGATATCGGGCTCCAAAGAGAGGGAGGAGAATTTGAATTTCCTGAGATCGGCTCCCTTCCTGAATGATCTCTCGGAGGATGTGCTGAGTAAAGTGGTGGATTTACTGCAGAGGGTGAGTAGAAATCAAAGCAAATTAAAGAAGAAATTTTTATTTATTGTTATTCTTCTTTAGAAATTCTTTGCCACCAACACCTGCATTGTAAGGGAGGGAGACATAGGCAACGAGTTCTTTATCATACGCGGCGGCACGGTGACTATTAAAAAGATCAACGAAAATGGCGAAGAGCGGGTGGTGGATAATCGCAAGAGAGGCGACTACTTTGGCGAACAAGCTTTGCTCAATGCCGACTGTAGGCAGGCCAGTGTCTATGCCGATGCTCCCGGTACCGAGGTGTTAAAATTAGACAGAGAGTAAGGAAAATGTTATCATATATAAGAATATATCTGCAAATCTAATTTTCAATCTCCTTAGATTTTTCATCAGTTATTTGGGCACCATACCTCAGCTCAGAGAACTGCCCGTGGAGAGGTCAGATCCCGAGGGCCGTGACAGCAATCGCAAGTCGGAGTTCGATAATGAATATGCCAACATTGAACTGACCGACCTCAAGAAAATCGCCACCTTGGGAGCGGGTGCTTTTGGCAAAGTCGATTTGGTCTCATACGATACGAAGACCATATTCGCCCTGAAGATTGTGAAAAAGATTGATATTGTGAAACAAGATCAAATCGAGCATATCTACAGCGAAAAACATGTGATGATGAAATGCCGAAGTTCTCCATTTATAATAGAGTAAGTTTGGGAGGAGCTTTGTGGGAGGTTTGATGACTTTTAACTGTTCTGATTTTTTCCCTGGTAGACTTTATAAAACATTCCGCAATGATAAATTTGTCTACTTCCTTATGGAAGCCTGCATGGGAGGCGATGTCTGGACGGTGATGTCTCAGCGTCGTTTCTTTGATGAGAAGACTGCTCGTTTCATAGCCGGCTGTGTGGTGGAAGCCTTCGACTTTCTCCATTCTCACAATATAATCTATAGAGATTTGAAGCCGGAGAATTTGATGTTGACCACAGATGGATATTGTAAATTGGTGAGTGCGAGAAGCCTTTTTTACACTTCAAACGGAGAAGTTTATGAGCCTTAATCAGATAATCTGAAACAATTTTATATGTATTTAACCATTGAGATTCAGAAATACTTTCCGCAGAGAAAACTTGTGTCTCTCAGTGACTGACAGCTAATTTCAATAAGCGAACAATACATACACGACAGAGTAATTGTCTGTCAGTGAGTGGGAGATAATTGAGAAAAGTTTTATCTCAGCAACTGAGAGAGCGGTAATTTCAATAAGCGAACAATACTTAGCTGACAGAGTTGTTGTCTCTCAGTAAGTGGGAGTTAAATGAGAAAAATTGTATCTTAGAAACGGAGAGATAAATTAGAAAAAGTAATTTATAAACGGTCGCTAACTGACTAAAATTAGAAATCTTGCCTATAGGTAGCTGAGAGTTGATTTTGAAAATTAGTTTCTCAGCAACTGAGAGATAACTTAGAAACTGTTGCTCTTGGTATATGAGAGATAATATAGAAAAGATGTCTCTCTATAGCTTAGAGGCAATGTAGTGTAAGTAGTCTCTCACCAACTGAGAGGTACATACACGACAGAGTAATTGTCTCTCAGTGAGTGGGAGATAATTGAGAACAATACTTAGCTGACAGAGTTATTGTCTCTCAGTCAGTGGGAGTTAAATGAGAAAAATTGTATTTTAGAAATGGGGAGATAAATTAGAAAAAGTAATTTATAAATGGTCTCTAACTAACTAACTGACAGATAATTTACAAACTGTTTCTCTTAGTATATGAGAGGTAAATTAGAAAAGATGTATTCAAGTCACTGATGGTTTATTTACAAAAGATGTCTCGTAAGAAAGATGTAACTGGGGGGTAAAGTAGGAAAGTGGTATCCGACTGACATTTAATTTAAGAAAAAAGAGAAGAAAGAAATCGTCAGTAACTGAGATATAATTGAAACTAGAAAACTTGCCTCTAGGTAGCTGAGAGTTAATTTTGAAAATAAGTTACACACTAACAGAGAGATAATTTAAAAAATATTTCTCTTAGTAAATGAGAGGTAATTTAGAAAAGATCTCAATTTAGAAATATTGTCTCTCAAAAGACTATTGTGAGTCAAAAGACTCATTAAATATTTCATTAACATTTAGAAAAGTTTGTCTATATTACCGGCAGGTAATTTAGAAATGACCTATCACTAACTAAAATTACACTGTGGAGCAAAACGAAACTTTTCGGAAAAGTTGTATCTCCGTTACTGGCAGGTAAATTAAGAAATTAACTATAACTAACAAAAAATTATTATAAAAGTTGCCTCTAAGTAGCTTAGAGTTGATTTTGGAAAAGTAAACGTTGTAAACAACTGTGAGATAATTTAGATAATAATAATGTCGATAAGATATTTCCTAGTAATTGAGGGGTAATGTAGAATTATAATTTGTCTCTCAAACACTATTTAGTTTAGATGATAAATCTCTCACTGACTACTAGGCAATTTACAATAGTTGCCCCGCAATAACTGAGAGGTAAATTTAGAACAGATGTCTCCAAATAATTCAAAGGTAATTTACAATTATATTTTTTCTCACAGACTGATTAATTTAGACAATAAATCAGTCACTGACTTCTAGGCAATTAACAGTCTGTTGCTGACAGGTAATTTACAAAAAGGTAATTTACAAACTGAGTAACTGAGATGCAATTTGGAAAAGGTCTATCACTAACTAAAATTATTAGAAAAGTTGCCTCTAAGTAGCTGAATCAACTAGTTTGAAAAAAACATTCTACCCAACTGAAAGATAATTTAGAAAATGTTTCTCTCGCTAACCGAGAAATAATTTCGAACAAAATGAAAACCTTTTAAGGACATAGCAAGGTTCTGAACACGGATTCTGATAGAGGGAGCAAAAAAGAAAATACGTGTATCGGCGTTTTGAAAGTTTACGTTCCCTCATTTTCCACATTCTTATGATGAATTGGCATTGTAAATATTGTGATCCTTACACTTTAGGTACAGGACGAGTTCAGAAATATTACTTAGAACTCTACGACGACCATTTTTGTAGAACATTTTAACATTCTAGCACCTCAGCATAAGGGTCTTTTTAGCCAATTTTGTGCAATCATCCCTAAAACACATTTTACACATTCTTACGATGAATCGACATAGGAAACCTTGTGATATATACATTTTAAGTATAGGATGTGTGGTTCGATATTACTTAAAACCCCACGAGGAACGTTTTAGTAGAACATTTTAACACTCTAGCTCCTCAATACAGGGGGTCTTTTTGGTCCATTTTGAGCAAAAACGTAAAATAACGCCACTAAAAACCCGTTTGTCCATTCTTATGATGAAAGAGGAAGGGAAACTTTGTGATCCTTACATTTTAGGTATAAGATGTGTTCAGCAATTTTACTTGAAACACTATGAGGAAAATTTTTGTGGAACATTTTAACTCTCTAGCTCCTCTATATAGGGGTATTTTTGGCCCATTTTGCGTAAAAGGGGTAAACATTCCAGTAAAACACCTTTTGCTCATTCTTACGCAGAATCGTCATATGAAACCTGGCGCTACTTACATTTAAAGTGTTGCAAGTGTTCAGCAATATTTCTTAAAACATTACGGGGAACATTTTCGTAGAACATTGTAACTCTCTAGCTACTCAATAAAGGGGTCTTTTTTGTTCCTTTTGCCCCAAAGGGGTATAAACACCACTAAAACAATTTTAGCGCATTCTTATGATGAATCAGCATAGGAAACCTAGTGATCCTTACGTTTTAAGTAGAGCATGTGCTCAGCAATGTTACTTAAAACGCTACGAGGAACAATTTTGTGGAAGATTTTAACCCTCTAGTCCCTGAGTATAGGGGTCATTTCGGTCGCTTTTGTGCAAAAGGGCCAAAAACACCCCTAAAAGAGGAGTTTAAAGGGTCAAAATGTTCTACAAAAATATTTGCCATAAAATTCCGCTATAAGTCTCTGAACACACCAAAAATCACAGCTCAACTTAAATGCCCGAAAATAAGTCCAAACTTATTTCATTCATTTTTTGGGTTCAAATTCGTACTTTTTCCGAGTTGTTGCTAAACTAACTCACAAAACTTCGTTTTAGGGGGATGAATGGAAAAAATATTCTACATCAAATTTCACTAGAGGTCACCGAAGAAAAGAAAACTGTATATATAATATATAAAGAAAATATTAGTATCTAGTTGGGTATTTAAACGATATTAATATCTCAAGACCATTTAAATGCATTGGCACCTAAGCTAAGTCTTTCCAAAAAGCAGAAATATTAGCTGCAGACTTGCAAATTCGTCATCTAATATTACTTAAAACACTACGAGGAACATTTTAACCCTCTAACTCCTCAGTATAAGACTCTGAATACCCCATAATTCAAAACATAACTTAAATGGTCGAAAAAAGTCAAAACTTAATTCATTCATTTTTTTGGACTAACTTCGTACTTTTTTATGATGAATCGGCATAGGAAACTTTGTGATCCTTACAATCTAAGTATAGGATGTGTTCAGCAATAATACTTAAAACACTACGAGTAACATTTTTGTGGAATATTTTAACCCTCTAGCTGGACAATTTAAGGGCTTTTTGATCCCTTTTGTGAAAAAGGGTAAAAAACACACTTTTTCTGTACTGACAGAAGTGGTTTTGAGAAGTTGTTGTTTAATTTTAAATCTTCTTCTTTTTCCTTCTGTATTATTTGAAATTATTTCTTTCTTTTTTGCTTCTTCTTCCAGGTCGATTTCGGTTTCGCCAAACATATACCCTGCAACCAGAAGACTCACACCTTTGCGGGCACCCCGGAATATGTGGCTCCGGAAATAATACTCGATCGTGGTCATGATCGCTCCGTCGACTATTGGGCCTTGGGCATATTGATATTTGAACTGCTGGTGGGGAAGACACCCTTTCGGGGACAAAATCAAATCAAGATCTATCAACAGATATTGGGTGGCATCGATGTGATACAAATGCCCTCGAAAATACCCAAATCGGCGCAAAGTCTAATCAGGTCGCTGTGCAAACAACTGCCCGCTGAGCGTTTGGGCTATCAGCGGAAGGGTATATTGGACATTAAGAAACATAGGTAAGCTGGGAATATAATAAACTAGGAATTTTATTATTTTTTTTCTATTTGCAGTTGGTTCGACAATTTGGATTGGACGAAATTGAGAAATAAACAGCTGTCCTCGCCGATTAAACGACCCATTACCAGCAACACGGACCTGCAACACTTTGGACCGTCGGGTGTGGAAAACGAAATGGATCCGCCGCCCGAGACCAGTGGTTGGGATATAGATTTCTAGATTATATAAATATTCTGTACATAAATCTACTGAGCTTCAATGTTAAGATGTTGTTATTAGTTTCTAATTAAATTCGTAGCTTTAAGCTAAAGACAATAATTTAGTTTGTAAACCAAGAAACAATTTTATAAATAATTTTAAATTTTATATTATTACGAGGATTATAGTAATTTAAGCGATGCTTGTGTTTCAAGGACTCTTATTGAAATAGAAAAATACAAACAACCAGCCTCAAGCCAGCCTTAAAATGTTTTTTTAATTCTGGCGAATAACACAAAGTTAGGAGGAGGGAGGGAAGGCAGGCCGGAAAATCTTATTTCAGGGCCTAGGCACATTGGCATGTGTTGACTGATGATCATGTAAGTGCGTGTTGGGCCTGTGTGTCGGGCAAGTGCGTGTGCGTGTGTGAAATCATTTGCAACGGAAAATCAGCAACATCCGGTTTCCTCTTTTGACTGATGATGATGAAATGCGTTAACATATCACGAACAACGATGACAACATCAACAACAGCATCAGCAGCAGGATTTTCAAAACTATAGCATAACAAGCAGCAAATAAATATACACATTTGCGGACACGCACACAAACATTGCTGCCATTTATATACAGATTTAGACTATATTACACACACACAGATATACACAGACTCATACATGCACAGGGGAAAAGTTTGCTAGTAAATCATATCGCTACGCAAAAATTGTAATGATGGCTGATGATGTAGTTGCTGACGATGATGTAGTAGTTGATGATGTTGTTGTTGATGTGTGTAGAGGATGATGTTGCTGTTGTTGTTGATGCTGACGATGATGTTGATGATTTGCAACAAAATAATGTTTAATTTTCATGGCAGATGTTGACATTATACAAAGATGCCTGTCTGCTTGCCTGCCACCCAGCCTGCACTTGAGAATACCATTTGTACGAGGTTGGTATGGCAACACATCCTTTGACATGTTTTGCGCGTTGGCCTTGTCATCGATAATGTCCTTGAGAAATTCCATTGAATAGATCGCCGTTTGACATCCAGGAAATGAGGAGAAGGCAAATAATGTTTTTGATGCGCTGAAAGGGTATCCGATTTCCAAGTGTGTCATATTGGAGAATTTGACAAGTCGGCAGAAGAAAGAGGCAGAAAATAGAGACTGAATGAAGACTAACAAAAAACTGATAGAATACATACAGAAGGACAGGAGACCGACAGAGAACAGGCAAATAGAAGAAGGCAGACAAAAGACAGACAGAAGACAGGCAGAAGACAGACAGAAGACAGGCAGAAGACAGACAGAAGTCAGACAGAAGAAATATAGAAGACAGGCAGACAGAAGAATGAAAGAAGGCAGACAGACAGATGACTGACAAAAGTAGACAGAATGTAGATGGAAAAGGATGGGTGGAAGGACAGGAGGTAGAAAGAAGACATACAGAAAACGCACAAAAACAGACAGAAGATAGACGCAGATATAAAATATACAGAAGATAGACGCAAGTAAAAAATAGACAGAAGATGTACGGAGAAGAACATATAGAAGACCGATAAGAGGCAGACAACGGGCAGATATAGGGTGGGCCATTTAAAATGTTAAATTAGAATCGTCTATAAAAAAGTACTGATTATATTTTTTAAAATTTCTGGTTTTATTGGAAAGATTGAACTTTTTTATTTATAAAGAAACACAATATTATTCATATGACAACCTCGACCGGCTCGACAGTACCCAATCCGATCAACCCAATTTTTCAGTACAGCCCAAAATCAACACCAAACAGTGACTCGTTTTAGATGCATGGCCTTCACAATAGTGATGTGTGAATTCTCTGAACCCCAATTTTGCTTTTTGACATAGCCACCAAGATGAAAATGAGCTGCATCTGAAAACACGAAAATTGTCCACGTAAATTTCTTACAGTTTGCGTTGAATACTCAATACTTTGGATGTAAGTTTTTAATATTTGCCAATTTTTTTCGAGCATAGAGCGTTCCATTTTGCAAATGTCAAATAAAAACGAATGTTTGTCTACCTACTACTACTTGTAGAAGACAGACAGAATACAAAGAGAAGACAATAGCAAGACTGCTTCTGACTATATTAAATACCCAGCAAAAAACTTGGTAAGCATATGTCATTATCATTTGCAATACCAGGTAATAACATCTCATTATCCTCACGATTACCTGTAATTAAAAAATAATGACTTACTAATAACGACATACGCTGATTCAAAAAAGTCTCCGTGCAAAAGCTATTATGGCAAAACTTGTAGATTTTTGAGAAAGGTTTGGGGTGGTTAAATTATACATTATTTGAAAGCTCCACTTGTAAACATCTAACTTTTTTATTTATACGTAAACATTTTCATTTAAAAGTAATAAAAATATATAAATCGTTAAATTTATTCAAATATAATACTGAAATGTATCAGTAGGTAGTTGGACAACCCTTATTAGTAATTACGGAGTTTAAACGGTGTATCATGGAATGGTTGTTGTTCACTTTTTGCAGTTGTTTTTGCACTTTCCTTCAGATTTTCTTTTAGTATATTCAAATATGTTAGTTTATCCACTGTCAAATTGGATCTGGATCCATTTCAGTATTCGGCACTCTCCATAACATTCTGCGTCCATCTGATTTGCTTTCATTGTTAAAAATAACTTGATCTTAAAACGAAATATCCTTATCTATATGCTCGATGGCGTACTCCAATCTCTTTTTCATATTTGCTTTTCGTATGTTCGACTTCTTACGACACACTCACTATTGTATCCATTTTGTTTAAGGCAATTTCTTACGGTTTGTGCGACAGTAATTCCATCGGTGGATTTGAGATTTCCAGCTCTTATGCATACACTTGTTTTGTGTTTTTCATTTACACTTCTCTTCTCCAAACGATGATCAATCTTCCATGGACGACCAGATGTTGGTTTATTGGCAACGGACGAACGAGGCCTTTTAACTATTTCGGCAATTTCGGACAAGCTTTTCCCATAATTTTTTAAGTTTATTAATATTTTTTCAATGTCCATTGAAATTTGCTTATTCTTGCTATCCATGACTGACTTAATTTTTCATTATTAGATGAACCCATATTTTGAATATCCCGTTGTACAGAGACTTTTTTGGTGTATAGAAGCAGGTTTGTAGTATGTTTGTTAAAATTTCTAACATGGTAACCAAATAGAAAAACAACTTTGAAAGCAAAATAGTGAAACATAATAGATTCGCTTCCATTTAGTGCAATTGGTTTACTCCTCGATTTAATTTTGTGGTAAATATACCAATATTATTGAAATTGAAGTTCCGGTACGGATACTTTTTTGAGTTGGTGTATATAGGTAGCCATGCAAATTTTTATTCCCAAAAAAACATATATACCGCCTACAAAGTTATCCAAAAGTCAGAGAGAATTACATTGAAACTATTAAATATTTTTACTTATTTTAACGATCCTTGTAAGTACTTATTTTTGTACCGAGTAAGTCCTTTCCTCTAATCACATCACCATGTAAAAGTAATTCGAAGGGTAATTCGAAAGGTAAGTGATGGGAAGTTTTTTGGTTTGGCTTGTTCCCAATGTTACTTACATGTATTATTTTAGAAATCGTTGCCTTTTTCCAGGTAAAGATTTGTCAAGAGGCCAATTTGGAAGAATTTGAAATATTTTATGGCTATTTATTGTCCCCTGAAGAAAACGAATAAAATATCTGGGTTTAGAGGATCAAACAAAAGATAATCTTCAATATATGAGGACACATGGCCTTGTTTGTGAGATTTAAGATTGGACGACAAGCAATCGTAAATAACATTTTGCATCCTTTAATCAATCGCTTTAATGACAGCACGTTTCAACAATTTCTTATTAACTAGTGAAAGAAGGAATTATTTGACTTTAGCACAGCGACGACGCCTCGTGTTTCCTATGATTCGGTTAACAATCACTCTCGAGTTTTTCAAGGAGTTAGCGGGAGGAGGCAACAAGGAGTTTTTGTTGGAAACCAGAACCATGTTAAGAAAAAAAAAATTTTCATAAACAAATGGTATTTCGGATAATAAATTATTTCCTAGTTTCAAACGAGTCCCTCCCCCAGTTATCATACCCACCTCATACAACAATGGTTGCATTTCGAGTTTTACGTGTAACTAATTTTGAGCTTATAAATGTTGGTTTGGATTCGTTTAAAACTTTTCTCAGCATTTTCCTCATTTAATATTTACAAAATAATTATTTTCCACTGCCATTGTGCAATCCAGACGCACTCATAATGTTCAAGCGTTAATAATGTGTACTTATATCGCACATGGACACACACACACACACATGTGTATGTATGTATTTATATCATATAACTTTGTGATTTTTAATCATAACGAACGAAACTCGCTCGTACTTACTCAGACATGCAAAAATTGTTGTAAAATAAATACATATGAGCTGGCAGATATACACACATATGTATGTATGTATGTATGTATATCTGTGTATACATATTGTTTACACATTTGTATAACATTATTAATGTTATATCTATGCATAAGTACAGGCAGTGTGAAAGTATGGATGTGAGAGTAAGTGTATGTGCGATACACTGAGAAAAGCCGTAATTTACATTTACAGAAGACAGATAGAAGACAGATATATGGGAGACAAATAGAGGAGAGACAGGACACAGACAGAAGATAAAAGAAAACAGAAGTTGAATAGAAGACAGACAGAAGATAGAGAGAATAACGAAAAAAGTTAGACAGACGAAGGCAAAAAAAGACAGACAAAAGATAGAGAGAAAGAAGACAGACAGAAGATAGCTAGAAGAAGCAAACAGAAGACATAAGGAAGACAGACAGAAGACAGCCAGCTGACAGACAGAAGATAGATAGAAGACAGACAGAAGACAGACAGACAGAAGACAGGCAGAAGACAGACAGAAGACAGACAGAAGACAGACAAAGGACAGACAGAAAACAGACAGAAGAAAGACAGAAGACAGACAGAAGACAGACAGAAGACAGACAGAAGAAGACAGAAGACAGACAGAAGACAGACAGAAGACAGACAGAAGACAGACAGAAGACAGACAGAAGACAGACAGAAGACAGACAGAAGACAGACAGAAGACAGACAGAAGACAGACAGAAGACAGACAGAAGACAGACAGAAGACAGACAGAAGACAGAGAGAAGACAGACAGAAGACAGACAGAAGACAGACAGAAGACAGACAGAAGACAGACAGAAGACAGACAGAAGACAGACAGAAGACAGACAGAAGACAGACAGAAGACAGACAGAAGACAGACAAAGGAAATGCAGACGACACACAGATAGGCAGAATACAGATGAAATCCAGACAGAAGACTGACGACACACAGATAGGCAGAATACAGATGAAATCCAGACAGAAGACTGACGACACACAGATAGGCAGAATACAGATGAAATACGGACAGACAAAAGAGAGGTAGAGACAGAAGTGAAACAGAAGACAAGCCGGAGACAGGTAGACAGACAACAGAAGAAAGGCAAAAGATAGGCAGAACACAGATAGAAAATAGACAGAAGACAACAATTTTGAAAAAAATATTATTCTCAGTGCATTTTTTAAAACCTAAACCTGAATGCCATTTCTGTTGCAGCAACTGTTGTTGTTGCTGCTGTTGTTATCATAATAATAATTGTTGTTTGTTTGTCGAGTATGTTAACATTTATATTGAGGCATGTATGTTGTATGTTGTTTGCTCAAGCAACAGTCTGTTATATATTTTGTTAATGACATTTATTGTGCCAACACTTGTGTGTGTGAGTGCGTGCGTGTGTGTTTAGGCTTGTTTCTAAATATACAATAAACATTTGCACACTCACGCCTACGCTCAAAACCAAGCAAACATAAACACACACTCGCTCCTCGCTTAGGCAGACAGACATTAGTTCATTGAATCACACATAGCCATAGACATAGACACGTAGTGCACACTCACACAGCCATACATATTTAATATCGAATGCATTGTGAGATTGTCCTTTTTGCTGTGTAAAAGGACTGCTTTCTATCAACATCTGCTGACAATTATATTTGTGTTTATTTGAATGTTCATGTTGTGCATGAATGTGACTTTGATTAGGCGTCCCTGTGTGTGTGATGAGAGAGTATTATTTGGTTATTGTGTGCACAGCACACCACACACACACGATTTTCAATTCATCCAATCCATGTGTCCTTCGATGTCTGACATGTACTGTCCTCATCATTAGGCTTTATTGTTATTGTTTATTATTTAAGTTATTATTATTATTAATATTAGTTGAATAAAAATACATTTGATTTCTTAAAATTTAATATTGAAAATTTAATTAAAATCTGGAAACATGTAAAAATGTAATTCCATACGGGACGGGACGACCAGAGGAAAATTACAGGGATCATAATATTATCTAGACATGGAAATAAAAAAAAAAAATAAAATAAATCTAATAAGTTTAATCCCGATATGACAGCCAGCAGCTAATAATTTTCTGGCATGTATTGAGTATTTATTTATTAAAATTTATCAGACAGAAGACGGAGAATACAAACTGATAGGCAAAAGACAGACAGAAAACAAAAAAAGACAGACAGAAGACAGAAAGAAGTCAAACATACAGCCAGAAGACGGACAGGAGATAGGGAGAGAAGACAGCTAAAAGACATACAAAAGATAAACAGGAGATAGACGGAAGATAAACAGAAGACACATAGCATATAGACAGAAGTTAGACAGAAAGAAGTCAGATAAAAGACAGACAGAAGACAGGCAAAAGACAGACAGAAGACAGACAGAAGACAGACAGAAGACAGACAGAAGACAGACAGAAGACAGACAGAAGACAGACAGAAGACAGACAGAAGACAGACAGAAGACAGACAGAAGACAGACAGAAGACAGACAGAAGACAGACAGAAGACAGACAGAAGACAGACAGAAGACAGACAGAAGACAGACAGAAGACAGACAGAAGACAGACAGAAGACAGACAGAAGACAGACAGAAGACAGACAGAAGACAGACAGAAGACAGACAGAAGACAGACAGAAGACAGACAGAAGACAGACAGAAGACAGACAGAAGACAGACAGAAGACAGACAGAAGACAGACAGAAGACAGACAGAAGACAGACAGAAGACAGACAGAAGACAGACAGAAGACAGACAGAAGACAGACAGAAGACAGACAGAAGACAGACAGAAGACAGACAGAAGACAGACAGAAGACAGACAGAAGACAGACAGAAGACAGACAGAAGACAGACAGAAGACAGACAGAAGACAGACAGAAGACAGACAGAAGACAGACAGAAGACAGACAGAAGAAGACAGACAGAATACAGACAGAAGACAGACAGAATACAGACAGAAGACAGACAGAAGACAGACAGAAGACAGACAGAAGACAGACAGAAGACAGACAGAAGACAGACAGAAGACAGACAGAAGACAGACAGAAGACAGACAGAAGACAGACAGAAGACAGACAGAAGACAGACAGAAGACAGACAGAAGACAGACAGAAGACAGACAGAAGACAGACAGAAGACAGACAGAAGATAGACAGAAGACAGACAGAAGACAGACAGAAGACAGACAGAAGACAGACAGAAGACAGACAGAATACAGACAGAATACAGACAGAAGACAGACAGAAGACAGACAGAAGACAGACAGAAGACAGACAGAAGACAGACAGAAGACAGACAGAAGACAGACAGAAGACAGACAGAAGACAGACAGAAGACAGACAGAAGACAGACAGAAGACAGACAGAAGACAGACAGAAGACAGACAGAAGACAGACAGAAGACAGACAGAAGACAGACAGAATACAGACAGAATACAGACAGAATACAGACAGAATACAGACAGAAGACAGACAGAAGACAGACAGAAGACAGACAGAAGACAGACAGAAGACAGACAGAAGACAGACAGAAGACAGACAGAAGACAGACAGAAGACAGACAGAAGACAGACAGAAGACAGACAGAAGACAGACAGAAGACAGACAGAAGGAAGACTAACAAAAGACTGACAGAAGAGAGAAAAAGATAGACAGACAAAAAACAAACGAAAAATAGACGGACGAAAGAAAGAAGACAATCTTTTATACCCTCTACCTTAGGTTGGACGTATACTATGTTTGTCATTCCGTCTTTAGTGTTAGTTTGAAAGTTGTCTAAGTCATGATGTATGGAGATGTAAACACACTTTTTGTACTTATATTAGGGTTGCTTTTCTTTAAGCCGGGACAAGAAGCTGCGATAGCAAAAACGTTAATAAAAATTTAATTTTTTGCTCAAAATAAAAAAAATTGTGGTCAACTACAATATAAATATATGTATCAAAAGAAATTTTCAAAAAAATATTTTTAAGTCCAAAATTTTAACACAAAATTATTTTTTTTTAAATTTGTTTTAACACACACACATTGATATTGCTTTTGGCGACAATTAAAAAAAAAAAAGATTTTTTTTAATTTGAGTGAAATTTTAACATTGTATTTAGATTTTTGTTATCACAGCTTAGTTATCCAGTCTTAAAGAAAAACAGCCATATTGTCGACTTAAAATGATTGCGATAATTTGAATAAGATATGAATTGAAATTATCTGAAAAGTAAATAATAATTTCAATATAAAGTTTCTAGATGAATTTTAAATTTATTTTTTTTTAATTTTTCTTTCTTTTCTTCGTAAGGAAATATTTCTTTTTTTTTAAATTTTGAGTAGAATAAAGTGCACCCCCTGAAAGTGGTGGTTCCCTTAGAGGTACCAAAGTTTTCGATTTTTTTAAAGTTCGATATAGCAGTAGAATATTCAAAGAAAAACATTTTGTGCTTCTGTGGAAAATTATTTTACAATTGACTCAAACATAAACATAAAAGGTAATGAAAATCACTGTAACTTCACTCTCTTCGTAGACTCCATATTCGTACTTTTTGCGTCAAATTGGGGAAAAAGGATAAAATTGGTACTGACTGCAGCTAGTATCATAAAATGCGGTCTTTGGAAATTTGTAATTTTATGGAAAGGGGTTAAAAATGGTACCAATCAATCGGCTGCAGCTGGAATCATGAAATTCGATTCATACGATTCTCCAACGTCGTAGACGCGCAAAATAAAAGGCTATCTCCATATTTCGTACTTTAAAGGTGGTGAAACGGATAGAATCGTTAAATTGCGTGTGTATATTCCACTGTGAACGCGAAAGATAATGGATTTTTTCGTAATTCATTATTTTGAAGATAGAAATGAATTCAACCAATCGGCCTTTAGCTGGATTTTTCGCAATTAGTACTTCCAAGGGGAAAATTTCCAAAAAAAAGTTTAAAATTACTACCGACCAAAAGGCTGCAGCTAGAATAATAAAATACGATGTGCATACTCCTCGGAATGTGTGGAAGGTTGGAATTGAAAATGGTTCGAAATCGGTCCGAAGGGAAAAATGTCTAACCAAACAACGAATGAAACTGCCACCAATATTTTCGCATATTTAGGGTGTTTTCTGAAGACTATTGCCTTTTTGAATTCACTGTAAGTATTCTTTAAAATGTCAAATTTGAACTACCGATTACTTTGGCTTTGAAAGGTAGAATAACATTCATTTTAATTTTATTTCGACATTTGCAAAATGGCACGCTATATGCTCGAAGCTCATTTTCATCTCGGTGGCTAAATCAATGAGCAAAATTGCCGCATATGGTGTTTAGAGAACCCACACATGACTATTGAGAAGTCAATGCAATCACAACGAGTCACAGTTTGGTGTGGACTTTCGGCTGGCCATGGATGGAAAAATTGGGATCGAATGAGGTACTGCCGAGCCAGTCGTGGTAGTCATACGAATGATATTGTGTTCCATTATTAAATGACAAAGTTCAACATTTCCAATAAAATTAGATATTTGAAAAAATAATCAGTACTTTTTTACAGCCGATTCTTATTTAAAATGTTACATGGCCCACCCTATGGATATGATTTAAAGAATCCCCAATCCAACGAAGACACCCTTCTTAATTTTCCATAGATTTTTTCAATTTAGATATCGTTTTCATTCCTACAATATTGGCTAAAAAATATATACATATTTTATTTTTTTCTGTTTTTATGGGATTAAACATACTTTTCAAAATATATATAAATATATATATTTTGTGGAGACTGTTCCTAAACTATGAAAGTGAAATTCCCACCATTTATAGTCAACTTAGCTACGTTTAATTAAATATATACGTGGATGTGCTCGGACTTATATTTCCAAAATGAGAAATGGCAAAAATTGGAATATTAGTAAACAATTAAGAAATATTTTGTTTCCAGTTTAGAAAGCTAAAATACAACACAACTATTGGCCTATCGGCTAAATTACGGTCTTAGCGGTACTCCTTCGGCGAGAATTGGAATTTTAATAATTTAAAAAAAATATCCACAAAACTTGTTTGTGTTAATTTTGTGCATTTTTAGGACTCGCTCACAAATTTTTTGTTGCATACTTGTGTCCTCCCATAAACATTTGAATCAGATTTGTATTCAATGACTGGACCGCCATAAACTCTGGCACAAATTTGACTGCATACATATATCTTTTATGTACTGATGTTATTTGTTTAATTTGTCCCACCATGATTTGTATAGCATACCTTAAGGCTGTAAAAAGTTTTAAAAATCGTTGCCTACTTACAGGTAAAAAGATTTGCCAAGAGGCTATTGGAAGCATTTTAAATATTTTATGATTATTTGCTGCAAACTCGCCCAGAAGAGAACGAATTACAGCGAAAGATAAAAATCTGGGTTTAGAAGGTAGTAGTCTTCAATAACTGGGGATACAAGGCCTTGCTGGGTGATTTAAGATTGGACGACAAGCTATCGTAAATAACCTTTTACATCCTTTAATCAATCGCTTTAACGACAGCACGTTTCAACAATTTCTTATTTACTAGAGAAAGAAGAAATTATTTTACTTTAGCACAGCCCGTGTTTTCGATGATTCGAAGGCGTGGGGAGGCAACAAACAACGAACAACAAACAATATGAGAGACAGTCGAGTGAATGAATATGTAGAGAAGAAAATTAAAATAAGATTTATAACTCCCTCCTTTGCCGTTCCACACAATTCACCGCAACGCACGGCTACACTTCAGGACCCTTGTCACGTTTCCAGCCAAAGCAAAATCTACACAATCAACAGTTTTTTGCTCGGCTGCGTTGGCGCGTGAATCAATGGCTGGTGTTGGTGCTGCTGGTGGTCTTGTCTTGTTTTATTGTTGTTGTAGGTTTTATTGTTATACATCGGTCCACAAAGTAAATTCCTCAGATAATGAATGAACGAATCATAAAAAACGTCTAAACAAGCACAAAAAAATTAAAGCAAATTGCACAATAACAAACTGAACTGAACTGAACAGTGGGGGACGGACGGGGGAACAGATGTACAAAGCAACTATTTACCATTACACAGAAAATGAGCACGAAAATATAATCCTTGCAAAAAAGGATCAAATCGAAAATAATCGATGAATGGAAGAGGACGAGGTCCAACACAATCATAAAATCACACACAGAGTCCAGGACATGACGAACCAGTAGGTTGTGAGAGAACAACAGCAAAAAATATATCAACCAACCATCTGTGTCTGCATGGCAAGTGACTGAGTGAGTGAGTGATAAAAATGATAGCTACCAATCTCATATCAAGCGTAAAATTCAATCACAATTAAACGGCCAAACTACAACAAAGAAAATTACGACATCGCTGTGTGCCCAGTGCCCAGCAGTTTTTTCTTTTTATTTTTTTCTACTGTTATTTGTTATGTGTTGTCTGGCAAATGCCATGGAAAATCTATAAATGGCAGTAAAATAGGAACGAATAAAAAAACCTACAACAAAACAAAAAAATATGCTAGAATGTTAATTGAAAATGACAGGCGTAGATAACTAGCAGCCCGAAAGGGCTGCCCAGCCTCCACAAACACATGCATGTATATTGATCGATATATATATCCGGAAGTAATCACCGCCATATACTAATCAGAGGCGGATGGAAAGGCAGCAAAGGAAGGCAGGAGTTGTAGCGGAAGTAAAAAAATCTAGCTGGGTGGCTGTAGACTGGACACGACTGGAAACAAGATTTTTAAAAAAGTATAAAATCTATACAACCAAGAAAATACAAATTTGGTGCGCCAGACCTAAAAAAGATTTGTTTATATTGAGATATTCAGTCATAAAATCAACACAAGAATATTTTATGTATTTTTTTAATTTTTTACTAAAATTCTATTTTTCCGAAAGTACCTTTAATATTTGTACTCTAATTTTGGAAATATAGGTTCAATCACACCAGCCACTATCGTCAATCAAAGGTAATTATGATGGCTATAAATGTTGCGAGTTTCAATTTCACATAAAAACACGGGTTTAGAGAAAAGTCTTCAAAAAATTAAGAAAAAACTGATATTTTTCGAAAAATTCATAATTTATATTTGATTTGAACTGGAATATTGTCCTGGCTCAAGACGATTTTGCATCTATATTTAATAGAATGCAAATGATAGATGCAAAATGTGTACTTTATAACTTGGTGCGATTTTTTCGTTTGTGAAAATCATTTCCTTAAATAGGCCGGGTTTGATGTTGAAAAGTCGCTGAACGAAAACTGTCGCAGTGGTGGTGGAAATCATGATAGTGGTAGTCTGCAGCCAAGTAATAAATGTCACCATGCTATTTGTAAATAAATTTGCATTCTATTAAATATAGATGCAAATTGGTCTTGAGCCAGGATAATATCCCAGTTCAAATCAAATATTTTTATATTTTTATATTTTTATATTTTTATATTTTTATATTTTTATATTTTTATATTTTTATATTTTTATATTTTTATATTTTTATATTTTTATATTTTTATATTTTTATATTTTTATATTTTTATATTTTTATATTTTTATATTTTTATATTTTTATATTTTTATATTTTTATATTTTTATATTTTTATATTTTTATATTTTTATATTTTTATATTTTTATATTTTTATATTTTTATATTTTTATATTTTTATATTTTTATATTTTTATATTTTTATATTTTTATATTTTTATATTTTTATATTTTTATATTTTTATATTTTTATATTTTTATATTTTTATATTTTTATATTTTTATATTTTTATATTTTTATATTTTTATATTTTTATATTTTTATATTTTTATATTTTTATATTTTTATATTTTTATATTTTTATATTTTTATATTTTTATATTTTTATATTTTTATATTTTTATATTTTTATATTTTTATATTTTTATATTTTTATATTTTTATATTTTTATATTTTTATATTTTTATATTTTTATATTTTTATATTTTTATATTTTTATATTTTTATATTTTTATATTTTTATATTTTTATATTTTTATATTTTTATATTTTTATATTTTTATATTTTTATATTTTTATATTTTTATATTTTTATATTTTTATATTTTTATATTTTTATATTTTTATATTTTTATATTTTTATATTTTTATATTTTTATATTTTTATATTTTTATATTTTTATATTTTTATATTTTTATATTTTTATATTTTTATATTTTTATATTTTTATATTTTTATATTTTTATATTTTTATATTTTTATATTTTTATATTTTTATATTTTTATATTTTTATATTTTTATATTTTTATATTTTTATATTTTTATATTTTTATATTTTTATATTTTTATATTTTTATATTTTTATATTTTTATATTTTTATATTTTTATATTTTTATATTTTTATATTTTTATATTTTTATATTTTTATATTTTTATATTTTTATATTTTTATATTTTTATATTTTTATATTTTTATATTTTTATATTTTTATATTTTTATATTTTTATATTTTTATATTTTTATATTTTTATATTTTTATATTTTTATATTTTTATATTTTTATATTTTTATATTTTTATATTTTTATATTTTTATATTTTTATATTTTTATATTTTTATATTTTTATAAACAAGTAAAAACGGCGTTAAGTTTGGCTGAGCCGAACTTTATATACCCTCCACCATGGATTGCATTCCACAGAGGTTGTCGCTTTTCGTAGAAGTGCAGTAATATTACAGGAAAATATATTTTTTTTAATATAGCCAAACCAAGTATAAATATTGAAGACATAATTTTATAAATAAATATAATATTTTAATTATTTCAAACCATTATTTATTTCAAATCAAAAAATAAATATTCTTATATTTTCAAAAAGCTTAAATACCATAAATATTGGTAGTTAGCGGGTGCTACAGTTGGTTGTATTTCCATTCTATTTTAATTCCAAAGGTAGACATTTTGAAAATCCATTATCAGACGTACATAGTGCAAAATAACCTAACTTCATGATTCAACCAATTTTTGCCGTAAAAGAAAAAGTACGAATTTGGAAAAACACTTTATTTTGCTTGTCTATACAGTCAGAGGAATGTATACACCGAATTCCATGGTTCCAGCTGCGGCTGGAATCATGGAAGAGCACTATCTAAAGTCTCTTTATTTGACCCAATTAGAATTTCATCAATCTAGCTGTAGTCGTTTGGTTGGTACTATTTTTATCCCTCTGTACCATTGTGTCTAAGCAGTCAGAGGAATGTATACACCGAATTTGATTATTCTAGGGTCCGCCGTTTGGTTGGTACCATTTTTATCCCTCCGTACCCATTTTATCCCTTGAAAGTACGAATTTGGAAAAAAACTTCATTTTTCATGTCTACGTAGTCAAAGAAATGTACACTCCGAATTTCATCACTCTAGCTGCGGTCATTTGGTTGGTACTATTTTTATCCCCTTTTTCTATTTTGACCCCAAAAAGTACGAATTTCGAAAAATCCGTTTATTTTCCGTGTCTACGCAGTCAGAGGGATGTATACTACGAATTGAATGACTCTAGCTGAGGTCATTTGGTAGGTAATCCTTTGAGTCTACAAAACCGTGTAAACTTATATAGATAGACAAAGGTTTAATCGTTTTGGCGAACCAAAATATACTGGAAAAACTAAAGGTCGAGTACAAAAAAACTAAAGGTCGAGTACACAAAATATTTTTTTCCGATTTTTCGTTTATTTTTTTTAAGTTTTTTTGCTTTCTTTCGAAAAAGAAAATATTTTTTGGGCTGAAACTGGAAAAATAGTTTTTATCGATATTTCAACTATTTTTTAAGTTTTTTTCCTGCCAGCAAAAAAGCTTTTTTTTTCGAAAAGAATGTTTTATTTTGTCTGAGAAAATAAAAAATGAAAAAAGAAAAAAGTTTAAAAAAAAAATTCATCAAATATTTTTTTAATATCGTTTTCGAGTTTAGACAGCCAAAATACATCAAGAAATTTTTGTTGCATAGTGTAGTTGTTGTATTGCACTGCCAATTGATATGACAGTGTAGCGACTCATGGAACGATCGTTTGGCCTCTGCTAGCAACCGAACCTAATAAATGTCAAGTATTTCTTTTAAGAACGTTGTTTTCTGTCTATGTCTGTAAGAAACACTAAATGATCTCGAACTTGAAACAACAAATTTATGCAAAGAAAAAAAATAACAAAACAAAACAGGAAGACTTCAGTTCTAATCCATTATATGGATCAAAAAACTGATGAGTAGTGATTAAACGAAAATTTGTATTTAAAAGACGAGCTTCAGTAGTGTAAACATAATTATGATTCTTAAAATGGAAAATTGAAAATTTTCAATCCACAATAACACAAGTATGTAATACTATTTCGATGAAGTTTTTTCTTCTTACGAAGAAAATTCTCAGTTGGTAATAGAAAAGAGGAGAACCACTCTCAAACTATATAAACTTTGGTCAGATGCGATTTTCATCCCCTGCGTGGGTATAACTCCTCCATGGCTCTTCTGTGTGCTTGTTGTGAACATGTTGTTATCAGTCGTATATATATATTAAAATTTTTGCCAATTGAAATTAAATATTTTTTTGGTTGGTTGAAAATATCATTGTTTTTTTTGCGTGACCCAGCCTAATGTGCCAATACATGTGTGGCTGGGTGGTGAGGAAAGGATGTGCGCTGAATTTCAATCAATCTATTTGCAATCGTTGACTCGATAGTATTTTATTATTATTTTGTAATATTTTATTTCGATTCATTTGTAAAAACAATCAAATTGAAATATTTTTCATGTTGCCAGCCAAATCACAACAACAATGAAACAGAAACTACCTTTGAAAACAATTTGCTATTTAAATTCAATTTGTGTAGTTAAAAACTGCGTTCAAGCAATACTTTAAATATATAAATATAAATGTATATATATATATATCCGTTTCGAAAAGAAAATCCTTTTCGCTTTCGTCTTTTGTTTTACGAAATTTTCCTTTTTTGGGATAAGTATCATTGTTTTTTATCCATTCCATCCAGAATTATGATTCAATTTGCTATTCTTTTTTATCATTCTCATTGTTCGTATTCCGATTTACTGGGGAGGGGCAGGGGGAGGGATTATTTACTGAATGTTTGAATTGTATTTTTTCGCTTCGGCTCTTCCACCTACACCCTACCTCACACACCAACCAACCTCCATGTGTTCAGGTGAGCATACCATAATTTCCGTTTCCTTTTTTTCTCTCCTTTACACTTGACTTGTTTGTGGCTGCACAGCTGCTTTGGCTGACAGTTTGAAAACGAGGGGGAAACGGAAATATAAATAAAATTGTCACAATATTTGCCATACATATGGCCATGCGGATATATTTGTTTTTGATTAAGGAAATTTATTGAGAATTGAGGATGGTACGTTTAGAAAGAGCCCCAATGGTAGTAGAGGACAAAAACTTAGGATAGTATTATTCGCTTGTGTTTGCAACAAACATCCTAAAAGTATGCTCATACTTCAGGAATTTTTTTAAATTGGAAACAAAAACATTTATTTTCATAATGTATTTCTTATTTAATAACAAAAAAATAACAAGGTTCTGACAAGGGTAAAAAAAGAATTCACGTGTATCGGCTGGTCATTTTAGATGGGGTCAATATTCACCTTTTGCACATTCTTATGATAAAGCGGCACAGAAAACCTTGTGATCCTGATATTTAAGGTATAGGCTGTATTCAGCAATATTACTTTAAACACTACCAGAAACATTATTGTGGAATATTTTCACCCTCTATCACCTCAAAGTAGGGGCCTTTTTGTTCTATTTTGTGCAAAAATGTAAAAAACGCCCTAAAACGGCTTCTGCACAATCTGCTGATGAATCGTCATAGGAAACCTAGTAATCCTTACACTTTAGGTATAGGATGTGTTTAGCAATATTACTTAGAACACCACGAGGAACATTTTTGTGGAACAGTTTAACCCTATAGCAACTCAATATAGGCGCCTTTTTTGTATATTTTGTGCAAAAATGTAAAAAACACGCTAAAACGGCTTTTGCAAAATCTGCGTCATAGGAAACCTAGTAATCCTTACATTTTAAGTATAGGGTGTGTTCAGCAATATTCCTTAGAACACCACGAGGAACATTTTTGTGGAACATATTATCCCTCTAGCAACTCAATATAGGCGCCTTTTTGTCTCTTTTGTGCAAAAATGTAAAAAAACACCCTTAAACGGGTTTTGCACATTCTTCTGATGAATCGTCATAGGAAACCTAATAATCCTTACATTTTAAGTATAGGATGTGTTCAGCAATATTACTTCTAACACCGTGCGGAGCATTTCTGTGGAACATTTTAACCCTCTAGCACCGCAATATAGGCGCCTATTTGTCTCTTTTGTGCCAAAATGTAAAAAACACCCTAAAACGGCTTTTGCACAATCTGCTGATGAATCGTCAAAAGGAAACCTAGTAATCCTTAAATTTTAAGTATAGGATGTGTTCGGAAAAATTACTTAGAGGACCGCGGGGAACAGTTTTGTTGAACATTTTAACCCTCTAGCACCTCAATATAGGGAAGTTTTTTGTCTCTTTTGTACAAAAAAGTATAAAAAACCCTTTAAACGCATTTTGCACATTCTGACGATTCATCGTCATAGGAAACCTAGTAATTCTTACATTTTAAGTATAGTATGTGTTCAGCAATATTACTAAGAACACCGTGAGGAACATTATTGTGGAATATTTGAACCCTCTAGCACCCCAATATAGGCGCCTTTTTGTCTCTTTTGTGCAAAAATGTAAAAAACACACTAAAACGGCTTTTGCACAATCTACTGATGAATCGTCATAGGAAACCTAGTAATCCTTACATTTTAAGTAAAATATGTTTGGCAATATTACTTAGAAGACCGTGAGGAACATTATTGTGGAATATTTGAACCCTCTAGCACCCCAAAATAGGCGCCTATTTGTCTCTTTTGTGCCAAAATGTAAAAAACACCCTAAAACGGCTTTTGCACAATCTGCTGATGAATCGTCAAAAGGAAACCTAGTAATCCTTAAATTTTAAGTATAGGATGTGTTCGGAAAAATTACTTAGAGGACCGCGGGGAACAGTTTTGTTGAACATTTTAACCCTCTAGCACCTCAATATAGGGAAGTTTTTTGTCTCTTTTGTACAAAAAAGTATAAAAAACCCTTTAAACGCATTTTGCACATTCTGACGATTCATCGTCATAGGAAACCTAGTAATTCTTACATTTTAAGTATAGTATGTGTTCAGCAATATTACTAAGAATACCGTGAGGAACATTATTGTGGAATATTTGAACCCTCTAGCACCCCAATATAGGCGCCTTTTTGTCTCTTTTGTGCAAAAATGTAAAAAACACACTAAAACGGCTTTTGCACAATCTACTGATGAATCGTCATAGGAAACCTAGTAATCCTTACATTTTAAGTAAAATATGTTTGGCAATATTACTTAGAAGACCGTGAGGAACATTATTGTGGAATATTTGAACCCTCTAGCACCCCAATATAGGCGCCTTTTTGTCTCTTTTGTGCAAAAATGTAAAAAACACCCTAAAACGGCTTTTGCACAATCTACTGATGAATCGTCATAGGAAACCTAGTAATCGTTACATTTTAAGTAAAGAATGTGTTCGGTAATATTACTTAGAAGACCGTGAGGAACATTTTAACCCTCTAGCACCTCAATATAGGCGACTTTTTGTCTCTTTTGTGCAAATATGTAAAAACACCCTTAAAACGCCTGTTGCACATTCTTCTAATGAATCGTCATAGGAAACCTAGTAATCCTTACATTTTAAGTATAGGATGTTCAGCAATATTACTTAAAACACTACGAGCAAGATTTTTGTTGAACATTTTAACCCTCTAGCATCTGAAGATAGGGGTCTTTTGGTCTATTTTGTGCAAAAGGGTAAATAATATCCCCAAAAATACGGGTTTAAAGAATAAAAATGTTCTATACAAATACTTGTTAAGCTATATTACTTAAAACTCCCCGAGGAACATTTTTGTGGAACATTTTAACCCTCTAGCTGTTCAATATAGGGGTCTTATTGGTCCCTTTTGTCAAAAGGAGTAAAAAAAATACCCCAAAAACACCAGTTTCACGGGTCAAAATGTTCAAAAAAAATAGTTGTTCGGCGATATTTCTTAGAACACCGCGAGGAACATTTTTGTGGAACATTTCAACCCTCTAGTTTCTCAATGAACGGGTCTTTTTGGTTTGGTGTTTTGTGTTAAAGGGTAAAAAACACCTCTTCAACAGAGGTTTGACGTGTCAAAATAGTTGCCATAAAATTCCGCTATAAGTCTCTGAAACTCAAAAATCTACTTAAATGGCCGAACATAATACAAAACTTAAAATCCATTTTAGGCATAATTTCGTACTTTTTCCGAATTCGTCTAAATTGTCCCAAAAAATTGAATTTTAGGGGGAAGATGTAAATGGAAAAAATATTCTAAATAAAATATGAGTACTAACTTGGGCATTTAAACAAAAATTTTTTATTTTTCTTGTAGCTCTTGGCAATTCTATATCGCTATCAAATAATATACCAGCAATGTCTGGTAGAAGAAAATGAAAAACGCTTATCTTTATAGCGTTCTTCAATGGGCTTACATGTTTGATGAAATCGTTCATCTTGCTCATTGGACTCTGGTACCAACTAATGCTCCAAGTAATCCATATGAGAATGCCAAAAATGAAATTATATATTTTCATTTTCCTAAAAATCTTACTTAAAACTTTGCAATTTCGGTTATTTAATGAAGCCTAAAAGCATACATGTGTTGTTTCAAACCTTTCCATCAAACCTTAGGCTATACTTGATTATAAAAGTTCCCCAAATGAAAAAAGTTCCGCCTTTCAAACCTTTCTCTGGCTTTTCTCATTTATGGAAATTTGTCTAAATTTAATTTGTATAAATAAACATTAAGCCAAATATTGATGATATTTAAAATGTTTTGTTTTATCTTTACACCCAACCTCCCCAAATGTATGCTAAACTTTCTACTTCAAAAAATCCACCTTTACTTTGTAATTTCAGGAAATGGAAAACTGATTTACTTACAAACCAAGTTATGAAACTTTTCCTTTTGTTTGTCTCGGCAATCGAGAGGATTTGTTGCCAACACTTTTAGCGCCAAACATTTTCATTAACAGTTACCACTTAATTTCAATTTTACCTTTCATAGGCCTTAAGGTATGCTTCACAATTTGAGTTCCGAAAACATTTAAAAAGTTGTCTTAGATTTCTTTAATTTAGTAAAGTTATAATGAAACAGAATCGTAAATATGGCCTTCATAGCTTCTTAAAAGTTTTCTATTCTTTAACAGACAGACAATGTATACTGCACGTTTTACGATTAAATCCAGGAAATGGAAAATGGTTTCACTTAAAAGCCAAGTTATGAAAAGTTTGTAGCTAGCTAATGTATGGGGAGACTTTTTAAACAACGCATTTAACCAGCCACCTAGCGCCTAAGTTACCATTTATTTTTCAAAAACAAATAGGCTGTGGTTTTTATATTTTCACGAAAATTTTGTAAAACATTATTAAATAATCAGTCTCAGTGAAAGTATTATAATTCAATTAGATATTAATATTTATTTCCAGGAACAAAAGTTGGAAGTCGGTATAAATTGTCATGGTTCTCAGTGCATCAAACATAATTTTCGATTGTTTTACCACCAATCAAAAAATTACTTATTTTTAGGGACTCCCTAATGAACGGAATACATTTTGATATTATACTAGAAATTAACACACATTTGAAGCTACAGTGGCGATCTTTGGACTTTTTTTGAAGAAAAATATCGATTTTATGCTAAAACTTTCTTTGTAATTATGAGAATTCACATTTGTAACAGTCTTAAACATATTTCGGATACCCTCCATCAATAAACCATGACAATTCCATGTAATTTCTGAAAAATCCCATTTTTGGGGATTTGGATTTTCTTTTTGGGAATTTGGGGGATTGATAAATTTGAAATTTTGGTTTATTCTATTTTCATTGCTGAATCCAAATATCAAATAGTTTGTCTCTAGACACATCAATGATTTTATGATTATGGTAAAACTTTCTTTGTAATAATGAAAATACTCATTTGTAACAGTTTTAAACATATTTCCAGATTTTTGCTATCCTCTACCAATAAACAATGACAATTCCATGTAATTTGCGAAAAATCCGATTTTTGGGGATTTTGATTTTCTTTTTGGGAATTTGGGGGATTGATAAATTTGAATTTTTGGTTTATTCTAGTTTCATTGCTGAATCCAAATATCAAATAGTTTGTCTCTAGACACGTCAATGATTTTATGATTTTCGTAAAACTTTCTTTGCAGTAATGAAAATACTCATTTGTAACAGTTTTAAACATATTTACAGCATCCGGATACCCTCCATCAATAAACAATGACAATTCCATGTTATTTGTGAAAAATCCCATTTTTGAGATTTTGATTTAATTTTTGGGAATTTGGGGGATTGATAAATTTGAAATTTTGGTTTATTCTATTTTTATTGGTGAATCCACATATCAAATTATTTGTCTCTAGACAAATCAATACTCGTATTAACAGAGTATACCTGCAAGGCAAATCCTTAATGTAGACAATCTGTGAAAATTGCAACAAATTGTGTTCCATTTAAATTTCTTTGACTTTGATAGGTGGAATAACATTCATTTTTATTTGTATTTTCATGTTTATGTTTGGTATTTGCAAAATGGAACGCTATACGCTCCAACAATATTGGGAAATATTAAAAACTTACTTTCAAGAAATTTACGTGGAAAATGTTCGAAAAGAGATCGGCCTTTAGTTCAGCCTTCATGAAGCTCATTTCCATCTCGGTGGCTATGTCAATAAGCAAAATTGCCGCCTATGTGGTTCAAAGAAACAACACGTGACTATTGAGAAGCCAATGCATCCACAGCGTGTCACTGTTTGGTGTGGATTTTGGGCTGTACAGAAAAAGTGGGTTGATCGGATGAGGTACTGCCGAGCCAGTCGTGGTAGTCATATAAATGATATTGTGTTCCATTATTAAATGACAAAGTTCAACCTTTCCAGAAATTTGTAAAAATAATCAGTACTTTTTTATAGCCGATTCAAATTTAAAATTTTAAATGGTCCAACTTGTATTTCGAGCTTATATTCCTGCGTATATGTGGGTTATCTCTTAACGCTTGGGAGGTAAGCGCCCTATAAATATTTATTTATTATTTTATACGCCTACTTTTTTACATTGAAGGTCAATTTAGTTTGAACAGCATGTTCTGGAATATCAATAGAAGTCTAAATTAAAAATTTGAGAAAATATTCCGATACTTTAAACGATAACGGAAGAAATTCTTCAGGGCCATTAGAGTATCCCAGGCTACAAGGGTAGAAAACAACATTTTAGAATTTTTTTCTATTTGATCGCAATACCCGAAAAAAAATATTATTTCGAACGAATAACGATAACATTTGCCAACTTGATGGACATGAAAATTACTATGGAAGCTATTTTATTATTTGATTTATACAGAGTGTGCATTTTTTAAATTATTATTTTATTTTTTAATAAATTTCAATATTTTAGTTAAAATATATATATAGATATAAATTTTTAATTTAATTTTTTTCACCAAAAACCAACAATTCTCCTGCAAAAAATTGTCTCAATATCTTTCACACAAAGGTTTACAATTATAAAAATTCACATTTGCAACAGTTTTAAATATATTTCCAGAATTTTGCTATCCTCAATTTGTGAAAAATCCCCATTTTTTGGGATTTTAGATTTATTTTTGGGAATGTGGGGGATTCAACAAAATTTATGAAAAGGTTAACAATTATAATTGTTATTTATATTTGTAACAGTTTTAAATATATTTCTAGAATTTTGTTATCCTCAATTTGTGAAAAATCCCCATTTTTGGGATTTTAGATTTATTTTTGGGAATGTGGGGTGGGGGATTCATACATTTTACTACGCTCTACCAATAAAGCATAACAATTCCATGTAATTTGTGAAAACTTCCACTTTTGGGGATTTTGGTTTAATTTTTGGGAATTCGGGGGATTGATAAATTTGAAATTTTGGTTTATTGAATTCTCTCTGCTGAATGCAAATATCAAAATTTTGTCTACATACACATAATACCCGCATCAGCAAAGCAGACCTGACAATCCACAGCTAATCCTTTAAGTAGACAATCTGTGAAAATGCCTAAAACTATGCAACAAATTGCCATTGACATCTGTTTGACAATATTTGTCAAAGTCAGCAAACAATTTATGATCGAACACCCGCCCCGGTAGTTGAGTTGGTAGCCTGCTCGGCTATCAGCGTGGGGCTTGTGGTCTAGTTATAATGGCCTTAGTCACCCAACTCAGTCCCTGGACCCAAAATTAGAATATAAATTTACTTCGTATTGTAATTCATAACATCGTGCGACAGTACTTTTTTGACCATATACACATGAAGCTAGAGATAATATGTACAAAAAGTGTATACTCTTTTTTTCATTTCAGTGATATTTTCTCCTTTTAAAGAACTTTTTATTTCCCAATGATATATTTGTCTTTATAATTTATTTTCATACTTTCCAGAGTCATACACTGGCGATATGGATAGCAAATGAGAGAAAAATGTGTCTGTTAAAAATATTAAAAATTACATGGTTCTATCTATATTAGTATAGGATTGACAACTATTTTAAATTTTCTGCCTTAAATAGTAAAATATGAATAAACTAAATAAATTAGGGAGAAAACTTTAAAATGTTGCTAGTACTAAACTAATACAGATAGAAACATTATATTTAAAATATTTTTAACAGACATTCTTCCCTTTCATTTGATACCCAAATCGCCTTTGTAAGGCTCGATAAAGTATGAAAATAAAATATTTAACTATTTATATCCATTGGAAGTTAAAAGACCACCAAATGAAAAATTGAGTACACAGTTTTATTACATTCGAACTATATTTGCATAAATATAATGTCTTGCTCAGGTTCAATAAAATAAATGTAGAACTGTCGCACGGTGTAATAAATAAATAAATTCCGTTATGTGGAGAATGCTTTCTTCAAGAATAAAATTATTGCAAGTTCTGCTTGCACACATTTCATTTAATTATTCAACCTTGAGTTTTCCTACTGATAATGCCTGAGCTTCAGTGAATATGCTTAGAAATTCCCCCCTGAATACGGAGTATGTTGCTTTAGTAAATGATTAACATATTTAGAACAGTTCGATATTAAAAGTCCCTGTAATGTTGGGAATATTTCCACAGGAAATGCGACGAAGAAAATCTCCTCATATTGTGACAAATTTTTCTTTAGAACAACTTTTTTGGTTATTGAAATTTGTTTACACAAATGGTTGTTGACTTTTCATCATCGTCAATGTTTCTTTTGGCTTTGTCAAATAATATTATTTGTTTGTCAATGGCTATTTGTTGCATAGTTTTAGGCATTTTCACAGATTGTCTACTTAAAGGATTTGCTGTGCCCTGTGCTGACTGGTCTGCCCTGCTCTACTGATGCGGGCATTGATGTGTCTAGACAAATTATTTGCGTTGTGAATATTGCTGACTGGACAGTGGTGAATTTGTGGTAAATAGAAAAAAAAATCAAAACAAAAACGTTGCATATTTTTCGGCTTCAATGCCTAGGGATTAAGTTGAACTTATTTTTATTGTGTAAATAAATGCAATTAAGGGAAAAGTTTTCAATAACAATGTGTACTTGCCCTGGCGGGTGTATGGTGTAATGTGGTCTTGGAAACATATGAGTCTTTCCATTCCAAACTAATAAATAAATTATCATTCTAACGGTTTTTCACCGAATTTTTGGTTGATTTTGCAAAAAAATATTTCGAAAAAATTTCATAAAATATAAAACTCATCATTTCAGCACTTCCAACTGCACACAGTCGCTAAAAAAAACCTTCTTAGATGTCTTCTTTAAAATTAAAAAAAAAACAATTTATGTAATCATTTCGAAAATCAAAATAAAGGAAACAAAACTTAAAAAATCTAAAGGGCCGATAATAAAACAATACAATATCTTCAAAGTAGTTGAAATTACCTTCAAAACCAGGTATATCACATTAATATCGGTTAAGAATTTCCGGATTTATAGGCGATTGAATGCACACATCTTTTTGAAAAAAGGTATTTTGTTAACTTTTAAATTTACCATAATTCGTGAAAACAAATTTCTATTTTTCTCCGAAAATACAAATAAAAAATATTATTTAAATATTATAAAATTACCTTCAAAGCAAGGTTTAGTACATTGAAATCGTTCAAGAATTGCAGGAGTTACAATCATTTGAATGATTTTATGTAATCATTTCGAAAATCAAAAGAAACTAAACAAAACTTAAAAAATCTAAAGGGCCGATAAAAAAACATTACAATATTCAAATTCAATTCAATATTCAACGTAGTTAAAATTACCTTCAAAACAAGTACATAGCACATTAATATCGGTCAAGAATTGTGGGAGTTATAGGCGATTGAATGAACACATCTTTTCGAAAAAAAGTATTTTGTTCACTTTTAAATTTACCATAATTCGTGAAAAAAAAAATCTATTTTTCTCCGAAAATACAAATAAAAAATATTATTTAAATATTATAAAATTACCTTCAAAGCAAGGTTTAGTACATTGAAATCGTTCAAGAATTGCAGGAGTTACAATCAATTGAATGAATACAGCTTTTTTTGAAAAAAAAATCGTAATTCCACTACTATTAAATTGATCAAACGTCGTAAAAAAATTTTTTTAATTTTTTTCCAAAAATACATATAAAATATTATAAAATTACCTTCAAAACAAGGTAAAGTAATTTGAAATCGGTCAAGAATTGCAGTAGTTACAGGCGATTGAATAAAGTAGAAAAATCGCAATTTCACCCCTATTAAATTGATCATAAGTCGTGAAAACAAATTTTCTATTTTTTTCCCGAAAATACGTATAAAACATTATAAAATTACCTTCAAAACAAGGTAAAGTAAATTGAAATCGGCCAAGAATTGCAGTAGTTACAGGCGATTGAATGAACACACCTTTTTAAAAAAATCGCAATTTTACCCCTATTAAATTGATCATAAGTCTTGAAAACAAATTTTCTAATTTTTTCAAAAAATACGTAAAATATACTATAAAATTACCTTCAAAGCAAGGTATATGACATTAAAATTGGTACAGTTTTTAAGGAGTTACAGGCGATTGAAAAAAGTAGAAAAATCGCAATGTCGCCACTGTTAAGTTGGTCACAACTCGTGAAACCAAATTTTCTAATGTTTTTCCAAACATCAGTATAAAATATTTTTATGCGGGGAATACATACTCAAACTTACGAAACAGTCCAAGCTATCTATGTAAAAAATCTTACCTCTTGGCATGGAATGACTCATATATATGTATGTAAACTGAAAGTAGAGCCTAGTTTTGGGCGTTTATGGTTGGTGTTGGTCTTTTAGGAGTTCTACTTGGAGTTTGTCATCATATATTGATGCTAATATTTCGAGAGAATTTGTGAATGTGTGAGATTTGAGTGCCTTTGAATATATGATGATGACATATTTTTTGTTATCTACTTTTAGGCTGAGATTTCCTTTGAAATTGTTGAATATTTAAAATTTTCCATGTTTTTCTTTATATTTTTTTCAACTCATGTTCGAAATTTTCTGTCCTTTTCCACTGATTGCCTTGCCAGACATGTCACAAATTGAAGTGCTTGTTAACAGTGCATATTTCCTGGAGCATACCATTAGGCTTACTCTCTTTGCATTAAAACCAAATACAAATCCAAAAAGTTTCTATTTAAATTTCAAAGTTTTTGATTTTTATGCAAATTCAAACATCATGGCATCATGGAATCATGACTAAGGCAGAAGAAGCCTTAATTTCTTGGAAAATAATCCCAATTCTAACCCGTCATAATGTGGGGGCGGGGAACGAGAGAAAGAAAAGACTTAAGCCCCCCTGAATATCAAAAACTAAGTTTGTTTTGTTTGTTTTTTTTTTCGTCTTCTGTCGAATCATTCGGACAATTGTCATATTCAAATACAACAAACCAGAAGGCCAAGGGAACAAACGAACGAAACAATCAACATAAAATGGTCAAAGGATTACCAAAACCAATACCATTTCAGCCGGCGGCAACACAATGCCAGAGAAAAGGGAAGCACCGTAAGGCTCAGCCATAAGCAAATCTTCTAACAGGAAAAGTTTTTTGTATTTTGTGTGCCAGACAAAGGAGTGGGGGGAAAGAACAATATGGCCAGAAAAAAATCTTCGCTTAAACCAAATTATATATTTTCTTTTCAGGCAAACAATAACCGCATTGATTGAGGTCTATTGTATGCCTTTGAGAGCCGGATACCAGTGGTTAATATCACTGGTCCGACAGATATTTGCACTCGCCCTCTTTGAGCTCCGCTAACCACAGAATTTGTTAACCCAATTCCTTGGGGGGAAGACTGGAGGAAGGAGGAGGATTTCACAGAAACCTAGAAAGTTTTGAATTTACATTTGCAGACAATGCTATTCGCAGTCTTCTTCATTTTGGAAATTCAAACACAACAAATATATATTTTTTTGTTCATGGATTTGTGGAAGTTTCCTTAGTGTTTACAATTCGTTCGAGGGGAAGTGGAGGGGATATAGAGTGAAACGAAAGGGATAAAACCAAACAAAAAGCCAGGAAAATGAGCAATTGGCTTTATGAAATTATTCATGGTTTTGATACAAACCCATGCAAATATACACATACGTGGCAGAGCTCACGAAATAAAGGCCACAATGTCGTGCATCATATTTTTCGGTCACGACCAGCATCATCATAAAGCGGTCGGCCGGCTCGGCTGGTCCTTCCGCCGTCCGTCCTGTGTTAATTTGTTATGCAAAATATATATAGTAGAAGCGATATGAAATTTGTGGCCAAGTCTTCAGACAAATTTGCATACAAAGCGGCTTATGGAGGAAATTTTGGGCTTAAAGAACACTAACCGGGCACACAAGTTAAGCAAACATAGTTAACCAAATAACAATTCAAAAAAGGCAGGGGGGGGTTGAATTTCATAACCTCCACGGAATGTTGATCAAATTTCACAGCACAAAAATCAAAGTATACTTCAAGGCGCAAATAATAAAGCATACTTTCTGGGGGGTTACTCACAGAAGTGCACAGAAGCGGAAACTGAAACGCTAAGAAATTTGTTGTGATTTCAATTACAGCAAATCGTGTTTCCATAAATTGAAGACAAATAAAAGTGAGCCTTTAAAAAGTTGGCGAATGAAAGGCATATTTTAAGGGATATTATAGCCAATAACATAATGGATGGCCGAGAAACCCAAAATCAACAGACTGTTGATTAAGTTTTCTAGGAAATTGACGACATGTTTATCTGCGTTATTTTTGTAGCATAATTTTAGGTGAGTCAATAGCGCAACAGCCTTCTTTTGGGTAACAATACATAAGGGGGTGATATGAAAATAAAGAAATAAATTAATTAATTGCACGGTCCAACAAATTTAGACTTTTTGAATGGAAATATAGGTCCGATCACACCCGCTGATATCTTCGATTAAAGATAATTGTGATGGCTACAAATGCTGCGAATTTGACTTTCACATAGAAACAGAGGTTTGACAGACAGAGATTTATTTTATAATAGCTGGGGCCTTAACGGTCTTAATCGGTACTTTAAATTTAAAGCGTGTTAAATGAACAATAATCAATATGACATTTAAATAAGTCCATATCAAATGTATTATAAATCTAAAAGTATGCAATGAGAAATACACATGTTCCACTCAGACGAAAAGTTTATAGAAACGATATGTCAGGATATTTCGAATGATTTATTGATTAACAAAAAACGATAAGCCATTATTTTTTTGCAAAAGTCGAGCTTATATATTTAACCCTTATTTATTATTTTTTAAGTTATAAGAGCTGGTTATCATTGATTGTAAGACACAAGGGATTTTATCTGAGATTTTGACCTTTAAACTAAATCACTTCATTCTATCTGCCAGCCCCCATTACCTATGCATTTTGAAAGAAACATAAAAAAAATAAAATGTTTCTACAGCAGACTCTGAAAATTTATCCAAAGTGTTGTATAAAACTGGCGTACTTCTGCTTGGAAATAGTCTCAGAAGGTGGAAATGATTTTCTTGAAGAATTCCTCTGAATTAGAAGAAGCGCATTAGAATTTATTTATGAAAAAGTATCAATACATTTTTTTCTTGGAAAAAATTCTCTGAATAATGGAAAATGTTTTTCTTAAAGAATTCTTTTGCATGAGAAGTATTTTCTATAACACAGTCTGGAGAATTAAACTTCTTTATAATATGAGTAGCAAACTGTAAGAAATATCACTCTAAACATGGGAATATTCCCCAAAACATCCTAATAATTCTGAGGGATTTTCCTATTAAGACTCTATTTAATTTTCAATATAAAACTCAGAAACTGAGCAGAGAACTTAAGGAAAGACTCCTCCTCTGCAAAGTGAGGAGCTCTCGAGAAATTATTCAGTGAAATGTTTCATCTTAAACATTTTATTAGAGAAACCTACCCTGGGAAGCAACACTGGGGCAAAAAGGCAACAGGTAATTTTGAAGGGATGGGCTGAAATGCCTTAATTTTTCTACTTCCAAATTTACACACATTTTTGTGATGAATCGTCATAGCAAACTTTGTGATCCTTACATTTTAGGTATAGCAGGTGTTCAGGAATATTATTGGAAACACTACAAGAAACATTTCCGTTGAACATTTTAACCGCCTAGCTACTCAGCAAAGTGGTCTTTTTGGTAACTTTTGTGCAAAAGGTTAAAAACACCCCTAAAACGATGATTTTGCACATTCTTATAATGAATCGATATAGGAAACCTTGAGATCCTTACATTTTAAGTATACGATCCTTTCAACAATATTACTTAGAACCCTACGAGGAACATTTTTGTTGAACATTTTAACCCTCTAGCTCCTCAATATAGGGGTATTTTTGTACAATAGGGTAAAAACGCCACTAAAACAGCTTTTGCATATTCTTATGATAAATCGAGATATGAAATATCGTGATCCATACATTTTTAGTATAGGATGTGTTCAGCAATTTTACTTAAAACCCTACGAGGAACATTTTTGTGGGACAATTTAACCCTCTAGCTCCTCAATATAGATATCTTTTTGGTTCCTTTGTACAAAAGGGTAAAAACGCCACTAAAACAGCTTTTGCACATTCTTATGATAAATCGAGATATGAAATATCGTGATCCATACATTTTTAGTATAGGATGTGTTCAGCAATTTTACTTAAAACCCTACGAGGAACATTTTTGTGGGACATTTTAACCCTCTAGCTCAATATAGGGGCCTTTTTGGTTCCTTTTGTACAAAAGTGCCACTAAAACACCTTTTGTTCATTCTTATGATAAATCGGTATAGGAAATATTATTATCCTTACTTATTAAGTATAGGATGTGTTCAGCAATATTACTTAAAATCCTACGAGGAACAATTTTGTAGAACACTTTAATCCCCTAGCTCCTCAATATAAGACTGCTTTTGGTCCATTTTGAGCAAAATTGGAAGAACGCCACTAAAACACCTTTTGCACATTGTTATGATGAATCGGCATAGGAAACCATGTGATCCTTACATTTCAGGTATACGATGTGTTCAGCAATATTATTGAAAACACTACGAGGTATATCTTTATGGAACATTTTAACCCTCTAGCTCTTCAATATACAGGTCTTCTTGGCCTCTTTTGTGTGAAAGTGTAAAAAAACACCCCTAAAACGGGGGTTTAACGGGTCGAAATGTTCTACAAAAATATTTGCCATGAAATTCTACTATATGTCTCTGAACACACAAAAATAAAAATATCAACTTAAATGCCCGAATATAAGTCAAAACTTAATTCATTCATTTTAGGCTTAATTTTGTACTCTTTCTGAATTGTTGCTAAATTCTACCACAAAACTGAATTTTAGGGGGGTGATGTCAATGGAAAAAATATTCTACATCAAATTTCACAATAAGTCACCGAACAAAAGAAAGCTGTAGCTACAACATATATAAGTAATATACCAGTAGCAATTTGGGTATTTAAACAGGAAGTTTTTTTTTTTAATTATTTCAACAGAAAAATACTCATGATTAGAGTCGATTTACTCACACAGAGTTTTTACTATTCTTTCAAACTTTTTCCATATATTACCCTATTATTTAGCGAAAAGATAACTAAAAATGATCCCCAGATTGTTTCGGCCTCTCTGCACCGAAAGAAAAGCCTTCGTTGCATGGAATAAACTATTTCTCTGGTTCAGCTTCAATGACAAGTTCATGGATCACAATGAAACCTATCCAAAAGGTTCTTCCTTTTAATCCAAATCTTTGCTTAACACACTTTTAATGACAAATTTCGTTGCTACAACCTCTAATTTCTCTTAATAGAATATCTTATGGGAAAAAATCATGAATGATGAAGAACAAGTCTTCCCATACAATATTTCTCGAGAGTTCCTCACTTTGATGCAGAGGAGTCTTTCCTTAAGTTCTCTGCTCAGTTTCTGAGTTTTATATTGAAAATTAAGTAGAGTCTTAATAAACTGAGCAGAGAACTTAAGGAAAGACTCCTCCTCTGCATCAAAGTGAGGAACTCTCGAGAAATATTGTATGGGAAGACTTGTTCTTTATCATTCATGACTTTTTTCCCATAAGATATTCTGTGGGATGACGAGAAGTATTCTCGGGGAAGATTATTTTCTTCCAAAAATTAAAAATGTGATGATTTTCTCCCCCAAATATATGCTCATCTCCTCTGGACTAATTTTCATGTTTATAAATATGCCTTAAAAGAAAAATTATTAACAATCAAATGAATTTTCTCTTGGATGATTTTTCCCAACAATATGAGGATTTCAACATAATCTATGAAGAAAGTTTTGTTAGCAAATTTACATTAAACTATTTGCAAACTATAGAATATTATGACCTAATTTATCGGCATTGTATCCCCTTTCGATGTGCTCATTATATTGCATACTTTGTGTCACAAAATTCCCTTGCATACTTCCAGGCTCAGTTTTAATGTGTGTCTTTCTAGTTTGCTTACGCTCAAACTTGAAACTCAATTTAATGTTGTCCTGATTCGGTTTTTAAATTTCAAATCAGGTCCAATGTTGTTGACAATTCTTCGTTAAATGTTTTTCTGCCAATCATCAAATTATACGTTTGTCCTTTCACTCACCACCACCAAAAAAAAAGAAAACAACATTTAGGGGTTTTCCATTTTTTTGTGTTGTTGTTTTGAAACAAGAGAAGAATTTCCATATTTTTGAAATTGTCATCGTAACAACATCAGTAAACAACGACCCAAAGACGTCCTTTTGCATGTCAAATAGTTGGCCAACTCTCTCATGTTCCTGCTTCAGCTTCATCTCCAACTCTGGTCTGGCTAATAAATGTTATCTAATCATGGTTTATAAACGATATCTATGCAAAATGTTACGTTTCACAATATTGACAATTTCAAAATGTGCTGCTTGTGTGGGTGTGTGTGTGTGTTGGCCTCAAATATATGCACGACGAGAATGACTCTATCGCTTCATGTTTGCCTATTTTCCTGTGTGCGTACGTGTGTGTGGGCGTGCATGTGTTGTGTTTAGACTGTTTGCAAATGTGGCCAAAATGGTTATAGAGATGTTAAACGGAAAATTGCTCATATTATTGACTGTTTGCCTGGATGTGTGTAAGTAGGCCTATGCAAATATAGATGGGTGGTCCTCCAACCATTACATCGACGACTGCAGGTTTCTGAAGTGGCCATAAAAATCTAAACAATTGACAATTTGCCCCAAATATTGTATTGAACTGTGGCAGATTACTTTCGGTTTCCTGCTCTCGCTGTCCGCCCTCATCTTCCTCGTCATCGCAAACAAGAAAAAACAAACGAGTTACATCAATATATAATAAAGCGAATTTCTGTGATAAACGAAAATAAGAATTTGCATATTACACAGATTTAGGTCAGGCACAAACATATTTGCAACAAATAACAAATTTCCCAATATTGTTAGTTACATGTTTACATTTTACTTTATTAAGGACAATCATTTGTGAGATGCCTTAAGATATGCTTTGAATTGTTTATGTGATTATGAGTTATCTGTGTACACTGAGTGTAGAAATCAGAGGTTGTAGCAACGAAATTTGTCATTAAAAGAGAGCTAAGGAAAGGGTTGTGTTAAAAGTAAAAAAGATCTCATTGCGTTCCATGAAGATCTCATTGCGTTCCAAGAACTTGTCATTGAAGATGAGCCAGAGAAATAGTTTATGCCATGCAACGAAGGCTTTTCTTTAGGTGTAGAGAGGCCGAAACAATCTGGGGATCAATTTTAGTTATCTTTTCGCTAAACAATCGGATAATATATGGAAAAAGTTAGAAAGAACAGTAAAAACTCTGTGTGAGTAAATCGACTCTAATCATGAATATTTTTCTGTTGAAATAATTAAAAAAAAACTTCCTGTTTAAATACCCAAATTGGTACTGGTATATTACTTATATATGTTGTAGCTACAGCTTTCTTTTGTTCGGTGACTTATAGTGAAATTTGATGTAGAATATTTTTTCCATTGACATCACCCCCCTAAAATTCAGTTTTGTGGTAGAATTTAGCAACAATTCAGAAAGAGTACGAAATTAAGCCTAAAATGAATGAATTAAGTTTTGAATTATTTTCGGGCATTTAAGTTGATATTTTTATTTTTGTGTGTTCAGAGACTTATAGTAGAATTTCATGGTAAATATTTTTGTAGAACATATCGACTTGTCAAACACCCGTTTAGGGTCGTAACAATGTGCAATAGGTGTGTTAGTGGCGTTTTTCCAATTTT
The DNA here is from genome assembly GCA_947397865.1 of Polietes domitor. Classification (NCBI taxonomy): domain Eukaryota; kingdom Metazoa; phylum Arthropoda; class Insecta; order Diptera; family Muscidae; genus Polietes; species Polietes domitor. Next base: position 179,931,842 of record OX377619.1, read on the forward strand.
GCTCAAAATGGACCAAAAAGTGTTTTATATTGACGAGCTAGGTGATTAAAGTGTTCTACAAAATTGTTCTCGTAGGGTTTTAAGTAATACTGCTGAACACATCCTATACTTAATATGTAAGGATCATAATATTTCCTATGCCGATTTATCATAAGAATGAACAAAAGGTGTTTTAGTGGCACTTTTGTACAAAAGGAACCAAAAAGACCCCTATATTGATGAGCTAGAGGGTTAAATTGTCCCACAAAAATGTTCCTCGTAGGGTTTTAAGTAAAATTGCTGAACACATCATATACTAAAACTGTACTGATCACGATATTCCATATCCCGATTTATCATAAGAATGCACAAAAGGTGTTTTAGTGGCGTGTTTACCCTTTTGCAAAAAAGGGACCAAATAGATCACTATATTGAGGAGCTACAGGGTTAAAATATTCCACAAAATTGTTCATCGTAAGATTTTACTTAATATTTCTGAACACATCCTATACTTAAAATATAAGGATCTCAAGATTTCCTATGCCGATTTATCATAAGAATGTGTAAAAGGTTTTTAGTGGCGTTTTTCCAATTTTGCTCAAAATGGACCAAAAAGACCCCTATATTGAGGAGCTAGGGGATTAAAGTGTTCTACAAAATTGTTCCTCGTAGGGTTTTAAGTAATATTGCTGAACACATCCTATTCTTAATATGTAAGGATCATAATATATCCTATGCCGATTTATCATAAGAATGAACAAAAGGTGTTTTAGTGGCACTTTTGTACAAAAGAAATCAAAAAGACCCCTATATTGAGGAGCTAGAGTGTTAAAATGTCATACAAAAATGTTCATCGTAGGGTTTTAAGTAAAATTGCTGAACACATCCTATACTAAAAATGTATGGATCACGATATTTCATATCCCGATTTATCATAAGAATGTACAAAAGGCGTTTTAGTGGCGTTTTTACCCTTTTGGACAAAAAGACCCCTATATTGAGGAGCTACAGGGTTAAAATGCTCCACAAAAAGGTTCCTGGTAGGGTTTTAAGTAAAATTGCTGAACACATTCTATACTAAAAATGTATGGATCACGATATTTCATATCTCGATTTATCATAAGAAATTGCAAAAGGTGTTTTAGTGGCGTTTTTCCCTTTTGCAAAAAAGGGTCCAAATAGACCCCTATACTGTGGAGCTAGAGGGTTAAAATGTTCAACAAAAATTTTCCTCATAGGGTTTTAAGTAATATTGCTTTACACATTCTATATACAAAATATAAGGATTATAAGATTTGCTATGCCGTTTTATCATAAGAATCTACAAAATGTGTTTTAGTGGCGTTTTTTTAGCCAAAGACGCCCATCCTGAGGAGTGGTGGTTTAAAATGTTTCACAAAATTGAACCACGTAGTGTTTTAAGTAATATTAGATGATGACTTTTCAAACCGGCAGCTAATAAAGTGTGATTTTTTAAGAGCTTGATAACTTTTTTAAAAAAAAAACGCATAAAATTTGCAAAATCTCATCGGTTCTTTATTTGAAACGTTAGATTGGTCCATGACATTTACTTTTTGAAGATAATTTCATTTAAATGTTGACCGCGGCTGCGTCTTAGGTGGTCCATCCGCTTAGTCCAATTTTGGCATTTCCACGTTTTTGAGTAACAGAGACCCAATTGGTGCGAACGGCGACGAATCGAAAATTGGTGGTCATCATTAACACTGGCCGATACAGCTGCGATATTTTCTTCAGTTCGCACTCTACGTAAGCGTGTTGGTGGTTTAATGTCCAACAATGTAAATTTGGTGCGAAATTTAGTCACAATAGCCCGAATAGCCGCTTCAGTGGGTCGATTAAACTGACCATAAAATGGAAGCGCGCAATGAACTTTCTTAACAGAGCACGCATTTTGATAATAAAATTCAATAATTTGCAAGCGTTGTTCGTTTGTAAGACGATTCATGATGAAATGTCAAAGCATACTGAGCATCTTTCTCTTTGACACCATGTCTGAAATCCCACGTGATCTGTCAAATACTAATGCATGAAAATCCTAACCTCAAAAAAATCACTCTTTACTTCTGTTTTTTTAGAAACACTCAGTAGCTGTGCCAATGCATTGAAATGCTCTTCCGATATTAATATTGTTTAAATACCCAAATTGCTAGTGATATTTTATTTATATGTATTGTAGCTTTCTTTTGTTCGGTGACTTATAGTGAAATTTGACGTAGAATATTTTTCTCATTTACATCTCCCCCATAAAATTCAGTTCTCTGGGTCAATTTAGCTGCAATTCGAAAAAAGTTATAAATTAAACCTAAAATGAATTTTAAGTTTTGACTTATTTTTTGGGACATTTAAGTTGAGATATGAATTTTGGTTTGTTCAGAGACTTAACGTAGAATGTTATGAAAAATATTTTCGTAGAACATTTCGACCCGTTAAACCCCTTTTTAGGGGTATTATATAGTCTTTTTCACAAAAGGACCCCAAAGTACCCCTATATTAAGGAGCTACAGGGTTCAAATGTTCTAGCAAATTGTTTCTCGAAGGGTTCTAAGTAATATTATTGAAATGATCGTATACTTAAAATGTAAGGATCTCAAGGTTTCCTATGTCGATTCATTATAAGAATGTGCAAAATCACCGTTTTAGGGGTGTTTTTAAACTTTTGCACAAAAGTTACCAAAAAGACCACTGTATTGAGTAGCTAGGCGGTTAAAATGTTCAACGGAAATGTTTCTTGTAGTGTTTCCAATAATATTGCTGAACACATGTTATACCTAAAATGTAAGGATCACAAAGTTTCCTATGTCGATTCATAACAAAAATGTGTCCAAAGGGGAAAATATTGACACCTTCCTAAAATAACCTTTTTTCCTAGTACGCATCTGAGGAACTATTCTCCTAATCCCTTGACCAAGGCATTTCTTTTATATACAAATTAATTGATAAAGCTACTAAATTTGGAACTAGAAAAATTAAGCCATCTCAGCCCATCCCTTCAAAATTACCTGTTGCCTTTTTGCCCTGTTTGCTTCCCAGGGTAGGTTTCTCTAATAAAATGTTTAAAATGAAACATTTCACTGAATAATATTATACAACCCTTAAAATATGCTACACAATTCCAGCAGCTCATCTTTAATGTATGCTCTACTTTATTTAATTTCCGGTCAAGCCAGCCTGTAACATATGCTACCCACACGAGCTGTCTTGGTATTTGAACAACTCTTTAAAATATCTAGAATTTCTGCTACCACTACTACATATTTGACTTTTATTCCGACATGTGTGTGCGTGTGTGTGGCGACGACGAAATGGGGAAAGTTAAACAATTCATGGGGATGATCTAATTTTCGAGTAACCTCTCTCTCTCTCGTTGGCAAAAGTGTTTGTAGTGCGTGTGTGTGAGTTCTGTTAGTTTTTTGTTCTCGTTTCTGTTTTCATTTCTTGTAAACCTTGTGGGTATTAAAAGCATAAAGTAAACATATTCGCACATGCACACGAACACGCACACAAACGATGAGATGACGATGACATTGGTTAACGCATATGCGTTTTACGCACCACATCCGCTGCTAAGTAGGCAAGGCAGGGCAGAGCTGGTAGGGTGGTGTAAAGGCAAAAAATGTGCTACATTTTGCCTGGCAGAGTCCTTCAAAGTCCTTGTTCGCATAACACAAATACCAGTGGCTGTGGCACATGAACCGAGCGAGCACTTTGACAATCGTTATTTAACTTTTTCAAAAATACCCCAGAGAGCCATTTCACATGTGCCAGTATTTTCGGAACTGAACACATACAATATATACTTTTCTGTTGAATTCCTCTCCACCTCATGCTCCTGATCCTGCTTTCCATTCCTTGTTCGTATGAATGTCAAATAGGTCCTAGTTTCTGGTTTCTACGTCTATGTGTAGTTGGCACAAGTTTTGATATGCCAATGTTTATTTAAGAATGTAAAATATAAAACTTTGTGTAATAGTATTTGTATTTCACACACACTCACACACGCCCAACCAATCCACACTGTGAATGTGCAATTGTTTTGTATGGAAATTTGGTATTTGCCACAAAAAAGAAAAAGAGGGATATGACTTCGTTAACAATTGTCTGCCTGAGGATAGGCGACAGTTGTGACTTTCCATGCCACTTGTTAAAGGAAAGCACATATGCTCAAATGACTTATGCTCTGACATGTCATGGCTATCAAGTGGCAGTTAGAAACCCATGTATACCTATACAATAGGTTATGTTCGGTCATGTAGCAAATAGTTTGAGGAAAAAAAACGCTCCTCATTGTTGTGGACATTAACAACAAAAGAAGAAAAAGGTCCTGCCAAATCAAAGGAAGTGCAAAAAATTTGTTTCACCTAGGAATACACAGGGTTCACATGACCGGTAAATACAAAAATGCCAAAAGAATTGAGTTGTTAACAAAGTGGAAACCATAAATTTTGTAATTATTTAGATTTCCAGGACATGGAATCAAGGACTCCATACACCTACCTTAAAACACTAAAAACCACATAACATTTCAGCGGACTTTCAATTACACATCTGAACATCTTTCATATAATGTTCATTTCACATACTCTCATGGTTTTTAGGAATCCAAACTTCCTCTGCTAAACTTGCAAAATTGATAGCATATCTGTACATTAAATTACACTATGGAATTACAGAAAAGAAATACCAAAGATCTGACAACAGATTTTTATAGTGGGGGCGTTCTGAAAGTTTACTTATGTAGGTCATTTTAGGCAGGTGTCAGTATCTCCCCAATTTTTGCAAGATTCTTATGATGAAACGGCCCAGGAAATCATGTGATCCTTACATTTTAGGTATAGGTCGTGTTCAGCAATATTACTTAAAACACTACGAGGAACATTTTTGTGGAACAGTTTAACCCTCTAGCAACTCAATATAGGCGCCTTTTTTGTATATTTTGTGCAAAAGGGTAAAAAAACCTAAAACGGCTTATGCACAATCTGCTGATGAATCGTCATAGGAAACCTAGTAATGCTTACATTTTAAGTATACGATGTGTTCAGCAATATTACTTAAAACACTGCGAGCAACATTTTCGTGGAACATTTTAACTTCCTAGCTCCTCACTATAAGGGTAGTTTGGTGCCTTTTGTGCAAAAGGCCAAAAAAACTAAAACAGATGTTTTGCACATTCTTATAATGAAACGGCCTAGGAAACCTTGTGATACTTACATTTTATCTAAAGGATGTGTTGAGCAATATTACTTAAAACTCTACGACGAACATTTCTGTGGAAGATTTTAACCCTCTAACTCCTCAATAAAGGGGTCTTTTAGGACCCTTTTATAGAAAAATGGTAAAAAGCACCCCTAAAACAGGAGTTTAAACTGGTCAAAATTTAATACAAAAACTTTCTGACAATGGATTTAGATAGAGGGGGTAAAAAAAGAGAACACGTGTGTCGGCGTTTTTAAAGTTTACTTATGGAGGTCATTCTAGAGGGGGTAAATATTTCCCCATTTTTGCAAGATTCTTATAATGAAACGGCCTAGGAAACCTTGTGATCCTTACATTTTATCTAAAGGATGCTGTCAGCAATATTATTGAAAACACTACGAGCAACATTTTTGTGGAGCATTTTAACCCTCTAACTCCTCAGTATAGGGGTACTTTTAGACCCTTTTATTGAAAAATGGTAAGAACACCCCTAAAACAGGAGTTTGACGGGTCAAAATTTTCTACCAAAACTTTCTGACAATGGATTTAGATAGAGGGGGTAAAAAAAGAATACACTAGTGTCGGCGTTTTGAAATTTTAGAGGGGGGTCAATATTTCCCATTCTTATAATGAAACTCCATAGTAAAAGCACCCCTAAAACAGGAGTTTAACGGGTCAAAATTTTCTATAAAAACTTTCTGATAATGGATTTAGATAGAGAGGGTAAAAAAAGAATACACTTGTGTCGGCGTTCTGAAAGTTTACGTATAGATGATATTTTAGGGGGGGGGGGGGTCAATATTTCCCCCTTTTTCACATTCTTCTAATGAAATCTTGTGATCCTTACATTTTATCTAAAGGATGTTGTTAGCAATATTATTGAAAAAAAATGAAGGATACAAAAACTGTGTGCACATTCTTATGAATATGAAGAGGCATAGGAAATCTTGTGATTACTACATTTTATTAAAAGGGTGTGTTGAGCAATATTACTTAGAACACTACGAGCAAGATTTTTGTGGAACATTTTAACCCTCTAGCCCTTCAATATTGGGGTCTTTTGGTCCCTTTATGCAAAACTGTAAAAAACACCCCTAAAATAGGGGTTTATCGGGCCAAAAACAGGGGTTTAACGGCTCAAAATGTTCTACATAAATATTTGCCATAAAATTCAGCTATAAGTCTCTGAATACACCAAAACTCAAAAGACAACTTAAAGGCTCGAAAATAAATCAAAACATAATTCATTAATTTTAGGGTTAATTTCGTACTTTTTTCGAATTGGAGCTAAAATGTCCCATAAAACCAAATTTTAGAGGGGTGGCGTAAATGGAAAAAATATTCTTCGGCAAATTTCACTATAAGTCAACGGACAAAAGAAAGCTGTATATATAATATATATTAATAAAATATCGCTAACAACTTGGGTACTTTAAAAATATTAATATCACAAGAGCATTTAAATGCATTGACACGGTATCTGAATCTTTCTAAAAAAAAAACAGAAATATTAGCTGCAGACATGAAAATTCATTACCTAATATTACTTAAAACAATACGAGTAACGTGTTTGTGGAACATTTTAACCCTCTAGCTATTCAAGTAAGGGGTCTTTTTGGTCCCTTTTGTGCAAAAGTTAAAAAAAACACATCTAAAACGGGGGTTTAAGGGTTCAACATGTTCTCCCAAAATACTTGCCATGAAATTCTTCTGTTAGACTCTAAATACACCATAATTTAAGACTCAACTTAAATGCCCGAAAATAAGTCAAAACATAATTCATTTATTTTAAGGTTAATTTAGCACTTTTTCCGAATTCTTGCTAAACTCACCCACAAAGATGCATTTTAGGGGGATGGTGTCATTTGGAAAAATATTCTACATCAAATTTCACTGTAAGTCAGAGAACAAAAGAAAGCTGTAGATATAATACATATATAAAAAATGTCAGTACCAATTTGGGTATCTAAAAATATTAATATCGAAATGAATTGACATGGAAGCTTAGTATTTGAAAAAAATCAGAAATATTAGCTGCTGACTTGAAAATTCATCATCTAATCTTGCTTAAAACACTAAATGCAACATTTTTGTGGAACATTTTAACCCTCTAACTCCACAATATAGGGAACTTTTTGGTCGCTCTTTCTTTTAAGTAATATTTATAATTTCCTCCCTTGGCCAATGTCTCAAAAATTATAGCCTACCTTTGGGATCATGTCAACCCAACAATGTTCGAATATCCTCCATAGAGGATGCTGAACATTCCATAATCACTTTTGTTTATTTCCCCACACACACAAACACAAAGGCCACTTGCTTTATTGTTCCAAAATATAAATTTTGTTGCATTCACTTGAAAATATATTGAGTTTGTTTGTTTTTTTGTTTGTTTCCCGCTGCTTTAGCCTACTTTCAGGCTTCCAGTTCGTTTTGGTAATCAGCTGATGCCACACGTATTTATTTTCGCTTAAGCAACTTTTTCCCAACAAACGTATAAAAAGTTTTTTTTTTTTTTAATTAAACTACAATGCCGTCTATGAAAAGGAGAGCAAAGTATTTTGGAAGTAATCCAAGGTTCAAAGGTCCGAGAATTTCTGGTTTTTCTGAATCAAGCAACCGATTCAAGGCACTCGAAGAAGTAGATATGGACACTTCAAGCGATGAAGATGGCGAATGTGTTACACCAAAAGAAAAGTTTCCCCCAATAGTCGTAGATGAAAGCACTAGCTTTACCAGCGTTTTCAAATTAATGGGAAGTCAGTATAAATACCAGAGGATGTCGATTGGAACTAAAATAATCTCTAGTTCATTGACTTTATATGAAGAGGCTGTCAAGAAACTCGCACTAGTCGGCTACAAATTTTACACACACCAGATTAAAAACAATAAAATGTTCAAACTTGTGCTATTTGGTCTGCCTAAACTAGATATTAAAATAATAAAGGACGAATTCAAGGAAACGCACAATATTGTGCCTATTTGCGTCAAAGAAATAAGCACCAAACGCTCCAGTATCGATGATGCCATATACATGATTGAATTCGACAGACAACAGGTATCAAAAACTGAAATTCGTAAAATAAGATACTTTTACGGAATAGTAGTGAAGTGGAAAAACCCTATTAAAGGCGCCAAAGGTCCCACGCAATGCACTAAATGTGCAATGTTTGGCCATGGATCTAGGAACTGTCACCGCTCTGCTGTCTGCCCTGCCTGTGCCGGTAACCATGATATCTCTGTTTGTACTCTGAACAAAACCCAACATGAAGGCCCTGTAGTGTACAAATGTTTTAATTGTGTTAAAAAGAAGCTACATAATGTCAACCACAAAGCGGATGATCCCAGATGCCCATGTCGACAAGACTATCTTGAGATGCGTAACAGAATAACTTCTGCGACAACTTTACGCCACCAAAGAACAATTAATGATCATGAATTGCAGTTTGCTTCAGATGACGTTTCACGAGGTATTTATAAAAACAACATAGGTATGTCTAAAACACATGTTCGCACATCTGACGAAACAACAGCTGGCACATCTAGATCATATGTCCGAGCAACTGACCGTCACAAAGCCCGATCAGCTGATGACTCAGCAGCTGGTACTTCCATGCGATCAGCTGACAATCGTAAACTGTCATACGCTAATGCTATCAATTATAACAGTCAAGCAGATGTTGTCGACGATTTATCGAACGATAAGCTACTAGATATCTATTTCGAAGCAATCGATGCTCTACAGCAGTGCAGAAATAAATACGACAAATTGAGAGTTTTAGGAATGATGTTAAGACATGCTTTATAATTCTTTCGATATAAGTGATATTCATGTTATGCACTGGAACTGTCAAGGCATAACGACAAGCTCTGCTATTGCGCAACTTGAACAATTTGTTAGAAACAAAAAGATAGATATAATTCTTCTAAATGAAACCTTTCTCAAGCCACACCACAAATTTAAGATAGGTGGTTTTAAAATACACAGAAGAGATCGACGATCTCATGGAGGTGGCGTGCTAATTGCAATCAAAGATTCCATCAATCATAAGCTTTTGCAATTCGATAAAACATTTGATACTGAAAACCTTTCAGTATCCGTTATAATAAATAGACAAACTGTGATCCTGACATCAGCGTACACGCCGCATTATACATCCAAATTTAGATATGATATAAAACTGCTGACGGATAAAACAAACGATTTTTTCATTTTTGGTGATTTTAATGCCCTCCATACAAGTTGGAACTGTATAAGCGATAACCCCGCAGGAAAGGTATTATATAATCAACAAAATCAATCCAGTTTTTATGTATATCATCCTCCAAATTCTACTCGATTCAGTCAAAACTTTATTCCTTCCCCTGCTTCAACGGTTGATCTACTGCTTTCAAATTCTTCTTTATCAATTTCGAATATGGAAACACATCCCAACTCACTTATATCTGATCATGTACCAGTTACATGCCATATCTACGGGTCAGTTCAATGCAAAACTAAGAATTTTCCTCTGTACCATCTAGCTGATTGGAATTCAATAAGGAGATGGGTTGATAGAGAACTTAGTATCCAAAACTTCTCAACCAATTATGTTGACAATTCTTTAGACACCATTATTTCTATTATAAAGGGCGCGAGCGATAAAATACCATCTGGAACAACCAAAAACTTTGAAAGAAAATTATCTTCAATCAGCTTAAGACTAATCAAACAGCGCAAGAAATACCTTCGCAAATATCAACGATGTGCAGACTTATACCGTAGAAATATACTTTCAAATATATTAAAGCAGCTCAACAGACTAATTGATTATAATCTTGATAGAGACAGAAATGCCAATTGGTCGCAGTTCATATCCAAACTTCCTACAGGTAGCAAAAAGTATTGGAAAATTGCGAAAGTCTTTAAAGGAAAATATACCAACATTCCAAGTTTGACCGTGAATGGCGTCGATGTTTCCACTTGTACAAGCAAAGCAGAAGCTATAGCAGACGTTTTCGAAAAAGCTCATAATATTACCCTTAACACTCAGTCTTCGATGGATCTAAAAGTTAAGAAAGTAGTCAGGAATGTGGAATGCTCCAGTATCGGATCCTTGGAACCAGGAATCCTAACAAGTGCATGTGAACTCGCAGAAATTTCGTACCGTTTTAAAAATAATAAAGCCCCAGGGTTTGACAACATCCACAATATGGTTCTTAAAAATATGTCGTATGATTTCTTCAATGCCCTTGCAAATATATTCAACGCCTACATTTCAAAAGGAATATTTCCAGACGTTTTTAAAAAGGCAAAAGTTATTCCTGTACCTAAGAATGGCAAGGACCCCAAACTCCCAAGCAGCTACAGGCCGATTAGTTTACTAAGCGCTCTGGACAAACTATTTGAAAAAGTAATATATAATCGAATAATGGTATATACAGAAAATCGCAACATAATACACAGTAAGCAATTCGGATTTCGAAAGGAACATTCGACGGTACATCAGATTAAAAGAGTCATCAATATTATAGAAAATAACAAATCACTTAGACGAAGCACCGGTGTTGTACTGCTTGACATAGAGAAGGCCTTCGACTCAATCTGGCATGATGGTGTGGTCTATAAACTTAACAAATTAGGATACCCAGTTTATATCCAAAAACTAATTCACAATTTCTTAAATAATAGATCATTTGTTGTAAGTGTCGAAAACACCTTATCAACATCCAGAAGTATTCCAGCGGGACTCCCTCAAGGATCTGTGTTATCCCCAGTTCTATATTCGATCTACACTTCTGATATTTCTATCAAAAGAAACCATGATGCGGCTTTTTACGCAGATGACAGTGCAATTTTATGCAGCGGCAAACTCTCTAATGCGATAATCAAACAATTGGCTGGATCTCTTAAACACACAGAGAAATATTTCAACAAGTGGAAAATTAAAATCAACCAGGAAAAAACACAAGCAATCATCTTTCCTTTCAATAAATCCCCAAAACGTGTTCCAAATATTCCACTTGAACTTCACGGAAATACCATAGAAGTAAAAAAATCTATTAAGTACTTGGGAGTAACTTTAGATTCCAAACTGACGTTTGGTGAACACGTTAACAATGTACGCGATAAAGCCGTTAGATGTGGAAGAGCTATATTTCCGATTCTTAATAGAAGATCAAAACTTAATTTAAAGAATAAAATTATGTTGTACAGAATGTGCATCCGTCCAATTATGACATATGCTTGCCAAGCATGGTACAGAAAAACCGCAGCATGCCACATTAAAAGACTACAGATTATTCAAAATAAGAACTTAAAAATAATACATAATCTTAGGTGGAGACATTCCACACATCATCTACATAGCCATTATGACCACGAAACTATTAACATGATAATGCGTAATCTGACACTGTCATTCGATGAACGATGCAGAATGTCTAACTTTAACATCATAAGAAATTTACTTTAAAATTTATGTATTACTTCTTTTTAAAATAAAGGTAGTTTATGCATATTTTTTTACAAATTTCTTTAACATATCTGTGTCTCTCAAAGGTTTTTCATACCTATTTTTTTCTCCTTAAACTGTGATATTATTTTGTACACATATGGCCTAGCCAATCTGATCTCAATTGTTGTAATACGTATATTGTAAAATCTCATAAAATGTATATAAATCAAAATTACCATGAATAAAGGATAACTATTTTATAAAAAAAAAAAAAAAAAAACTTTCAGGCTTTGACATTATAACCTCTTTGTGGCCAATAATTGCTCTAGCATTATGGCAGGACCCCGCAAAAATTCATTAAATATGTTAATTACTTTTAATATTGCCTCAATTGTTATGGCCATTAACACAGGGTAATCATTTTCGCCAATTTTTGGAACGTAAAAAAGAATTTCAATTTCAATTTGGTCACCACCAAAATGCGTTGGCCACCATTTGCGTAAATTATTATTATGTGTTATTTTGCTGTTTTTTTGTCCTGTGTTTACAATTAATATAAATATAAACTACAGTTTGTAAACAACAAATGGCATTTTAATTTGTTTGTATTATTTGGCCATTATGGCGCTCGCTGGCCAAACTTCATTAAATTAAAAGTTGTAAAATGTAGCATATTTTTAGGGGGTGGATCGGCTGGGTGTTGGTGGTGCTGATCATAAATTTAATATTTGCATTATTTGAATAACAAAAAATGTGTTAATGGCGAAATTGTGTTTTCGCTTTTGGGTTGATATTTATTTTACTCTCGACTAGAAATCATCATTACTTTGTTGTGGCCAGTTTATTTGGGTAAATTTATTGTAATGTGTTTTTTGGGTGACAATTCTCTAATGGTGTATTGTGGAAGCTAAATAACATTATTCAGTTCACAAATTTTAATCGTCTGTCCTTTAAATATACATACATTCTGTAGGCAAATAAAAAGTATGACAAAAATCGTTCCAAGGAAAATCAAAAATGTCCCTGCAAAGCAGACATTTTAACATATAAAAAATGTACTTTGAGCCAAAAATATGAACTCGAATTCCTAGAAGAAACAAAACAAGACGCAGTAAAAATTGGATGCTCCCAAATGTCTACTTGTTTGCTTGAATTATGCCAAGAAAATTCCAATCAATCATATTATAAACGATTTTTATGGCGATATCGTGGCAAAATATTGCTGTGGAAACATTTAAAGTTCATAAATGTTCCAATAGTTGAGAAGTTCATTATTTTAGGCTACTTTATTGGCCTATATCTCGGAAGCCATGTATCGTATTGGAACTTCGTTTAGATCATAGAATACAGGAGCTCTGGAAGTGTTCTTTTGCATCAAGAAAAGTTTATTTTTTATTTCTTTTTTAAACAGTATTTTGTATTTTTTCCAGTATAAAACTATAATCGATGCTTTGGTATTTACAAATATTTATACTCTGGGTTCTCAGTTAATCATGGAATCATCAACATCGAATTAATTACAAAAAAGGTGAAACAAAGTGCAGCACACAACGCCCGAAATTATTCAACAACAACTGAACATTTTTTTGTAAAGCATGCCTTTAGGGGCAATATTTTGTCTGGCATTCCAAAAGGTGTATTAATTTATACCTACTGACCAACTACAATATAAACTAAGTCTACAAACGATAATAAAATATGAACATGTTCTTCACACACGACTAAGGCCCACTGTATTTTTGTATGTGGATAGGGAGTGGTTGTCATATGTATAATATTAGATCCAAGTTGTAGAATAATCTCCAGTCTCCAGAAAATAATAACTAAATACACGATAATATGTGAAAACGTTTGTAGACTTTTGTGGCATAGTGTAATTCAATAGTATAGTTTCTTATAACCCTAAAAGTAGGCACTACAAAAAACACACAAGTTCCAATCAGTCCATAATTTCATAGGAATGTTTCGCAGGATATTTGGAATGATTTGTTAATTACCAAGAAGCGTTAAGCCATTACCCCCTGATTTTTTGCCAAATGTTGAGCTGATATATTAATTTTTAGATATTTGTTTAGTTATAAGATCTGGTTACTATCAAATAAAAGATTCAACGAGATTTATCTGAGATTTCGAAATCGTAAAAAATAAAAATTTTCCTATGAAAGTTGGGAGTGGCAATGACAATTTTCATTTAATTGAGGACTCAAATGCAAACACTGCTAATGATTTGCATTAAGGTATATATTAAAAGAGGAAATATATGATGATTTTTCATGTCATGTTACATGAGAGGTAGGCGTGGTTGTGGGAGGATTTAAATAATAACACATGAGTCTGAAACTATAGGAATAATGACGTTAATTGGCATTTTTAGCTTTTTAACACCTAATCCAGTTTCCAGTTCAAGGAAACAATTTTTCAATAAAATTATTTTTTCATACTTATTCTAACACTATTATACCGGTATATATGTCAAATGATAGAGGGAAATATCTGTTAAAAATACATACTTCAGATTTCATGCTTCATTTCAACTTTCCCCCTTAGTTTATTTTGTTTAGTCATATTTTACTTTTTAATAGGGAAACTTGAAATGGTTGTTACTTCAAAACTAATATAGATATAAGGATGCAATTTTTTAGTATTTTTAGGAGGTATTCTCCTCATTAATATGACACTAATGCGGGTAAAATAGGTTGAGGATAAGTATTTCAAATAATTTTGGTAAAATTGTATCCTTTGAAACATTGTAGTCCTTTTGAGGAGATATTTTTTTTAAAGATATTCTCCTCTTTTGAATATGTGTTTCAAATAATTTTTGAAAAATTTTATCCTTTAGAACTTTGTAGTCCTGTAAACGGATAACAGGATGAAGAAATGAAAAACTAAAAACATCAATTAGCTCCATTTCGCCTATAGTTTCTGACGCATATAATACTGTTCAAATGTAGTAATGACAGCGGGACGATGTTTTTGCAGCAAATGGTACTCTCACATAATGACACACAACTTCCACATCTCTCCATGTAGTTTCTTCAAATTTTGAATTGTTCTAGCAAAAAGTAGAAAAAAAAAACATTTTTTCTTTTTTCTTGATTATTTTTTTTTCTTTCGGATATTTTTATACTTATTTCCTGAAGCTTTTTGTCAAATATGAAAGTATGGGAACATTGAAAATCAACTGGCGAATTATGAACTATTTGACAAAAAATAAAAGACTTTATCAAAAATTTGACGCCCAATGTTGGTCAAAATCGTGCACATTCCACGACGTTGGGCATAACTCTTCTAAACGCTATATTGTGTGGAAATAAATTTGATAACAAAGCCGCCAATAGAATAGAATAGAATACGTGGTTAAAATTATTAAAAAAAATTGCTAACAAACTTACCAGTTAATAAAAGTAATATTTTTGCGATCGAGTTTTCTGAAAAAGAATGAAAGATGTTTTTTATGTTATTTGTGGTATTAAAATCAAGAGAATAACTATAAGAAATATATGAAATAAAAAATTTGCCGAAGATGTAATTCACGTTATAACGCTTTTTGTAGAAATAAGGTATTTTCAAATAATTTTTCGAAGTTTTTGTTTAAATTAATTTAGTCATACGTGAAGACGACAAGAAGGGCCATTAACTTCTACATTTTTGCATAGATTTTCTTCAAAAAAAAAACTATTTTTTCTCGTTAAGATTCCAGCTATATATCCCAAAGTTTAGAAAATCACAATTTAAAAAAACAAATTGTAAAGGACTTTTAGCGCTATATAACCACAAATTTAAAAAATCAATCGTGTAGACCTACCTTCGTTTCCGTTTTCATTTTTCTTTTTTGATTTTTAGAAAAAAAATTTTATAAATTTTTTGAAAGTATAGTCATGATAATTACGTTTCATTGGACATATATGCTGGTGTGAACGGACCTACAATTCCAAAATGAGAGTCCAAATATTAAATGTACCTTCGACGAAATTCTGTTAGACTTTACACGTACTTCTACAATAAGGGTCATAACTTCCACATTTATCCATAGATTTTGAATTAGATTTTGTTTGCTTCGCTAATATTCCATCTACTAAAAAATATTATTTGGTCTAATTTGTAAGAGATTTTCGCGCTATTTAACCACAAGTTTAGAAAATCAAGATTTTTTAAAAAGATTTTTTTACATGTATACACTGTTGTCTTCGTTATAATGTTAGATGTTGAAAAATAATATCAAAATATTTTTTTTTCAATTTTTTTATGATTTTTTCGATTAAAATATTTTTTTCGAGAAAAAAAAATTTCTCCATTTTTTGGACACTGTTTCTAAACCACTGTTGCTATGTGAAAGTGATATTTGGAACATTTGTAGCTATCATAATTGTCCTTAATTAGGTATATAAGTGGTTGGTATTTTATATTTCCGAAATGAGAAATATTACAGGTACCTTCGGCTAAAATTGTAATTTTAGCAAAAAATATCTAAAAAAAAAATAATATCGTTTTCGAGTTTAGAATGTCAAAATACATCAAAAACTATTATACATTACCCTTCAGCAAATTTTTGCAAATGTTGAGCATATATATTATGCCGTATTACTTTATTATGTTATAAGAACTGGTTATCATCGTTACAAAGATAAAAGGACTTTTCTCTAAAATTTGGAAATCGTAAAAAATCCATAGATACTTTACATAAAGAAAATGGTTTATTTCTTATAATGATAGCCATTAAAATAGAGCAAAGTATTTTTGTTTTATTTTTTATGATTTTTTCGAGCCAGCAAAAAATATCGGTACAAATCATTTTATCTAATTTTTTGGGGACTGTTCCTAAACCATTATTTATGTGTGAAAGAGATATTAGCAATATTTGTAGCCATCATGAATACCTTTCATTGGACTTATAAGCGAGTGCGAGCGGACTTATATTTCCAAAATGAGAGGACAAATATTAAAGGCACCTTCTGCACAAATAAGAATATTAGTAAAAATTATAAAATATCAATAAAAAATTTAAATACGTTGTCGAGTTTAGAAAGCCAAAATACGATAGAAAATATTATATAATTTATATAATATTTAATATTTTAAATTTGAACTACCGATTGCTTTAACTTCAAAAGGTAGAATAACATTAATTTTTATTTTTAGGTTTACGTTTGATATTTTCAAAATGGGACGCTATACGGTAGTCATATGAATGAAAATTTGTTTCAAGATTAGATGACAAAGTACAACCTTCCCAATAAAACCAGATATTTGAACAAATAATCAGTACGGCTATAAAGCCGGTTCTAATTTAAAGTTTAGATAGCCCTTGGAAAACATTTTTGATTAATTTTCTATAGAAAGTGCTAAAGAAATCCTCTGGATTATGAATTCAAGGCAGACATAATCCAATTTCTGAGGCAATATTTTGTTATGATCACAAGTGTTGCTATAATATTATCTTGTGGCAATCAGAGAAACTCTTGGGCCTATACAAGGTATTTCTTTAGAAATTCCTAGTTCACTCATCATCTTGAACATGGTCGAAATGTTTATCATGAGATTTAAACTCTATTTGGCGAATCGGATTAATCTGTTCAAAAATATTAGTATTCCTTAAATTATGCGGCATAAAATATTTTCGGTTCAAACGTGTATTTTTCTTATCCGGTCTATGTTTGTAATTTATTATTTAAATACTAAAATATCAAGCTCGAGGCCTCGAGTTAAATAAAAAATAAAATATTTTATTTGTAACAATTTTTGTTCTGAGGAATGCCTATTTATCGGCCTCCTATGTTCTAAGCTCTGACAAAAGTAACACTCATGTATCCCTTCCAGCCAAACTCATCCCAATTTAAACAATTCATCTGGATATTTAAACAATTCCACCAACGCTGCAAATCTTTGAATGCGGAAAACACCAAATAAATCTCGGGCAAATAACAAAGAAGGAGATCACACAAACATGAGCACGAGCTGGGGCACGGGCACGCACCATCTTAAAGTCAATTGTTTGTCGTGGCAAACAATGACGTTGAACGGTTCACACAAAAAGGTGAACAATTCATTCATTCGTTTATTACAAAAGAAAAGTTACTTCAGCGAGTTTTTGCAACGATTTTCATTATTTGGCTCACAAAGGAACTACACACCCCCCCTTCCACATATCCTTTGAACAGGATGGGTGGATGTTAGTGTGTATTGTGGTGGTGTGGTGATGGTGTTGTTGGGTGCGTGTTTATGTTTAATATGTGTAAGTGAACAGCAGACAGACAGACAGCTCCTTCGTCTACTGTGTGAATGCGTGCCCATCTCAGCTCAGCTCATCTCATCTTCCACATGAACAATAGCAATAACAACAAACAACAGCAGCAATAACATGACACAGAGCACGACGAGCCATGAGGCACAAGGCACGAGGACCTTAAATCTGTTGAAGAAGGCACAATTGCTGAGCATTTAAAATTTTTGGAGGAGTTTGGTGGGGCAGGGGGCTCTATGAGTACTACCATCTCCACTGAAGTATGTGGGTGTGAGGTTATGGTATCTAGAGTTGTGTGCTGAGATGAGACAAGGATGTGCTTTTAAGTAATATGACTTCCTTATAAAATATAATGAAGCACATGCACACGTACGAGATATAAGCCAAGTAACAGTCGGCCTTTTTCATGTAATGACATGAAAGGGGGATAGTATAGTAAGGGAGGCAAATAGTCACAAGGTTTTCTATAAGAAACCCTTGTGATAATCACAAGCTTTTCCATAAGAAAGTCTTGTGAAAGTCTCACAAGGTTTTCCATAAGGAACCCTTGTGATAATCACAAGGTTTTCTATAAGAAAAGTCTTGTGATAGTCTCACAAGGTTTTCTCTAAAAAAGCCTTGTGATAGTCTCACAAGGTTCTCTAAGAAAACCTTGTGATAGTCTAACAAGGTTTTCTATCAGAAAGTCTCACAAAGTTTTCTCTAAGAATGTCCTGTGATAGTCTCACAAGGTTTTCCATAAGAAAGCCTTGTGATAGTCTCACAAGGTTTTCTATAAGAAAAGCCTTGTGATAGTCTCACAATGTTCTCTAAGAAAGCCTTGTGATAGTCTCACAAGGTTTTCTATAAGAAAGTCTCACAAAGTTTTCTCTAAGAAAGCCCTGTGATAGTCTCACAAGGTTTTCCATAAGAAAAGCCTTGTGATAGTCTCACAAGGTTTTCCATAAGAAAAGCCTTGTGATAGTCTCACAAGGTTTCCCATAAGAAAAACCTTGTGATAGTCTCACAAGGTTTTCCATAAGAAAAGCCTTGTGATAGTCTCACAAGGTTTTCCATAAGAAAAGCCTTGTGATAGTCTCACAAGATTTTCCATAAGAAAAGCCTTGTGATAGTCTCACAAGGTTTTCCATAAGAAAAGCCTTGTGATAGTCTCACAAGATTTTCCATAAGAAAAGCCTTGTGATAGTCTCACAAGGTTTTCTATGAGAAAGCCTGGTGATAGTCTCACAAGGTTTTCTGTAAGAAAGCCTTGTGATAGTCTCACAAGGTTTTCTATAAGAAAGCCTTGTGATAGTCTCACAAGGTTTTCTATAAGAAAGCCTTGTGATAGTCTCACAAGGTTTTCTTTAAGAATGTCTTGTGACAGTCTCACAAGGGTTTCTTTAAGAAAACCTTGTGATAGTCTCACAAGCTTTTCTCTAAGAAAGCCTTGTGATAGTCTCACAAGGTTTTCTATAAGAAAGCCTTGTGATAGTCGTAAGGTTTTCTATAAGAAAATCTTGTGATAGTCTCACAAGGTTTTCTATAAGAAAGTCTTGTGATAGTCACAAGGTTTTTTATAGTAAATCCTTGTGATAGTCACAAGGTTTTCTATAAGAAAGGGTTTCTATCACAAGGCTTTCTTATAGAAGAAACCTGGTGACTATCACCAGGCTTTCTTATTGAAGAAACCTTATTGAAAATCAGGGTTTCTTATATAAGAAACCTGGTGATTATCGCCAGGGTTTTTAATAAAATAAACCTGGTGACATTCTTATGGAAGAAACCTGGTGACTATCATAAGAGATCCTTAGAGATATGGTTCTCTCCCTACAGACCTCATTTAATTTTCATACCTTCCTCTTATTGCACCCCTCCTCCCCCATCATCATCATCTACCGCTTCGTATTCTATTTTCAAATATTAGAATTTTAATAAGAATTTCTTTTCGATTTATTTCGAAAAATTTCAACGAGTCTGCCATAAAAAACAACAACCATTCAAAATATGTGTTAAAATTGATGATTCAGCAAAGAGGAGGAAGGCCAAAGGAAGTGAGAATATGGGGCCGACAAATAAGGGATGGCAGTAGAAACGGAATAAAATAATGTTTTGCTTATGAAATATATATTTTCGTTTAATTCGTTCATGAATTTTTCATATTAAATCCAAGAAATAAGCATCAAGTAAAGCATAGCGAACAGGATATCGATGAGATGGATGGGCTCGTCCTTGAGCATAAGCCGTCGTCATGGTGGTGATGATGATAAGAAATGGATACTGGCGTATAGATTTCAAAAAAGAAAAACCTTTCATCTTATTTATCACAACAGCTTCTAGTCCTCCTCTGTGCTTAAAGCTTAGAGATCCAGATGCCATAAACAAATATATCATCAATCAATCACTCATTAAAAATTCATAATCTCTGGCATGCACTTCCTTCCTTCGACAACAATTTCTCGAGTTGTGACTTTTGATTAAATAGCGCAACAGAGAGAGAAAACCGTGGCTAACCCTAATCTCTATTGAAGGCAAGGCAAATATTTGATAATAACACCTTCTTCAGGGAAATTTTGTTTTCCTCTGAGACCGCCAAAAAAGGTCAGCGGGAAATAACATAAAACATCACGAAGGTTTTATTTATGTATCCCCTTAAAGATTAAAATTAAAATTATTTTTTTTTGTTACAGAGTTAGCATCACCCGTTAACAGGTTTTGACCTTGATTTAGCTGCTGCCAAGAGAAATTGAGTTTAATATTGACAATGAATGGGATTTGTTATGGCCTTTGGAAACCATTTAAAATAATTGTTTGATCGCTTTAAATGCTGGCTATTTAAAATTGATAAGATTTAAACCAAAACTGCTTTGATGATATGCAGAAGCCATAGATAAACATGGTTATTTCATAGTCAAAGTCATAGGAGAATATCACACAGTGGCAACAAACCAACCAAAAAGTTGAATATAATTTTGTGAAAAGAACTAGAATTGCTAGGAGAAATAATTGGGATATTAATATTATATATTTTAAATTTAAAATTGATAAGATTTAAACCAAAACTGCTTTGATGATATGCAGAAGCCATAGATAAACATGGTTATTTCATAGTCAAAGTCATAGGAGAATATCACACAGTGGCAACAAACCAAACAAAAAGTTGAATATAATTTTGTGAAAAGAACTAGAATTGCTAGGAGAAATAATTGGGATATTAATATTATATATTTTAAATTTATCATTGAGGCGAAAATAATTAAAATTGTGTATTCCATCATATCTTCCCTTTATCGTCTTAGAGAAATATTAGCGATATTGACATTTATTTTTTGTCAAAATTTATTTATTTTCTTGTCATATTTCGAATGAATATTTTGAAAACAATTAATGAAACCATATGGATGATATTATCTCGATGAATATACTGCAGCAATATTTTAAATTTATCAAAATTGTATTCCATCATATCTTCCTTTTATCGTCTTAGAGAAATATTGGCGATATTGACAAGAAATTTACTTTGTTGTCACATTTTGTATGAATGTCTGAAGAACAATAAAGGAAAATGTCCAAGCTGATATTGCGGAAATATCATAAATTTAAAATTTTGAAGAAAATAATAAAATTGCATTTTGTCATATATTACTTTTATCATCCTAGAGAAATATTGGCGATATAGGTAAGAAATTTATTTTCTTGTCATATTTCGTACGAATATTTGGAAAACAATAAAGGAAACCCTCTAGGAAAAAAGGAAAATTTCCAAGAAGATATTGTAGCAATATCTTTAGTTTATTATTGAGGAGATAATAATTAAAATTATATCATTGTATTATATCTTCTTTTTATCATCATAGAGAAATATTGGCGATATTGATAAGAAAATTATTTCCTTGTCATATTTCGTATGAATGTTCGGAAAACAATAAATAAAAATGTGTTTTTATTGGAAATTCCATATATATTTTGAACTCTCATTGTTAGCTGCAACATAATTAGAATTACACTGTCCTACAAAAAAGAATGAAGTAGAAGTGATATTTTTTCTGATAGTTATTGTTAATAGGGCAATAATCTGTCTGTTTTGATGAATCTATGTATTTTTATTAGACTTCAATTCGTAAACGAATGAGAGAAGTTAACTGGAATGACCAACCTTGAATTTTTGCAAAAATTTGGTTTATTAAAAAATGCTATCACTCTATAAATTATTGGCGGAATTTTAAAAACAAAGCGGCTTTTTACTCCTTACCAAATCTGTTATTTAAATAAATTTACAAGTTATATGGTTATCAAAAAAAAAAAAATAGTGTGCAAAAGCATTGCCAAAAATTTCTTGTTTCTTGCTCTTTTCATATTATTATTTTTAAAATACCCAAGTTGTTAGCGATATTTTATTAATAATGTTATATCTACAGCTTTCTCATGTTCGTTGACTTATAGTGAAATTTAACGTAAAATATTTTTTCCATTCACACTACCCCCGTAAAACTGAGTTTTGTGGGGCAACTTAGCACCAAATCGGAAAAAGTATGAAATTAACCCTAAAGTCAATTTTAAATTTTGACATTCGATTTCGGGCTTTTAAGTTGAGTTTTGATTTTTGTTGTATTCACACACTTATAGTAGAATTGTATGGCAAATATTTTTGTAGAATATTTTGACCCGTGAAACCCCTGTTTTAACCCTTTTATTTATTTATTTGTTCAATTCAAGTCTATGAAAATAACATTTTGCAATAACATTTTATTGAGGAGCTAGAGGGTTAAAGTGTTCCACTAAAATGTTCCTCGTAGTGTTTTAAGTAATATTGCTGAACACATCCTGTGCCGAAAATGTAAGGATCAAAAGATTTCCTGTGCCGATTAATCATAAGAATGTGCAAAACACCCGTTTTAGGGTTTTTTTTAACCTTTTGCACAAAAGGTATCAAAACCCCTTTAATGAGGAGTTAGAGGGTTAAAATATTCCACAAAAAAGTTTCTCGTTGAGTTCAAAGCAATATTGCTGAACACATACTTTCTTAAAGTGTAAGGATCACAAAGTTTTCCTATGACGATTCATCATACGAAATAGTACGAAATTAACCCTAAAATGTATGAATTAATTTTTGACGTATTTTCGGCCATTTAAATTGGGTTTTGAGTTTTACTGTGAATTCAGTGAATTATAGTAGACTTTTATGGCAAATATTTTTGTAGAACATTTTGACCCGTTAAGGCCCCGTTTTAGGGGGTTTTTATCCTTTTGTACAAAATGGACAAAAAAGACCCCTATATTGAGGAGCTATAGGGTTAAAATGTCCCACCAAATGTTCCTGGTAGGGTTTTAAGTAAAATTGCTAAACACATCCTATACTAAAAATGGGACCAAAAAGACCCCTATATTGAGGAGCTATAGGGTTAAAATGTTCCACAAAAATGTTCCTCGTAGGGTTTTAAGTCAAATTGCTAAACACATCCTATACTAAAAATGTATGGATCACGATATTTCATATCCCGATTTAACATAAGAATGTACAAAAGGTGTTTTAGTGGCGTTTTTTACACTTTTGTACAAAATGAACCAAAAAGACCCCTATATTGTGGAGGTAGAGGGTAAAAATGTTCAACAAAAATGTTCCTCGTAGGATTTTAAGTAATATTGCTGAACACATCCTATACACAAAATATAAGGATTATAAGATTTCCTATGCCGATTTATGATAAGAATGTGAAGTGTTTTAGTAACGTTTTTTTATCCAAGGACGCCCATCCTGAGGTGTAGAGGATTAGAATGTTGTACAAAAATGTTCGTCGTAGTGTTTTAAGTAATATTAGATGATGACTTATCAAACCGGCAGCTAATACTTCTGTTTTTTTAAACACTCAGTAGCTGTGTTAATGAATATTGTTTAAATATCCAAATTGTTAGTGATATTTTACTTATATATATTGTAGCTACAGTTTTCTTTTGTTCTGTGACATATAGTGAAATTTGACGTATAATATTTTTTCTATTCACATAACCCATCTAAAATTGAGTTTTGTGGGTCACTTTAGCTACATTTCAAAAAAAAGTTCTAAATTATGCCTAAAATGAATTTTAAGTTTTGACTTATTTTTTGGGACATTTAAGTTGAGATTTGAATTTTGGTTTGTTCAGAGACTTATAGTAGAATGTTATGAAAAATATTTTCATAGAACATTTCGATCCGTAAAACCCCTGTTTTAGGGGTGTTATATACTCTTTTTCACAAAAGGGGCCCAAAAGACCCCTATATTGAGAAGCTAGAGGGTTAAAATGTTCTACCAAATTGTTCCTCTTAGGGTTCTAAGTAATATTGCTGAACACATCATAATTTTAAAATGTAATTATCACAAGGTTTCCTTTGCCGATTCATCATAATAATGTGCAAAAGGGGGAAATATTGACCCCTTCTCTAAAATGACCAATTTCAAACCATGTTTTGGGTATAAAATTGTATCAGACATTCATATACTTTGCACATCGTACAGTCAATATTTCTAAAATAAATTACTGTCCTTTTAATTAGCCGCCAAATTTACTTGAATGGAAGCTAAGGAGAACCTCTGTGTTCTCATCTATTATTATTACAATATTTAGTAAAAAAATAAAACAATATCCATAAAAAATTGTTTGTGTTGATGTCAGTATGCCTCGCTAAATATAAGAAATAAATTTGTAGGTCTTGGGCTCGAAATTTTTATTTTTTTGTCCTAATGTCCATCTATTTATATTGAAATTCTTGTATGTTTTATTATCATTAACGTTGTTATTGTAGTTCTTCTTTTGTCATTTAATAAATGAATTTAAAGTGCCTGCACTTTATATTCCCCTCCCGAAATTCATTGTCATATGTTTCAGATTGCAAGCACTGTGCTTGACCACAGCCGTTTCGCACTCACTCCACCATCTCCGCTCTTGCATTTGTCCCCTGTCCACACCACCAATAATACCATCGATTTGTGCGTCCCTTCAGCCCACCGTCCGTCCGTTCGTCTCTGCATGTTCTACTTAACAGTTTCAATAAATCTTGGCCTAAGGCAAGGTTTTGCCAGCTTGTGCCATGTCCGGCATATATCCATTGCAAAGACCATATCGGACATTATGAGAATTTATATAGAATTAATTTCTTGACTATAAATACACATATTTATGCGACTATATATGTATTTAAGAGCTGTGCGTTCTTATGGGCTGGGCTGGGCTATGGCTATGGCCAGGGCTAGCGCTTTTAGTATTTATTTATTTTAAAATTGGCATTATCTTTTATTGTTTCGGGCTATAATCGCATCAAAAGTCTGTTGGCGTAGTGTAAACACAAATCAAATTAATCTGTGTGCTTACTACACGCACACACACATGTACACGCGCGCATACACGCACATACACAGTCAGCCAGCCATTCATACCATAAATCAACAATTTAATTCAATTGCAAATACCCAAATACGAGAGTACAACCAATACATGGACACACACACACTCGCGCTCTCTCTCTCTCTCACTGCAGGACGAATGGACTTTTAAACATTCACATGCAGCAGCAGCACTCGCACTACGATAGGACCCAACCGACGAAAATATATTTTAGCTGCACAGCCACACGGATAACAAATGGTCGAAAAACAATCAGAGCGTGTCCAGAGTCCATAGACGAAGAGTTGTAACGGGTTCAAAGGGCAGGGGGTGGCAGGAGCGGAGTGAAAAGAAAATAATGTGTGCAAGATAGTTTGTATAATAAAACAAATCACCATAAATTTTCCATCCTGCCATTGTTGGTCGGAATGAACAAGTGAGTGAGTAAGGGAGGAAGCGAGCTAGTCAGGGCTTGAGTGCGTGAGTGTGGCTGAGAGTCATTGTCATTGCAGCATACTTTTAGGCGAGAGTGGAAGTGTGTGCTTTGAGGAAGTGTAAGGCCTGCACTAAGCAGGCCTACAAACATAACTTCTAAGAGATTTACAAGGCATTTAAATATCCATTTCCACGAAGGCTTGCATAGGGGGGAGCTTGACCAAGTTCTACCATATCTAGAGTTCACAAAGAAAATTGTCTTACGGGGTCAGTGGAAATGGATTAGGAACGTATTAGGAGGGGGAAGGAAATAAAGTAAATAATAATAAATTTCCCAGGCTGCAAATGTTGATCAGATTGGCCAAGTGAGTGAGAGAGAGAGCCAGTGAGAGTGTGCCACGACTTGGATCCGTTTGGAGTATGTCATAGCAGCATACTTATAGGCGACAGTGTTATTGTTTATTAAGAGTGAAAGATATTCCTTAAATACCGGGTGATCGATAAAAAATAAAAAATAAAAATAAAAATAAAAATAAAAATAAAAATAAAAATAAAAATAAAAATAAAAATAAAAATAAAAATAAAAATAAAAATAAAAATAAAAATAAAAATAAAAATAAAAAATAAAAAATAAAAAATAAAAAATTAAAAAATAAAAAATAAAAAATAAAAAATAAAAAATAAAAAATAAAAAATAAAAAATAAAAAATAAAAAATAAAAAATAAAAAATAAAAAATAAAAAATAAAAAATAAAAAATAAAAAATAAAAAATAAAAAATAAAAAATAAAAAATAAAAAATAAAAAATAAAAAATAAAAAATAAAAAATAAAAAATAAAAAATAAAAAATAAAAAATAAAAAATAAAAAATAAAAAATAAAAAATAAAAAATAAAAAATAAAAAATAAAAAATAAAAAATAAAAAATAAAAAATAAAAAATAAAAAATAAAAAATAAAAAATAAAAAATAAAAAATAAAAAATAAAAAATAAAAAATAAAAAATAAAAAATAAAAAATAAAAAATAAAAAATAAAAAATAAAAAATAAAAAATAAAAAATAAAAAATAAAAGGAATATATGCGGGACTACCCTACCAAAGCCACCACTTAATAGTGTGAAATGGAGACTATCTTTAAAGGCTTTCTTGCAGACATGATAGGCCTCTCCACCCGTTCCTGGCGTAGTCTTCAATTGTATGTGTGTGTGTGTTAACTGAATTTCTTTACGCAAATGTGGTCATCGTTTAAACCAATCGTGTGTTCAGCGCTACCTTGCTGTGTTTGTGTGTGTTCCGCCCATGTCCTCAAAAAGGTGCAGACACAACTGCTGCATGCCACATTGCAGGAAATTCCACGTCACACCGCAAGTCACCGGCCACTACTACTAGCCACACAGTGGAGAGAAACGAAGAAAATCGGGAAATTTCAAACTTTTACCCAATAAATTTCTCATTGTTGAAGGGCCACAAAAAATATTTTTCACGAAATTTCTTAATATTTTTATTAAATTATTATTTTTATTAAAATGGGGGCACAATAGCTTAACAGCAAAAATGTTGCCCCTAACTGTATGCTTTACAAAAATTTTATGAACTGTAAATGCATCCACAACAATAAATAGCTGCAATATCGCCCAAAACTTTTAGAATACGCTTGATTGGAATGTTTTCTAGAGAATTCAATCAACAAAGTAGAGATTTGGGAGCATAAATTTGGGAGTTTTTGACGCTGATAATACACTGTGCGGCATTTTAAATCAGTTTTTTCGGAATTTAAATTTTTTTTCGAGGTCAGATTTACATTCACTGATAATGACTCAATAAACCAAAAATATTCCGGTTGAAATATAGTAATTTTTGTAGATAATTAATTTTAATGGAGCTGTGGAGTCCGATTCAATTACTAAATTGCCCTACATCATGTGAATTAACACCATTGGGGGAGTGTTTCTTTGAAGATTTTTGTTCATTCAATAGTCTTTTGTCAATTTATATATTTCAA
This sequence comes from Polietes domitor, assembly GCA_947397865.1. NCBI lineage: Eukaryota > Metazoa > Arthropoda > Insecta > Diptera > Muscidae > Polietes > Polietes domitor. Next base: position 179,959,490 of record OX377619.1, read on the forward strand.
GTTGTTATTTCGCAACCACTGTGTCTGCCTTATGCCACCACCGCTAAACGGAAATGACATTTGGTTGGAAGAACAACACACGGATAGCAAGAACGAAGGACGGAATGAACGAACGACGGAACAAATGAATGTTTGTGTCAGCAATTATATTGAATTAATGCAATAAATTAATTATGTTAATGCAATTTAATTTGTTAAATTGTTGAACAACACAACACACTGTGTGTGTGTGTGCGCGCCCCAAGCGGGCATACCTACATGGTCGGACGGATACAGAGACCGGAGACAAAGTTGAAAGGTGACCGGATAACATGTTGGCGATAAACGCTGCCCTTTCCGGGCTGCTATCATTGACAAGTTTAAGTTTATTACCAAACAATTTGCGAAAGGGTTAAACAGCAATTGAAGAAATGTGGGAATATGGAACATGGAAGACGGGTGATGGAGACTTGGGAAAGCAAGATAAAGTTTTTAATTAATAGAAAATAAATAAATAAATAATTTATAGAAAAATTATATTTAATTAATTTATAGAAAACAAATATATAAATAATATATTTTCTATTAAAATTAAGACTGTGGGGAAATTAAAGGATGGGAATTTGCCCTCCAATAAGCCAAAAAAAGAGTAAGAGTATGTCGGCGTTTAGAAAGTTTACGAATGGAGATCATTTTAGAGTGGCGGTCAATATTTCCCCCTTTTGGCACATTCCTATGATGAAACGACCTAGGAAACCTTGCGATCCTTACGTTTTAAGTCTACGATGTGTTCAGAAATATTATTTAGAACACTACGAGGAGTATTTTTGCGGAGCATTTTAACCCTCTAGCTACTCACTTTATGGGTCTTTTTGGTACCTCTTGAGCAAAAGGTTAAGACACCCCTAAAGCAGGAATTTTGTACATTCTTATGGTGAAATGGCCTAGGAAATCTGATGGTGCTCACATTTTAAGTATATGATGTGTTAGACAATATTATTTAAAACACAGCGACGATTATTTTTGCCGATCATTTTAACCCTCTAGCTCCTCATTATAAAGGTCTATTTGGTCCCTTTTTGTGCAAAAGATAAAAAACACACTTAAAACTGCACATTCTTCTGTTGAAACGTTAGGAAACCTTTTGATCCTTACATTTTAAGTACATGATGTGTTCAGAAATATTACATAAAACACTACGAGGAACATCTTTGTGAAACATTTTAACCTTCTAACTCCTCAATTTAGAGTTATATTTTTTTTTGCAAAAGGGTAAAAAACATAAACCAAGCATATGCTTGAATCGTCGCCTTACATTTTAAGTATAGGATATCTTTAGCAAATTTTATTTAAAACACTGCCATTAACATTTTTGTAGAACATTTTAACCCTCTAGCTCCTCAATTTAGTGGTATTTTTGGTTATTTCAGTGCAAACGGGTAAAAACCACAGAAGTTGTTCACATTATGCTTGAATCGGCACAGGAAATCTCCTGATCCTTACATTTTAATCATATGATGTGTTCAACAATATTACTTAAAACAATACAAGGATCGTTTTTATCGAGCATATTAACCCTCTAGCTCATCATTATAACGGGTTTCTTGGTTCCTTTTGTGCAAAAGGGTAAAAAAATCTCTAAATCATGGGTTTTTCAAATTCTTATGATGAGTCGGCATAGGCAACCTTGTGATCCTTACATTTTAAGTATAGGTTGTCTTCAGCAATATTACTTAGAACACTACGAGAAACATTTTTGTGGAAAATCTTAACCCACTAGCTCCTCGTATAGGCGTATTTTTTCCCTTTTATGCAATAGGTAAAAAAACGCCCCTAAAACGGAACTTTGCACATCATTACGATGAATCGACATAGGAAACTTTGTGATCCTTACATTTTAAGTACAGGATTTGTTCAGCAGTATTACTTAAAACACTACGAAGAACATTTCTGTCGAACATTTCAAAACTCTAGCTCCTCATTCTAAGGGTCTTTTGGCCTCTTTTGTGCAAAAGGGTAAAAAACAACTCTAAAACGGAATTTTGCACATTCTTATGATGAATCGACATATGAAACATTGTGACCCTTACATTTTAATTATATAATGTGATCAGCAATATTACTTAAAACACTGCGAGGAACATTTTTGTGGTACATTTTAACCCCCTAGCTCCTCATTATAAGGTCCCTTTTGTGCAAAAGATCAAAAACACCCCTAAAACATCGGTTTTGCACATTCTTACGATGAAATGGCATAGGAAACCTTGTGATTCGTGCACTTTAAGTATAGAATGTGTACAGCAATATTACTTAAAACACTACGAGGACCATTTCTGTGAAACATTTCAAACCTCTAGCTCATCAATTTAGGGGTATTTTGGATCCCTTCTAAAAAATACATTTTAAAGTTAATTTCATACTTTTTCCGAAGTGATGCAAAATTGTCCCATAAAACTGAATTTTAGAGGGGTGGTGTGACTGGGAAAAATATTCTACATCAAATTTCACTATAAGTCACCAAACAACGGAAAGCTGTATATATAATACATATATAACAAATATCAGTAGTAATTTGGATATTTAAACAATATTTATAGCGCAAGAGCACTTATAGTTAATTTCGTACCTTTTCCGAAGTGATGCTAAATTGTCCCACAAAACTGAACTGTAGAGGGGTGGTGTGACTGGGAAAAATATTCTACACCTAATTTCACAATAAGTCGCCGAACATAAGAATAATGTAGCTATAATATATATAAATAAAATATCAATAGCAATTTAGAAATTTAAACGATATTAATATCGCAAGAGCACTTAAAGGCATTGACACGGTAGGTGAATCTTTCTAACAAAACAGAAATATTAGCTGCAGACTTGAAAATTAATCATTTAATATTACTTAAAACATTATGAGGAACATTTTTGTGGAACATTTTAACCCTCTAGCTCATCAATGTAGGGGTATTTTTGGTCCTTTTACGAAAAAGGGTGGAAAACACCCTTAAAACAGAGATTTAACGGGTCACAATGTTGTACAAAAATATTTGCCAAAAAATTCTAGCTAAAGTCTCTTAATACACATAAACTCAGAACACAACTTAAATGCCCGAAAATAAGTCAAAACTTAATTCTTCAATTTTAGAGTTAATTTCGTACTTTTTCAGAATTCCAGCTAAACTCTCCCACAAAAGTAAATTCTAGAGGGGTAATGTGAATGGAAAAAATATTCTACGTCAAATTTCACTATAAGACACCGAACAACAGAAAGCTGTAGATAATGGCTAGGACCCTGAAATTTCGCACACACATCAAATTAGATCAAAATATTGTCAAATTAGATCAAAATGTAAGTTTTTGTCTAAATCCGACCACAATCACTCCTATCTCACGTGTAACATAAATTAATCATTATATTTCATATTACAATATATACATTAATTTCAATTAATTCAAATCATTCTGTGATTTCACTTGAATCCAGAATTAAATGAAAATTGCCATTGCCGCGCCCAGAGGCAAATTTTTATTTTTTTTAAATTTCGAAATCTCAAATAAAACGTCTTGTAACTTTTAATCCATGGTAATCAACTCTTATAACTAAATTAATATCGAAAGCTTAATAGATCAGCTTAACATTTGCAAAAAATCAGTGGAAAATGGCTTACACATTTTTATTAATTAATAAATCATTCCCAATATCCAGGCAAATCATTCCTAAAAAATTATCGATTGATTAGATCATGTGTATTTTTCAAAGCATACTTTTAGGATTATCAAAAATTACTATTGAAATCTTTTGTTGTTGGTCTCACAGGTAGAAATTACCACAAAATTTTTAAAAAATTTATTTTTATCTTTAATTTTACTTAAATTGTAACAGTCATCCTCGTCCTGGCTGGCGTCTGTGACAATAATGGCATTTTACATTTCATGAACCATTTCATTCATTGGTCTCTACCTACTTAAACTGGCTAGATAACGCACAGCCGTTTACCTTGTTTGTTCGGGACGTTTACTTTACTTTTTTGTAACCCGATTGCAATGTGATACTCCTTTCTTTGGGGCTGTAAAATGGCACAAAAACAAGAGACACCATCAAACCGGGCCAGCATACGACTGCGTTGGCAGTCGTCGTCGTCGTTGTGCTTATCAAAATTGTTTTTGAGCCATTAAATAAACAACTCAGTCAGTCAGGGCCGTGCTCTGCATACATGGAACTGCATTACCCAACCCTCCCTCCTACTGTGGGGGGTTATTGCTGCTGCACATTATATGCCATTTTTATGACGACTCTAGCCGACAGTTGTTATGCTCGTCGTCCGACATGTAGACGAGCACATTTGTGTCTGCTTTTTATTATGGAGGAGCCGTTTCTGTAGCACGAAAAAAGTGGAAGAGCTCAAATGGAGTTTACAGTTGTCACAGCAGTTTTATGGAAATGGAAATGTTTGTTTTAACAATTATTGCTGCATGTAATGCAGGTGAGACTGTGGATTGTACGCAGTAGAATGACCCGGTTGGGTTGGGCTAACAGTTACTATCATGCCTGAACATTAGGGTGGCAACGTTATTAGCGAAGTTTGCACAAAATGGACAAAAAACTTGAAAAATGGCCCAAGATGACAAATTAAATTATGCCCAAAAATAATTGAAAAATCCCCGAAATAGCCCAAGAAATCCTATCATGATCCTGTGGAAAAAAAAAAACATTTATTTTTAAATTTTATTACAATTACATCATAGAAGTTCAAAATTAAAATTTTGTTCTAGAACATTTTTCGATTTTTTAATTAGTTTTTCTAATTTTGATTTCTTGCGTTTATAACTAAAAAATATCTAAAGCTAATATATCAGTTCAACATTTGCAAAAATCAGGGGATAATGGATTGCCGTTTTTTTTGTTTTTCAATTTCTATTTATTTATAACTTCTACATTCCTTCATCTTTTAAATATAGACTTCGTTTTCTTTAATAGATTGTTAGCGTTTAGAAAAATGAAACAAAATATTTTTTTCTATTTTTTATGGGATTTTTAGTGTCAGCTTAAAATTATATCCCATTTTTGGAAGATTTTTCCTAAACCACATTATCTATGTGAAAATGAAATTCGCAACATTTGTAGCCATCACAATCTGTCCTATATTTTAAAAATTTCTTTTAAATTGTAAGAGAAAAATGGTTATCACTCTGCAAGTACAATATCAATGTTCAAATGCAGTCAAGGACTTGTTACTCAAAGGCCTTAGAACGTTAGCTATCATTTGTTACTTTGTGTTAGTATCTCTAACTGTAGTGATTTAGTAGTTATGAAACAATTTCCACACTAACCTCTCAATTAATATCAATCATACGCTCTAGTGTACATTTCAAAAAAAAATTTAATGAATTTATAACTTCTACATTTATCCTTCGATCTTTTAAATATAGACTTTGTTTTCTTTACTAGATTGTTAGCGTTTAGAAAAATGAAACAAAATAAATTTAAATTTGTTTCCTCTATTTTTTGTGTCATGGTTTTTAGTGTCAGCTAAAAATGATATCCCATTTTTGGAAGATTTTTCCTAAACCACTTTTTCTATGTTAAAATAAAATTCGCAACATTTGCAGCCATCACAATAACCTTTAATTGAACATATAGGTGGTTGTAATCTGTCATATATTTCTAAAATGAGAGCACACCTTTTAAATTGTAGGAGAAAATTGGTTATCACTCCGACAAGTACAATATTAATGTTCAAATGCAGTCAAGGACTTGTTACTCAAAGGCCTTAGAACGTTAGCTATCATTTGTTACTTTGTGTTAGTATCTGTAACTGTAGTGATTTAGTAGTTATGAAACAATTTCCATACTAACCTCTCAATTAATATCAATCATACGCTCTGGTGTACGTTTCAAAATGAATTTTAATTTATTTATAACATCTACATTTATCAATAGATCTTTCACATATAGACGTTGTTTTCTTCGTCAGAATGTTAGTTATTAAAATAAAAAAAATAATTTCTAAATAAAGTTTATATTTGTATTGTTTTTTTAGTAAATGCAAAACACATTTTTTATTTTTTTTGTTGCACAGAAATATTGGAAGTATCCACTGGCCTCCTAAGGACACATACACTTGACAAGGCTCACAATATTCACATTAATAAATCATTCCAAATATCCTACAAAATCATTGCTATAAATTGATCGACTGTATAGTACATGAATATTTTGCAATGCATACTTTTAGGTTTATAATTAGACGGCGGATTTTTATGCAAATCCCATTTTTAATCCATATTTGAGTAGAATATGGATATCGTAATGCCATATATGATAATATAAAATTGGTTATATCGTTTTTTTTAATTTTATCATGGAAATCATTTGCTTAAAGTCGGCATTCAATAATAAGCATACGTTCAAAATATGATTTTGCATATAAATCCGCTAATACATTTGATTTTGATTTTTTTCGATTTTTTAATATTTTAAATTTTGATTTCTTTATTTTTATTTATTTTAAACAGTTAACTAATAAAAATAGAAATTGATTTTTTTAAATCCAAATTTTAGAAAATTATTTTCAATTTACGGCCTTTTTTGACATGGGTGACATAAAAATCGACCATGAAAAAAAAAATATTCAAAACTTCAGAAAATCGAATCAGAAAATGGACAAAAAATAAAATTTTAAGCATGTCCAAAAATAAATGCAAAATCCCCTAAATGGTCAAAAAAATTGTGTAATTTTTCTTATAAAAAAATCGCCCCAAAAAATATCTCATCTCTGAAATGAAAATAAAAAAATAAATAGACAAAAAATAAAAGTTTAATTATGTTCAAAAATAAATGCAAAATCCCCTAAATCGTCCAATAAATTGTATATTTTGTCTTATAAAAAATGTCCACAAATTTAAATAATTTTTAATATGAAGAATCGCCACAAAAAATATTTCATCTCTGAAATGAAAATAAAAAATAAATAGAAGAAAAAAGAAATAATTTAATTATGTCCAAAAATAATCGCAAAATTCCCAAAATCGCCAAAAAATTTGACTAAAATCGACCGAAAATATATCTCATATCTGGTTTTAGACATATCAAGCTACGTTTCTGCGTTGCCAGTTTTCGGCCTGACTTAAGGATTTCCTTCACTGGGGTGTTTCCAAAGCCGACTACGCAGAGTAAAGGTTTTCTACGTTGCGTTTATGCGAAATCTCGCGATTTGGGCAATATTTCATATTAGAATTTATGAAATATCACCCAATGCGCGATATTTCATATTTGAGTGATTTTTCATTAAAAATATTGGCCAATAATATAGGAAAAATACCTAATTTCCTGGTTGATTTTTGTATGAGTTTTTTAGGGTCATTTGACATATTTTTTTTTTTTTTTTGAATTATCGGGGATCTGTACAAAAGACTTACATTGAAAAGACTGTTAGTTTGTCAGCCTTTCCAAAATTTGCTAATTTCGTGAACATTCGAGAGAACCACTTTACATTTAATTCAAAACTTAACAATTTTACTCAATATATTTTTATATAGTTTGGAAACAGGATTTGGGAGCGTGAACAATAATATCTTAACATCTAAAATTATAATTATTAGGGCCACCCTAATTAACATGTGCCAGTGAGCCACATTTAGTTGATACTAAAACGTTAACATTGTTTTAAATCAATTACCCACCGCACAGAGGTTCTTTAAAGGCTTTTAAAGGATAAACAAGTTAAGTTGGTCCAAAGTCATAAATTCTTGCAAAAACGATAATTTTAAATAGTTGTTACTAACAAACTATATTTGACACACACAGAATCAATACAAATTAACAACTATTTCTAAAAAATTAATTTTAGTGGAAATTCACTTATAAATTCACACACAATCAATAAAAATAACAACTATATCTAAAAAAATTGAGTGGAAATTCGCTTAAAAATTACGTTTTTAAAATTTTCAAAATCTGAAATACGAAAAAAATATTTTTTTCTGCTTATTATGAACAAATAAGTAAAAGTATGCAAAAATTAAAAAAAAATTACAACGAAAAATATTTTTTTTTTTAAATTCCAAATTAAGAAAAGTGGCCAACTTTGGTATGTCGTATTTATTAAAGTTGACTACTTTGCCACTGTTAGTATCTCAAAATAATCCTAATTTCAATTTTTTACAGAACTTAAAAATGTTTATCAGGACCAAACATTTAAAAAAATGATTTTTTTCGAAAAAAATCGTTTTACTGTATCAAAAATAGAAAAAAATCGCAAGCAATTGTATTATTTTTATAGTTAACATTATAGCATTATTGAACAATACCTAAAGGTAAAAAATATATGGATAAATGTAGAAGTTATAATTAAATTAAAATTAAAATTAAAAAAGAAAAATGGTCGGACAACAGAGCGTATGATTGATATTAATTGAGAGGTTAGTGTGAAAACTGCTTCATAACCGCCAAACCATTAAAGTTAGAAACGGCTATCAAAATAACAAATGATAGCTAACATTTTAAAGCCTTCGACCAACTAGTCCTTGGCTGTCTTTGGACAATAATATCGTGTCAGTGATGGTGATAATCATGTTTATCTTACAATTCATAAGTTGTGCAAGTGTTCATGATTTGACTTTCAATTTGTTTACGCTGCTTATCTCAAACATAAATATATATATTTTTGACAAAAAAACTTCTTTGTACTGGCACGAAAATATCGGCAAAAATAGAAAGAATGAGAATACAACTATTAAAGTTGCTTCGGACTGAAACTAGAATTTTAGTAAAAAAAAATATCCATATTTATATATCAGAAATTGCCCTTCGGTTAACATTTTGTGGCATAGTAATATCGATAAGGCATTTGATGCAGTCTGCTATGGAGAGAGTAAGCCCGTGACTCTGATTATCTCTAAGGCCTCTGATAGATATGTAGACATACCAAAACTTATCGCTGTAGTGCCCATAATCTTACGCGTGATGACAATTGACATCAGGTGGATTTCCATTGAGTGAGATCAAATGTCCAAACAATTTAATGAACATACTCTTAACTAAAATACTCATGTAGCCTGCAAATGCCTTTCCGCAAATAATACGATTTTCTTCAATAATTCTCAATATTCTGCTAATTCTGATTTTTGGAGTATAGCCTCCCTCACAAATTTCATAGTTTATACATAAGTACCCGTCTTAACAGACCATTTCTATTTGGGAAATGCTCCACACACACACAGGATATTAATGACTTCATTTTAATGAAGATAATTCTCAAGTAATTTAATACATAGATATCAGTATTCTTCAATGGAGAAGGAGATGGAAGACAACACTTTCTCTGGCCTATGCTCAGGCATTTATTTGCTCATTATCATAAGTCCTATTAAATAGTTAATAGCCATTTATGATGCTAATGCACAATTGAGAGCTTAATTATTAGCTGTATACTATAGCAGGCCACACAGATTTGGCGTGTGATGTGTGTGCGTGTCCGTATATTTACGGAAGATGTTACAACACGTGCAGCACTCAATTCCCCGGCCCACGCGACAAGACCAACATGAGTGGATACACAGATTTGTGTTTCAGATAAGAGGCTTAAACAAATTGAAACTCAAATCATGCACAGCTGGGCATACCTTATGAATTGTAAGACAAGTACAATATTAATGTCGAGAGACAGTCGGGGACTAGTCCCTCAAATGCTTTAGAATGTTAGCTATCATTTATTATTTTGATTAGTATTTCTAATTTTAATGGTTTGTTAGTTATGAGCGGTTTTCCACATTAACCTCTAAATTAATATCAATCATAAAAATTTAATTTTTATTTATATATAACTTCTACATTTATCCATAGATCTAATACATAAAGACGTTGTTTTCTTCGTTGGAATGTAAGCTATTAGATAGTAAAACAAAATAAATTTTACAATTTTGACTTCTATTTTTAATTGGATTTTAGTAACAGCAGAAAATTTTCTTTTTCGAAAAAAAAAGAACACACGTTTTAGAACACTGTTCCTACTAAACCATTGTTTGTTTGTTGAAGTGAAATTAACAACTTTTGTAGCCAATATAATTACATTTAATTAAACATATAGGCGGTTGCAATCTGTCCTATATTTCCAAAATGAGAGTACACCTTTTGAATTGTAAGAACAAAATGGTACTCACTATCGCAAGCACAATATTAATGTCCAAAGGGAGTCAAGGACTTGTTCATCAAAGGCTTTAGAATGTTAGCTATTATTTGTTGCTTTGATTAGTATTTCTAACTTTACTGGTTTGGTAGTTATGAAGCAGTTTCCTCTCTAACCTCTCAATTAATATCAATCATACGCTCTGTTGTCCCATCATTTTCTTTTTTAATTTCTATTTTTATTTAATTATAACTTCTACCTTTATCCACAAATCTTTAACATATAGACGTTGTTTTCTTAGCTATTCAAAAACAAAATAAAATTTACAATTTTTTCCAATTTTTATGGGATCTTTAGTGACCGAAAAAAATAATTTCCCATTTTTGGGAGATTTTTCCTAAACCACTTTCTCTATGCGAAAATTAAATTCGCAACATCTGTAGCCATCATAATTACATTTAAGTGAACATTTAAGTGAGTCCAATCGATCATATATTTCCACAATGAGAGAACAAAATGAATTGTAAGAACAAAATCATTATCACTATCACAAGCACAATATTATTGTCCAAAGGCAGTGAATGACTTGATCCTCAAAGGATGGTAGCTAACATTTGCTACTTTGATTGGTATTTTTAACTTCAATAGTTTGGAAGTTATGAGCGAGTTTCCACACTAACCTCTCAATTAATATCAATCATACGCTCTGGTATCCCTTCATTTGACTTTTTCAATTTATGTATAACTTCTCCATTTATCCATAGATCTTTTACATATATACTTCGTTTTTTCGTCAGAATGTTAGCTTTTTAAAAATAAAACAAAATATTTTTTTCAATAGGTTTTGCGAGTTTTAGTAACAGCAAAAACTGATTTCCCAGTTTTTTGGATATTTTTCCTAAACCCCTTTTTCCACGTGAAAATGAAATTCGCAACATTTTTAGCCACCACAATTACCGTTAATAGAACACATAAGAGAGTGTAATCGATACTACATTTCTACAATTAGAGTACACCTTTAGAATTGTAAGAGCAAAATGGTTATCACTCTGACAAACACAATATTATTTTCCAAATGCAGTCAAGGACTAGGTCCTCAAAGGCTTTAGAATGTTAGCTATTATTTGTTGCTTTGATTAGTATTTCTAACTTTACTGGTTTGGCAGTTATGAAGCAGTTTCCTCACTAACCTCTCAATTAATATCAATCATACGCTCTGGTGTACAATAATTTTACATTTCCTAATGAATTTTAATTTATTTATAACTTCTACATTTATCCATAGATCTCTTACATATAGACGTTGTTTTCTTCGTCAGAGTGTTAGCTATTAAATAGTATAATAAAATAAAATTTCAATTCTATTTTTTATGGGTTCTTCAGTAACAAAAAATATTTTTTTTTTCAAAAAAAAAATAATTTTTCCCATTCTTTAGGAGATTTTTCATAACCACTTTTTCTATGTGAAAATGAAATTGGCAACATTTGTAGCCATCACAAATTGTATTTGTATGGCTACATTTGTAACACAACCCACGCTGGCCTTGATATTCTTGATACTCTAGGGTCACCTTTAATAAGGATGATTTTCCCATGAAATTTATCAACGTCTCGGTTTGGAGTTAATATTGATTGATGTATGAATGGACTGTTTGTAAATAATATGCCTCTCTTCTTCTTCCGGGAATCCTCTTAAAATGGCCACTTCATATTCAGGGAATCACACAGAAGAAAGCACTTTACCACACACTCGGTGTAGGAGTCGATCTAAGTAGGAGTGTATATGGCACAGTGTGTTCAGCTAAGTAGGATTATATGCATGGGAGGAGTGTGTGTGTGTATCCTGGCCTAATAAAATAAACAAACATGTTGTCCTTGCACATTGTGGTCAACACATCTCCTTCTAGGTTCTCGTGGCCAGGACCTGTATCGAGTGTTGATTGTTTAGATACCTCCCCAAGATATTCAGCCTACATTCGTAGCCTCCTTTCATACTCGTACTATGGAAGGTATGATAGGCTATGACATGATTAGATATGAGCTTGTTTGTTTGTTATTGTTTTGTCAGAGCCCAGTTTTCCTGTTTAGACAACAAATCCTCCTACCACTTTGTCATGCATATGTAATTGGGTGTATGAACAGAGAGTATGTGTTTATTTTATCCTGTTAACATTTAATAACAGATAAAATATCCTTTTGTGTGTGTGTGTGCGTTCCCCCAATTCTTGTCGGTATTATCATATGAATACTACTGATGTTAAAGAGTTCGTAGAGGGAAGAGAGAGAGAAAGTGTATAACTTTAAATGGGTGTTGTTGTATCCTGGCAAGTGTTGGTGTCTCTGTGTTTTATAAATATTATTATTTTTTCTCTTTGTTCCTCTAAACACATGCTGGGCGTATGCTTATGCTTATGTGCGTGGGAGCGTGTGTGTGTTTTATTTCCTTTTAACTGTTGTTATGATTATAAGACCATTTTTATGACAATGACCCAACACACAACAACTAAGGAAATTAAGCCACAGTGACACTAAATCGAAAAAGTGTTGGGAATTAAAAAATGATTGAAATTCGACTATATTTAAAAATAATGTTTGCCAATTTATTTTACTAATATTTTATATATTCCCCAAGTTTATTTATTTTGAGGGCATCATCTATCAGAGCATGTGATAACGAAGAAGGGCATTACAATGCTACAACTGAAATTCTAAAATTAGCACCCAACGAACATTGATTCCAAATAAAAATATATCGCCGATATTACTCAACCTATATGCGGGCGTCTCTATATTTGTGAGAAGAAAAGGGCGTGGCCCTATTTTTTATGTATGACAGTTTTTGGTGTAAGGCTTCCAAACTCGAAAACGACCTTAAAAAAAATTACGAAAACTTTTTTTTATTTTTTTAATAAAATTCCTATATTACAAGATACAACATGTGCTGATTGCTGTAACACGGGCCACGCGACAAGGCCAACATTAGTGGATACACAGATTTAATTTTGTGATAACTGACAAATCGAATCTCAAATCATGCACTGTTGGCACAACTTATGAATTATAAGAGAAAAATGGTTGTCACTCTCACAAGTGCAATATTAATGTCCACAGGCAGTCGGGGACTAGTTCCTGAAATGCTCTCAAATGTTAGCTATAATTTCTTATTTTGATTAGTATTTCTAACTTTAATTGTTTCATAGTTATGAACCAGTTTCCATACTAACCTCTCAATTAATATCAATCATACGCTCTGGCGTACCATCATTTTATTTTTTAATTTAAATTTTTTCTTTATTTATAACTTCTACATTTATCCACAGATATAGACTTCTATTCGTTAGAATATTAGCCATTAAAAATAAAACAAAATAAATTTTACAATTTTTTTTAATTTTTTATAGGTTTTTAGTACCAGCAAAAAATATGTTTTAAATATTTTTCCCCATTAAAAAAAAAAATCCTAAGCCACTTTAGCTATGTGAACATTTAATTGGACATATAAGCGAGTGTAATCGATTCTATATTTTCAAAATGAAGGTACACCTGAATGAATTTTAAGGGCAAAATGATTATCACTCTCACAAGTGCAATATTAATGTCCAGAGGCAGTCGGGAACTAGTATCTGAAATCCTTTCAAATGTTAGCTATCAGTTCTTATTTTGATTAGTATTTCTAACTTTAATGGTTTCATAGTTATGGAACAGTTTCCATAATAACCTCTCAATTAATATCAATCATACGCTCTGGCGTACCACCATTTTATTTTTTAATTTAAATTTTTTATTTACTTATAACTTCTACATTTATCCACAGATCTTTTACATATAGACTTCTATTCGTTAGAATATTAACCATTAAAAATAAAACAAAATAAATTATAAATTTTTTTAATTTTTTATAGGTTTTAAGTACCAGCAAAAAATATTTGTTAAATCTTTTTTCCCATTTTTGAAATAAAATTCCTAAGCCACCTTAGCTATGTGAACATTTAATTGGACATATAAGCGAGTGTAATCGATCCTATATTTTCAAAATGAAGGTACACCTGAATGAATTTTAAGGGCAAAATGATTATCACTCTGACAAGTGCTTAATATTGCACACTGCCTGTCCAGAGGCAGTCGGGAACTAGTTTCTGAAATGCTTTAAAGTGTTAGCTATCATTTGTTATTGTGATTGCCGTTTCTAACTTTCATGGTTTCGTAGTTATGAGCCAGTTTCTACATCAACCTCTCAATTAATATCAATCATACGCTCTGGTATCCCATCATTTTACTTTTGCAAATTAATTTCAATTTAATATACAACTTCTACATTTCTCCATAGATCTTTTACATATAGACTTTGTTTTAATCGTTAGGATGTTAACTTTTAACAAATAAAATAAAATAAACTTTACAGATTATCTTTCTATTTTTATGGGCCGACAAAAAATTATTTCTCATTTGGAGGTTTTCCCTAAATTAATTTTTCTATGTGCAAATAATGTTAGCAACATTTGAAACCATTATAATTACCTTTAATTGAAAATATAAGCGGGTGTAATCTGTCCTATATTTCCCAAACGAGATAACAAATAGTCCAAGATCCCTATAATATTTGTTCAATCACTTTGGGAAGTATAGATACGATCTTACCAGATTTTTTTCAATTAAAAATAATAATAATGGCTACAAATGTTGCGAATTTCACATAGAGACAGTGGTTTAGGAACAGTCCCTAAGAGATGAGGAAAAATTGAAATAAAATGTTTATGCTGTCACCAAGAAAATCATAAAAAATAGAAAAACAAATGGGAAAAATAATTAGTTTTATTATTTCATACCTATAGTACACCTTTTGAAGTGTAAGAGCAAAATGGTTATAACTCTGACAAGCACAATATTATTTACCAAATGCAGTCAAGGACTAGGTCCTCAAAGGCTTTAAAATGTTAGCTATCATTTGTAATTTCTATAGGATTTCTAACTTTAATGGTTCGGTAGTTATGAAGCAGTTTCCTCACTAACCTCTCAATTAATATCAAGCATACGCTCTGGTGTACCATCATTTTACATTTTCAAATTAATCTTAATTTATTTATAACTTCTACACTTATCCATAGATATTTTACACATAGACATTGTTTTCTTTGTCAGAGAGTTAGTTATTAAATAGTAAATTTTGAAATAAATTTTACAAATTTCTATTCTATTTTTATGGGTTTTTAGTAACAACAAATAATTA
Source organism: Polietes domitor (assembly GCA_947397865.1). Classification (NCBI taxonomy): domain Eukaryota; kingdom Metazoa; phylum Arthropoda; class Insecta; order Diptera; family Muscidae; genus Polietes; species Polietes domitor. The sequence continues at coordinate 179,974,820 of OX377619.1, forward strand.
TTTTTTCGAAAAAAAAAAACAATTTTTCCCATTCTATGGGAGATATTTTTTAAACCACTTTTACTATGTGAAATGAAATTCCCAACATTTGTAGCCATCAAAAATTACTCCCGCTTGTGGTGTAACACGACCCATGCTGGCCTTGATATTCTGGATGTTCTCGGGTCACCTTTAATAATGATGATTTTTCTCATGAAATTTATCAATGCCTCGCTTTGGAGTTAATATTGATTGATGCGTGATGTTCTTATTTCCGAAGTGTTGCGTATTTCACATAGAGACAGTGGTTTAGGAACAGTCTCTACGAAATGAGGAAAAATTGATTTTTTTTCAAAACATAAAATGTTTTTGCTGTCACCCAGATAATCATTAAAAATAGAGAAAAAATGGGAAAAATAATTTGTTTTATTATTTAATACCTATATTCTAACGAAAAAAATAATATATTCTTCTAAAAGATCTATGGAAAATTTAAACGTATTTGTAGACGCAAAATATTTAAAAAATGAAGATTTTTAATTTTGTCTAAATAACTCTAAAACCCTTGATAAATTAGATTTCTATATATTTATTTTATAATAGCTCGAAATTTAAAAAAGAAATTCAGGTCTAATTGAAGAAAATCTATGGTTAAATGTTAAATTGATGACCCTTATTGTAGAGTTTTCAAACTAACCTCTCAATTAATATCAATCATACGCTCGGATATCCCTCTCGCATAGACTTTTCCAAATTATTTTGTATTTATTAATCAATTAATATCAATCGTACGCTCTGGAGTAAATTTCAAAATTAATTCTAATTTATTTATAACTTCTACATTTATCCATAGATCTTTTATATATAGACGTTGTTTTCTGCGTTGGAATGTTAGCTTTTAAAAATTAAAAAAAAGCTTTTCAATTATTACTTATTTTTTTATAAGTTTTTAGTGCCAGCAATTAATTTGTTAAAGCCACTAGAATTAATTTCTTTCATTTTTTAATAGCTAACATTCTAACGGTGAAAACATTATCTGTACGTAAAATATCTGCGGCTAAATATAATTTATGACCCTCTTTGTAGACACAAAATATTTTTTCATGAAATCATGTTTTTTATTTTTTGTTTAAATAATGCGATAAAATGCTTTATTAATTAGATTACTGATTTTTTGTTTTATTTTATAGCCGCTGTTTTTAACAACGAAATCAATGCCTATTTGAAGAAAATCTCCGGATAAATGTAAAATTTATGGTCCTTCTTGCCTGGGAATTGTGTCATTTTTAAGAAGTGTTTACTCAAGAAATAGACACTTCTACACGAAGAGCCATAACTTATACATTTATTTATAGATTTTCTCCATATAGGCCTTGTTTTCTTCCTTAGGATCCTAGCTATTATCAAATAAAACTAAAAATGCTGCTACATAATTTACAAAGGGCTTTTTCGCGCTATTTAACCACGAAATTAGAAAATCATGATTTTTTTGAAAAACCCTTTAGGTTTTGCAACTTCAACATTTATACATAGATTTTTTTATTTATCAGCATTATTTTCTTTATTATAGTCTTGACTATCAAAAAATCGAAAACAATAATATTTTCCTATTTTTTCTTTAATTTTTATGATTTTTTTCGTGTCTGCAAAAAAATATATGTTTTTCAAAAAATCTATATTTTCTTAATTTTTAGGAGACGGTTCATAAACCACTGTTTCTATGTGAAAGTAAAAATCAAAACATTTGTAGCCATCATAATTATCTTTAATTGGAGTTTTCAAACTAACCTCTGAATTAATATCAATCATACGCTCGGATATCCCTTGCATAGACTTTTCCAAATTAATTTGTATTTATTTATAACTTCTACATGTATCCATAGATCTTTTACATATAGACGTTGTTTTCATCATTGGAAACAACGAAATCAATGTCTATTGAAGAAAATCTTCGGATAAATGTAAAATTTATGGTCCTTCTTGCCTGGGAATTGTGTGTCATTTTTAAGAAGTATTTACTCAAGAAATAGGCACTTCTACACGAAGAGCCATAACTTAAACATTTATTCATAGATTTTCGGCACATAGGCCTTGTTTTCCTCCTTAGGATCCTAGCTATTAACTATCAAATAAAACTAAAAATTCTGTTACATAATTTACAAAGGGCTTTTTCGCGTAATTTAACCACGAAGTTAGAAAATCATTATTTTTTTGAAAAATCCTTTAGCGTCTGCAACTTCTACATTTATACATAGATTTTTTATTTATGAGCATTATTTTCTTCATTATAGTCTTAGCTATATAAAAATTGGAAAAAATAATATTTTCCTATTTTTTCTTTCATTTTTATGATTTTTTTTCGCGTTTGTAAAAAAATATTTTTTTTTTCAAAAAATCTATATTTTCTTAATTTTAGTCCCTAAACCATTGTTTGTATGTCAAAGTAAGATTCAAAACATTTGTAGCCATCGTAATTACCTTTAATTGAACATATAAGTGGGTGTGATAGCACTTATAGATCCAAAATGAGAGTACAAATATTAAAGGTACTTTGGACGAAAATCGAAATTTTATTATTTTTTTAAACAAAAATTATTGAATTGATTTTTCTGTGTTGATTTTATGCCTCACTGCATACAAAAAAATTGTTTGATCCCGGACACAATTTTTTGGATAGTGATAATGGGTTTTAATAATTTTCTACAGAACGAATTTAATTTATACACTTGAAGAGCCAACTTAGCTTTTATTCATCAGGAGCGAAAGATTGTCTACTACGATTTTTATATAGCTTAGAAACAGGAACGAAATCTGGTTTTGAAATTTCTGTTCTGGGCGGGGAACATGAACATGTTGTATTTGAACAGGGTGAACATAAAATACATTTTTGCGGGGCAATGAATTCCTGCCTCTATATGTCACTCCACTAATTAATCTATAAATATCTGTGAAAGCTTTAATTACTCTATCTGTAAGCTTCAGTTGCGAAAATGGCGCACAATGGTATTGAAACCAAGAAACCCAACAGATTCTATTCACTAAATTGAATTATAAATAATTATTACAAAAATTCCATCATTTCCAAACACTGTGCGCGCGATGAATGTGTCTGGGTGTTAGTCCTGGCATATCGTTCATTTGTTTGTTTGTCTCCAACGATTTCCATCTAAATGACCATATACGTATGGACAATGAAAATGGAAATGGAAAATCAATGGTTGTGTTTAATGTCTGGGCCGGGAAGCTAAATGGGGAAAACCTACGGGCCATTCATATCGCTGTGTTGCAGGACTATATGAACCCGAAATGCCCCATAAACGCCGGTCTAATGGTTAACAATGCTTTTCGGTCATAGTCCATATTTAACCTTTTAATGCGCCCCGCTGACAGGCGGAACAACATTAATAAGCAGCATAAAGTGTGGGACAAAACAAAAGAAAATTTTGATTTTTTTTCTCGTTTGTGTTCCATAGAATTTTCCATACGACATTTATGAATATTGAGGCCATTGTTTGTTTTCCTCCCTTAGAATATACAACTCGGGGGGAGCGGATTGCTTGGCATTTCTTGAGCATGTTTTGTGCCATATAGCAGAGCAGTATCGATTGGAATCATATTTTATTTGCATTCGATTGCCTTTGATATTTAATATTTCGGAAATGGATAAACCATTTCTTTGTGTAGCATGTCTATGATTGCTATTCAAATTTAACTCTATCGCTCTCTTTCTCTCTGTCTTGCCATTCTATTCTTTATTTAGTTCTTATCCTTTGACTTTTGCCTCTTAAATAAATATTTGTTATGGATTTTCTTTTGTGCACATCTTTTTCTTCTATTTTATTTTCTGAATTTATTTATCGTTAATATTTATGTGCCGAGGCATTATATATTCATGTGCCTCTTTTGTCTGGATTGTGGTATTCATTATGGTCACACTGTGGTCAGCCCGCAGGACATGTAGCATGTATTTTCTTTTTTTCCATGTGAAAATATCTGTTTCATATGTTGAATACCTTTTCACACTTTATACAAAAATACATTTAAATTGAGGCCTGCAAGGCATTGCATTAACCGATAACCTCCAACAAAATGCCATTCAGAACTCCCTCAATCTTTTAATGATTTGATTTTTAATACATTTGTCTAATTGATAAAATAGTTTACATTGGTGAATGCTTTCGAAATAATTTGGGCAAAATTTATCAGATTTCCTAGAAAATTTAATAAAAAACAATAAATTTTTTTATAGAAAATTTTATAAAAAAAAGTAAATTTTTCTATAGAAAATTTTTATAAATAAAATTTTTTCTATAGAAAATTTTTATAAATAAAATGTTGTCTAAAGAAAATTTTTATAAATAAATTGTTTCTATAGAAAATTTTATAAAAACAAATTATTCTACAGAAAATTTTATAAAAAAAAAAATTTCTATAGAAAGTTTTATAAAAAAAAATAAATTTTTCTATAGAAAATTTTATAAAAAAATACATTTTTCTATTGAAAATTTTATAAAAAAAATACATTTTTTCTATTGAAAATTTTATAAAAAAAAATTTTCTATAGAAAATTTTATAAAAAAAAAATAAATTTTTCTACAGAAAATTTTATAATAAATAAATTTTTCTATAGAAAATTTTATAATAAATAAATTTTTCTATAGAAAATTTTATAATAAATAAATTTTTCTATAGAAAATTTTATAATAAATAAATTTTTCTATAGAAAATTTTATAATAAATAAATTTTTCTATAGAAAATTTTATAATAAATAAATTTTTCTATAGAAAATTTTATAATAAATAAATTTTTCTATAGAAAATTTTATAATAAATAAATTTTTCTATAGAAAATTTTATAATAAATAAATTTTTCTATAGAAAATTTTATAATAAATAAATTTTTCTATAGAAAATTTTATAATAAATAAATTTTTCTATAGAAAATTTTATAATAAATAAATTTTTCTATAGAAAATTTTATAATAAATACATTTTTCTATAGAAAATTTTATAATAAATAAATTTTTCTATAGAAAATTTTATAATAAATAAATTTTTCTATAGAAAATTTTATAATAAATAAATTTTTCTATAGAAAATTTTATAATAAATAAATTTTTCTATAGAAAATTTTATAAAAAAAATAAATTTTTCTATAGAAAATTTTATAAAAAATATGAATATAAAAAAATTTCATAAAAATATAAATTTTTCTATAGAAATTTTTATAAAAAAATAATTTTTTCTGTAGAAAATTGTATAAAAATATAATTTTTCTATAGAAAATGTTATAAAAATATATTTCTTCTATAGAAAATTTTATAAAAAAATAATTTTTTATAGAAAATTTTATAAAAAAATAATTTTTCCATAGAAAATTTTATAAAAAAAATAATTTTTCTATCGAAAATTTTATAAAAATATAAATTTTTCTATCGAAAATTTTATAAAAATATAAATTTTTCTATAGAAAATTTTATAAAAATATAAATATAAAAAAAAATATAAAAAAATAATTTTTTTTTTATAAAAATATAATTTTTCGATAGAAAATTTTATAAAAATATAATTTTTCTATAGAATATTTTATAAAAAAATAATTTTTCTGTCGAAAATTATATAAAAAAGAAATTTTTTTCTATAGACAATTTTATAAAAAAAATCCATAGAAAATCTTATAAAAAAAAAAGAAAAAATGTATAGAAAATATTTTCAATCGAAAATCTTATAAAAAAGAAAAAATCTATATACAATTTTATAAAAAAGAAAAAAAATTATAGCAAATTTTATAAAAAAAGAAAAAAATTTCTACAAACAAATTTTTATGCAGAAAATTTTGCGAAAATGAAATTTTTTTATAGAAAAATTTGTGTTAGTGAAAGTTTTCTATAGAAAATTTCCTATAAGAAAATTTTGCGTTAGTGAAAATTTTTCGGAGAAAAAAATTTTCGATAGATTTTTTTTTGCCATCGGCGAAGAAATTTTCTATAGAACATTTTTCGCCGTCGGTGAAGAAGATCTTTTATAGAACATTTTTCCCATCAATTAAGAAGATTTTCTAAAAAAAAATTGTGTGATAATTTGTCCATAGAAAATTTTCCATTCTTGACAAATTTTCTATAGAAAATTTTCCCTTGTTGACAATTTTCTATAGAAAATTTTCCATTCTTGACAATTTTCTATAGAAAATTTTACATTTTTTGCCTTAGTGAAAAAATTTTCTGTAGATTTTTTTTTTTTAGAAAATTGTTTATACAAAAAAATCTGTAGAAAATTTTTTATACAGGAAAAAAATTTATAGTAAATTTAAAAAAAAAATAATTTTTCTATAGAAAATTTTATAAAAAAATCTATAAAAAATAAAAAAAATCTATAGAAAAATTTTGTAAAAAAAATAATTTTGCTATAGAAAATTTTATAAAAAAATAATTTTTCTATAGAAAATTTTATAAAAAAAATCTAAAGAAAATTAAAAAAAAAAGAAAAAAAATATATAGAAAATCTTATAAAAAAGAAAAAAAATATATAGAAAATCTTATAAAAAAGAAAAAAAATACATACATAGAAAATTTTATAAAAAAGAAAAAAATTTCTATAAAAAAGAAAAAATTTCTATAAAAAGTAATTCTGTTAAAAATGTGTATGCAGAAAATTTTGCGATATTGAAAATTTTGTATTAGTGAAAGTTTTCTATAGAAAATTTCCTATAAGAAAATTTTGCGTTTGTGAAAATTTTTCGGAGAAAATTTTTTTATAATTTTCTATAGAAAAATTGTTTTCGATAGAACATTTTTCGTGGTCGGTGAAGAAGATCTTTTCTAGAACATTTTTCCCATAAGTGAGGAAGATTTTCTATAAAAAATTTTTTGTGAAAAATTTTCCCTTGTTGACAATTTTCTATAGAAAATTTTCCCTTGTTGACAATTTTCTATAGAAAATTTTCCCTTGTTGACAATTTTCTATAGAAAATTTGCCCTTGTTGACAATTTTCTATAGAAAATTTGCCCTTGTTGACAATTTTCTATAGAAAATTTGCCCTTGTTGACAATTTTCTATAGAAAATTTGCCCTTGTTGACAATTTTCTATAGAAAATTTGCCCTTGTTGACAATTTTCTATAGAAAATTTGCCCTTGTTGACAATTTTCTATAGAAAATTTGCCCTTGTTGACAATTTTCTATAGAAAATTTGCCCTTGTTGACAATTTTCTATAGAAAATTTGCCCTTGTTGACAATTTTCTATAGAAAATTTGCCCTTGTTGACAATTTTCTATAGAAAATTTTCCCTTGTTGACAATTTTCTATAGAAAATTTTCCATTGTTGACAATTTTCAATAGAAAATTTTCCCTTGTTGACAATTTTCTATAGAAAAAAATTCCTTTGATGAAGATTTTCTAGAGAAAAATCCCTTTGATGAAGGTTTTCTTTAGAAAAAATTTTTTGGATGAAGGTTTTCTATAGAAAATTTACCATTCTAAAGAAAATGTTGACTTCATGAAGATTTTATTAGGTTTGGAAGAGTTACAAGATTATGTCTTCTATAGAATATTTGCTCTCTGAAAATTTCTTTTAAGGTATTTGCCACCAATTAATTTTATGTGCTACATTTTGTCTTGTTAACGAGTTCCCTAAATTCCATCGAATATCTCTGAAGAATGTCCTTGTTGAAGAATTTGGCTACAAATTAATCCTAATTCATACCCTTCTTCCCTTGATTCATCCCTTGATTGACAATTATTCGTATGAGCCGAAAAAGGACTTTAAAGTCTGTCTTCGGCTCAATTGTCATAAAATGTGGAAGACACAAAAAATAAACCTTTTTAATTTCCTTTTTAAACTTAAGAACCCAACCGAATTCGATCAAACAGGATTTTGCTCGCTGTTGATACAGGAATCTGAGGTAGAGTGCGAGTGTGTGCGTGCGTGTGTGTGTTAAGGATAATTTCATACACCCACAAAATTTACGCACCAATAAATGTTAACCACACGCACACACACTCACACTCTCTCACATATAGAGTTATACAAATAATGTGTGCGTGCGTGAGAGTGGTATTTGTGTTAGGAAATTTGTTGAAGTGTAAACATTTTATTTCGAAATCATAAATAAACGAACGAACCAACGAAAGTATTCATAAAGAGAAAAGTTTATTTTCACAAGTTAGCACACCATCTTTTTTGGCCCAAAGATTTCCACAGAAATGAAAGGAGCCAGGACAACAGCCATAAACCAACCTAAGGACAGCTTTAAATCCAACCACATTTGCAGTTGTATGTGGTGGCAACAGCAAGGGAAGCTGGGCTGTTATGAAGAGGCGGGACCCCCAGATCCGGGCCGGGAAGGCGTTATCGAGGGCCGAGCGGAAATGAATTCATATGACGGACGTGCGGAGTGCGTCCGTCTCGTAAGTGCCGAGTGTGGTCAAGGAAATTTTTCTTTTAATATTATTGTGGGCTGCTGGTGGCGGTTGGTTGTTAAGACATAAAGTTTTGCTTCGAACACACACACATGACCGGAAATCGCACCAGGACTCAAAACACCAGCTCCATCCTTGCATTGCTTAATACCTTTTATGGCATTTTAGACACGCACGTTTAACTTTTTAATGCCTTTCGATGTGTCATACTCCGGAGTGTCCTTCTTCTCTTTTCTTTCTTTCTAGCTGTCCTTGCCTAGCTGGCACAGAAAAACATTTCCCCGAAGTTCGCTCATCCTCCTTCACTCCCTCCTGCGGGTTTGTTTTCTGTTGTCTGTATGTGATTATGTATTTGTTAGGCTTTCGCTGGCTTTCTCTTCTTCCTTCGAGATTCCCGCCCGCAGAAATCACAAACATGCTGAGGAAGGAATCAAAACGTGTCTCTCTTTGATTGTTGTTTTTGTATCCACCTCCATAGACGTTTATAAAGTTTGATGACTTCATTTAACTTTTCGGGGAGTAGATAGGACAAAAAAAGCGAAAATCGGAAAGCGAACATAAAAGATAAATAAGTGGATACTCGATTTCCAGTCATTCAGGCAAACACTCATGTTTGGGGAAGTCCTGGGCCCACAATGTAGCCCACAAATGAAGTGTAAAATTCACCATCATCATCGCCCATCCACCCACCCTTTCCTCTCCTCTTTTGAGTTGAAGTATTCCAAAGCAACGAGAAATAACCATCTTCATCGTAAATCCACGGCAAACAGCCTCTTGGCCATACACGGCATGGCTTATGATTGTTGTTGACTTGCCTCATATACACCGCCCATCCTTTCATTCATCTACCCGCACTCTCACGCATAGACATATGTTATGTTGTCCTTTAACTGTACAAACATCCATTAGAAGTTTTTAACTTTCTCTTAATGGTTTTTATTTAACAAATAACATATATTTTTATTTTATTTTTTCATTTTGCTTGAGACAAAGTCATGCAATGAGATTGTCATGTCATGAGGGGAAGGCAGCTTAAGATGTGGGTTTATCTATAATATGGCGTGGGTATTTTGGGCGTTATAAAGGTGAATGTTTTTAGAAGGAATTAAAAAAAATAAAAACAAAAAAACTGGATGAAAAACATGTTTGCTTTCATGTGTTCTTACATCATTCTCACATCACATGAAATTGGCAGTCCTCCACACAACCACCGAAGATATATTCCACCACTAGCATCAATTCAAGGCTTCTGTTATATATGTAGACATAGATTGTACTCCTTGTCAAGGAATTGAGTTGATCATCCAGATGACTCATTAAAGAATGAAAGCCCTCTAACAGCTCCAATTCGAAGATTCTCTCACATGGATAAAAATTGCCTCTTGTGAAGAAGTTCAGGCATATTTACACGCAAAGGAAAAATTCGTTACCCACAAACGAAAAGTTAGACAAAAGAAATTCCTCGAGGACCTTCCACCTAACAGCAGCAATTCAAAGATTATCTTATATAAACAAAACCTGCCTTTTGTCAAGGAGTTCAGGCATATTTATACTTAAAGAAAAAATTCGTTAGCCACAAACGAAAAGTTAGACGAAAATAAATTCGTTTGTGGAATGTGTGTTTGTCGCAAACGCTTTATGTTTAGTCCAAACCCTATGAAACGTTTATTACAAACGGTTAGTGTGCCCACCGAGTTATATTTATCACAAACTCTGCAAATGGTTATTGTGTTTGTCACAAGCGATGTGTGTTTAACCCAAATTGTAGGTAATGTTTGTGGCAAACGAAAAGAAAAACTTAGTATACCACCGTCCTATAGTGGTGGCTATAAAACTATCGAGTACTCAGTTGAAATGTATTGAGTAGCACCAAGTTGAAATGTATCGACTAGCCATTATTTATGTTAAACGTATTTTATTTGCCATAAACGAAAATTATGAAAAAATTTTAATAAAAGCTCTCTTTTCGTGTACAGTAATAGAAACTACGTTTAAGAAAAACGTTTTCATTCTCGTTTTAACTGTATAAGGGTTTGAAAGCCCACAGCTCTCTAAAAAATCAATAGGCAACCCATCTTGAATATCTACTGTGAGTATATAGGGTGGGCCATTTAAAATTTTAAATTTGAAATACCGATTATTTTGACTTTGAAAGATAGAATAACATAAATTTTTACTTTTAGGTGTATGTTTATATTTGACATATGCTATACGCTCGAACAAAATTTGGAAATATTAAATAAATACTTTCAAAGTTTACGGAACTGTAAGAAATGTACGTATAAAATTTCGTGTTTTCAGATGAAACTCGCTTTCATCTCGGTGGCTATGTCAATAAGCAAAATTGCCGCATATGGGGTTCAGATAACCGACACGTGACTATTGAGAAGCCAATGTAACTACAACGAGTCACTGTTTGGTGTGGATTTTGGGCTGGCGGCTTTGGATTAGGTACTGCCGAACCAGTCGTGGTTGTCATAGGAATGATCAACCTTTCGAAAAAAATCAGAAATTAAAAAAAATAACCAGTATTTTTTTATAGCCGATTCTAATTTAAAATGTTAAATGGCCCATCCTATATTTAGGGCTGTTTTCAGGAGCGTTTAGCTCACAGACGACTTGATCTAGGATCGAAATATTTTGCAAATCATCGTTAAACAATCCAATATTTACTTTCGTGGGGTGAATGGAAATTGTTTTTTTCCATTTGTGTCCGTTTCTGTCCATGTTCGCTAAAAATCCTTGAGTAACTCATCCCGAATATCTTGTGGAATTCTATTAGTCTCGTCATGATTTTCTGCAGACAGTCCGGAAAAATCTAAAAATCTTAAGTAACTCATCCCGGCTATCTACAGCGAATCTAAATAAAAGCTCATCATGAATTTCTGTAGACAGTCCGGATATTCTTACAGCAAACACTAAACAATCTACACCATTTTCAAGTGTAATTCAAAAGACACCATTTGAAATTAAAAAAATATCAATTGAAATTCAAAAATTCCATTTGAAATTCAAAAAATATCAATTAAAATACAAAACTCATCATTTGAAACTCGTCATTTCTAATTCAAAAGACACCATTTGAAATTCAAAACTCGTCATTTGTAATTCAAAAGTCGTCATTTGTAATTCAAAAGACATCATTTGAAATTCAAAAGACATCATTTGAAATTCAATTGACATTTTTTGAATTTCAAGTGATATTTTAAGTTTGGTCATCTACAACAAATCCTGCAGACTTTCCACACGATTTTAATTAAGTATCCCATCCTGAAACCAGTTCGAGTATAGATTGAGTCGACTATACGATAATGAATAGATGGATAACATGCGGGTCGATCAAAAGATCCATTACGGATAAGTCTTGAGGCTGACTACCATAATAGTCTATCATAAATAATCAAAATGAAGAATGATTCAAAGCAGTCTGCTATGATGTGGCGATACTCCTGAGTGGAAAAAATTCTACCCACTACTGTAGAAGAGCAACTGAGGGACTTAACATGTCTTATAACTGGAAAAGAAGTCTCGTAGAAAATAGGAGATCCTGAGGTGTTCTTTTGCATTTAAAAATCTGTAAAAACATAATTCTGCTTTCCTTTTGAAGCAGTGGTTTACCTGTTGTACTTATTTAGTAATATTAATGTTAAACAGTATAAAATTATATTCGATGTCTCGGCATTTACAAATATTGTTAAATAATTGTATTATTTATTAATTATAAGAAGAATATTTAATTACTGAAATGATAAAACATTCTAAGCCAAAAATAAAGCAATACTTTCTTCGTTGTTCTCTGTTAATGTGTTTTGGAAAATTTATTTAAAGCATACTTTAGGGCTGTAATGTTTTATGGCATACGAACGCATGTAAATATTAATTAATCTTAAATTAACATTAATATTAATCTTAAGTTATTTTTTAAGTTGTAATAGCCGTTTGTCATCGATTAAAAATAAAATAATTTTTATCGAAAATTTCGCAAATCGTAAAAAACTAAAATTTTAATTTGAGCGTTGGGCGCGGCACTGACAATTTTCATTTAATTGTGGACTCAAATAAAATTACCGATAATGATTTCTCTTAATATATTAATTAATATCATTTCAACCTTCTTTTCTAGTTATGGCGCAGAACAGACCGATTAGGTGTATGTCCCTGGGCATGAGTCTCACCCCAGTTGTCGGGACTCCAAAGCCTAATGGTATGGATGTTCTTTCTCATGATTTTCCAGAGAATACTCCTCGTGATTATCTATGGATAGGTCTTGCAGAGGCAAGTTCTCATTATTTTCTATTTGGGAATCTTGAATGATGTTAATAAAGGGAAATCTTGAGTTTTCATCTACCGATAAAAAAAAAAACAAATCTTTAAAGTAGACACATCATGTAATGTTGTGGTTACAATAGTAGCGCCCAACAATTGACTTTGCACATTAAATTGTTATATTCCATCTTTCCAAAGCAATTACTTTCTTATAGGCAGTCCCGAGATGCCTCCTCTTGAATTGCTACGATTCAAAAATTTCTTTTACGAAATTCTACAGTTTTTATATCTTCCACCTCCAGGATGGGGGTATACTAACTTTGTCATTCCGTTTGTAACACCTTGAAATATCGACCTGAGACCCTATAAAGTATATATATTCTTGATCGTCATAAAATTCTAGCCATGTCCGTCCGTCCGTCTGTCCGTCTGTTGAAAGCACGCTAGCATCTAAACGAAAGGAGCTAGAACGTTCAAATTTTCCATAAATGCGTCATATAGTCGTAGATCGGTTGGGAAAAATTTTTCCCTCACAAGGACTAAAAATACCCATAATAATCCCTAATATTTTAGCGTATTTAAGCATGTTTTTTGAATATGTTTGGTATGCGCATTCCCCTTATAGCAAAAACTTGCACCATAAAGTGATTATTATTTGTAGGGGGTGAAATGAGGCAAAAAAGGGATAAAAATGGTACATATTAAACGACAACAACTAGAAGCTTCGAAATTCGGTGTGTATCGTCCTCTAATTGAGTAGATACATAATATAAAAGTATTTTTTCCAAATTCTTTACTTTTAAGGGGTAAAATGGGAATAGAGGGATAAAAAAGGTACCCACCAAACGGCTGCATCTAGAATAAAGGAATCCGGTGTACACATTCCTCTGATTGCTTAGACAAGTAAATACACGGATTTTTCGAAATTCGTACTTTTTGGGGTTAAAATGAAAAAAGGGGATAAAAATAGTACCAATAAAATGACCGCAGCTAGGGTCATGAAATTCGGAGTATTCATTCCTCTGACTGTGTAGACACGGAAAATAAACTGATTTTTCGAAATTCGTACTTTTTGGGGTCAAAATAGAAAAAGGGGATAAAAATAGTACCAACCAAATGACCACAGCTAGAGTCATGAAATTCGGAGTATACATCCCTCAACAGTGTAGACACGGAAAATAAACTGATTTTTCGAAATTCGTACTTTTTGGGGACTAAAATGGAAAAAGGGGATACAAAAAGTACCAACCAAATGACCGCAGCTATAATCATGCAATTCTGAGTATACATTCCTCTGACTGCGTAGACACGGAAAATAAACGGATTTCTCGAAATTCGTACTTTCAAGGCATACAATGGTACTGAGGGATACAAATAGTACCAACTAAACGACTACAGCTAGAATGATGAATTTCTAATTGCGTAGAAACGTCAAGGGGGTAAAAATGGTACCAACCAAATGGCCGCAGCTGGAATCATGGAATTCGTTGTATACATTCCTCTGACTGCATATACACGCAAAATAGAATGATTTTTTTCCAAATTCGTACCTTTTCTTTTACGGCAAAAATTGGTTGAATCATGAAGTTAGGTTATTTTGCACTATGTACGTCTGATAATGGATTTTCAAAATTTGTACTTTTGGAATTAAAATAGAATGGAAATACAACCAACTGCAGCACCCACTATCTACCAATATTTATGGCTTTGAAAATATTTTTGAAAATATAAATATAAGTATATTTATATTTAGAATTGACTTATTGTTCAGAGTTACAAGCCGACCCAGAATTATCGGCGGCGGCGGCGCTACCCAAAATAGGTCGGCGGCTTTCGGCTCATTTGTCGGCTCGTTCTCTCATTACGAAATTTATTTGCCAACAATTTGTAGTGGGTTTTAATACTTTTTAATTTTTTTGGCAAGTGGTTCAATGTTCGTTAATATTAACCTATATTAGCCAATGTTCCTATAATTTAATACTATTATCCCATACAATTATTTTTTGGGAGTGGAAATACATTCCCATAATATGGATGAATTTAATAAAAATGTTTGCAATTACAGATTTTCATGCGAGGCATATTTGATCAGACATCTGGATAATCCGTAATCCTTCCAAAGAATGGTAAAGCTCTGTCTACTTTGACACACCAAAGAAGCATAATAATAAGGTTCATGCTCCAAAAATGTCCGAACAGTGCCAATGGTGTTATAGTCTGAAGACAGTGCAGCTTCATTTCCTAAATATAAAGAGTGATTTTTTTGAGGTTAGGATTTTCATGCATTAGTATTTGATAGATCACGTGGGATTTCAGACATGGTGTCAAAGAGAAAGATGCTCAGTATGCTTTGACATTTCATCATGAATCGTCTTACAAACGAACAACGCTTGCAAATTATTGAATTTTATTATCAAAATGCGTGCTCTGTTAAGAAAGTTCATTGCGCGCTTCCATTTTATGGTCAGTTTAATCGACCCACTGAAGCGGCTATTCGGGCTATTGTGACTAAATTTCGCACCAAATTTACATTGTTGGACATTAAACCACTAACACGCTTACGTAGAGTGCGAACTGAAGAAAATATCGCAGCTGTATCGGCCAGTGTTAATGATGACCACCAATTTTCGATTCGTCGCCGTTCGCACCAATTGGGTCTCTGTTACTCAAAAACGTAGAAATGCCAAAATTGGACTAAGCGGATGGACCACCTAAGACGCAGCCGCGGTCAACATTTAAATGAAATTATCTTCAAAAAGTAAATGTCATGGACCAATCTAACGTTTCAAATAAAGAACCGATGAGATTTTGCAAATTTTATGCGTTTTTTTTTTTAAAGTTATCAAGCTCTTAAAAAATCACCCTTTATAAATATATACTTTCAAATCAAAATTTAATCATTCAATTTAATATCGACGTCATCATATAGTGGGATACCAAATTCAAAGTAAGATCCATATATTTCGCAGTAGTTAGTTGTCTAATTCGACAGTTATATTTTCATTTTTAAGTTTAAGTGGATTGGCTATTCTGGTAGTAAGATTGACGGATTTAGAAATCCGTTATATCTAAAAAAATTATCGGCGGCGTGGTTGAAGTCGATATGAGCCAATAAAATCGGTGGCGGCGCGGCTCGTGCAGAAATGTGCGGCGGCGGTGGCTTGTCGGCTCAAAATCGGTCGGCTTGTATCTCTGGTATTGTTATCCTTGCCTTACAAGCGTGGTTTGAAATAATTAAAATATTATATTTATTTATAAAGATAATTTTTCCAAAATTTGTATTTGTTTTGGTTTGGCTATATTAAAAAAATTATATTTTCCTGTAATATTACTGGACTTCTACGAAAACCGACAACCTCTGTGGAATGCAATCCGGCCCGGCCGAACTTAACGCCATTTTTACTTGTTTAATAGAGTTTTTGATCGAAAATATATAAACAAATATTTTTGGAAACGTTTTTCTAATCGATTTTGGACAAAATTAAAATATATATTTAGGAGATACTAAAAATATTGTTTAAAATAGTTTTCTACTTCATTCTTTTCTGTAGCACAATGCTATCAATCGCATCCGCTTCTCCATGCATATAAGCTTCTCTCAGATTTTGCATCCGTTTGGCCTTTTGTCCACTCATCCTGTTTATCTGAGGCATCATCTGTATATACCTGCCTAAAATTTCAATTTATTATTTCATGAGCAGCATAATTTCGCCAAAGTTCCTTAGAAGAAAAAAAATACAGTACAGAAACATTGTCTAAATATACAATACAATACAATTGTTTTTCTAATAACTTATTGTTGTTGTTTGCAATAATAAGCTCAAAAAATGCCCAGACCTCCTAAGAAATTTGCTCCAAAGCTTTCATTAATTTGTTGCTGCTAATGATGGCGCGTTCGCGCAAATTATGCAAAAAAAAATATGGAAATCAAAACAAAGAGCCAAGCACAATTTACTGCCTAATTTGTTGTTTAGCTGGCGTTTTGTTTTTGCTGTTGTTATTCTTGCGAGAAAAATAAACTTTGACTTAACTGTTAACTGACCCTCCAACCACCGTCCATCCATCCATCCAGCCATTTGTAAGTCCGTCCCTCAAACGTGAGCTGAGTTGAGCCTTAAAACCGAAGCGAAAACAAAAAACTTTGACCCAAGGCCGTTTTCATGGCGCTGCAGAGCTGCTTTGGCCGAGACTCTAAAAAAACACAAAACATCGAAAAATCATGACATTATGTCAAGTCGGCCCTAACTCGCCCGCTCGCCTTCCCTCCACCCCACAACTCGATGTCCTTTTTTTTGGTTCTTGTTTGGCTTTTGTGCGCTTTCGAGTGTTTTCTGGTCTTTGTTTTGACATTCAGTTCATATTTTGTTTTGTTGTTTTGGGACGGACGGACGCCCTCATTTTCGTCATAAACAACATAACGACGCACGACGAACCCTTTTCATAGCTCCTTTGATGCTGTGACGATCTTTTGTTTTCAGTTCATTCCTTGCGTTTTCTGTTTTTCTGGTTAGCTGCAAATATATCCGTTTGAGCTGGAGCTGACGACCGTTAGACCAGTTTCCCTTAAGAGATTAATTAATGATGTTGAAATTTAAAAAATCAAAGTTCGCTGATATGGGTTTTGTTTCTACCTTTCTCCAACCCATCCACCACCCCCCATCATCATCGCCATGCTTGCATTGGCCAAAACCGGCTTCAATGCTATTTTCTGCGCTTCATGTTGGCCTTGTTTGCTCCTCGACAAATTTCTGTCACATCATTAACAAACCCTTTTGTTAATGGTCGCTCGTTTTGCGAGCTGTTTCGCTATCCCAACCCCTCCACAAACAATCCTTTGCTTAGAAATAAAGTGACCATAGAGTACTTTACAAAGGTCAACTGGGGATTAATTAACAGCACAATTTGCTTTAGAGAGACCAAAGAGAGAGCGAGCTGGGAAAGGGAAATGCTGGACACAAAATAAATAAACATGAGACAACAAATAGCACAATGACACCGAATTTAGGATTTGTTAAAGGATTCCAGAGGAAATTTGTCAGCTAAGACAAATGTAATGGGGAAGCAACGATCTAATTGAGGGCCTGGATAAGTAGGTTATAACATTATATATTAATATAATATTGGACCTGATTTTTTGGCTACCAAGATTGAGCGACATTTATGATTACACTGTGCTACAAAAAAGAATGGCATAGAAAACTCTGGGAAGTGATATTATTTTTCTTGTAGATAATAAAATAAAAAATAAAAATAAAAAATAAAAAATAAAAAATAAAAAATAAAAAATAAAAAATAAAAAATAAAAAATAAAAAATAAAAAATAAAAAATAAAAAATAAAAAATAAAAAATAAAAAATAAAAAATAAAAAATAAAAAATAAAAAATAAAAAATAAAAAATAAAAAATAAAAATAAAAATAAAAATAAAAATAAAAATAAAAATAAAAATAAAAATAAAAATAAAAATAAAAATAAAAAATAAAAAATAAAAAATAAAAAATAAAAAATAAAAAATAAAAAATAAAAAATAAAAAATAAAAAATAAAAAATAAAAAATAAAAAATAAAAAATAAAAAATAAAAAATAAAAAATAAAAAATAAAAAATAAAAAATAAAAAATAAAAAATAAAAAATAAAAAATAAAAAATAAAAAATAAAAAATAAAAAATAAAAAATAAAAAATAAAAAATAAAAAATAAAAAATAAAAAATAAAAAATAAAAAATAAAAAATAAAAAATAAAAAATAAAAAATAAAAAATAAAAAATAAAAAATAAAAAATAAAAAATAAAAAATAAAAAATAAAAAATAAAAAATAAAAAATAAAAAATAAAAAATAAAAAATAAAAAATAAAAAATAAAAAATAAAAAATAAAAAATAAAAAATAAAAAATAAAAAATAAAAAATAAAAAATAAAAAATAAAAAATAAAAAATAAAAAATAAAAAATAAAAAATAAAAAATAAAAAATAAAAAATAAAAAATAAAAAATAAAAAATAAAAAATAAAAAATAAAAAATAAAAAATAAAAAATAAAAAATAAAAAATAAAAAATAAAAAATAAAAAATAAAAAATAAAAAATAAAAAATAAAAAATAAAAAATAAAAAATAAAAAATAAAAAATAAAAAATAAAAAATAAAAAATAAAAAATAAAAAATAAAAAATAAAAAATAAAAAATAAAAAATAAAAAATAAAAAATAAAAAATAAAAAATAAAAAATAAAAAATAAAAAATAAAAAATTAATAAAAAATCCCCAATTTTAGAACACATTTTACCCACTTTGGGAATTGTGGTATTTATGATGAATTTTATACGACTTCAATTCGAAAAACAATGAGAGATGTTAACTGGAATGAACAAAATTTGTATTTTTCAAAAAAAAAAAAAGTATTAACAAAACCTTCAATAACTCAGTCAATTATCAGCGGTTTTTTAATAACAACGCTTCGTTTACTCCTTACTAAACGTGTTATTTAAATAAATTTAAAAGGCCTAAGGTTGCCAGTCAAAATAACAAGCAAAAACGATGTCAAATTTAAAAAAGGGCTAAATTTTTTTTAAAAAAAGAGCAAAACACACAGCATTCTGAAGTTTTCTTAAGTAAGCTATATATTGATCCAGGTTTCTTCTTTTCAAATCCGATGAAAAAGTAAAAATTTAGTTAATAACTTAGTTGGTTATTAACTGATACTAATATACGGATATTTTATTTATATATATTATAACTACAACTTTCTTTTGTTCAGTGACTTATAGTGAAATTTGATGTTGAATATTTTTCCATTCACAACATCCACATAAAATTCATATTTGTTGCAGAGTTTAACATCATTTCGAAAAAAGTGCTTTAGGGGTATTTTTTACCCTCTTTCAAAAAGACCCTTATATTGAGAAGCTAGAAGGTTAAAATGTTCCACAAAAATCTTCCTCGTAGTGTTTTAAATAATATTGCTGAACACATTATATACACATTTCCTATGCCGATTCATCATATTCGGCAAAACTGAACATTCAATATTCAACGGTCGCCCTACTTCTACTTATTTTTATTAAAGAAATTATTGAGGTATTATGTAAAAATATCTCGATTGCTTCTAAAAAATTTGTTGTTGTATCCCTTAACGTGAAATTTGACGTAGAATATTTTTTTCATTCAGACCAAGGTTACGATTTGTGGGACAGTTTGTTAGCATTTCGGAAAATGTGTTAAAGTTTTAAATTATTTTGGGGCATTTAAGTTGATTTGTGAGTTTTGGTGTATTCAGAGATTTATAGCGGAATTTTCTGGCAAATATTTTTGTAGAACATTTTGACCAGTGAATATCTTATTTTGGGGGTGTTTTTTAGCTTTGTACAAAAGGGACCAAAAAGACCCCTTTACTGTGGAGTTAGAGGGTTTAAGCAATATTGCTGAACACATCCTATACTTAAAAGGTAAGGATCACAAGGTTTCCTATGCCGTCAATTCAACATAAGAAAAAGTACGAAATTAAATGAATTTTTAGGGTTAATTTTAGAGTTTTGGTGTCGTCCGAGATTTATAGTAGAATTTAATGGCAAATATTTTTATTTCGACCCGTGAAAATACTGTTTTAGAGGTTTTTTACCATCTTTTTACGAAAGGGACCAAATAGAGTTCTGGTGTCGTCCGAGATTTATAGTAGAATTTAATGGCAAATATTTTCATTTCGACCCGTGAAAATACTGTTTTAGAGGTTTTTTACCTTCTTTTTACGAAAGGGACCAAATAGACCCCTATATTGAAGAGCTAGAGGGTTAAAATGTTCCACAAAATTGTTCTTCGTAGTGTTTTAAGTAATAATGCTGAACAGATCACATACTTAAAATGTAAGGATCACCAGGTTTATTATGCCAATTCATTATAAGAAAAAGTTCGAAATTAACCCTAAAATGAATTTTAAGTTTTGACTTATTTTCGGGCATTGAAGTAGAGTTTTGAGTTTTGGTGTCTTCCGAGACTTATAGTAGAATAAAGTAGAATTTTATGGCAAATATTTTTTTAGAACATTTTGACCCTTGAAAAAGCTATTTTACCGATGTTTTATCCTGTTTTTAAAAAAGGTGCCAAAAATTACCCTTTATAGAGGAGCTAGAGTGGAATAGGGTGGACTATTTAAAATTATAAATTTGAATTACCGATTACTTTGACATTGAAAAGTAGAATAACATTCATTGATATTTTTATTTTCAGGTTTATGTTTGACATTTGCAAAATAATAGAAACTTACTTCATCAGTAGTGAGTCTTTAACGCAAACTGTAAGAAATTTACGTGGCAAAATTTCGAAAAGATATCGGCCTTCAGATCAGCCTTCATTAAGCTCATTTTCATCTCGGTGGTTCAGAGAAACCACACGTGACGTTTGTGAGGCCACTGTATCCACAACGAGTCACAGTTTGGTGTGGATTTTGGGCTGTACTGAAAAATTGGGTTGATCGGATGAGGTACTGCCGAGCCAGTCGTGGTAGTCATATGAATGATATTGTGTTCCTTTATTAAATGACAAAGTTCAATCTTTCCAATAAAACCAGAAATTTAAAAAAAAAAATCAGTACTTCTTATAGCCGAATCTATCTTATAATGTTACATAGCCTACCCTATCGGTCATATATTTCTAAAATAAGAGTGATACCTTAGGCGAAAATTTTAATTTTCGAAAAAAAAGATGTATCAATATTTTTTTAATATTGATTTGGAGTTTAGAAGACCAACATATTTTAGAGGGTGTTATAACATAGCCCTTCGGGAAATGTTTTGGTGCATAGTCTTGTCTTTTAATCTACTTTTTTTTTGGTGTAAATTTATATTTTTTTAAGAATTTATATCTAAATTGTACATGATTTGGTATAAGAAACCATCATGATTTTCCTTTATATGCTACTCTTATTAGTAGTGATTAATTGTGATGATATTAGATCCTGTGACGAAATTCCTAATTTAATGAAATCTCTCTTTCACACTGCCTGGGTCTCATGCGGGGAAATGTTTCACTTATAATTATATATATTTATATATTATATATTTCAACTGCAGTTTTTTCTGTCCTATTTGCTTTGGCTGTCCTCCTAACGCACTTGTCTCATTTGTATGCAACCTTGTTAGCCTTGACTTCAATTAGTGAGTGAGAGAGCGTGAGGCACACACAAGTGTTCAAATCAAATGGAAACATTGGAAGTGAAAAGCCATTCTCGCACGCTGTCAATATATAGAAAATCTGTTTAGTTTAACTGTTCCAAGGTCTGGGTAGTGTCGTTGGCGTTGTCGCTGTCGTTGTGCAGCAGCACAGTTTTATTTGTTTGTTTAGTCATTTCCATTTTCACTTTCATTTCCATTTCTATTTTCACTTTCATTTTGTTTGTTCTTGTTGTTGTTGTTTTCGCATTGCAACCGCACAATTTAAATATGAAAAAATCCAGTTAAACATTAGCGCAGCTTTGAAAGGTATTCGAGCTCGGTGCGGGTGAAGGCATTGTTTACACATGATACCTTCGTTGTCTTTGCATGGGCTGGGACCATGTGTGCGAACGACCGAGCGACTGAGTCAGTGAGTGATGCAGTCGAACGAACGTCCACCTCCGTATTTGCCATTCAGACAGCCTAGCAAGCGACAAGAGAATCATTCCGGTAACCCACTTCGGGTGTTTAGGGCCAGAATGAGAAACAAAAGCACACTCTAGATGCTTAGCAGAAATAAATAGAACAACAGCAGCAGCAGAGGCAACACATTAACATAGTCATAGCCTATATATATAAAATACATTCAAACGCACACAGACATCTACTCACTCTCTCACATACAGGATGGGGCTAAAGTAAATGGCTTCACAAGTCCTTGATTCTACTCTACTTCATTCCGTCGTCTTACTGTAAATAAATCAGCCAGCTCCTTTGCCCCCACCCTGTGACTTTCAACCTATGCAAAAAACATACAAAATATATGTGTGATTGTAAAGAAAATGAATACTTTTTCTTCTCTGAGCTTGTAGCAAAAACTATGGCCCGGAAAAAAAGATTAAGTGAAAAAGTTACAGAAAACTTTGGTTGTTTATTTATTTTTTTGTTCCGAGTTTTGCTCCTTCCAGCAGCCTCCCTCAGTTTCGCTGAGTTCTTCTGCATAGTTTAACTTTGGCAAATTGGAATACATTTTGCCACACTTAAATATCATTTAATTTAATAACACATATTGTGTCATATCTTAATGAGATTATCTAAAGACTATTTGTAACAGATTGTTCTCAAAGATTTTCCTGCTGTTCCTTTTCGAACGACCGAGAGAGATAACACAAATACGCAAGGAAACGTTTAATTCGTAATCGTTGTAATATGATAAACATGGTTGAATGGAGGGGAGAGGATGGAAACACTCTCATAACTGATGGCAAATCACTGGCACATACACTAATGGAAATTACGGAAATTCAAGGAAAACATCTTATCTCATTTAGCTGTCATCAAGTTATTGACACATAATAGAACAAATGTTCGAGCAAGAGATTTGCCACATGAAATATTATGAATAATAATCTTGTCAAACAAAACACCCACACGTTTGCCATTAAACGATTCTGTTGAATCTGTTCTGGCTCCAATATATAACTCGTAGAATATATTTGTGATACAATAAGTTTTAGGTGTGGCTGAAGTGTTTAAGGTTGTCATAATGGCGCCCAACGTGGATTGTAGTAAACGTTGTTTTTATTTTTTTATGTGTAACATATTGTATTGTTTTAAGGAATATATGGGAATTCCTTAAAACATTACAACCCTTAAAAACTGATTCTAAGATTTTGATTATGTGGAATACGGAAACAATTCATCGCAATTTTGCTATTATATTCTATATAACACCATGGAATATAATAGGAAGAAAAAAAAAAACACGAATTCCTCTAGAAAATAATAAGATTCTGACAATACATTCTAATAGAGGGGTTAAAAAAGGATACAAGTGTATAGGCATTTGAAAGTTTACCTATGGTGATTAGATATTAGAGGGAAGGTCAGTATTGCACCCTTTTGCACATTCTTCTTATGAATCGGCAGAGGAAACGTTATGATCCTTACATTTTAAGTATGTGATGTGTTCAGCAATATTACTTAGAACACTATGAGGATCATTTTTGTGGAACATTTTAACCATCTAGCTCCTCGACATAGGGATCTTTTTCGACCCTTTTTTGCAATACCATAAAATACCATAAAAAACATTCTTCTGATGAATCGGCGACATAGGAAATCTTGTGATTCTTACATTTTAAGTACAAGATGTGTTCAGTAATATTAGTTAAAACACTACGAGGAACATTTATGTGGAACATTTTAACTCAATATAGGGGTCTTTTTGATGCTTTTTGTAAAAAAGGGTAAAAACAGCGATTTCACCGGTCAAAATGTTCTACAAAAATGTTTGCCATAAAATTATAATATAAGTCATGGAAGACACCACAACTCATAACTCTACTTAAATGTCAGAAATAATCAAAAAATTAAAATTCATTTTAGGGTTAATTTCGTACTTTTTATGAGTTGGCATAAAGAACATTGGGATATTTACCCGTTAAGTATAAGATGTGTTCAGCAATATTACTTAGAACACCAGGAGGAAAATTATTGTGGAACATTTTAACACTCTAGCTCCTCAATATAGGGGTCTTTTTTGTCCCTTTTTGTAAAAAAACAACTCCTCTAAGACATTGTTTTAATGAATCGGCATAGGAAACCTTGTGATCTTTAGATTTTAAGTATAGGATGTGTTCAGCAATATTACTTAGCACACTACGCGGAACATTTTAACACTCTAGATCCTCAAAATAGTGGTCTTTTTGGTCTCTTTTGTAAAAAAGCTTAAAAACACACCAAACCAGCGTTGTCAAGGGTCAAAATGTTCTACAAAAATGTTTACCATAAAATTCTACTACAAGACTCGGAAGACCCCAAAACTCAAAACTCTACTTTAATGTCAGAAAAAAATCGAAAAAGTTAAAATTCATTTTAGGGTTAATTTCGTACTTTCTCTTATGGTGAATTGGCATAAGATACCTCGTGATCCTTACCTGTTAAGTGTAAGATGTGTTCAGCAATATTTGTTAAAACACTGCGAGGAACATTTTTGTGGAACATTTTAACACTCTAGCTATAGGGGTCTTTTTAGCCCCTTTTGTAAAAATGGTTAAAAAAGTCCCCTAAAACAGTGTTTTCATGGGTCAAATTATTCTACAAAAATGTTTGCCATAAAATTATAATATAAGTCTTGGAAGACTTAAAAACTCTACTTAAATGTCAGAAATAAGTCAAAAAGTTAACATTCATTTAAGGGTTAATTTCATACTTTTTCTTGTGATGAATTGGCATAAGAAACCTTGTGATCTTTACACGTCAGGTATAAGATGTGTTCAGCAATATTATTTAAATCACTACGAGCAACATTGTTGTGGAACATTTTAACCCTCTAGCTCCTCATTATAGGGGTCTTTTTGGTCCTTTTTGTAAAACTGGTTAAAAAGTCCCCTAAAAAGTGTTTTCACGGGTCAAAATGTTCTTCAAAAACGTTTGCCATAAAATTAATATAAGTCTTGAAGGCACCAAAACTCATAACTACTTAAATGTCAGAAATAAGTCAAAAAGTTAAAATTCATTTAAGGGTTAATTTGGTACTTTTTCTTATAATGAGTTGGGTTAAGAAACCTTGTGATCTTTACACGTCAGGTATAAGATGTGTTCAGCAATATTATTTAAAACATTACGATGAAGATTTTTGTAGAACAATTTAACCCTCTTGCTCTTCAATATAGGGGTCTTTTTGGCCCCTTTTGTAAAAATGGTTAAAAAAGTCCCCTAAAACAGCGTTTTCACGGGTCAAAATGTTCTACCAAAATGTTTGCCATAAAATTATAATATAAGTCTTGGAAGACTTAAAAACTCAAAACTCTACTTAAATGTCAGAAATAAGTCAAAAAGTTAAAATTCATTTTAGGGTTAATTCTCTTATGGTGAATTGGCTTAAGAAACCTTGTGATCCTTACCTGTTAAGTGTAAGATGTGTTCAGCAATATTTGTTAAAACACTGCGAGGAACATTTTTGTCGAACATTTTAACCCTCTAGCTCCTCATTATAGGGGTCTTTTTGGTCCTTTTTGTAAAAATGTTTAAAAAGTCCCCTAAAACAGTGTTTTCACGGGTCAAAATGATCTACAAAAATGTTTGTCGTAAAATTCTAATATAAGTCTTGGAAGACACCAAAACTCTACTTAAATGTCAGAAATAAGTCAAAAAGTTAAAAATCATTTTAGGGTTAATTTCGTACTCTTTTTCTGATGAATTGGCTTACGAAACCTTATGATATTAACCCGTTAAGTATAAAATGTGTTCAGCAATATTATTTAAAACACTACGATGAAGATTTTTGTGGAACATTTTAACCCTCTAGCTCTTTAATATAGGGGTCTTTTTAGCCCCTTTTGTAAAAAATGTTAAAAAAAGTTCCCTAAAAAGTGTTTTCACGGGTCAAAATGAGCTACAAAAATGTTTGTCATAAAATTCTAATATAAGTCTTGGAAGACACCAAAACTCTACTCAAATATCAGAAATAAGTCAAAAAGTTAAAATTCATTTTAGGGTTAATTTCGTACTTTTTCTTGTGATGATGATTGGCATCAGAAACCTTGTGATCTGTGCCCGTTAAGTTAAAGATATGTTCAGCAATATTGTTTAAAACACTACCATGAAGAATTTTGTGGAACATTTTAACCCTCTAGCTCTTCAATATAGGGGTCTTTTTGGACCCTCTTGTAAAAAAGCACAAAACACCCCTAAACCAGTTTTGTTTGCCATAAAATTCTACTGTCTAAGTCTATGAAAACAACTATACTCAAAACTCAACTTAAATGCCCAAAAATAAGTTAAACCTTTTTCATTCATTTTAGGGTTAATTTCGGAAAGAGAGAAAAATTCTATTTAAAGTTTCTGAATTCATCAAAATTCAAAACACAACTTAAATGTCAGAAATAAGTGAAAATATTAAATAAAATAATTTTAGGCTTAATTTCGTACTTTGAGTAAGTATTCATGATAAACAAATTTAACGAATTCTATATTGGTCCACCTACACTTAATGCACTGCATTAAATATTTGCCTCAGCTTTGGCGTCCCTTGCTAGAATTATTCCTTATTGTTGCTTATTATATTAAAAAAATTTGTTGTTTGTATTGCCTTCTTTCAGTTTCAGTCATTTAAAATCCCTGCAATTAATTATTTATTTTATGCTTTTATCCGCCCAAAGTATTTTCGCCTACGAATGTGAATGTGTCGAGAGTAAAATTTCAGACATATGCGCGCGGAAGAAGATCTGTCAGTTGGAAAAAGTGTACTTAACCGCACATTAAGCGGCATTGCTGGCAAAAAGGGAAACAACTCTTTACAATACTTGTTGTTAATAAAACAACAACAATTATAAAAGAACAGTAAACTTGGGTGGTGGAGTGCAGGCTGGATACCAGAACACAACACAACAGCATTTTTATATACATTCCGAGGTTTAATTAAATTCACGCATTTATCCTTAAAACGCATATGAAAGGGATGACTGGCTGGCTGGCAAACGCATTTTTCCTGCCTTGGCTGTGACTGTAAAAGGACGACCAGTGCCGACCTATCTGTATGACTGTGTTCGTGCTGGTGTCTGTAACACGATAAGAGTGTATTTTAAATTTTTCATTAAGAACTCGGTGTGTGAGTGAGTGTGTGTGTTTGTATGTAAAACACAAGAACTTTTCGCTTTTGTTCTCTTTTCCTCGCTATTCACTTCCTCTTGTAATTTATTACATTTACACATGTAGACACCCGTACAGAAACTATACGTACAGACACATGCACACACACACACAGACCGAGGCATTCACATTCAAAGATTTGCATACATGAACTTTATAAAATATACATACGCATTTTACATACGAGTCAAATGTTTTTTCCCTTAACTTTTTGGGGGGTGGATGGGAGGGATGCTCTACATGCGTAGGTACTACCTTCTGATGGAGTTGTTCGCTTTATAAATGGGCAAAGTGAAACTGTGAAAGAAATGGTTTGGAAATGATGGTAATAAAAGTCGAAAGATTCTCTAAATCATGAGGGGCTACCTCAAGATTTTGCAAAAATAAAAGCCGAGATTTTCGATTGAAAATGTTGACACACAACATGGCCTCACCAACAAAATCGTTAGAAAATCAGAAAAGTTGGGACATTGCCGATTTTTTCATGTTGGGCGCCAGTTTTTTGCATTATTATTATTATTAATCCTGAATTGCTTTTCTGCTTCTTTAGAAATTGATTGAAACTTTATTCTAAAAGAAAAAAAAAAAATAGAAATAATTGGAAATTGCTGAAAATTGACTTCAAGTTTGGGCGCCATTTTTTCGAATTAATTTTTATTTTACCTGCAATGATTTTTATGTGATGGAAATTTCATGAAAAAAAAAACAGAACTGTTTGAACATTGCTGATTTTTTCAATTCCATGTTGGGCGCTACTTTCTAGCATTAGTATTTATTATTATTCCTGTATTGCTTTTTGACTTTTTGAAAATCGATCGAATCCTTATTGTAAAAAAAATAATTGGATATTGCCAAAAATTACAC
Organism: Polietes domitor; assembly: GCA_947397865.1. Lineage (NCBI taxonomy): Eukaryota > Metazoa > Arthropoda > Insecta > Diptera > Muscidae > Polietes > Polietes domitor. The sequence continues at coordinate 180,003,138 of OX377619.1, forward strand.
TTCTAGGTTGGGCGCCAGTTTTTCGAATATTTTTTTTGTTAAAAACTTAGCTGCATTTAGACATTGGTGATTTTTTTCAGCTCAGGTTGGGCGCCAATTTGTTGCACAAGGTGGGTCTTTTAACATTTTAAATTTGAACTACCGATTACTTTGACTTTGGATGGTAGAACAACATTGATTTTTATTTTCAGATTTATGTTTGACATTTGCAAAATGGGACTCTATCCGCGCGAACAAAATTGGGAAATATTAAAAGCTTACTTTGGAAAGTAGTGGTCTTTAAGGCAAACCGTAAGACATTTACGTGGAAAATTTTCAGTATAGGCCTTCAGTTGGGTCTTCATGAAGATCATTTTCATCTCGCTGGTTATGTCAATAAGCAGAATTGCCGCATATAGGGTTCAGAGAACCCACACGTGACTACTGAGAAGCAAATGCATCCACAACGAGTCATTGTTTGGTGTGAATTGTGGGCTGGGCTGAAAAATTGACTTGATCGGTTGTGGTACTGCCGAGCCAGTTGTGGTAGTCATATGAATGATATTGTGTTCCATTATTAAATGATAAAGTTCATCCAATAAAACCAGAAATTTAAAATAATAATCAGTACTTCTTCTTTTATAGCCGATTCTAATTTAAAATGTTACATGACCCACCCTATGCAAATTCGTATTCTCCCAGTAATGATTTTTAGCTAATTTTGAATCAAAAAAATATTGTAACAGATTTTCATCAAACTTCAAATGTTAGGGCATTGCTGACTTTTTCAGCTCCACCTTGGGCTCCAGTTTATGATGAGAAATAACGGAAAACGAAACATTTTAAAAAGAAATTTTATTTACAACATCTATGACATATTCTGTAAGAATCTATATTTTTAACTAAAATTTAAATTAATTTCGTTGAAGGTAGCTTCGATAGATTCGATCACATCTGCTTATATTTTATATTTTCAATTAATGGTAAATATGAGGACTACAGATTTAGCTTCACTTTCATGTAGTCACGGTAATTTAGAAAAATATCCTATAAATTGGGAAAAATTGATTTTTTAAATGTTTTTCTTGGTAGAAAAAATAGAAAAAAAAACATGGAAAAAATATTTTGGTCTATTTCTTAATAGCTTACATCTTATCGGAGAAAACAATGTATATATGCATAAGATCTATGGATAAATGTGAAAGTTATAACCCTATGTAGACGTAAGATATGTTTTAATCATGATATTTTTATTTTTTTGATTAAAAACGCAAAATAAAGAGTGATTTTTTTGAGGTTAGGATTTTCATGCATTAGTATTTGACAGATCACGTGGGATTTCAGACATGGTGTCAAAGAGAAAGATGCTCAGTATGCTTTGACATTTCATCATGAATAGACTTACTAACGAGCAACGCTTGCAAATCATTGCAAATGGGCCCTAGAAAAGTTGGCAGAAAATCCGCTTTTTTATCGACAAATTTTGTTCAGCGATGAGGCTCATTTCTGGTTGAATGGCTACGTAAATAAACAAAATTGCCGCATTTGGAGTGAAGAGCAACCAGAAGCCGTTCAAGAACTGCCCATGCATCCCGAAAAATGCACTGTTTGGTATGGTTTGTACGCTGGTGGAATCTTTGGACCGTATTTTTTCAAAGATGCTGTTGGACGCAACGTTACGGTGAATGGCGATCGCTATCGTTCGATGCTAACAAACTTTTTGTTGCCAAAAATGGAAGAACTGAACTTGGTTGACATGTGGTTTCAACAAGATGGCGCTACATGCCACACAGCTCGCGATTCTATGGCCATTTTGAGGGAAAACTTCGGAGAACAATTCATCTCAAGAAATGGACCGGTAAGTTGGCCACCAAGATCATGCGATTTGACGCCTTTAGACTATTTTTTGTGGGGCTACGTCAAGTCTAAAGTCTACAGAAATAAGCCAGCAACTATTCCAGCTTTGGAAGACAACATTACCGAAGAAATTCGGGCTATTCCGGCCGAAATGCTCGAAAAAGTTGCCCAAAATTGGACTTTCCGAATGGACCACCTAAGACGCAGCCGCGGTCAACATTTAAATGAAATTATCTTCAAAAAGTAAATGTCATGGACCAATCTAACGTTTCAAATAAAGAACCGATGAGATTTTGCAAATTTTATGCGTTTTTTTTAAAAAAAAGTTATCAAGCTCTTAAAAAATCACCCTTTACAACTAGATAACAAAGATTTTTTACTTTTTTACGAAGAAAACAAGGGCTAGAAGTTATTAGTCTCTTTGTCGACGCAAAAGATTTGTTTAATTCATGATTTTTTTATTTTTTAACAAATAGCACGAAATAGATAACTACAAATTATATAAATATATTTTTGTGTTATAATAGTTTCTTCTAACGCATAAAACAAGACCTATTTGAGGAAAATCAATCAATAAATGTAGAAGTTAAGTCGCTTATTATAGGGAAAGTCAAAAAAATTGTGTCAGTTTTTTTTTTGCTTAAATTAATATAGTCATACAGAAAGGGCCACAGCTTATACCTTTAACCTTAGCGGCCTTGATGTCTTCGTTAAAATGCCATCTATTTTACAAAAAAAAATATTTTGCTATCTAATTTGTAAAACCAAAAATTGAAAAAAAACCATAACCTTTTAAAAAAATCCTTTGGGTCTACATTGAGGGCCACAACTTCTATATTTATCCATAGATATTTTACATACAGACAATGTTTTCTGCATTAAAATGTTAGTTATTAAAAAATAAAACGAAATATTTTTTCTAATTTTTTTCGTGCCATCACAAAATGATTTTTTAAAAAAAAAAATCAATTTTTTGCATTGTTGCTATGTGGAAGTGAAATTAGCAAGATTTGTTGTCTGCAAAAGCATCCTTATTTCAATATATTTCCAAAATGAGAGTACAAACACTAAATGTAACTGCGGTGAAAATTGGAATTTTAATAAAAATCCATAATATTTTTTAATATTAGAAAATGTTATAGATATTCCTTCTTCAAAAGTGATTCGTCAAAAATTTGTTGCAGAGTTTAATAAATAAGTACTGGCCGAAGGAAATACTATACTAGCACTAAAAGTTATATAGTTTGCTTTTCCCTTAATCCATGTTGGGCGCCAGTTTCCTAGGCAAATATTTATTTTTTGCTTACAACAATGTTTTATGTGATTCTGTTTTTAAGGAAAAGTAGAGGAAACTCTACTGCATCATTAATAATACAAAAAAAACAAAATAAATCTCTTCTTTGCTATTGAAAATCTTCACCCGTAAAAAAATTGTCTAGAGAACATCATTATCAACTCAATATTTCCTCTTTTTTGCATATTCTCACGATGAAACCGCATAGGAAACCTTGTGAGCCTTACATTTTAAGTACAGGATGTGTTCAGCAATATCACTTAAAACTCTACGAGAAACATTTCTGTAGAATATTTCAAGCCTCTATCTCCTCAATATAGGGGTCTTTCTGATCCATTTTGTGAAAAAGTATAAAAACACCTCTAAAACAGTGTTTTAACCAATCAAAATGTTTTACAAAAATATTGTGATCCTTATATTTTATGTGCACGATGTGTTCAGCAATATTACTTAAAACACTACGAGGGATATTTTTGTGAAACAATTTAGCCATCTAGCACCTCTCTGTGGGGGTCTTTTTGGTCCCTCTTGTGCAAAAGGATAAAAACACCCTGCAAACAGGGGCTGAACGGATCAAAATTTTATACAAAAATATTTATCATAAAATTCTACTATAAGTCCCTGAATACACCAAAACTCCTAACTCACCTAAAATGCCCGAAAATAATTGAAAACTTAAAATTCATTTTAGGGTTAATTTCGTACTTTTTCTGAAAACGAATCGCCATAGGAAACATTGTGATCCTTACATTTTAAGTACGGGATGTAGTCAACAGTATTACTTAAAACACTACGAGGAATATTTTTGTAGAACATTTAAACCCTCTAGCTCCTCACCGCAGGGGTCTTTTTGGCCCCTTTTCTAAAAAGTATAAAAAACACTTTTATATCTGGATTTTAACGGATCAAAATGTTCTACAAAAATATTTGCCGTAAAATTCTACTATAAGTCTCTGAATACATTAAAACTCAAAACTCAACATAAATCCCCGAAAATAAGTCAAAATGTAAAATTCATTTTAGGGTTAATTTCGTACTTTTTCTTATAATGAATTGCCATAGGAAACTTTTTGATCCTTACATTCTAAGTACGGGATGTATTCAGAAATATTACTTAAAACACTGCGAGGAATATTTTTGTGGAACATGTTAGCCCTCTAGCTCCTCACTGTAGGGGTCTTTTTGGTCCCTTTTGTAAAAAAGGGCAGCGTATTCGCGGTCAAAAAGTTCTACAAAAATATTTGCCATAAAATGTAGAATTTTATAAGACTCTGAATACAATAAAAGTCAAAACTCACTTTAATTGCACGAAAATAAGTGAAAATGTAAAATACATTTTAAGGATAATTTCGTACCTTTTCCGAATTGGTGCTAAACTAACCCACAAAACTGAATTTTAGGGGGATGATGTGAATGTAAAATATATTCTGTGAAAAATTTCACTATAAGTCAGCGAACAAAAAAGAGTTGTTGCTATTTTATATATAAGTAAAATATTAGCACCAAAAAATCATTTTAGGATTGATTTCTTAATTTTTCCGAATTGCTGCAAATTGTCCCACAAACCGGAATTTTGCGGAGATGGAGTGAATGAATAAAATATTCTATATAAAATTTCGCTATACATCGCCGAACAGAATAAAGCCGTAGATATTTTATATATAAGTAATATATCAGCACCAAAAAATCATTTTAGGGTTAATTTCGTATTTTTTTCGAATTGATGCTAAAATGTTCCACAAAACTGGCTTTTAGAGGGTTGGAGTGAATGGAACAAATATTCTACATCAAATTTCGCTATTAGTCACTGAACAAAAGAACGCTGTAGATATTTCAGATATAAATAAAATATCATCAACAAAAAAATTTATTTTAGGGTTAATTTCGTACTTTTTCTGAATTGCTGCTAAAATGACCAGAAACTGGAACTTTAGGGGATTGTTGTGAATGGAAAAAATATTCTACGTGAAATTTCAATACAAGTCACCGAACAAAAGAACGCTGTACATATTATGTATATAGGTAAAATATTATCACAAAAAAATAACTTTAGGGTTCATTTCGTACTTTTTCCGAATTGACGCTAAACTTTTGCACAAAACTGACTTTTAGAGGGGTGGAGTGAATGGATAAAATATTCTATATAAAATTTCACTGTAAGTCGCCGAACAAAAGAACGCTGTAGATATTTCAGATATAAGTAAAATATCATCACCAAAAATATTCATTTTAGGGTTAATTTCGTACTTTTTTCGAATTGGTGCTAAACTAACCCACAAAACTGAGTTTTAGGGGGATGATGTGAATGAAAAAAATATTCTTCATCAAATTTCACTATAAGTCACCGAACAAAAGAAAGGTGTAGATGCAATTTATATAAATAAAATATCACTAGCAATTTGGGTATTTTCAAGAAATTATTTTTTTTTCTTATAGCTCTTGGTGATTCTGTCATTATTAAATAATTTCCAGCTTATATCAGCTAGAAGAGAATGAAGAACACTTGCCTTTATAGCGTTCTTCAATAGGATTAGACCTCAGGATAAAAAATCAGGATTCTTCAAACATCTGTAGCCCTCCTTGCTGAGTTTTTTCTCCACTTTTTGCTTTCACTTCTTTTCGATATCAAGTGGCTGTAGAGGAAATATGAAATTGTTTCTCAGACTCACTATCTTACTGGCACACACAGAGATGCATACGTGTGAGGCCTTCAATGCGAATGTGTGGACAAGAGTGTGTGATTCGGTTTGGGAACTGTTCGGGGCAAAGGAGTTTATTTAAATTGTGTTGAAATTGCTGAAATGAATTATGACACAACAATTGTTGCTACCAGTTGTTGGAGTTGTTCAATTTTTCTTCTCCTTGTTTTTTCTTCTCTTTTGTTTTTTTGTTGTATTTCATTTCAGTTCGATATGTTTGGGAAGGAAGGAGAATGAAGAGAGGAGGAGGAGTGTTGTTTTAATACTGGAACATTTATTTTAGTTTCGAATTAAAGTCGGCTTAAAGGCGACTATGCAAATGTGGCCACATTTCTTTCTCTCGCTGCTGCTTCTCACACATTCTTTTTGGGCTGTTAAGACCACATTTTTTCCAACTTTGGTACGATTAAGCGCTGGTCTGCTTTTCAATATTCACACCGTGTGTGTGAGAATATGACTCACACACATACTCTCGCCTAGGGCTCAGATAGGTAGTCCTGTGAGTTCTCCATGTGGTTGTGAGTTTCACATATTTCATGGCATACCTGGGAACGTAAAACACGTTGATGTTGCTGCTCCAGTCTGTGTGTATTTGTATTACAGGATGCTGCTTGTTGCCTTTTTTAAATTTAATATTACTTCGTTTTGGGTATTCTTTTCATTTACGCTTTGTAGCTTAATTTTTCACCGGATCCACCGGATATGATAGCCAGCTTTTTGGATTAAATGTTAAACATTTCGGACAATGAAAAAATGCCAAGGAAGATTATCCTCGCACAACTACTGAGAGAATATTAAAACAAAAGAATTTAAGCAACACCAAAGAAATTCTTCTAAAATCATAATCTTGTAGAAGATTTTGCAAAAGATAATACTTTACTCGTACCATGAAAGGAGCTTGGTTTAGTTGATAATCATCATCGTTGGGCGCCATCCAACCCTATAATTTTGAAAAGACATGTTTAGTAGACAATTTTTTTCAATTTTAATTTGAACTACTGATTACTTTCACATTCATTTTTATTTAGAAAAAAGTCAAATTTTTCATATATTTACACTCTTTCTAAACCAAAGAAAAAAATATTTTAAATTATATTTTTGTTTGCATTGATTCATAAAATCCACTAAACCACTGGTTTCGGGGCGTCTTTTACTCATTTGCTCAAAAGGGATCAAAAAGACCCCTGTGGTAAGGAGCTAGAGGGTTCAAATGTTCCCCGCAGTGTTTTAAGTAATATTGTTAAGCACAACCTATAAATAACGTGTAAGGATCACAAGGTTTCCTATGCCACTATAAGAAAAAGTACAAAATTAAACCTAAAATGAATTTTAAGTTTTGACTTATTTATGGCATTTAAGTTGAGTTTTTGGTATATTTAGAGACTTCTAGTAGAATTTATATCAAATATTTTTCTAGAACATTTTGAGCCGTTAAACCTTTTTTTTGGGTGACTTTTGTACATTTGAGACCATAGGACCCCTATATTGTTGAGCTTGAGGGTTGAAATGTTCCACTAAAATATAGCTCGTAGTGTATTAAGTAATATTGATGAACACATCCCGGACTTAAAATTTAAGGATCACAAGGTTTCCTGTGACGATTCATCGTAAGATTTTTTTTTAAATGCAGCATATCTTCGGCGAATATTGAAATTTTAGTGAAAAAAAAATAAAAAAATGTATCCATATATTTTTTATCTAGATTTTTTTTTTCACAGGGTGGAAATCATGATAGTGGTAGTGTGCAGCCAAGTAATAAAAATGTCCTATAGGAAATTTCGAAGAAATATAGTTTTTATATGGGAAATTTCGACGAAATTTAGTTTTTATATCGGAAATTTCGACGAAATTTACTTTTTATATGGGAAATTTCGACGAAATTTAGTTTTATATAGGAAATTTCGACGAAAAATTATTTTTTATATAAATTTTAAGAAAACTAGAATTTTTATAAAAATTTTAACGAAAATAGAATTTTTATAAAAATTTCGACGGAATTTTTAATTTTTATAGGAAATTTCGACGGAATTTTTATTTTTTATAGGAAATTTCGACGAAATTTAGTTTTTATAGGAAATTTCGACGAAATTTTGTTTTTATAGGAAATTTCGACGAAATTTTGTTTTTATAGGAAATTTCGACGAAATTTTGTTTTTATAGGAAATTTCGACGAAATTTTGTTTTTATAGGAAATTTCGACGAAATTTTGTTTTTATAGGAAATTTCGACGAAATTTTGTTTTTATAGGAAATTTCGACGAAATTTTGTTTTTATAGGAAATTTCGACGAAATTTTGTTTTTATTGGAAATTTCGACGAAATTTTGTTTTTATTGGAAATTTCGACGAAATTTTGTTTTTATTGGAAATTTCGACGAAATTTTGTTTTTATAGGAAATTTCGACGAAATTTTGTTTTTATAGGAAATTTCGACGAAATTTTGTTTTTATAGGAAATTTCGACGAAATTTTGTTTTTATAGGAAATTTCGACGAAATTTTGTTTTTATAGGAAATTTCGACGAAATTTTGTTTTTATAGGAAATTTCGACGAAATTTTGTTTTTATAGGAAATTTCGACGAAATTTTGTTTTTATAGGAAATTTCGACGAAATTTTGTTTTTATAGGAAATTTCGACGAAATTTTGTTTTTATAGGAAATTTCGACGAAATTTTGTTTTTATATAGGAAATTTCGACGAAATTTAGTTTTCATATAGGAAATTTCGACGAAATTTAGTTTTTATAGGAAATTTAGTTTTTATAGGAAATTTCGACGAAATTTAGTTTTTATAGGAATTTTCGACGAAATTTAGTTTTTATAGGAAATTTCGACGAAATTTAGTTTTTATAGGAAATTTCGACGAAATTTAGTTTTTATAGGAAATTTCGACGAAATTTAGTTTTTATAGGAAATTTCGACGAAATTTAGTTTTTATAGGAAATTTCGACGAAATTTAGTTTTTATAGGAAATTTCGACGAAATTTTGTTTTTATAGGAAATTTCGACGAAATTTTGTTTTTATAGGAATTTTCGACGAAATTTAGTTTTTATAGGAAATTTCGACGAAATTTAGTTTTTATAGGAAATTTCGACGAAATTTAGTTTTTATAGGAAATTTCGACGAAATTTAGTTTTTATAGGAAATTTCGACGAAATTTAGTTTTTATAGGAAATTTCGACGAAATTTAGTTTTTATAGGAAATTTCGACGAAATTTAGTTTTTATAGGAAATTTCGACGAAATTTAGTTTTTATAGGAAATTTCGACGAAATTTAGTTTTTATAGGAAATTTCGACGAAATTTAGTTTTTATAGGAAATTTCGACGAAATTTAGTTTTTATAGGAAATTTCGACGAAATTTAGTTTTTATAGGAAATTTCGACGAAATTTAGTTTTTATAGGAAATTTCGACGAAATTTAGTTTTTATAGGAAATTTCGACGAAATTTAGTTTTTATAGGAAATTTCGACGAAATTTAGTTTTTATAGGAAATTTCGACGAAATTTAGTTTTTATATAGGAAATTTCGACGAAATTTAGTTTTCATATAGGAAATTTCGACGAAATTTAGTTTTTATATAGGAAATTTCGACGAAATTTAGTTTTTATAGGAAATTTCGACGAAAAATGATTTTTTATAAAAATTTTAAGAAAAATAGAATTTTTATAAAAATTTTAACGAAAATAGAGTTTTTATAAAAATTTCGGCGGAATTTTTAATTTTTACAAAAATTTCGACGGAATTTTTATTTTTTGTAGAAATTTTAACGAAATTATAATTTTTATAGAAATTTCGTACAATTTTCTAAAAATGTAGACGAAATTTAAGAAATTTTTAAGAAAATTCGACGAACATCGAAGACCGACAAAATTTTTTATTTTTTATTTTTTATTTTTTATTTTTTATTTTTTATTTTTTATTTTTTATTTTTTATTTTTTATTTTTTATTTTTTATTTTTTATTTTTTATTTTTTATTTTTTATTTTTTATTTTTTATTTTTTATTTTTTATTTTTTATTTTTTATTTTTTATTTTTTATTTTTTATTTTTTATTTTTTATTTTTTATTTTTTATTTTTTATTTTTTATTTTTTATTTTTTATTTTTTATTTTTTATTTTTTATTTTTTATTTTTTATTTTTTATTTTTTATTTTTTATTTTTTATTTTTTATTTTTTATTTTTTATTTTTTATTTTTTATTTTTTATTTTTTATTTTTTATTTTTTATTTGGATTCAAAATTTAGAATATTTACAAAGAAATTCATTTTTCGTTGGGCGCCATTTTCAGAATTATGAATCATGATTTTTTAAATTTTGTAAAATCTTTTCTGAAGACTGAGAATGATAAAGTTTAACACTATCTGCTGAAAATTCTCCATAGAAGATTCGGCAGTGGAAGAAAGGTTCTGGAATGGTTTGCTGTTATAGAAAATTACACAAATTTCGAGTTGTCCACATTGAAAAATTTTATGATGCCAATAAAAGAATGGTGCCCCAAAAAATCCCTCTACTCAGTTCACAACTTTCACAATTAAATTAAATTTATCTTTAAATCCAACACACGCGCTTGCACTCGTACATTAATTTTTAAAACCCTTTCCAAGGGACTCGCTCACACATCCATAAAAAGGATTTATCAATGAAATATATATCTTGGGAAGGAAAGCAAAAGGAAGGCATACGCACAGCAAAACAAAAACACAAGAACAACAAAATAAGGAAACAGCCACAGAGAAGAGAAAAAAGTGAATTAATTTATGAGCGGCATAATTCAAAAACAGAAAACACTTTTAAAGCGTTTGAAACGCACACACACACTCCTCACAACACATGCATACAAAAGAACACTTAAACACACTCACACATATCCTCGACAAACACATACACACACTCACTCACAGAAGACGAAGAAGTCATCATATATCATCATAATAAAAATGACAGCTTCTTTGCGACTTAGCAAAGTTCACATTTCTTTGACTTCCTCGGAGAGCCAAAGAAGCGCTTTGGAAAGCGGGCAAAAAGTCAAGAGCACAAAAAACACACAGCAGAACACCGACAACTCAAGACACTCAGACACTCAAACAAAACAAAAAACATGCAAAACACGTACCATATCTGTGGATATGTCCTTTGACTGCTTATGAAAATAGATAAACTTGGGCAGGACGATAAAGTCCAAGTGGACTCTGACCCGACCGAACAGCAGCACAGGATGTGACAAACCAATGCCAGGGGATGGGGTTGGGTGCTGAGCTGTGGCATAAAAAAGCAAAGTGATTTAGATAATGATTACTCTGGTGATGGTGTTGGCGTTGGCGGCGGTAGGGTAACTTTATGCTTGTGAGGTGGTGCTACTATTATTATGATTTAATGTGTTTCCAGATTTCACTTTTATTCACTTAAGATTAATGATGTTGCAAAACATCAGGATGGGCCAACAGGGACTGAGAGAAGAGTGTTGGGCAAATGGAAGCTAATAATAGCTGGAAGAAGAAAATCCATTAAAATTTACATACATATTCGTACATGATTTTCATCTATAAAAGAAATTTGTGTGAGATAAGAAGAGGTTAAGAAGAACCACAAGATTTGTGAGAGCAAAATCTGGAGGTGGATCATTACACTGTGGAACAAACAAAAACAAGGTTCTGACAAAGGAATCTGAGAGAGGAGGTAAAACAAGAATATACGTGTATCGGCGTTTTGAAAGATTTAATATATATGTAGGTCATTCTAGAGGGTGGTCAATATTTCCCCTTTTTCAATATTCTTATGCTGAAGCGTCATAGGAAATCCTATTATCCTTACACAATAAGTATGGGGCGTGTTCAGCAATATTACACAAAACACTACGAAGAACATTTTTATGTAACATATTAACCCTCAAGCTCCTCAATATAGGGGTCTTTTTGCCCCTTTTTGTAAAAAAGCTAAAAAAACACCCTTAAGAAATTCTTATGATGAACCGTTATAGGAAACTTAGAGATCCTTACATTTTAAGTATGGGATGTGTTCAGCAATATCACTTAAAACACTACGAGCTACATTTTTGTGGAATATGTTAACCCTCTAGCTCCTCAATATTGGGGTCTTTTTGCCCCTTTTTGTAAAAATGGTAAAAAAAACACCCCTAAGACATTGTTATAATGAATCGGCATAGGAAACCTTGTGAAACTTATATTTTAAGTATATGATGTGTTCTACAATATCACTTAAAACACTACGAGCTACATTTTTGTGAAATATGTTAACCCTCTAGCACCTCAATATAAGGGACTTTTTGCCCCTTTCTGAAAAAGTAAAAAAACACGTCTAAGACATTGTTATGACGAGGCATAGGCTACCTTGTGATCCTTACATTTAAAGAATAGCATGTGTTCAGCAATATTACTTAATATAGGGGTCTTTTTAGTCCGTTTTTGTAAAAAAATAAAAGAAAACACTCCTAAGACATTGTTATGGTGAATCGTCTTAGGAAACCTTGTGATCCATAAATTTTAAGTACGCGATATGTGCATGAATGTTACTTAGAACACTATGAGGAACATTTTTGTGGAACACTTTAACCCTCTAGCACCTCAATATAGGGGTCTTTTTGGTGCCTTTTGTGCAAAAGGGTAAAAAACAACCCCACAACAGAAGTTTAACGGGTGAAAATGTTCTACAAAAATATTTGCCATAAAATACTACTATAAGTCACTGAATACACCGAAACTCCTAACTCATCTAAAATGCCCGAAAATAAGTGAATACTTAAAATTCATTTTAGGGTTAATTTGGTATTTTGTCTTAAAATGAATCGTCATAGGAAACTGTGATCCTTAAATTTTAACTACGGTATGTGTTCAGCAATATTACTTAGAACACTATGAGGAACAATTTTGTGGAACATTTTAACCCTCCAACTCCTCAATAGAGGGGTCTTTTTGGCCACTCTTTGTAAAAATGGTAAAAAAACACCCCTAAGACATTGTTATAATGAATCGGCATAGGAAACCTTGTGATACTTATATTTTAAGTATAGGATGTGTTCATCAATATTACATAGAACACTACGAGCTAAATTTTTGTGGAATATGTTAACCCTCCAGCTGCTCAATATAGGGGTCTTTTTGCCCCTTTTTGTAAAAATGCTAAAAAAACACCCATAAGACATTCTTATGATGAACCGTTATAGGAAACCTAGAGATCCTGACTTTTAAGGTGTGTGATGAGTTCAGAAATATCACTTAAAATACTACGAGCTACATTTTTGTGGAATATGTTAACCCTCCAGCTCCTCAATATAGGGGTCTTATTGGCCCCTCTTTGTAAAAATTTTGAAAAAACACCCCTAAGACATTGTTATAATGAATCGACATAGGAAACCATGTGAAAATGACATTTTAAGTATAGGATGTATTCATCAGTATTACTTAAAACAGTACGAGCTACATTTTTGTGGACTATGTTAACCCTCCGGCTCCTCAATATAGGGGTCTTTTTGCCCCTTTTGATAAAAAAGCTAAAAAAAACACCCCTAAGACATTCTTATGATGAACCGTTATAGGAAACCTTGAGATCCTTACATTTTAAGTGTGGGATGTGTGCAGCAATATCACTTAAAACACTACGAGCTAAATTTTTGTGGAACATGTTAACCCTCTAGCTCCTCAATATTGGGGTCTTTTTGTCCCTTTTTGTAAAAAAGCTAAAAAAACACCCTTAAGACATTCTTATGATGAACCGTTATAGGAAACTTAGAGATCCTTACATTTTAAGTGTGGGATGTGTTCAGTAATATCACTTAAAACACTACGAGCTACATTTTTGTGAAATATGTTAACCCTCTAGCACCTCAATATAAGGGACTTTTTGCCCCTTTCTGAAAAAAGTAAAAAAACACGCCTAAGACATTGTTATGACGAGGCATAGGCAACCTTGTGATCCTTACATTTAAAGAATAGCATGTGTTCAGCAATATTACTTAAAACACAACGAGGAACATTTTTGTGACACATGTTAACCCTCTAACTCCTCAATATAGGGGTCTTTTTAGTCCGTTTTTGTAAAAAAAAATAAAAGAAAACACTCCTAAGACATTGTTATGGTGAATCGTCTTAGGAAACCTTGTGATCCATAAATTTTAAGTACGCGGTGTGTTCATCAATGTTACTTAGAACACTACGAGGAACATTTTTGTGGAACACTTTAACCCTCTAGCACCTCCATATAGGGGTCTTTTTGGTGCCTTTTGTGCAAAATGGTAAAAAAACACCCCCACAACAGAAGTTTAACGGGTCAAGATGTTCTGCAAAAATATTTGCCATAAAATACTACTATAAGTCACTGAATACATCAAAACTTCTAACTCAACTAAAATGCCCGAAAATAAATGAAAACTTAAAATTCATTTTAGGGTTAATTTCGTACTTTTTCCTAAAACGAATCGTCATAGGAAACTGTGATCCTTAAATCTTAAGTACGGTATGTGTTCAGCAATATTACTAAAAACACTATGAGGAACATTTTTGTGGAACATTTTAACCCTCCAGCTCCTCAGTATAGGGGTCTTTTATGGCCCTTTTTGTAGAAATGCTAAAGAAACACCCCTAAGACATTGTTATAATAAATCGGCATAGGAAACCTTGTGAAACTTATGTGGATGATTTCATCAATATTACATAGAACACTACGAGCTAAATTTTTGTGGAATATGTTAACCCTCCAGCTGCTCAATATAGGGGTCTTTTTGCCCCTTTTTGTAAAAATGCTAAAAAAACACCCATAAGACATTCTTATGATGAACCGTTATAGGAAACCTAGAGATCCTGACTTTTAAGGTGTGTGATGAGTTCAGAAATATCACTTAAAATACTACGAGCTACATTTTTGTGGAATATGTTAACCCTCCAGCTCCTCAATATAGGGGTCTTATTGGCCCCTCTTTGTAAAAATTTTGAAAAAACACCCCTAAGACATTGTTATAATGAATCGACATAGGAAACCATGTGAAAATGACATTTTAAGTATAGGATGTATTCATCAGTATTACTTAAAACAGTACGAGCTACATTTTTGTGGACTATGTTAACCCTCCGGCTCCTCAATATAGGGGTCTTTTTGCCCCTTTTGATAAAAAAGCTAAAAAAAACACCCCTAAGACATTCTTATGATGAACCGTTATAGGAAACCTTGAGATCCTTACATTTTAAGTGTGGGATGTGTGCAGCAATATCACTTAAAACACTACGAGCTAAATTTTTGTGGAACATGTTAACCCTCTAGCTCCTCAATATTGGGGTCTTTTTGTCCCTTTTTGTAAAAAAGCTAAAAAAACACCCTTAAGACATTCTTATGATGAACCGTTATAGGAAACTTAGAGATCCTTACATTTTAAGTGTGGGATGTGTTCAGTAATATCACTTAAAACACTACGAGCTACATTTTTGTGAAATATGTTAACCCTCTAGCACCTCAATATAAGGGACTTTTTGCCCCTTTCTGAAAAAAGTAAAAAAACACGCCTAAGACATTGTTATGACGAGGCATAGGCAACCTTGTGATCCTTACATTTAAAGAATAGCATGTGTTCAGCAATATTACTTAAAACACAACGAGGAACATTTTTGTGACACATGTTAACCCTCTAACTCCTCAATATAGGGGTCTTTTTAGTCCGTTTTTGTAAAAAAAAATAAAAGAAAACACTCCTAAGACATTGTTATGGTGAATCGTCTTAGGAAACCTTGTGATCCATAAATTTTAAGTACGCGGTGTGTTCATCAATGTTACTTAGAACACTACGAGGAACATTTTTGTGGAACACTTTAACCCTCTAGCACCTCCATATAGGGGTCTTTTTGGTGCCTTTTGTGCAAAATGGTAAAAAAACACCCCCACAACAGAAGTTTAACGGGTCAAGATGTTCTGCAAAAATATTTGCCATAAAATACTACTATAAGTCACTGAATACATCAAAACTTCTAACTCAACTAAAATGCCCGAAAATAAATGAAAACTTAAAATTCATTTTAGGGTTAATTTCGTACTTTTTCCTAAAACGAATCGTCATAGGAAACTGTGATCCTTAAATCTTAAGTACGGTATGTGTTCAGCAATATTACTTAGAACACTATGAGGAATAATTTTGTGGAACATTTTAACCCTCCAACTCCTCAATAGAGGGGTCTTTTTGGTCCCTCTTTGTAAAAATGGCAAAAAAAACACCCCTAAGACATTGCTATAATGAATCGGCTTAGGAAACCTTGTGAAACTTATATTTTAAGTATAGGATGTGTTCATCATTATTACTTAAAACACTACGAGCTACATTTTTGTGAAATATGTTAACCCTCTAGCTGCTCAATTTGGCCCTTTTTGTAAAAAAGCTAAAAAAAAAACACCCCTAAGACATTTTTATGATGAACCGGCATAAGAAACTTAGAGATCCTTACATTTTAAGTGTGGGATGTGTTCAGCAATATCACTTAAAATACTACGAGCTAAATTTGTTTGGACTATGTTAACCCTCTAGCTGCTCAATATAGGGATCTTTTTTGTCCCTTCTTGTAAAAAAGGTAAAAAACACCACTTAGACATTGTTATGATGAATCGGCATAGGAAACCTTGTGATCCTTATATTTTAGGTATAGGATATGTTTAGCAATATTACTTGGAGCACTGCGAGGAATATTTTTGTGGACCATTTTAACCCTCTAGCGCCTCAATATAGGGGCCTTTTTGGTCCCTTTTGTGCAAAAGGATAAAAACACCCCTAAAACAAAGGTTTAACGGCACGAAATGTTGTACAAAAATATTTGCTATAGAATTCTACTATAGGTCTCCGAATACACCACATCTCAGAACTCAACTTAAATGCCCGAAAATAAGTCAAAACTCAAAATTCGTTTTAGGGTTAATTTCGTACTTTTAATGAATTGGTGCTGAACCCTATCAAAAATAAACTGAATTTTAGGGGGTGTTATGAATGAAAGAAATATTATACATCAAATTTCACTATAACTCGCCGTTCAAGAGAAAGCTGTAGATATAATATATATATAAAAAATATCTATATCAAATTGAATATCGCAGGAGCAATTAAATGTAATTGCTTGGAAGCTGAAGCTGTTTCTAAAAAGCAGAAATATTATCTGCAGACTTGATAATTAATCTTCTAATATTACTTAGAACACTTTGGGGAACATTTTAACCCTCTAGCTTTTCAATATAGAGGTATTTTTGGCCCCTTTTATGCAAACGGGTAAAAAACACCCCTCAAACATTTATGCCATAATATTCTACTATAAGTCTCTGAATACTTTTGGTGTACTCGATACTCAACATAAATGCCCGAAAATGAATGAAAAGTTAAAATTCATTTCCATTTTTATGAAATCAAATCAATAGTGCCTTCTATTGGAATTTTGCCCTAGGCCTGAAGGTCTTTCTCTCAATGTGGAGTGTATTTTTTTTTTGGGACAAATGGAAGAAGGGTTTCCCGCCAACACGAATACCTATTAAATAATCGAATCTAGTTCGTTCATCGCTGTAAAGTAAATATTTTGTCATAGTGTAATAAAAAAAGAGCGACAAAAACACAATTTTTATTGGATCGTAAAACCTGCTGCCCGACCTAAACTGAAGCAACAAAAAAATCAAATTGACTTTTCACAGAACGAATTGCGCGAGTGTGTGTAAAATCCGCTTACCAAAAAAAACAAAGCTCGTTAAAGAGAATAGGATGTTATTTAATGTCAAACATCATGAAAATCTCCTAACAACATACGCACATAATGTGAACAACATACCTCTATATATACTCAGTGCCGAGGGGGGGGCGAAAGTATAAACAAGTACATGTATGCCAGGATGTGAACAAAATCAATTCAATATGTTATAATCATTTGATGACCATGGCATCAGCTCCATACCACATACCACCAGTGGTGATATTGATGATGATGGTCATGTGATGTAAATAGTTTGTCAGTTATTTGTTCAGCACTCTCTGCCACTCTCTCTCTCTCTGGTCGCTCGATGGCATGGCTTTTATAACTTTGTGTTTAATGACCGATTGTAAAATGCATTTTTAACGACCATCACGTTAGCCTTTATGTCGTCCTTAATGTTGGCGTAGCTGCTGCCTCTGCTGCTGCTGTAGTTTCAATAGTTATTGATCCCTGGAGTATTTGACCAAATATGCAGCACGCAAAAAAGGGGAAAATTTAAAAAGGGTCAAATTGATCGATGTCCTCGAAAAAGGATGTTTAAGAGCCGGACAGTGACAGCAGCACCAGTGAATATGTTACGATTAGAATTATACGGTCCACGGGGGGATTTGTACAATTTATACTTGTCCTGCGGACCATCATAAACGGCCAACAATATAAAAATTTAATAACTTGACGAAAAAAACGAAACGAAAACTTGTTAAGGACCTTCCTACACAAACAAAAGAAGAAGCAAAACCGAGAGTGACATGCAATTTGTCCCCCTCGTGGAGGATAATGAAAGCCGGTATTCTATTTGCTAATATCAAATCAGGGCAGCAAGTCACAATGTTTGCTATAAAAAATTGTTTATTTGCCATAAAGTGATTTTCTATTAAAAATGATTGTAATTCAAAAAAATCAAGAGATGAACTTTATTTTTTAAAATCATGTTAAGGTGACTGCCTTAGTAGCTTGTATTTATAATGTCAAAAGTGATAATGAAATATGTAGAATTAATATTTTAGATTAAAAGAGTATAACAAATCGCACTGTGGAGCAAATTAAACATTCTTGTTTAAATATCCAAATTAGTACTGATATTTTTTTGTATATATATTATATCTACAGCTTTCTCTTGTTCGGCGAGTTATAGTGAAATTTCACGTAGAATATTTTTTCCATTCACACCACCCCCTTAAAAAACCAATTCATTAAAAGTACGAAATTAACCCTAAAATGAATTTTTAGTTTTGACTTATTTTCGGGCATTTAATTTGATTTTGGAGTTTTGCTGTATTCGGAGACTGAAAGTAGAATTTTATGGCAAATATTTTTGTAGAACATTTTTACCCGTTAAAAGCCTCTTTTAGTGGTGTTTTGTACCCTTTTGCACAAACGGGACCAACCTTTTGCACAAAAAGGACAAAAAGATCCCATAACTGAGGAGCTATAAAGCTAAAATGTTCTACAAAAATGTTAATCGTAGTGTTCTACGTAATATTTCTGAACCTTGCTTATTGTAGAACATTTTAACCCTTTAAATCGCTCTGTTTTTTGAGAGTTTTTTACACTTTTGCACAAAAGGGACCAAATAGACCCCTATATTGAGCAGCTAGAGGGTTATAATGTTCTACAAAAATGTTCCTCGTAGTGTTTTAAGTAATACTAGATGCTGAATTGTCAATTCTGCAGCTAATATTTCTGTTTTATAGAAAGACTCGGTTTCCAAGACAAAGCATTTAAATGCTCCTGCGATATTGTTTAAGTACTAAAATTAGTACTGATATTTTATTCAAAATATCTATAGTTTTCATTTGTTCGGTGACTTAGAGTAAAATTTTACGTGGAATATTTTTTCCTTTCACGCCACCAACCTAAAATTCAGTTTTGTGGCAGAGTTTAGTACCAGTTCGGAAAAAATATGAAATTATTAAAATTAATTTTAAGTTTTGACTTATTTTCGGGCATTTACGTAAAGTTTAGAGTTTTGGTATATTCCGAGAATAAGGGTAGAATTTTATTTTTTGTAGAACATTTTGGCCCTTTAAAACCCTGTTTTTGGGGAGTTTTGTACCCTTTTGAACAAACGGGACCAACCTTTTGCACAAAAAGGACAAAAAGATCCCAAAACTGAGGAGCTATAAAGTTAAAAAGTTTAACAAAAATATTAATCGCAGTGTTCTACGTAATATTTCTAAACACTTATTATTGAAGAACATTTTAACCCGTTAAACAACCCTGTTTTACAGGTGTTTTTGCACTTTAATCCGTTAAACAACCCTGTTTTACAGGTGTTTTTGCACTTTGCACAAAGTCGTTCAAAAATACGCCTATATTGAGGAGCTAGGGGGTAAAAATGTTCCACAATAATATTCTTCACAGTGTTTTAAGTAATATTACTGAAGACATGCTATACTTAAACTATAAGGATTACAAGATTTCCCATGTCGAGTCATTATAACAATGTCTTAGAAGTGTTTTAACCTTTTTTACAAAAAGGGCCAAAAAAGACGCCATATTGAGAAGTTGGAGGGTTAAAATGTTCTACAAAAATGTTTCTCGCAGTATTTTATGATATATATCTATATATCTGAACACATCCTGTACTTAAAAGGAAAGGATTTCAAGGTTTCCTTTGTCGATTCATCATAACAATGTCTTAAGGGTGTTTTTTCCATTTTTACAAAAAAGACCCCTATATTGAGGAACTGGAGGGTTAACATGTTCCACAAAAATGTTTCTCGTAGTCTTTTAAGTAATATTGCTGATCGCATCTTGTACTTAAAATATCAAGATCACAGGGTTTCCTATGTCGATTCATCATAACAATATCTTAAGGGTGTTTTTTCCCTTTTTTACAAAAAGGGACCCAAAATACCCTTATATTGAGGAGCTAGAGAGTTAACATATTCCACAAAAGTGTTCCTCGTAGTTTTTTAAGTAATATTGCAAAACACATCCTATACTTCAAATGTAAGGATCACAAGGTTTTCTATGCCGTCTCATCATAACAATGTCTTAGGGGTGTTTTTTACCTTTTTAACAAAAGGGGTCAAACAAGACCCCTTTATTGAGGTGCCAGAGGGTTAACATGTTCCCCAAAAATGTCGCACGTAGTGTTTTAAGTAATATTGGGAAACACATCCCATACTTCAAATGTTAGGATCACATAGTTTCCTATGCCGCTTCATCATAATAATGTCTTTTTTACCTTTTTTACAAAAGGGACCACAAAGACCCCCATATTGAGGAGCTAGACGGTTAACATGTTCCACAAAAATGTTCCTCACAGTGCTTTTAGTTATATTGCTGAACATATGCTATACTTATAGTATCAAGATCTCTAGGTTTCCTATACCGATTCATCATAACAATGTCTTAGGGGTGTTTTATGCCTTTTTACAAAAACAGGCCAAAAAGACCCCTATATTGAGCAGCTAGGCGGTTAACATATTCCACAAAAATGTTCCTCGTAGTGTTTTAAGTAATACTACTGAACACAACGTATACTTAAAATGAAAGGATCACAAGGTTTCCTATGCCGATTCATCATAAGAATGTGAAAAAAACTTTCGAAACGCTGATTCTTTTTTACCCCCTTTATCAGAATCCATTTTTTAAGAATTTTTTTGTGTTCTAAACGCACCACTGCATATTTTTCAGCAAATAAATCATCTTTATTGTTGGACAATAATCTTTTGTGATAAAAATGTGATAAACTGTGGAAGCAACTCTCTCAAACCACTCAAGAGTGTTATTTTAATTGTCCCTTTTATTTCGTGAACATTTTTCAAAAATATTTTTTTCTTTCGAATGTCTTGCCGCTCATTAATTTTATGACCACTTTGATGATGTTGTGTTGTTGCGTTTACATCATTAGATGATTTATATTTCTTAGAGACTCATTAAAATTTACCAAATTTAATTGCCCGTATTTGATAATCTACCCGGCCTGCATTCAAGATGCGGTTATAACAGCTTTAAACTTTTTGAATAAACGCTTGGGTAATTATTCGCAATTTCCGCTTTAAGGCCACGGATGCTACATTACTGCCCGTTTTTTTGTTGAAAATCTTTGCCTCAATGATGGCCATAAACCTTATGGCCATAATAATAACAACAACTACAATGACAGCAGCAACAACAATAATGCTTCATCATCACAGGAGCCAGGAGCACGGAGAAGGAGCAAGGCGAGCGAGCGAGCAAAGAAAAGAATGAAAATGGAGATGGAAATGTTTTGTAATATTGTTATTAAATAATGCATAAGGATTATCTTTTGATTTGAGCAAGCACGCGAAATATTCTTTCACTACACACCGCCTTATTCATTTCGGCTTTCATTGTTTGCTTCTGAGGGGGGACTATGACCACAAGGAAGCCAACAAATAATACTCATAATAATAATAACAATAATTTATGTAAAGCTATTTATGGTTATTTTCACAAGAGCGCAAACAAAAAAAAAACATTTCTATAAAAATAAAAAATGTTCAACTCCCTCCGCAAACAAAAGAATGAAAAAAAAATAAACAAAACCAGATCTCTTCAAATAAGATGCGGCCGGCTCGGGCCGTGCTAAGTGATGACTTTTGGGGAGGTTTAATTGGATTTCATGCTTAAGAGCGCCTGAAAGTATGCAAATGCTTTGTGGCTTCTTTGTGACGAATTGTTTGTTTTCTTTTTTCCATTGGCCTGAGGGGATGAGGAGTTTTATCATTTTTCCCCAACATTTCCATTGTAATTAATTAAATTAAAATCAATTTGCAATTTACAATTTCATTGTAATTGTAATTGGAATTGGAAAATTGTCAGTTGGAAATGCGCGAAATGTGAAATTAATATAATTTAATTCAATATTTAAACTCTCAGTAATTAATTATCGTTATTAATATCCATATTCAATAATCCTTGTGCAAATTTCCCGGGCAAAAAAAGTTTGGTTAATTTACATAAGTTAACAATGTTTAATAAATTTCGTAAGTGCCCACAAAAACAAAAATCCGCAAATGTATTTCACTTTCACGTCAGGGCATAATTGCAAAAAATCGGATTGAATTTTGATAGTTAAATTTGTTTACGGTTTCATAAATATTTAAGGCCATTAAATAAATCTATTGTCGAATGCGGGGGGTTTGGGGTCGAATAAATTGTCAACAAATTTATTATGAGTTTTTTTTCGGCTGTTAATAATTTAGCTGACAGTAGCAGTTTATTGGAAATTGTCGAATATATTAAAAAAACACATGAGAATGTATTGAACAGAAAAACAGACATATTCACAATCATTTATCCTTTTTAGCCTTTAATTAATTTTTGTGAACATTGTGACAGTAAGTTTTTTACAAGTTGAGAAAACACAAAAAATTCCAAAGGAAATATTTTATAGGGTGGGCCATGTTTTACTGATTATTTTTTCAAACTTCTGGTTTTATTGGACAGGTTGAACTTTGTCATTTAATAATGGAACGCAATATAATTCATATGACTACCACGACTGGCTCGGCAGTACCTCATCCGATCAACCCAATTTTTTCGAACAGCCCAAAATCCACACCACACAGTGACCGGTTGTGGATGCATTGGCTTCTCAATAGTCACGTGTGGGTTCTCTGAACCCCATAGGCGCCAATTTTGCTTATTGACATAGCCAACGAGATGAAAATGAGCTTCATGAAGGCTGAACTGAAGACCGATCTCTTCTCGAAAATTTCCCACGTAAATTTCTTACGGTTTGCGTTAAAGACTCACTAATGTGGAAGTAAGTTTTTAATATTTCCCAATTTTGTTCGAGCGTATAGCGTCGCATTTTACAAATGTCAAACATAAACCGTAAAATAAAAATAAAAATTAATGTTATTCTACCTTTCAAAATCAAAGTAATCGGTAGTTCAAATTAAAAATGGCCCACCCTATAGTTCAATATAAAGACATACAGACCAATCAATCATTTAACAGCCTTTGGACGAAAATCTGAAAATTAAATTTTCTATTTTTTTTTGAAAAATAGAAATCAGCCTTGGAAACCTAGTTTGTCTTTAAGAGAAACTTAAAAATAAAATAATGTATTTTCAAGATACATTACAATAACATTTCACTCTATGACACGAATTTATGTTTCTAAATTTTCCAGGTTTCAGAAAAAATATAAATTTCTCCAGTATATAACTATAACTGAGAGGCCCACAGATGCCTTGGTTTTTACAAATATTGGTACAATGGGGTCTCTGATAATTACGTCAAGAAGAAAATTCTGATTATAGTTGCAAATCTCTATTTTATCACAAAACAGAAAAAATATTCATATTTGAAGAATCAAAATTTATATTTAAAGTGCTTTCAATTATTTCAGAAAAAAAAAATAGACAAAAATGCAACACAAGGGGTATTTTCAGGAGCGTTAAGCTCAAAGATGGCTTGACCTAGGAACGAAATATTTTGCAAATCATCATTTAACAATCCAAACTATATTTTCGTGGGCTGACTGGAAATTGTTTTTCCATTTGTGTGGACTGGGTTGCGGTATATACACATTACTATACACATTACTGTGTTGTGTATTCTTATATGTTTTCTGAATAGCCTCCAAACAGTGGCTTCTTCGTTTCTGGAGGAGACCACCATACTTTAGTATCCTTAAGCCATAAAATATATCGAATTAGAACAGAAATCTTCGAGGGTGGAAATATATTTAGGGATTCCAACAGATATGTAGTGAGATGAAGGTGATTCTCGCCCTAGGGCCTTAACTGAGGTCAGTAATTATCACACAGCGAAATTTTATGCAAAACTCAAGTATAGTTCGATTGAGCTCAAATTTGATATTTAGGTGAATTTTAATTCCAGAAATCGAATTCCGACTGCATATCTAAAATATGAATTTTGTATGCAATGACATATGTAGTGAATATGCAAAAAAATATTGCATATTTAAAAAATATGTATTTATAATATGAGTTTATAATCGCAAAACTTTATTTATTTTACTAAATTGTTATATAGACAACACTATTTTTTAACTTTGCATTTAAATACAGAGTATTAAAATGATGATTTTTTGTGACAAGTAACACATCCATCAATACACACTTTACGAATTTCTCAGAGCTCATTGAAAAGTATATATACCCAAGATTTAGTCTACCTATTGCAATTGTTTTTAGTAAAAATAAATCTTAAAACATTGTTTTAAATAAAAAACAACCTGCCAATTTTACATTTATTTTATTGGACCTGAGCAAGACAATATACATGTGAAACTAGAGATCGTATGTAGAAAAACTGTGTACTAAATTTTTAATTTGGTGATCCCTTCTCCTTTTTACAGGACTTTTAATTTCAAACAATATAAATGTTTAAAAAATTTATTTTCATACTTTCGAGAGCCATACAAAGACGATATGGATATCAAATAAAAGAGAAGAATGTCTGTTAAAAATACTTCAAATATAATGCTTCTATCTGTATTAGTTTAGTATTTATAATAATATAGGGAAGGTTTTTGGTTACAAATTGATATTTTTAAGATTATTTCAGAATTTTGGCCTATACACCACATATGTAGTAGTTTCAGGCCACAATGGACGCAGAAATCCACATCTTCAGGTATTTAGGAGCTCTGTTATGGACTTAACACAGCTCTGTTAACCCATTAACAGCTGAGAGTTTTAACAGAGGTTTGTGTCTTTGCTACTTAAATTCCGAACTTATCTTCATACACATGTAAAGGTTGATTTTTTAAGAGCTTGATAACTTTTTTTTTTAAAAAAACGCATAAAATTTGCAAAGTCTCATCGGTTCTTTATTTGAAACGTTAGATTGGTCCATGACATTTACTTTTTGAAGATAATTTCATTTAAATGTTGACCGCGGCTGCGTCTTAGGTGGTCCATCCGCTTAGTCCAATTTTGGCATTTCCACGTTTTTGAGTAACAGAGACCCAATTGGTGCGAACGGCGACGAATCGAAAATTGGTGGTCATCATTAACACTGGCCGATACAGGTGCGATATTTTCTTCAGTTCGCACTCTACGTAAGCGTGTTGGTGGTTTAATGTCCAACAATGTAAATTTGGTGCGAAATTTAGTCACAATAGCCCGAATAGCCGCTTCAGTGGGTCGATTAAACTGACCATAAAATGGAAGCGCGCAATGAACTTTCTTAACAGAGCACGCATTTTGATAATAAAATTCAATAATTTGCAAGCGTTGTTCGTTTGTAAGACGATTCATGATGAAATGTCAAAGCATACTGAGCATCTTTCTCTTTGACACCATGTCTGAAATCCCACGTGATCTGTCAAATACTAATGCATGAAAATCCTAACCTCAAAAAAATCACTCTTTAGATCGCTGTCAATAAGTATTATAAAATTACGACGCGTACAGCTCACTAATTGAGCGAATCTTCCTTTTAAACCATCAAGGACCTGGATGGAACTTCTTTTTTGCAGAATGACAAATCATAGTTTTCTGAGAACACCTTTTATGAGACCCTTTTCTAGGCCTCCGTCTTTGATAGAAATATTTATTATATGTGAATGGATTGGGATGTAGAAGGCCCACTTCCATACGGCACTGTGTACTGTGTTAATTTGTGAAATAGTTAAATAAGGCAAAGAGAAGCCAAAGACAATTAAAAAAATTAACATTCAGTCTATTTTCACATAATAATTGTTGTGATATTTTGTGGTGTGTGTTCATATGGGAAGTTTTGGCTGAAGAATCAATAACAGTTGAACAATTTTTCGTACAATATAACTTTTCGGGCATTTAAATACGTGTACTAATTATACCCTCCACCTCCAGGATGGGGGTATACTAACTTTGTCATTCCGTTTGTAACACCTTGAAATATCGATCTGAGACCCTATAAAGTATATATATTCTTGATCGTCGAAAGCCTCTGTAGAATGCAATCCATGGGTATATAAAGTTCGACCCGGCCGAACATAACGCCGTTTTTACTTGTTTGTACCCGAAAGACCAACAACAAAAGATTTCAAGAGTAAATTTATTATAACCCTAAAAGTATGCATTGAAAAATACGCTAGCTCCAATTATACGATTAATTTATAGGAATGATTTGACAGGATATTTGTAATGATTTAATGAATCAACAAAAAACGATAAGCCATTATCTCCTGTTTTATTTTCCATTCCAAATCTTGAGCTGGTATATTAAGCCTTAGTTATTTGTTAACCTATAAGAGCTGTTTGTAATCGATTAAAATACACAAGGAGTTTTATCTGAGATTTCGAAATCGTAAAAAAATTATATGGGCATAAGGCGTGGCACTGACAATTTCCGTTTTATTGTGAACTGAAGTGCAAGCCACTAACAGTGCTTGTATTAACGTATATATTAAAATAAGAAATTTATAACGCTTTTAGATTTTATGTTACAAATAGGGTTTGGGGTCCGGGAATTCCCGAATCGTTTTTCCCGGGAATTCCCGGAAAAATTTGGACGGGAATTCCCGGGAAAAAATTTAAATTTCCCGGGAATACGGGAAATATTAAAAAAATAATTTATTTATTATATTGATCAATAATTTAATGTTACTATATAAATTGGAATTTTTAGATGTATTTCAAATTCATATATGTATTTATATTACTGATAATAATAAGTATTTGTTGAGTATTTGTTTATATTATATTACTACAAACAAACCTTTTTTATGCGAAATCCAGCTAGGGGAATAAAAATACTTTTTGAGAGGCTATTTGCAGGATCTTTATTGTGAAATAAAAATATCATGTCGACAATACTATGGCTTACATAATGTAAAGTTTATTGTTTTCCTAGAAGAATCGAGGTGAACATATTCTTCAAGAACAATTTACTGTACATATGTAGCCAGAAAGAAATGGTCTAAAAATAGGAATACTTTGAAGAGAAATATAATAGGAATATATTCAGTCATTTGTAAGAATGACTGGACTATTTCAATATTTTTATTTTTTATGAATTTATTAAATTAATTTGTTATGTTTCTATTGTTTTTACAGTTTAGAATATTCCCCCCTGTTCTTATAAAATATTTTTGTCTCTAGACGAATGAATATTCTAAATTAAATGCATCATATGAGTTATTTGTTTCCTTAATCGTTTTCAATTTTGAATCTAGTGTAGGTGCCAGTCACTTCTACCTGCGATATAAATGTCCAATTCTGACGATTAGTCTACAACTTTTCGAGTTAATAATGAGAAAATGTAATTTATAATCGGAATATGTAAGTTCACGATGAGAAATGTAAATTCATAACAGGAAATGTAAATTCATAATAGGAGCATGATAATTCATAATCAGCACTGTAAATTCGTAATGTGAAATGTAAATTCATATTGAGAAATATAAATTCATAATAAGAACATACAAATTGATAATGAGATATATAAATACAAAATGAGAAAATCCAAATTGATAATGAGAAAATATAAATTCTTATTCAGGAATATATATTCATAAAATATAAATTCATAATCAGGAACTGTAAAATTTATAATCGCAGCTATGTATGTACGTTTTTCTATGGATATTTTCGTAGAAACACATATTTTTATCAATGTTCTCATTATAAATTTACATTTTTTATGAGTTTATATTTTTTCATTATGAATTCATATTTTCTGAATATGAAAACGTATTTTCTGATTATGAATTTGGATTTTCTGATTATAAACTTGTATATTTCATTATGAAATGGTATGTTCCTATTATTAATTAATTATTCTCAATATAAATTAACAATTTTCATTATGAATTTATATTTCTCATTATGAATTAACATGTTCCTATTATAAATTTACATTACCCATTATGAATTTATATGTTCCTAATATGAATTTACATTTCTCAATATAAATTTGTATGTTCCTAATATAATCTTGAAAAGGTGTAGAGTAAAATATTTGTAAAATGAAAAATAATTTGTAAAATATTTTGACAATAACATTCGTTTTTAATTTGTAATATGACAGTATTGAAAAACAACACACCAGTTATTAAATGTTGATATTTTAAACTATATTGGGCATTCCTATAAATAAATTACTTTTTCCCGGGAATGAAATTTTTCATTCCCGTTTTCCCGGGAAATGAAAAAAGTCCGGGAAACCCCAAACCCTAGTTACAAAGGAGGTAGGCATGGTTGTGGGCGTATTTAACCAGAAACTTTTAGTTTGACCTAATTCGACAATATAAGGGATACTAGCAGTACCCGCTGCTTCGCACGCGAAAAATCAAGTTATTCGTTAATTTTATCCGTCTCTGTTTTTGGATAGTATTTATTTTATTTTATTTTCTTTATTATTATTTATTTTTTATTATTATTTTTTATTTTATTTATTTTTTTTCTAAAATAGTAATTTGGTAAGCTCCTATTAGCTAACACTCACACACAGTCAAAGGAATGTGCTTGTCGATATGCACTATTTTAGCTGAACTACTTCGTATGTATAGTTTTCTACTAAGTTTTGAAAAAAAAAATTACAACCATTTATATCCTCGATCTCATGTTTCTAGATTCAGCCAGCCAGTTTATAACTTTTTGCACCTCTTTCCCAAAAAGTACACATTTTGAAAAATCACTATAGGTAACATGTGTTTTTGCTCCCCTAAAAATATGTACTTTATTTGGTAACACAGGATTGTACAGCATTTTTATCCCTTTTCGTCCCGCGCACCCCTTAGAAGTACAAATTTCGAAAAATCAAACTACTGCGCTGCTATATGATAAGTGAAATTTACACACTAAATTTCACGATTCTAGCTGTAATAGTAAAATTGGTACCAGTTTTATCCCTTTTTGTCCCGCTCGCCACTTAAAACTACAAATTTGGAGAAATCCAATTTTACTTCGTTTCTATATGGTCAGAGGAATTTGCATACCGAATTTCACGATTCTAGCTGTAATACTTTAGTCGGTACCCTTTTTGTCTCACTCGCCCCTTAAAAGTACAAATTTCGAAAAATCCAAGTTTACTTCGTTTTTATATGATCAGAGGAATGTACATTCCAAATTACACGATCCTAGCTGTAATACTTTAGTTGGTACCATTTTTATCCCTTTTTGTCCCTCTCGCCTCTTTAAGGTACAAATTTCGAAAAATCCAATTTTACTTCGTTTCTATATGGTCAGAGGAATTTACATACCAAATTTCACGTTTCTAGCTGTAATACTTTAGTTGGTACCATTTTTATCCCTTTTTGTCCCGCTCGTCCCTTAAAAGTACAAATTTCGAAAACTCCAATTTTACTTCGTTTCTATATGGTCAGAGGAATTTACATACCAAATTTCACGTTTCTAGCTGTAATACTTTAGTTGGTACCATTCTTATCCCTTTTTGTCCCGCTCGTATCTTAAAAGTACAAATTTCGAAAAATCCAAGTTTACTTCGATTCTATATGGTCAGAGGAATTTCCATACCAAATTTCACGTTTCTAGCTGTAATATTTTAGTTGGTACCATTTTTATCCCTTTTTGTCCCGCTCGTCCCTTAAAAGTACAAATTTCGAAAAATCCAATTTTACTTCGTTTCTATATGGTGAGAGGAATTGACATACCAAATTTCACGTTTCTAGCTGTAATACTTTAGTTGGTACCATTTTTATCCCGCTCGCCCCTTAAAAGTACAAATTTCTAAAAATCCAATTTTACTTCGTTTCTATATGGTCAGAGGAATTTACATACCAAATTTCACGATTCTAGTTGTAATACTTTAGTTGGTACCATTTTTATCCCTTTTTGTCCCGCTCGTCCCTTATAAGTACAAATTTCGAAAAATCCAATTTTACTTCGTTTCTATATGGTCAGAGGAATTTACATACCAAATTTCACGTTTCTAGCTGTAATACTTTAGTTGGTACCATTTTTATCCCTTTTTGTCCCGCTCGTCCCTTATAAGTACAAATTTCGAAAAATCCAATTTTACTTCGTTTTTATATGGTCAGAGGAATTTACATACCAAATTTCACGTTTCTAGCTGTAATACTTTAGTTGGTACCATTTTTATCCCTTTTTGTCCCGCTCGTCCCTTATAAGTACAAATTTCGAAAAATCCAATTTTACTTCGTTTCTATATGGTCAGAGGAATTTACATACCAAATTTCACGTTTCTAGCTGTAATACTTTAGTTGGTACCATTTTTATCCCTTTTTGTCCCGCTCGTCCCTTATAAGTACAAATTTCGAAAAATCCAATTTTACTTCGTTTCTATATGGTCAGAGGAATTTACATACCAAATTTCACGTTTCTAGCTGTAATACTTTAGTTGGTACCATTTTTATCCCTTTTTGTCCCGGTCGTCCCTTAAATGTACGAATTTCGAAAAAATCCCTATTTGTAGCTCGTCTGCATGGTCATTGCAAGGAACTCACCGAATTTCATGTTTATAGCTACTGCCGTTTAGTCAGGACGAAGGTTCGATGTTTATCCCTTTTTGGGCCATTTTATCCCCTAAAAGTACGAATTTCGTAAAACCCTTTCTTAGTCGACGTCTACGTCATATTTGGGAACTACCCTGAAAATTTCATGACCCTGGCTTCAGCCGTTTGGTCTGGGGCTGGTCAATGATAAGTCAGTCAGTCAGTCAGTCAGTCAGTCAGTCAGTCAGTCAGTCAGTCAGTAACGCAACTCTTTTATATATATAGATTATCGAAATTTGAAGGTCCTTGCGCACTATTCCTTACAATTTTTGCCGCAATTTGAAAATTTTTCACTGTGTGGCGCCCAAGCCTGAAGTAAATTGATTCATAAGTTCCAAAGTTATGACTTATCATTACAAGACACAAAAAGGAGGACACCCATGAATAGTAAGTGCGTAGGTTACTGTTTTTTCTATGGGGATTTCTGCTAGGTTCTTTCCCATAATACATTCACTCTATTTCCCAGTTTCCCTCCGTATCAATCTAAAGACAAAAAATGCACAAAATTGGCAAATTTGATTTGAATTGAACTTCGATAACACTATGAACAAAAATTTTGCCGACTGTATAACGTTTTCTGATGTATTTTTGGCTTTCTAAACTCAAAAATGATATAAAATATTTTTTACGAATAATTTTTTTTTATTTTTTTACTTAAATAATCTATTTTCGTTGAAGGTACCTTCAATATTTGTACTCTCATTTTGGATATGCAGTTTCGATAACACTTACTTATATTAGGTAATCGATAAAGGCTAAAATTTTTTTTAATTTCAGTTTCACATAGAAACAGTGGTTTAGGCACCGTCTCCAAAAAATTGAGAAAAAAATAATTAAAAAAAATCATAAAAATTTAAAAAAAAAATCGAAAAAAAAAATATTTTGATATAAAATATTTTTACGAATATTTTTTTTATTTCTTTACTTAAATAATCTATTTTCGTTGAAGGTACCTTTAATATTTGTACTCTCATTTTGGATATACAGTTTCGATAACACCTGCTTATATTGTCGATAAAAGGTAATCGATAAAGGCTAAATTTTTTTTTTTGATTTTCACTTTCACATAGAAACAGTGGTTTAGGCACAATCTCAAAAAAAATGAGAAAAAAATATTTAAAAAAAAAAAAATCATAAAAAATCGAAAAAATCATAAAAATTAGAAAAAAAATCGGAAAAAAATATTTTTACGAATATTTTTTTACCTAAATAATCTATTTTCGTTGAAGGTACCTTTAATATTTGTACTCTCATTTTGGATATACAGTTTCGATAACACCTGCTTATATTGTCGATTAAAAGTAATCGATAAAGGCTACAATTTATTTGAATTTCACTACCACATAGAAACAGTGGTTTAGGCACAGTCTCAAAAAAAAATTTAGAAAAAAAAATCATTTTTTTTTTTCAAAAAAAAAAAAAATCATAAAAAATCGAAAAAAAATCATAAAAATTAGAAAAAAAATCGGAAAAAATATTTTGTTATATTTTTTAATAGCCAACATTCTAACGCGGAAAACAATGTCTCTATTTAAACGATCTATGAATAGATGTAGAAGTTATGACTCTCTCTGTTGAGTCAATAGTTTTTTTTTTAATTAATGACTGAAAATAAGCCAGACTATGCACCAAAAAAATAAAAAAGTTGTGTTCGAGACTTAAAAATATTGGCAAATTGAGGCATACCGATTGAAAAAATATGCGCACAAATTTTTTTATATATATATATTACAAATTTGTTATGAATATTTTTTTTTTATTTTTTACTAAAATTCCAGATTTCTACAGACAGAAGTCCATAACTTCTACATTTATCCATAGATGTTCTCAAACTGGTCCTCGTTTTCTTTATTACAAAATAAACTAAAATAAAAAAATAATTTAATATTATTTTTAGTCTACAAAGAGTGTCATCACTTCTACATTTATCTCAAAAAAAATTTTATGAAAATTTTTCTACAGACATAAGTCCATAACTTCTACATTTATCCATAAATTTTCTCCAACTTGTCCTTGTTTTCTTTATTAAAAAATAAATAAAAAATAATTTAATATTATTTTTTCTACATTTATCTAAAAAAAAATAAAAAAATTGTGGCATGAAAAAATCATAAAAATTAGAAAAAAATCGGAAATAATATAATTATATAATATAATTTTTAATAACCAACATTCTAATGCGGAAAACAATGTCAATATGTTAAATATCTATGAATATATTTACAAGCCAATCCAGGTTCATTTGACTTTATTCAGAGCATTATCACGCCATTAATAGGAATAACCTTGTAATGTCCTTTTAGGTGAATACAAAATTATATTATTGAAAAATATTGACTGAGAGCAGCTTCCCCTTCGAGGATGTTAGTGCAATTATAAATAAAGTTTGGCCGTTTTAAGTGAAGTCTTTAAACACTCTATCTATTCTTTAAACACGCCGCAAATGTCAATTCCTGGCAGTCTAAATAAAATATAGATCCAAAATGGTCTTGACTCAGGAGAATATCCCAGTTCATACAAAAAAGCGATTTTATTCTCTTGCATATCTAAATAAATATTTTATTTGAAAATGTTACGAGAACAATTTCTCTGCTCCGCAATATTATTTCTTTGCATATATTAAATTAAATTACTTTCAAATTTGGGTGAAAACAGAAAAAAAACCGACATGAATATGAATATTTTTCCTCCGTGTGGTGGTCGGTCTTTTCTTTTCTTTTAATGTTTATTGCGTTAATAATGTGTTGTTTATTGTACGAATATAACCTTAGGCACACATACAAATATTAAAGAACAACAGCAGCTCCCGCCCAAACTGAGAAATTATGAACTTTTCACAAGAGTCCCTCCTCTTCGAACGACCTACTGCTGCTATTCAAATAAATAACAATCATTTTTTCATATGTTTTTAATAACAATAAATGTAAAATAAATAAATTTTTGATAGCATTAATATTATTATTATTATTATTGTACATTCACAATCAAAAATATAAATCGGCACGAACACCTTAAGGTAGGCCACACACATTTATGGTCATATAACGAGATAACGAGTACGTATGTGTTGAAATGATTTAATGTTGTGATGCATAAATTAAAATTACAAAAAATAATTAAAAGACGATAAAAAAAACAAACTGATGTTCGGAAATGTTTGTGTGTGTAAGTTAAATAAATGGAACGAAATAAGAAATTATTTGAATTATAAAAAGCAAGCACAAATGAATGTAAGCCTCAATGTAGGCAATACATCACTAGGTAACCAAATAACACTGGACTGGATTGAATATGATATCAGGAAGGCGTTCAATTTCTATAATATAATCTTCCGAAGGGTTGCCAGATACAGAAATAGGGTTTTTATGAAAAAGTCACCCATTTTTTTTCTAATTTGTTAGCTTTCCTTTTTTCCTTTCCCACAACGCCTTCCATGCGGACTACCCATTAGTAGGCTATTTATTACGCCATAATGGCTTAGGACAATCATCCGATCGATAAACCAATTAAATGTTAAGGTAATATTCACAATTTCATCTGTGCGATGTAGCATGACAAGGGTACATCTGTCTGTCTCGCTGCGTGTGTATGCGAAATATAAAATTGCAAAATTCATTGCATATTTATAGGCGTAATATTTAGTGTTAACACTTATTCGAACACACACACACAACAGCAATACCACCACCTCCGCAGACCAGTGTAAAAGGTTCCCTTCCGCGAAAAACATATTTTCATTTGCAATATAAAATGAAAAATATGTTACCATATAAAAAAATGGCAACCAAACAGGGAACAAACAGGGCTATAATAAAGAAACAATAATTGAATTGGAGCGAATGGGGAGAACAAGGGACGAAATAAAGCAAAACTAACGCCAGCACAACACAAAGACGCGTCGCGTCGATTCAATTCAAATAGAAATCCAGTCATTAAATGAACATACAAATGCGGCAATTTTGCTTATTGACATAGCCACCGAGATGAAAATGAGCTTCATGAAGGCCGATCTCTTCTCTACTCTTTTTATTGAATTGTGACAAGAACGTTCCAATCAAGGGTATTCTAAAAGATTTTGCCGATATTGTGGAAAAATATTGCAGAGGATGCATTTAAAGTACATAAATATTAAAGTAGTTGAAAAGTTCATTATTTTAGAGGTTATTTCTTTTGCAAAACATACCTTTAGGGGCAATATTTTTCCTGGCATTCAAATATGTGTATTAATTTGTACCCTAAAGACCAATACCATAATAAATGTAATCAGTTCTATACATAAAAGATTATTTAGGGTAATAAAGAAATAATATGGACCACCATGGATTATTAAAAAGTTAAAAAAATTATGTTTCTTTAAAAAAGTATTTTTGAAAAATTATTTTTCGCGACATACTTATATTTTCGAGATTTTGTAAATAGCCAATCAAACTAATAATTATCACCGGCTGTCAAAAATATTAGCTTAAACTTGAAAACGATATTATATATTATTATTATTATTTATTTTTTGCATAAATTTTATTTTGAAATTTATTTTTATAAAATTCTATATTTTGCCGTAGATACCTTTACTATTTGCTGTCTTATATTGACAATATAAGTCAGACTACATCCGCTGATATTTTCAATTAAATGTAATTATGATGGCTACCAATGTTGCAAACTCAATTTTCACGTAACAAAAAAAAAATAATTTTTTTTTTGAAAAATCATAAAATAGACAAAATATTTTGTTTTTTTTTTTGGTTTAATAGATGACATTCTTACAAAGAAAACAATGTATATATGTTAAAAATATATAACAGTAAATTTATTTTAACCCTAAAAGTATACATTGAAAAATACATATACTTCAATCAGTCGATCATTTTATAGGAATGATTTGGCAGGCTATTTGGAATGATTTGTTAATTAAAAAAATAAACGGTACACCATTATCACCTGATTTTTTGCAAATGTTGAGCTGATATATTATGCCTTAATTATTTATTAAGTTATAAGAGCTGGTTACCATCGATTAAAAGATTCAAGTAGGTTTATCTGAGATTTCCAAATTGTAAAAAATAAAAATTTGCAGATGGGCTTTAAGTGTGGCACTGATAATTATGCCCTCACTTTACAATGTAGGAGGGTATATATATATATAATTTGGAACAGAAAAAAGGTGTAACGCATTGAAGGAGTGACTTAAGACCCCAAGTATATTTGGATCAAATCCGTTTCACGACTTTTTAAGCTGCTTGAGTCATGTCCGTCCATCCGTTTGTCTGGCTGACTGGTGTACACGATAACTCTCGTCTAGGGTTTGGGGTTTCCCGGACTTTTTCATTTCCCGGGAAAACGGGAATGAAAAGGTTCATTCCCGGGAAAAAAGTAATTTATTTTAGGTATGTCCAATATGACTTAAAATAACAATATTTAGTAACGGATGTGCTTTTTAAAAATACTGTCATATTACAAATTAAAAGCGAATGTGTTTGTCAAAATATTTTACATTTTACAAATATTTTATTCTAGACTAATTGTCGTCATAAAATTGGACATTTAAATAATAGGCACATGTGCCTTACAACAATAACTAATAATAATAATTTAGAAGATTCATTCGTCTAGAGACGAAAATATTTAACAGCAACGAGGGGAAATATTCTAAACTGTAAAAGCAATAGAAACATTATAAAAAATTAATATTAATTAAATAAATTCATAAAAAATTAAAACATTGAAAAAGTCTAGTCATTAGTTCTTACAGAAGGTCATTTAAATATTCCGCAGGATATACATATTTCTATTCCTATTAGATTTCTCTCGAAAGTTTCCAGGTGAACAATTTTAATGTTTTCCCTATTTTTATACCATTTCTTACTGGCTTCATATGTAAAATAAATTCTTCATTAAGAATATTTTCACTTTTTATCTCGTAGATTCTTCTGGTAAAACAAGAAATTTAAAGTTAAACCAGAGAGCACGAGGGGTTAAGTATAGACACTATGCCAGCCATAGTATTGTCAGTATGACATTTTCGATTTATAAAGGGTGATTTTTTAGCTATTATCTCTTTTTGGCAACACTGCTTTAAACAGTTGACGCACGTTTCGTGTTTTGTTTCACTGTCAAACATCTTCAGTTTGATCTATAATTTAACCTTACAAACGAACAACGCTTGCAAATTATAGAATTGTATTATCAAAATGCGTACTCTGTTAAGAAAGTTCATCGCGCGCTTCTATTTTATGGCCAGTTTAATCGACCCACTGAAGCGGCTATTCGGGCTATTGTGACTAAATTTCGCACCAAATTTACATTGTTGGACATTAAACCACCAACACGCTTACGTAGAGTGCGAACTGAAGAAAATATCGCAGCTGTATCGGCCAGTGTTAATGATGACCATCAATTATCGATTCGTCGCCGTTCGCAGCAATTGGGCCTCTGTTACTCAAAAACGTGGAAATGCCAAAATTGGACTAAGCGGATGGACCATTTGAGGCGAAGTCAAGGTCAACATTTGCATGAAATAATCTTCAAACATTAAATTATATGGACCGTACTATCGATTCAAATAAAGATTTCATGCATTTTTCTGAATTTAGTGTTTTTTTTTGAAAAACTTTCCTATAGCTTTTAAAAAATCACCCTTTATTAAAAATCCTGCAAATATAATAATAAAAAGTGTGTATTCCCCTAGCTAGCAAAAAATAGCGACTTAGCGAATTTAAAAAGTTTTTTTGCAGTAATATGATGTAAAGAAATTACTATTACTATTGTCAATAATGTAAATATATGAATTAAATATATAAAATATAATTAAATATATAAAAAATAATTTTCCAATTGTACAATTTAGTTTTAAATTAGTGCTCAAAATAATCAATAAAATATTTTTTAATATTTCCCGTATTCCCGGGAAATTTAAAATTTTTTCCCGGGAATTCCCGTCCAATTTTTTCCGGGAATTCCCGGGAAAAACGATTCGGGAATTCCCGGACCCCAAACCCTACTCTCGTCCCAAACTTAGTTTAAGTTTGATGACGGGCGAAATTGCCAAGGCCTTTCTGGTACCTCCCACACAGATTGTCCATATTCGGAATCTGCTATATTTTGGTATTCGAAAGTTTTTATAATCACTTTAAATACTCACTTCGAAATACTCTGAAATTTGACCGCTAGCCATGGTTTTATGGACGTTTCATAATTTTTTAATATTGGCGATATTGCCACACCACTTCTACCTCCTACATCTCACACAACGTGGAATAAGTCTGGGTTAAAATAAAATCGATATAACTTCCAAAAAAATCAGTTCTTATACCTCCCACACAATTGTCTCTATCCTAGGTAAAATTAACCGGCTGTACCGGTGCCTGAAATCCATATTTGAACATGTTTTTAAAATTATTTACAAATGTAGAACGTTTTTTTGGGTCAAAAAAATAAAATCAATTTTCAAAACTTTAACCCTTCATAACTTCTAAAATAGACGTCCTACGAGCAAAAGGACAATAATCTGTGATCACTTTTTTGGGTCAAAAAATTAAAATCAATTTTCAAAACTTTAACTCTTCATAACTTCTAAAATAGACGTCCTACGAGCAAAAGGACAATAATCTGTGATCACTCTTTTCGACTCAAAAACGTTGTTTTCTTCGTTAGAATGTTAGCTATTTAGAATTTCAATGAAAATATGTTTTCCACATTTTTGGATTTTTAAATAATTTTTCGTGACAGGAAATATAGATTTTTTTCAAAAATAATCTATTTTTTTAAGATATTTCCAAAATGACGGTACAAATATGAAAGGTACCTTAATTTTACTAAAAAAAATTATACCTAAATTTTTAAAATATCGTTTTCGTGTTTAGAAAGCCAAAATACATCGGGAAAATGTTATACATTTTTTCGGATTTTTTGACCGAAATCAAAAGAAATTGTTTGCGGGGTTATTACAAGTATGGCACACGTACATATTTGTTGTGTTTTATTCCCATATGTTTCATATTGTTTACTTTGGCATGGACATAAGGGTGACCCTATATTAAAAGGGACAACAAAAAATACAATCAAGAAAATCAAGATGAAGAAATTTCAGGTGCTTCAACTTGGCCTAAAGTAAAGGTTGATTTTTTAGCTATTATCTTTTTGGTAAAACTGGTTTAAACAGCTGACGCACGTTTCGTGTTTTGTTTCACTGTCAAACATCTTCAGTTTGGTCTATAATTTAACCATGAATCGTCTTACAAACGAACAACGCTTGCAAATTATTGAATTTTATTATCAAAATGCGTGCTCTGTTAAGAAAGTTCATCGCGCGCTTCCATTTTATAGTCAGTTTAATCGACCCACTGAAGCGGCTATTCGGGCTATTGTGACTAAATTTCGCACCAAATTTACATTGTTGGACATTAAACCACCAACACGCTTACGTAGAGTGCGAACTGAAGAAAATATCGCAGCTGTATCGGCCAGTGTCAATGATGACCATCAATTATCGATTCGTCGCCGTTCGCAGCAGTTGGGCCTCTGTTACTCAAAAACGTGGAAATGCCAAAATTGGACTAAGCGGTTGGACCACTTGAGGCGCAGTCAAGGTCAACATTTGCATGAACTATCGATTCAAATAAAGATTTCATACATTTTTCTGAATTTCATGTGTTTTTTATTGAAAAACTTTCCTATAGCTTTTAAAAAATCACCCTTTATTTCGTGTAAATTGATTTTCCGGGATGTTAACATGGTGTAACTTCACCTTTGCAAAATACATCGTTTTTTATTTTTTTTATTTCTCACCCACCTAATACACTACATACTCGTACATATGAGTATGTGTGTGTGCAAATAAAATTTAGCCTAAAACTCAAAAGGAAATCCCATATTGTTACAATTGACTTAATGAGCGTGGAGATTTGCATTAAACATAATAAATGTGTGCGAATGGTTTTCACATCACAACAAAGCAGAGCACAGCCAACACTCACACACCCCTGCAACGGAAACCCCCACCCGTAGCCTGGCATACATGTATGCAGAGTGAGATCATACCCCTCGCCACCAATCTCATGCATTTATAAAACACAAAAGCTTTTCAAGCAGCTTCACAACAGAGAGGCCGCAGTAATGTTTACTCAAACATATCCTCACACACAAACACACACAGTCCCACTCACATACATGTGAGTTGTGTGTGTTTGATTGTATAAATGTCTGCTGGTATTACTCTGCTGCGTTTATTAATAATGTGCGGAAATTATATTAAAAATTATGTTAATAGATTTATGGTAACATTTGAAATAAATTAATACAATTTGTTAGCAACAAACAAACCACAACCGAACAACAAGGATTAGGCAATTATTTACAGCGGAGCAACAGAGTTCAATAGAGTAAAGCACAAGAGCTCGAAATGTCGAAGGAACTGGAAGAATTCCTATATCACATCAGGATACAATGGGTGAGAATTTTATTGTGGATATTCGGGTGAAACTGTAAAATATGTTCTATGGGGATTTTATATAACATCAACACAGGGTTTATTTTTATAAAAGGAAAAGGGTTTGAAAAAGTTTTTTTTGTTGTAAATTGTTGTTGTTCCTGCTGAGACGCCTCCTAAAAATACTGCCGAAATTTCTTGGCGACCCATGCCCACGATAATGTCTTGAAAAACTGCGCGCAGTGTATTTATTACCAGCGCCAAAAACTGTCAAATTTGAGGCCCCCATTTTTTATTTGTTTGTTTGAATTCTACGTAATCAATCCAATCGAGCGTATTCGAACAGATTTTGGCGATATTCGAACACTATTGCCGTGGATACATTACAAGATACAAGTTCATAACTGTTCGAATAGTTGAAAAGTTCATTAATTTAGAGGCTAATTTATTGGCCTGTATCTCGGAAGCCATGTCAAGAATTGGAATTTTGTTAACTTCATGGAATACAAGAGCTCTTCTGGTGTAATTTTGGATAAAAAGAAGTACGGTTCTGTTTTCTATTTCCTTTTCAACAGTGGTTTAGCCGAAGTCTGTCCTCATTCAGAGCCTCCATCGCGAAGCAGTCCAATGCCTTGGCATTTACAAATATTGATACACTGGGGTCCCAGTTAATCATTGCAAAAAGAAAATTATATTTATTGTTGCTTACATCTATTTAATTACGAAAACTAATCTGAAAATATTTATTTTTGCTACAGCAGTTGAACAATATCTAGTAAAGCATACCTTTAGGAGAAATAAAGGGTGATTTTTTAAGAGCTTGATAACTTTTTTTTAAAAAAAAACGCATAAAATTTGCAAAATCTCATCGGTTCTTTATTTGAAACGTTAGATTGGTCCATGACATTTACTTTTTGAAGATAATTTCATTTAAATGTTGACCGCGGCTGCGTCTTAGGTGGTCCATCCGCTTAGTCCAATTTTGGCATTTCCACGTTTTTGAGTAACAGAGACCCAATTGGTGCGAACGGCGACGAATCGAAAATTGGTGGTCATCATTAACACTGGCCGATACAGCTGCGATATTTTCTTCAGTTCGCACTCTACGTAAGCGTGTTGGTGGTTTAATGTCCAACAATGTAAATTTGGTGCGAAATTTAGTCACAATAGCCCGAATAGCCGCTTCAGTGGGTCGATTAAACTGACCATAAAATGGAAGCGCGCAATGAACTTTCTTAACAGAGCACGCATTTTGATAATAAAATTCAATAATTTGCAAGCGTTGTTCGTTTGTAAGACGATTCATGATGAAATGTCAAAGCATACTGAGCATCTTTCTCTTTGACACCATGTCTGAAATCCCACGTGATCTGTCAAATACTAATGCATGAAAATCCTAACCTCAAAAAAATCACTCTTTATTTCTTCTGGCATCCAAATATGTGCACTAATTTGTACCCGAAAGACCAACACCAAACTAAAAATAATCAGTTCTATACATAAAATATTTTTGGAGCTAAGAAAAATTAATGGTAGTCAATTGACCATTAAAAAATCGCTTTTGCTTTAAAAGATCATTGTTATATGTTATAAATATGAAACTCAGAGAATAATAGAATTTTTGAAAACCCTTTTCTTTGTAATTACGAAATTTTGAAAATCGAATGTGTAGCCAATAAAAATAACAATTATCACCAGCATTCAAACTTAAAACAACTTCATTAGACAAACTCTTAAACAAAATTTTGTTTTTGCTTAAATCTTATTTATTTTTTTTCCCAAAATTCGAAAACAAAATTAAAAAAATCGTAGATTAATAATCCCTAATATTTTAGCGTATTTAAGCATGTTTTTTGAATATGTCTGTTTATATTTGGTTGATATTTGGTATGCGCATTCCCCTTATAGCAAAAAAGTGCACCATAAAGTGATTCTTATTTGTAGGGTGTGAAATGGGACAAAAAAGGGATAAAAATGGAACATATTAAACGACAACAGCTAGAAACACGAAATTCGGTGTGTACATTCCTCTAATTGAGTAGATACATAATGTAAAAGTATTTTTTCAAAATTCGTACTTTTAAGGGGTAAAATGGGAATATAGGGATAAAAATGGTACCAACCAAACGGCTGTACCTAGAATAATGAAATTCGGTGTATACATTCCTCTGATTGCATAGACAAGTAAAATACACTGATTTTTCAAAATTCATACTTTTTGGGGTTAAAATGAAAAAGGGGATAAAAATAGTACCAATCAAATGGCCGCAGCTAGAGTCATGAAATTCGGAGTAAACATTCCTTTGACTGCGATTTTTCGAAACTCGTAGTTTTTGGGGTCAAAATAAAAAAGGGGATTAAAATAGTACCAACAAAATGACCGCAGCTAGAGTAATGAAATTCGGACTATACATTCCTTTTACTACTTAAACATGAAAAATAAAAGGTTTTTTTTTCCAAATTCGTACTTTCAAGGGATACAATGGGTACGGAGGGATAAAAATGGTACCAACCAAACGGCTACACCTGGAATAATGAAATTCTGTGTATACATTCCTCTGACTGTGTAGACACGGAAAATAGACGAATTTTTCGAAATTCGTACTTTTTGGGGTTAAAATGGAAAAAGGGGATAAAAATAGTACCAATCAAATGACCGCAGCTAGAGTCATGAAATTCGGAGTATACATTCCTCTGACTGTGTAGACACGGAAAATAAACAGATTTTGCGAAATTCGTACTTTCAAGGGATACAATGGTACAGAGGGATAAAAATAGTACCAACTAAACGACTACAGCTAGAATGATGAATTTCTAATTGCGTAGAAACGTCAAGGGGGTAAAAATGGTACCAACCAAATGGCCGCAGCTGGAATCATGGAATTCGTTGTATACATTCCTCTGACTGCATAGACACGCAAAATAGAAAGCTTTTTTTTCCAAATCCGTACCTTTTCTTTTACGGCAAAAATTGGTTGATCATGAAGTTAGGTTATTTTGCACTACTTTTGGAATTAAAATAGAATGGAAATACAACCAACTGCAGCACACACTATCTACCAATATTTATTATATTTAAGCTTTTTGAAAATTTAAGAATATTTATGTTTTGTTTGGAAATAAAAATTAAAATATTATATTTATTTATAAAATTATTTTTTTTTTCAATATTTGTGTTTGGTTTGGCTACATTAAAAAAAATATATTTTCCTGTAATATTACTGCACTTCTACGAAAACCGACAACCTCTGTGGAATGCAATCCATGGTGGAGGGTATATAAAGTTCGGCACGGCCGAACTTAACGCCGTTTTTACTTGTTTTGCTTAAATTTTATTTTTTACCAAAATTCGATTCGTCTCATTTCTGGAATAGAAAAAGTCATACAACATCCGCTTATATGTTCAATTAAAGGTAACTAAAGGGTGATTTTTTAAGAGCTTGATAACTTTTTTTTTAAAAAAAACGCATAAAATTTGCAAAATCTCATCGGTTCTTTATTTGAAACGTTAGATTGGTCCATGACATTTACTTTTTGAAGATAATTTCATTTAAATGTTGACCGCGGCTGCGTCTTAGGTGGTCCATCCGCTTAGTCCAATTTTGGCATTTCCACGTTTTTGAGTAACAGAGACCCAATTGGTGCGAACGGCGACGAATCGAAAATTGGTGGTCATCATTAACACTGGCCGATACAGCTGCGATATTTTCTTCAGTTCGCACTCTACGTAAGCGTGTTGGTGGTTTAATGTCCAACAATGTAAATTTGGTGCGAAATTTAGTCACAATAGCCCGAATAGCCGCTTCAGTGGGTCGATTAAACTGACCATAAAATGGAAGCGCGCAATGAACTTTCTTAACAGAGCACGCATTTTGATAATAAAATTCAATAATTTGCAAGCGTTGTTCGTTTGTAACGATTCATGATGAAATGTCAAAGCATACTGAGCATCTTTCTCTTTGACACCATGTCTGAAATCCCACGTGATCTGTCAAATACTAATGCATGAAAATCCTAACCTCAAAAAAATCACTCTTTATAATGGCTACAAATGTTGCGAACTCAACGTTCACATAAAACGGTGGTTTATGAATAAAATCTCATAAAAATTAAAAAAAAAAATTTCCAAAAAACACCCCAGAAATAAAAAAAATTGAAGACATACAAAGAAAACAATGTAATGTCTATATGTAAAAAATCTAGGTATCTTTAAATAGCAAATTTCGTATAAGCCTAATAGTATGCATTGCAAAATGTACATGCTTCAATCATCCATTGTAGGAATGATTTGGCAGGGTGTTTTGAATGATTTATTTTATTTACCCTGATTTTTATCATTTCCAAGTGTTAAGCAGATATATTAAGCTTTAGTTATTTACGGGTTACCTTCGGTGAAAGGTTATAAAGAGTTTTATTTGAGGTTTCGAAATCGTAAAAAATTAAAAATTGCATGACACTGGCAATTTTCATTTAATTGTTCAATCAGAATTTCAGTGAAAAATCTTTAGAACGATGATTTTTTCTGTAGTTTATTAATATCTACAAGGTTTAAAAACTATGTACCATGCAGGCTAGGAAAACATAAAATTTTGAAATTATCTCAAATTG
This sequence comes from Polietes domitor, assembly GCA_947397865.1. Taxonomy (NCBI): domain Eukaryota; kingdom Metazoa; phylum Arthropoda; class Insecta; order Diptera; family Muscidae; genus Polietes; species Polietes domitor. The sequence goes on from OX377619.1 coordinate 180,048,133, forward strand.
AGCTTTAATATTCCGTATCGCATTTGGGAATATATTTTTATATGTGGAGGCCAACATGGTCTGCTGTAGAATGAAATGAAATACCAAATCCCTACTCGGGCGCCATTTTCAAGTATTAAAAACTCTTACTTTCTATAAAAAAAACTGTGAACTGAATGTATCTTCTATATAATTGTTTGAAAGAGGAGCATTTAGTAAGTCTAACGATAGTTAAGTCTAATATAGTTATTTCCTGAATCTAGAGCAATTAACTTCCATAATGGATGTACAAAAGTATACGCTTATCATGGTCATCTTTTACCATATCTAACACTGTGGAACAAAGTAAATTATCAGGTTCTGACAACGTATTCCGATAGAGGGGGTACAGAAAGAATATACGTGTAGTGGCGTTTACATAAACCAGAAATCAATCTGAATTACTTTGAGTATCAGTTAAACAACGTCAACCATTTCATCAAATATGTCAGCCTATTGAAGAACGCTACAAGATTCATTTCATTCATTCTCATATAGCAGACATACGCTGGACATTGTTTGATAACGAACGATACAATTACCAAGAGCTAAAAGATAAATTTAATAAATAATCTCTTGTTTAAATACCCAAAATTGGTACCCATATTTTATTTATATCTATTATATCTACAGCTTTTTATTGTTTGGTGACTTATGGTGAAATTTTACGTAGAATATTTTTCCCCTTCACTTCACTCCCCTAAAATTCCGTTTTGTAGGACATTTTAGCGCCAAATCAAAAATGTACGAAATTAACCCTAAAATAAATTTAAAGTTTTGAATTATTTTCGGGCATTTAAAGTGAGTTTTGTGTTTTCGTATATTCAGAGACTTATAGTAAAATTTAATGGCAAATGTTTTTGTAGAACACGTTGATCCGTTAAACCACTGTTTTTGGGCTGTTTTCAGCCTTTTTTTCAAAAAGGAACCAAAAAGACCCCTATATTGAGGAGGTAGAGGGTTAAAATGTTCCACAAAAATTTGCATCGTCATGTTTAAGGTATTATTGCTGAACATATCCTACACTTAACATGTAAGGATCACAAAGTTTCCTGTGCCGATTCATAAGAATGTCTTAGGAACGTTTGTTACCCTTTTTCACAAAAGATACCAAAAAGACACCTAGATGGAGAAAATAGAGGGTTAAAATGTTCCTCGTAGTGTCTTAATAAATACTACCAACCACATCATATACTTCAAATGTAAGGATCACACGGTTTCCTATGCGGATTCATCATACGAATGTCTTAGGGGCGTTATTTGCCCTTTTTCATAAAATGGCCCAAAAAGACCCCTATATTGAGGAGCTAGAGGTTTAAAATGTTTCGCAAAAATGTTCCCCGTAGTGTTGCAAGTAATATTACTGAACATAGCCTATACTTAAAATATACGGATCGCAAGGTATCCTATGCCGATTCATCATATGAATGTCTTGGGGGTGTATTTACCCTACATTGAAGAGCTAGAGGGTTAAAATGTTCCACAAACAAGTAATATTGCTGAATACATCCTATATTTAAAATGTAAGGATTACAAGGTTTCCTATGTCGATTCAGCAAAAGAATGTCTTAGGGGTGTTTTTTACAAAAAGGGCCCAATATTGAAGAGGGAGAGGGTTAAAATGTTCTACAAAAATGTTCCTCACAGTGTTTCAAGTAATATTGCTGAACACATCGTATACTTCAAATGTAAGGATCACAAGGTTTCCTATGTCGTTTCATATTCATAAGATTGTGCAAAATTCCCTCTTTAAAATTATTTCCATATTTAAACATTCAAAACGCCGATAAACGTATATTCTTCTATCAAAATCCATTCTCAGAACCTTGTTATTTTTGGTGTCTAAAAGAAGTTTTGTAACTTAGTGTTGCTCTTACTCAGGCGCTACTAAAAAATCGCATCATTCAAACATTCCAGGTAGCTTCCTTTGCAAAAAAAAAACGAAAATATTCACATACTTTTAGGCTTTTCGTTTTTCTTTGCCTAAACATTAGGCGGGTGGTTTGCCTGATCATATCTGCGGTAACGTAAAAATAAATAATATAATCTAATTTTCATTTTTTGAAGGCCATAAAATGCATTAAAAACGCTTCTCCCATAAATGACCGCCATTGTCTAACGTTATTAGACATATCCCCGAAGGCCATCAATTTAATGTAAATATTTCCACATTTTTCAACTGACATTGAATGGAGGTCTGTTCAATTTTATTTTATTGTTGGTTCTTGGGCAAAGCAACTGCTCCTTGTGTCATTTTCCTTGCCATTCATGCCATTTTTACAAAGGCCTTGCAAAGGAATCTACAGGATTCTTCCATTTCCAGAGCAATTATTTTGTGTGATTGCTTTTCTCTGGTCGCATCTACGTTTGTTTTTCCTTTGTTTTTTAATTTGCGGCCGCTTTGATGCTCATTTTTTTCAACATTTTCAATATTTTTTCCAATATTTTATTTTCATGTTTTTATCATTTATTTTTTGTTCGGCAAACCTCATTTTTCACACTTGTAACTTATCTTTGGCTTTCTTGTGCCGCTTTGTTTCAACCCTTTTGGGGGAGGAAAGCAAATGAAGGAAACAGAGGAATATAACCCGCGCGTTAGCATTCGTAGGCGGCAAATGGCTTTGTGTCTTCAAAACGCCTAAAAGTATGTCATGTTTTAACACATACATACACTGCGCCCTTGCAGCCGCAACTCATACATTAAATGTTCATGTTGAATTCTTTACGGGCCTTAAAGGGGTGATATTTCTTGATGATGTAGGTGATGGTCGGGCGGGGTCCCCTTCTGGTTCATCGTTGGTTTAATGTACAAAGTGTTTGTCTGTCGCGAGTATTATTACGTGTGTGTGTGTGGTTGAGTGCATGGTGTTTTTAGTGTTGGGGAAATTATGGTTTTTTATTAAAATTTTTGCGGGAAAATTGAGCAGTAAAAGTTGATTAATAGCAAAGAATGTCACCAAGCTGTGACTTTTATGCTCAACATAGGGGAATAATAAAAATCTCCCGGAAGAAACCTTTTTTCCTATTACATAGTGGCATAGAGTAGTATACTTTAGGGAGTTGTGTAGATAATCTGTCATGCTGCGCATTTAGAAAATTTCAAAATTAAATAGAAAATATTTTCAAAGAAAAGCAAAACATTTTGCCACCCATTCTTGAGAACTATCAATTGTCGGTCCATCACAATCGGGCGCCAGTTTCTTTATACAAAAAGTTTTGCCTTGGATATTTTGGATACTTTCTTAAAGAAAAATATATTTCCGCAGGACAACCTTTTGCCAGTCAGTTTGCATTATTTTAAAAGAAAATATTTTTTGCTAAATTTTAAGTTTTCTGAAAAGAGTTGCAATTTTGATCGTATATTTCTACGGAACAACATCATTACAGTCCCTTTCCCGGACGCCATTTGCTTTAAACCAAATATTTGATCGTGGGAAACTTCCCACTACATTTTTCCTGTTTCCAGTTCGTCCTCAGGCAACATTTTTTATGACATTTTCTGATGTATTTTGGTTTTCTAAACTGGCAAATGATATTAAAAAGATACTATGAATATATCTTTTAATAACATTTCCTGAATTTGGGATTTCTAAACTGGAAAATGATATTAAAAAAATTTATGGATATTTTTTTTTAATTTTTTACTAAAGTTTCAATTTTCTCCGCAAGGTACCTTCAGTTTTTTACTTTTATTATAGAACTGTAGATCCGATCACACCGGTTTATAGACTCAATAAAAGATAATTATGATGGCTACAAATTTCGCGTATATAACTTTCACATGGCAACAGTGGTTTAGGAACAGACCCATACAAATTACGAGAAAATTATTATTATTATTTTTTCAAAAAAATCTTTTTTTGTCGACACCAAAAAAAATCATAAAAAATCAAAGAAAGAGTGAAAAAAAAGTTTTGTTACATTTTTCAATAGCTACCCAGCAAAAACTTGGTAATGACACCTCATTATATTTAGCATTACCTAGTAATGACAGCTCGTTACGCCCTGCATTATTTTGAAGTATGATATAATTACTTACTTATAATGGTTTGAATAAGTAGATATTGGTAAGTTAAATTTCATAGAAGTTCCGATTTTAAAAATCAATTTTTGTGGTGAGTCAGAAAATAGCAGTGCTGTTGTTATCGCAGCTTAGCTATCCAGGCTTGAAGAAAAATACCCCTATATTCTGTATTCAGATTGTTAACAAGCCGATACAAAATATATAACTTACGAGGTCACGTATTTTACAACTCGTTTAGAAGTACTTATTTATTAACTTTTCGTAAGCGTGCGTGGAAGTACTTATTTCTCAACTTTTTGTAAGCGTGCGTGGAAGTACTTATTTTTTTACAATCCCTTTATAAAAATAACTAGAAACGGATTCGAAAAATAAGTAGTGAAGGTTTTTGGTTTTGCCTTATTCCCCACATTACTTGGTAATGAGAGTTTTTGCTGGGTAACATTCTAATGAAGAAAACAATGTCAAGATGTAAAAGATCTGTCAATTTATTAAAGAATTAATAAAGATTTTTTGAAAAAATTATAATTTTTTTTTTATTTTTTTTTTCGTTTGTATTTTTTGGTCTGTAATCAATATTTGATTTGAACTGGGATATTGTCCTGGTTCACGATCATTTTAAATCTATATTTAATAGAATGCAAATTTATTTACAAATGGCATGTTGAATGCAGCCAAGTAATATGTCACCATGCCATTTGTAAATAAATTTGTATTCTATTGAATATAGATGTAAAATGGTCTTGAGCCGAGACAATATCCCAGTTCAAATCAATTATAATTTTTTTAAACAACGCGAAGAAGCCCTTTACAAATTACATAATATAATATTTTGTTTTATTTTCCGATAACTGGCATTTGGCAACGAAGAAAGCCAGACCTCGTTGGAGAAAATCTATGGATAAATGTAGAAGTTATGGACCTTGTGGAATTTTAGTAAAAAAATTAAATATCCATAAAAATTTGTGTATGCTGATTTTGTGAATCAGTTTGTCTCAGTGCACACTAAAATATATATTTAGTTAAGACTCGAAAAAAAATATTAAAATATTAATTATCAAAATTGTTTTCCAATTTTTTTCTATTTTTTATGATTTTTTTAAGACAATTTTTTTGGAGAAAAAAATCAAGTTTTTCTCAATACTTTGGAGACTGTTCCTAAACTACAGTTGATATATGAAAGTGTTATTCACAACATTTGTAGCCATTGTAAATACCTTTAATTGAACATATAAACGGATGTGATCAGATTTATATTTCCAAAACTAGAGTACAAATATTAAATGTACTTTCGGCGAAAAATTGAATTTTAGAAAAAAAATATCCAAAAATGTTCTGTCGTGATTTTATGAATCAGTAGGGCTCAAACACTCAAGAAATAAATTTTTAAGTCTCGGATACAACATTTTAATTTTTTTTTGTTATATAGTCTGACGTATTTTCAATCATGATTTTTTTGAAAAACTCTATTGCCTGTACAGAAAGTGTTATAACTTCTACATTTATCCACCGATCTTTTACAAATAGACATTAATTGCTTCGTTATAATGTTTGCCATTTAAAATTAAAAGCAAGGAAATGGTACGATTTTTTTTCTATTTTTATAGATTTTTTCAAGGCCGCTAAAAATGATTATTTTCGAGAAAAAATTTAGTTTTTCGCAATATTTTGGAGACTTTTCCTAAACCACTGTTTATATGTGAAAGTAAAAATCACAACATTTGTAGCCATTGTAAGTACCATTATTTCAACATATAAGGTGATGTGATCGGACTTATATTTCCCAAATAAGAGCACAAATATATTAAATGTAATTGCGGCGAAAATTTGAATTTTAGAAGAAAAAATATTGAAAAAAATCCTACAAAATTTTCTGTCGTGATTTTATAAATCAGTAGGGCTCAAACACACAAGAAATAAATTTCTAAGTCTCGGAATCAACATTTTAATTTTTTTTGTTATATAGTCTGACGTATTTTCAATCATGATTTTTAAAAAAATCTATTGTCTTCTATACAGAAAGTGTCATAACTTCTACATTTATCCACCGATCTCTTACAAAGAGGCATTACTTTCTTTGTTCGAATGTTAGCCATTTAAAAATAAAAGCAAACATTTTTTAATATTTTTTTTCTATTTTTTATACATTTTTTTCAAGCCTGGCAAAAAAGATTTTTTTCGCGAAAAAATTTAGTTTTTCTCAATAGTTTGGAGACTTTTCCTAAACCACTGTTTCTATGTAAAATTGAAATTCGCAACATTTGTAGTCATTGTAAATACCTTTAATTGAACATATAAGGTGATGTTATCAGACTTATATTTCCCAAATAAGAGCACAAATATTAAAGGTACTTGCGGCGAAAATTTGAATTTTAGAAAAAAAAAAAATATTTAAAAAAAAAATACTAAAAAATTTTCTGTCGAGATTTTATGAATCAGTAGGGCTAAAACACACAAGAAATAAATTTTTAAGCCTCGGACACAACATTTTTATTTTTTTTTGTTATACAGTCTGACGTATTTTCAATCATGAATTTTTTTGCAAAACTCTATTGCCTCTACAGAAAGTGTCGTAACTTCTACATTTATCCACAGATCTTTTACAAATAGGCATTAATTTCTTTGTTCGAATGTTAGCCATTTAAAAATAAAAGCAAACAATTTTTAAGATTTTTTTCTATTTTTTATAAATGTTTTTCAAGCCCGCCAAAAAAATATTTTCGAGAAAAAATCATGTTGTTCTCAATACTTTGGAGATTGTTCCTAAACCACTGTCTCCATGTATAAATGAAATCCAAGACATTTGTAGCCATTGTAAATACCTTTAATTTAACATATAAGGTGACATTATCGGACTTATATTTCCAAAATGAGAGCACAATTATTAAAGGCACTTTCGGGGAAATTTTGAATTTGAGAAAAAAAACTAAAAAACAAAATATCCAAAAAAATTGTTTAATATCATTTTCGAGTTTAAAAATACCAAATACATGCGAAAATGTCATAAAGATACTTACGGCGAAAATTTGAATTTGAGAAAAAAAATATTAAAAAAATTATCCTTATTTTTTTGTTTTGATTTTATGCATCTCAGTTTAGAAATAATTGTTTAGATCTCGAACACAAAACTTTTATTTTTTGTGGCCTACTTTAAAAATTCGTTTATCACTCGAGTTTATTAAATTTCGAAAAACTCCTTCCGTTCTAAATACCAATCTGAAGATTTTCCCAATGAAAACTTTGTGCATTTTTGGTATAACATCTACATATTAGCCATAAATCTGTTGCATACCTTCCAGCGTCCATTTTTCGCTACATGCAAAATGTTCGCCACACAAACTTCATCTGTGCATTTGCCAGACGAATCAGTGCCGTTTATTAATTGATCGATATTGTTTAACATTTAATTTAACTTTTGCCAACTAAACAAACTTTGGGGAGGGAAAATAGCTGCAAGATATTTTGGCGAAATTCAAAAATGAAAGAAAAGTTTAGAGCAAGTTTTTGGCAGGCAAATGGAGCGTGTTGTGAAATATTATTGGCTGAAAAATGTTCATAATAAAGTTGTTGAATCAACACACGCAGAGAGAGAGAGAGATAGAGAGATACAAATATACAAATATAATAGGAATTTAATTTGAACGAAAGATGCACAATGCCGGAAAGTATGCAATAAATAATTTAGCCCTGAATTTATATTTATAAATTCTGGTTTTGCTTATTTTCTTTATTGTTTGTAGTCTTAAGGTTTTCACTTTTGTTTGATCCTGTAGGTATGCTTTGAAAATATTGACAATTGTCTAACATTTTATTTACCCAGCCCCGAAAAGTATACTCCCACTAAATCAAGGTTAACAATTTAATAAGAAAGGACGAAATGTACAACAGTTATCTTTTACCTTGTCTGCTTTTCGACTTTTGTTCCTTTTTTCTGATTGAGCTTCTGTCTGCGATGTCATAATTTGCGAAACATCAACGATTAAATAAAGCCGTGTTGACCTGACCGTAAAAGCCATTACGACCGGAAAACACTTAAAAAATACTCAGTCAAATTTGAACAAATTCTCCCCCCGCTCAAAAGCAAAAAAAAAAAAAATGAACAATTGACGTAAACTAGACCCTTTTCCAGTTGGCTAAGTGTTTGAGGCCACACAAAGCAACTCACAAAAAAACCGTGGCCGGAAGAAGAGTGGAAGAGGTGAAGGTGCGGTGCGGTGATTTGATAGCATTATGGACACAGGTTGGAAAAAAAAGAAACGTAATTATACCACAACAAGAGGGGGCGGAAATTTGCTAGAGAATCAACAGGAAATTGGTGATTTTTAAGAAGGGAAAAAAGATTAACACAGCATGAGGTTGAACAGTGGTATATTTTAATAAAAAAAACAAGGCAAAAATCAGCAGGAATAGAAATAGGACCAAGTCAAATTAGATTAACATAATTTGACCTGTAACTGTAAAAGGAAAAATCGCCATGTGGTTGCCCTAATATAAAAAATAATTAAATCGTATTTTTGTTTGAAAATCGGGGTTTTTGGTTATTTATATTTTTTGAAAAATTGTATCCTTTCGAACTTTGTACACCTTTTAAGGGACAACAGGACTAAAATCGCCAATTAAGTCCATTTCACCTATAGTTTGCGATGTATATCATCTGATTAAAAAGTAATATGTACCGTCGGACAGTGTAATCTGCAAAGATTTCTCACAAAATTATGAGTTAGGTCTTTTTATATTAACGTAACGATGTTTATTTATTTATTACGATTTATTTATATTTATTATTTCAAAATATAAATTAATACGAATCATTTGAATCCGCAATTAAATGAAAATTGCCAGTGTCACGCCCAACGGTCATATGCAAATTTTTATTTTTAGCCAGTTCGAAATCTCACATAAAAATCCTTGTATTTTTTGAACGATGGTAAGTAACTCCTATAACTTAATAAATAACTAAAGCTTAATATATCAGCTCCACCTTTGCAAAACAAATCAGGGAACACTGGCTTAAGGTTATTTATTTAATTAATAAATCATTCAACATACCCAACCAAATCATGCCTATAAAATGCTCAACAGATTGAAGCATGTGTATTTTGCAATGCATACTTTTAGGGTTATAATAAATTTACTATTAAATTATATTGTTGTTGGTCTTAAAGGCACAATTGCATACACATGTTTGAATGCCAGAAAAAATATTACCCCTCAAGATAATTTGGCACAAAAATTGAGCTGAGAGCTACAATAAAAATATAATAAAGAATTTCCTGTTTAAATATCTGAATTGGTGCTGATATTTTACGTATATCTATTAAATATACAGCTTTACTTTGTTTGGTGACTTATAGTGAAATTTGATGCAGAATATTTTTTCCATTAACAACAACCCCCTAAAATCAAGTTTTGTGGCAGAGTTTTGCACTAATTCGATAAAAGTACAAATTTTTCACTGAAATGAATGAATTAAGTTTTGAATCATTTTCGGGCTTTTAAGTTAAGTTTTAAGGTTTGGTATATTCACATACTAATAGTAGAATTGTATGACAAATATTTTTGCAGAACATTCTGACCCGCTAAAACCCTGTTTTAGGGGTGTGTTTTACCCTTTTGCCAAAAAGGGTCCTAGAAGACCCCGATATTGAGAAGCTAGAGGGTTAAAATTTTTCACAAAAACGTTTCTCGTTGTGTTTCAAGTAATATTAGATGATGAATTGTGAAGTTTGTATTTAATATTTCTGATATTTTGGGGACTCGGCTTCCAGGCCAATGCTCCTGCGATTAAGTACTCCAACCAAATGATACTGATATTTTATTTGCAAATATTATATTTACAGCTTTCTTTTGTTCAGTGATGTATAGTGAAATTTGGCGTAGAATATTTTTTCCATTCACACTACCCCCCTAAAATTCCGATTTGTGCAACATTTTAACATCAATTTGAAAAAAGGACGAAAATAGCCTTAAAATGATTTTTTTGGTGTTGATAATTTACTTATATAGAAAATATTTACAACTTTCTTTTGTTCGGTGCCTTATGGTGAAATTTGGTGTAGAATATTTTTTCCATTCACGTCACCACCCTAAAATTTAGTTTTGTGGGGCAGTTTAGCACCAATTCCGAAAAAGTAGGAAATTACGCCTAAAATAAATTTTAAGTTTTTACTCATTTTCAGACATTTAAGTTATGTTTTGATATTTGGTGTATTCACAGACTTATAGTAGAATTTTATGGAAAATATTTTTGTAAAACATTTTGACCCGCTAAAACGTTGTTTTAGGGATGTGTTTACCCTTTTATACAGAAGGGACCAAAGAGACTCTTATTTTGAGCACGCAGAGGGTTAAAATGTTCCACAAAAATGTCCCTCGTAGTGTTCTAAGTAATATTGCTGGACACATCCTATACTTAAAAAGTAAGGATCATAAGGTTTCCTATGCCGATTCATCATAAGAATGTTCAAAAGGTGTTTTAGTGGTGTTTTTACCCTTACGTAAAAAATGGACCAAAAATACCCCTATATTGAGCACGTAGAGGGTTAAAATGTTACTCGTAGATTTTTAAGTAATATTGCTGAACACATCCTATACTTAAAATGTAACGATCACAAGGTTTCCTATGCCGATTTATCATAAGAATGCCTTAGGGGTGTTTTTACCCTTTTTTACAAAAGGTACCAAGATGACCCCTATCATGAGCTCGTAGAGGGTTAAAATGTTCCACAAAAATGTTACTCGTAGTGTTTTAAGTAATATTGCTGAACTTATGCTATACTTAAAATGTAAGGATCACAAGGATTCTTATACAGATGCACCATAACAATGTCTTAGGAGTGTTTTTTACCTTTTTTACAAAAACGGACCAAAAAGACCCCTATCTTGAGCACGTACAGGGTTAAAATGTTCCACAAAAATGCCCCTCGCAGTGTTTTAAATAATATTGCTAAACACATCCAATGCGTAAAATGTAAGGATCACAAGGTTTCCTATGCAAATGCATCATAACAATGTCTTAGGGGTGTTTTTACCCTTTTATACAAAAAGGGACCAAAAAGACCACTATCTTGAGCACATAGAGGGTTAACATGTTCCACAAAAATGTCCCTCGTAGTGTTTTAAATAATATTGCCAAACACATCCAATGCGTAAAATGTAAGGATCAGAAGGTTTCCTATGCAGATGCATAATAACAATGTCTAAGGGGTGTTTTTTACCTTTTTACAAAAAGGGACCAGAATGACGTCTTTCTTGAGCTCGTAGAGAGTTAAAATGTTCCACAAAAATTTTACTTGTAGTGTTTTAAGTAATATTGCTGAACACAACCTATACCTAAAATGTTAGGATCACAAGGTTTCCTATGCCGTTGCATTATAAGAATGTGCAAAGGGGGGAAATTCACCACCCCTTCTAAAATGACCACCATATGTAAACTTTCAAAACGCCGATACACGTATATTGCTTGTTTTAACCCCTCTATTAGAATCCGTTGTCAGGATATTGTTATTTTTTTGTGTGACACAGTGTTATTTATATTAAATATTTTTCATTTCAATTGTAATTATAATTTCATTTCAATTATCATTATAATTGTTTTAGATAAGGGAAGAGGGAACACCATCTTAAAACTAATGGAGCGTCTTACTGACACTACTAACTATTAATAACATTTATGTCGCAATAATTGATAGAATATTTTTTTATAAAATAAATAAAAAAAAACAAAATCGAAAAAAATATTTTTTTAAGATTTGACAATTTTCTGTAAAACTTGCTTGAAATTGGAAACAAATATATATTTCAATCCCATACCAGAAAAAAATAAATTTTTTAAATTACCTTATGACAAAAATATTTTTTATTTGATTCACCCTATTGTCTTCCTTTCTTAATTCGTCATATAGAAAATTGTGTATTTCGAAAATTTCATTAAAATCGTAGAGATAAGATTTTTCTGATCGCTTCACATGAAATTACATAATATGATTTCATGATACCCAATTCATATCGGAATTGGTTCTCAATTCGCATAAATGAGCAATTACGACTTGAATTCAGCAATAATCTCGAATTTCTGGCAGATTTCAATTCGGATTCCCACAACAATCGATTTCTATGGCATCCGAAATTGTTGCATATGTTTGGGGGTATGGATGGTTTCGAAAACCATTGCCTATTTTCCGGAGGAAAAGTCTTTATATGCATTTCCGTATAATTATTAAAAAATAAGGTCATATGCTAGAAAATATTCCGTTTATGGGGCTATTTTTAATTTATGAACGAACAACGATATTCTTAAAGAATTATAAGTTGGGCCATTAAACATTTTCATTTTGAACTACCGATTAATTTGACTTTGAAAGGTAGAATAACATTCAGTTTTATTTTTATTTTCAGGTTTATGTTTGACATTTGCAAAATTGGGAAATATTAAGAACTTACTTCTAAAGTAATGAGTCTTTAACACAAACTGTAAGAAATTTAAGTGGAAAATTTTCGAGAAGAGATCGGTCTTCAGTTCAGACTTCATGAAGCTCATTTTCATCTCGGTGGCTATGTCAATAAGCAAAATTGCAGCATTTGGAGAACACACCACACGTGACTCTTGAGAAGCCAATGTATGCACAGCGTGTCACTGTTTGGTGTGGATTTTGGGCCATGTACTGAAAAATTGGGTTGATCGGATGAGATACTGCCGAGTCAGTCAGCGTGGTAGTCATATGAATGATATTGTTCCCTTATTAAATGACAAAGTTCAACCTTTCCAACAAAAACCAGAAATTTGAAAAAATAATCCGTACTTTTTTGAAGCCGATTCTAATTTAAAATTTTAAATGGTCCATTCTATATATATTATTCATGTAACTTACATTTAACATGGTTCCCAGTAAATTATTAAAGCTTTGATACAGAAAAAGTCTGTTTGAAATCAATAAGCCGCCTAAAAACATGCAACACTTTTTGTATAAAGTTGAAAATGGCTCAGCCTATATTTCTACTTCACTTTATTTTGTCGCTCTATCCAATTCACAGTCAACCAGAAATTTGAAAAAATAATCCGTGGCTTATATTTAATGTAACTTATATTTAACTTGGTTCCCACTAAATTATTAAAGCTTTGATACAGAAAAAGTGTTTGAAATCAATAAGCCGCCTAAAAACATGCAACACTTTTTGTATAAAGTTGGAAATGGCCCAGCCTATATTTCTACTTCACTTTATTTTGTCGCACTATCCAATTCACAGTCAACCAGAAATTTGAAAAAATAATCAGTACCTTTTTATAGCCGATTCTAATTCACAATTTTAAATGGTCCACTCTATATATTACTCATGTAATTATATTTAACATGGTTCCCAGTAAATTATTAAAGCTTGTTACAGAAAAAGTCTGTTTGAAATCAATAAGCCGCCTAAAAACATGCAACACTTTTTGTATAAAGTTTTAAATGCCTATATTTCTACTTCGTTTTATTTTGTCTTACTATGTAATTCACAATCTTATCCCTGCTCGGAGGCCATTTTTTGTACTAAAAATAAATTATCTATTGTATGGTGTTCATATTCGAATTTTTGAGGGACACTCTGGTCTGAGAATCATTGATGATTAGAATGAGAATCTTCAATAAGATTTTCTAAGTTAGTTAATATTTCTCTACCAAACCCTAATGGTCGATCTCAAACCGATAAACTTTAAACTTTATAGGAGTTTGCCATATGAATCGTGAATATGCAACAACTTAAGTCACTTCAATTTCAATGTCAAACCGCCTTATATGTTTGTTTGTTTTTTTGTTTGCTTTCGTAGGCAATCAGGCAAATAATTGTCTCATAAAAAAGTTTTCCCAACATTTGTTGTTTGTTTCGATTTTGCACTCAACCTATATTCAACGAAATCCTTAAAGCCACCGCCGCCAAGAAGTTTTAAATTTCAAAAAATACGAACGACTTTGAAATACTTTTCAACAACTAAATTTATAAGTAATTTCGCGTTGGTCATAAAAACAATAATTGAAGACTTCCACTTGCGCAATTCCAGACACATTTGCATATTTTGCTCCTTTAAAAAGGACTGCGCGCACTGGCCAATTTTTTTATGGCCTACTATTGTTATTATTATCATTATTGTTAAAGCAGAGGATTTTAAAACCATAAATAGGACAAAGAACAAAAACAACAACAAAAAATAATCTATTTTCAAAAACAAACAAACAAAATACGCAGAAAACAAGGACAAACAAAAAAACAACGCCAAAGAGAACATTACATAAAACTGAAATTCTTATGGAGAGCCATAATCGTAAGACAAAGACAAGACAGCATAAATCTTTATGGGCTTATTTTGGGGCACCCTGGCCCCCGCCTCCTGTGTTTCAGGACCTGACAAACTATTAAAGTTCCCCCCGTTTTTGGGGTAAACACAAAAAGAATCCACTCATAAAAACCGAAACATAGAACGGAACAGGAAATAAAGCAAAGGACTGTAAACACACACATACACAGACAGACATGCTACCCCGAAAACCCACTAAGACAACAGACAAACAGACGGAAAAGAGACAGACAGAGAGACACAGACACTGCTGTTATTTATACTCCCACAGTACTCTCGCCCCCTTTTCACAGTCGCCAACAGCAACTTCTTCAATTATTCGCTTTGTTTCTGTTCTGATGACGATAATCTTGAACCAAACAACGCGAAAGCGAATGCGAAACTCAAACTAAATCAAGATGACGACGAACAACAACAACAAACATAGATGATAAGGCACAAACTAAAAACCACGGAAATGAAGGCTATGTTTGTAGAGAAAGGGAACTAAAACTAAGGCAAACTTTGTTGACTTTGTTCTCAAGAAGCAATAGAAGGGAAGAAAGGAGAAGGGGGTAAATGCATGTTGCGCGTTTTCCTGTTGTTAGTCTGAATGTGTGTGTTTATCGAAAATTTAGGTAATCGGGGAAGGTCTAAAGAGTAAGGTCAGGGAGATCCAAAGGAATTCAGAGATTTTTAGGGGTCAAAAGTGATAGCACAGCTATAACGGAAGTGAAAGTGGGACTCATAGACAAACTAAGGATGACCTAAAATTATGCAGAACAATTCACCCAACACTTCTTATAAAGATTACATTTAATCAACGGATTTTAAAATATTGTCCCAATATTATCAAACTGTTGCATATTTTTGGGGGTATGAATAGTTTCGAAAACCAGTGCCTATTGTATATAATAATAAAAAAATAAGGCCATATTTTTAATTTATGAAAGAACAACAATATTTCCAAGGAATTATAGAGTGGCCCATCTAAAATTTTTAAATTAGAATCGGTTATAAAAAAAGTACTGATTATTTTTGCAAATTTCTGGTTTTTTTTAAAAGTCATTTAATAAGACATTTTGAATGGAATAGAATAATTCTGAAGGGGCATGTTGAGTAGACCATTTTTGCAGAATAAACTTATAGTCCAACTGGTCTGAGTTTCTTTTTACAGTGGATCAAAGTTTTCAATTTTTTGGCCAAAGTCAGCATTACAACTAAGTGAAAAAAAGTGTTATAAGTTAATGTCTGAGAGCATTCTTATTGTCAGAACTATATTGTGGAATTCTACACTCAGAAAAAAGTATGCCACGGATTAAGTAAATATGTACTAAAACTGAGGAAAATTTAACTTCGTATAGCGCTAAGGCAATAATTGCTCGCATCAAGTACAAACTTTTCTTTGAAAATAGGACATGCTTTGAACTTGATTCCAGTTTAACTTTTCCTCAAATCAAGTAAAATCTACTCAAACTGAGGAAACATTTTCTTCAAATCAAGTAAATCTTTACTTAATGTGAGGAAAATGTTTAAGAAATTTTCTCAAATCAAGTAAATTTATACTCAAACTGAGGAAAATATTTCGGTTTTTTCCTGAATCCAAGTAAATTGTTACTCAAACTAAGTAAATTTATACTCGATCTGAGGAAAATTTTCGGAAATTTTCATTAAACCAAGTAAATTTGTACTCAGCCTGACTAATATTTTTCTTAAACCAAGTAAATTTGTATTCAGCCTGACTACGACTATACTGATAATTGAAATAAATTATTTCGCTTCAGAGTATGCACCACTCATA
The DNA here is from genome assembly GCA_947397865.1 of Polietes domitor. Classification (NCBI taxonomy): domain Eukaryota; kingdom Metazoa; phylum Arthropoda; class Insecta; order Diptera; family Muscidae; genus Polietes; species Polietes domitor. The sequence goes on from OX377619.1 coordinate 180,064,285, forward strand.
TGAAAAATGACAACATGGTATAGTTCTCAGACGTTTCATTTTACTCATACCATAAAGAGTTGAGATATTTCACCATGACTGCTGCGGAGGCTAGGTAGGCGCCTTCGCAGTGATTGTTTAAAGTAATATTTGAAGTACTTATGAAGAAAGTTTCGTCTAACGAACGAGAATTGCATTTTAGACTACTATTCATGTATTTTTCTAAACACAATGAAGTATTTTTTATAAGTTCATTTATACTTGAATGTATGAGGAACATGGCATAAATTTAATTACATTTATTTACTTTATTTGAAGTAATAAACACATTTTTAAGTAAAAACTTCCTAAATGGAATTTTTCCAAACAAAATAATTCTGCATTACTTACTTTCTTAAACGCTAGAAAATTTTCTTCCGCACAAGTATGAATATACTTAATTGTAAGATGTTTTTACTACATCCAAAAAAATATTTTTAAGTAAATTTACTACCCTATTTTGAGTATATGTACTATTTCTTCTGGCTTTGAAATAAGGAAAGTGTACTCATATCTATTTAATTTTCCTTCTCGTAAGGAAATTTTACATAAACTGGAGTAAAATTGTTAAACTAAATTGGAGTATGGATTTTACTCAGATTTAAGAAAGCTATTTTTCTGATTGTAAGAGGATTATTTTTGTGCAATGTCTTAACCCTCTAGCTCCTCTCTTTATGGGTCAATATGACCCTTTATTCGAGAAAATCAAAAAAAGTCCTTTCAAAAATGACATTTAAGGATTAAAATGTTCTACGAAAAAAAATTACCGAAGACACCAAAGTTGTAAATAATGTTCTTCCCAACTAAATAGCAAATGGAATATCGTAACACTCTAGCTCCTCCCTTTATGGGTCAATTTGAACCTTTATTCGAGAAAATCAAACAAAAAGTCCTTTCAAAAAGCGCATTTAAGGAAATTTTCAGTGGGGGACACCAAAGTTGTAAATAATGCTCTTCCCGTCTAAATAGCAAATAGCATTACCTCCTCGGATCAATAAAATATTTTAGTACAGCCCAAAATCCACACCAAACAGGGACTCGTTGTGGCGGCATTGGCTTCTCACGAGTCGCGTGTGGGTTCTCTGAACCCCATATGCGGCAATTTTGCTTATTGACATAGCCACCAAGATGAAAATGAGTTTCATCTGAAAACACGAAAATTTTCCACGTAAATTTCTAAAACTCACTACTTTGAAAGTAAGTTTATCATATTTCACAATTTTGTTCGAGCGTATAGCGTCCCAAATATCTAACATAAACTTGAAAATAAAAATAAAAATGAGTGTTATTCTAACTTTCAGAGGCATAGTAATCGGTAGTTCAAATTTAAAATTTTAAACGGTCCACCCTATAATTCTTTGTGAATATCGTTGTTCTTTTATAAATTAAAAATAACACCCTAAACGGAATATTTTCTAAGATATGGCCTTATTTTTTATAATTATATGGAAATTCATATAAAGACTTTTTCCTCCGGAAAATAGGCAATGGTTTTCGAAACCATGCATACCCCCAAAAATATGCAATAGCTTCGGAACGATGGTGTTCTCTGAAAATGACTTAATCGTCGATATTCAGAGGGGTGTCATAGAATTTGATTGTTGTTGGAATCGGAATTAAAATCTGTAAAAAAATTCAAGATTGTTGCAGAATTCAAGTTAAAATTGCCCATTTATACGAATTGAGAACCAATTCCTATAATAATTTCAATAATTTCATGTGAAGCGATCACAAATAAAATATAAATTTTATCTCTTCTCTTTAATTTGATGAAATTTTCGAAATATGTGAGTCATCCCATGTCAAGCGGTATGATTTTTGACCTCGATAGCTGCGATTATTTTGAAAGTTTGTATATGCATACCTCTCATAAAAATATTGTATAAGTATTTTTGGAAAAAAAATAGAAAATTTTGTTTCACGAGTTATGACCAATTTAACAGAGAAAAAAATAAGATTTTTTCAAAATGGTGCGTTCATTCAATCGTCTCTAACTCTTGAAACACTTGACCGTTTTTAATGTGCTATACCTTGTTTTGGAAGTAATTTGAATTACTTCTAAAATATTAATGAGTTATTTAAGTTTTTTTCGTTAGTTTTTTTGGTCTGTAATCAATATTTGATTTGAACTGAGACATTGTCCTGGCTCAGGACCATTTTGCATCTATATTTAATAAAATGCAATCTATATTTAATAGAATGCATCCTGTCAAAGATTTTGGCACGGCAGAAGTATTGCTGGGTAACTATAACTGCATATACACATCCATGCATATGCAACTCAATGAGTTGCTTTTAAGATGACATGTGTACTTTATTACTTGGTGCGATTTTTTAAACGCATATTCGACAAGTGAGTTATGCTTCTCGTTTCGTTTGTGAGAATCATTCGCTTAAAGAGGCCGGGTTTGTTGTTGAATATTGTTGTCGCTGCGAAGCGACCTGAACGAAACCTTTGCAAAGGTGGAAATCATGATAGTGGTAGTCTGCTGCCAAGTAATTGATGTCACCATGCCATTTGTAAGTAAATTTGCATTCTATTAAATAAAGATGCAAAATGGTATTGAACCAGGACAATATAACAATGAGTTATGGTATTTATATTCATTTATTTTGATTTACGAAATGATTACATTAATCTATTTTCTCGAAATGTTAAAGTAGTGTTTTTAGATGTCTTTTTTAGCGACTGTGTGAGATTGGAAGTGGTAAAATGATGGGTTCTATTTTTTTCTATTTTATTTTTGCAAAATCAACCAGAATTTCAGTGGAAAATTGTCAAAATAATAAGGTCAAAAATCGTATCGCTTGACATGGAATGACTCATATACTTTTCTATACTGCGAATTAAAAAAATAAGAAAATGTAGACACTAGGGTGGATCAAAAATAAAGTAGTAGTGATTTGTTCTAGTATGAGTTATAGATATATATTTTTCAATTTCAAGCAAATTTCTTTTAGTTTTACAGAAAATTTTTAAAACTTAGCCAAATATATGTTCGATATTTTTTCTTTGCTTTTTCATTTTTTTATAAACAAAAAATATACCTTCAAATGTAACGAAATAAATTTTATTAATAGTTATTAGTGCCAATAATAAGAAGATCCATAAGTTTTATGATGGTGTTCCGCCCCAACTTAATCTAAAACAATTATAATTGTGATTACTGTTGACATTAAAAATATTTAATATAAATAACACTGTGGAACACAAAAAATAACAAGGTTCTTACACGAATATACATGTATCGGCGTTTTGAAAGTTTACGCATGGGGGTCATTTTAAAGAATGTAATGAATATTTCCCCCTTTTGCATATTCTTATGATGAATCGGTATAGAAAACCTTGTGATCCTTACATTTTAAGTATACGGTATGTTAAGCAATAATACTTAAAACACAGTGGGGACCATTTTTGTGGGACATTTTAAACCTCCAGCTCCTCAATATAGGTGTCATTGTTGGCCATTTTGTAAAAAAGGCTAAGACATTGTTAAGATGAATCTGCATAGGAAACCTTGTGATCCCCACCCTACCAATTTTAGGTGTAGGGTGTGCTCAGCAATATTACTTAGAACAGTACGAGTAAATTTTTTTGGAACATTTTAACCCTCATGAGGAACATTCTTGTGAAACATTTAAACCCTCTAGCTACTCAATATAGGGGTCTTTTAGGTCCATTGTTGGTGTGAATGGAAAAAATATTCTACACCAAATTTCACTATAAGTCACCGAACAAAAAAAATTATAAAATATTTATATAAAGAGTGATTTTTTTGAGGTTAGGATTTTCATGCATTAGTATTTGACAGATCACGTGGGATTTCAGACATGGTGTCAAAGAGAAAGATGCTCAGTATGCTTTGACATTTCATCATGAATCGTCTTACAAACGAACAACGCTTGCAAATTATTGAATTTTATTATCAAAATGCGTGCTCTGTTAAGAAAGTTTTATTGTTAATTTCGTCTTTTTTCCCAATTTTATGGTAAAATGTTGCACAAATCGGAATTTTAGAGGGGTGATGTGAATGGAAAAAATATTCTACATCAAATTTCACTATAAGTCACGGAACAAAAGAAAGCTGTAGATATAATTGATATAAATAAAACGTCAGTTTCATTTTGGGTACTTAATCGCAGGAGCATTTAAGTGCATAAAGGAAGCTGAGCCTTTCCAAAAAATAGAAAACCAGAAATATTAGCTGCAGTCTTGACAATTTATCATCTAATACTACTTAATACACTGCGAGCAACATTTTTGTGGAATATGTTAACCCTCTAGCTCGCCGATATAGGGGTCTTGTTGGTCCTTTCTGTGCAAAAGGCTTAAAAACACCCATAAACTAAGGGTTTAGCGGGTCAAAATATTCTGCAACAATATTTGCCATAAAATTCTACCTGTAGTCTCTGAATACATCAAAACTCAAAAGTTAACTTAAATGCCCGAAAACAAGTCAAAACTTAAAATTTATTTTAGGCGTAATTTCATACTTTTTCCGAACTGCTGCTAAAATGTCGCACAAAACTAAATTTTAGCGGGTTGATGAGAATGGAAAAAATATTCTACACCAAATTTAACTATAAGTCACCGAACAAAAGAAAGTTGTAAATATTTTCTATATAAGTAAAATATCAACACCAAAAAAAGCAGTTTAAGGATAATTTCGTCCTTTTTCCAAATTGATGTTAAAATGTTGCAAAAATCGCAATTTTAGGGGGGTGGTGTGAATGGAAAAAATATTCTACGTCAAATTTCACTATAAGTCACCGAACAAAAGAAAGCTGTAGATATAATAGATATAAATAAAACATCAGTATCAATTTGGGTATTTAAACAAGAAATTATTTATTAAATAAATTAAATTTATTAAAATAGTTGAAAGATTTGTAAGTAAGCATTGCATACATTTCAGCATACAGCTGTATACTAATGTATGCTGAAAAGTATGCAATGGTTACTCACTATGCCTTGAACTATGCAATATGTTTAATGTTTTAAGGAGATATTTCTACAAATACTTCTAGAAAATCTAGATAAGCCAAAAAATCAGAGAAATAATGAATTCATATTAAATTTAAATGATTCGATCCAAATACGAAAATAAATTTTGTTTATATGGGTTGTCTTGATATAACATTTTAAATTTGAACTAACGATTACTTTGGCTTTGAAATGTAGAATAACATTAACTTTTATTTTCAGGTTTATTTTTGTCATTTGCAAAATGGGACGCAATACGCTCGAACAAAATTGGGAAATATTAAAAATTTACTTCCAGAGTAGTGAGTCTTTAACGCAAACTGTTAGACATTTCAAAAAGAGATCGGCCTTCAGTTCAGCCTTGGTGCAGTTCATTTTCATCTCGGTGGCTATGTCAATAAGCAAAATTGCCACATATGGGGTTCAGAGAACATGACTATTGAGAAGCCATTGCTTCCACAACGAGCCACTGTTTGGTGTGGATTTTGGGCTGTACCGGAAAATTGGGTTGATCGGATGAGGTACTGTCGAGCCAGTCGTGGTAGTCATATGAATGATACTGTGTTCCATTTTTAAATGACAAAATTTTACCTTTTTCAATAAAACCAGAAATTTGAAAAAATAATCAGTACTTTTTATAGCCGATTCTAATGTAAAGTTTCTAATGACCCACCCTATACAATATCATTATAAAGTCTCAAAGAAGACTTTTGTATATTGCATACCACCCTCGTTTTCCGTGCGTTCTTCATAAGACGTTCATATTGTGACAAATGTTTTGTGACTGTTTTTTCTCTCTCTTGAATTTTTTATGCTTCTCTTTTCGAATGACATTCTTCTTGTGCTGCTTTTAATGTTATTTTTGGTAACATTCCCTTAATGTTTAATCATCTACAACTACTACTCCAATGCCATTGTTCTCCTTTATTTTGTATTTAATTCCTTTTGGTCGTTCTCCCCCTTCCACCACCATTCATTGTCTCTGGCAAACAATTGTGATGCTGATGCTGATGAAGATGCCGAAATTGATAAGAAACTGTTTAAGAGAAAACACACGTTCGCTGCTGCTGCTGCCGCTGCTCTTGTTTCTGTTATTATTGTGTTGTCGACTTTTAGTTGCTATTTGTTTTATAATTGCTTGCATACTTTGAGGCATTTAGCAGAAATTACTCTTGTTGCGTGTTTTTCTTTCAACACTTTTGTATCACTTTGTTTTTGGGCTTTCGTGGAAGTGGGAGTGGTGGTGGGTGGTTGGGCACGATGGCGTCTAATAACCTTTAAATGCTTCCAAGCAAAGGAAGATATAAAGAGTGATTTTTTTGAGGTTAGGATTTTCATGCATTAGTATTTGACAGATCACGTGGGATTTCAGACATGGTGTCAAAGAGAAAGATGCTCAGTATGCTTTGACATTTCATCATGAATAGACTTACTAACGAGCAACGCTTGCAAATCATTGAATTTTATTATCAAAATGCGTGCTCTGTTAAGAAAGTTCAGAAAGAAAGAAATTGTGTTCAGCGACGAAGCTCATTTTTGGCTCAATGGGTACGTAAATAGGCAGAATTGTCGATTTTGGAGTGAATATCAGCCAGAAGCATTGCAAGAGCTACCAATGCATCCAGAAAAAGTCACAGTTTGGTGCGGTTTATGGGCTGGTGGCATCATTGGACCGTACTTCTTCAAAGATGATGCGAATCGTAACGTAACTGTGAATGGTGAGCGCTACCGTGAGATGATATCCAACTTTTTTTTGCCCAAAATGGAAGAACTGAACTTGGTTGACATGTGGTTTCAACAAGATGGCGCTACATGCCACACAGCTCGCGATTCTATGGCCATTTTGAGGGAAAACTTCGGAGAACAATTCATCTCAAGAAATGGACCGGTAAGTTGGCCACCAAGATCATGCGATTTGACGCCTTTAGACTATTTTTTGTGGGGCTACGTCAAGTCTAAAGTCTACAGAAATAAGCCAGCAACTATTCCAGCTTTGGAAGACAACATTTCCGAAGAAATTCGGGCTATTCCGGCCGAAATGCTCGAAAAAGTTGCCCAAAATTGGACTTTCCGAATGGACCACCCAAGACGCAGCCGCGGTCAACATTTAAATGAAATTATCTTCAAAAAGTAAATGTCATGGACCAATCTAACGTTTCAAATAAAGAACCGATGAGATTTTGCAAATTTTATGCGTTTTTTTTTAAAAAAAAGTTATCAAGCTCTTAAAAAATCACCCGTTACTTTTTCTTCGTTTCTTTCTTTTTTTCCCGTTGAAAACTTTAAATAGCAGAAATTCTTTTATTAGTATTTTAATAGAAAAACTTTTTTCCTATGTTCTTTCTTTGGCACATTAGGATATTTTGGCCTTAGGTTAGCTGTCGTCGTCTGTGAAATGAGTTTGCAGGATGTATTTCAACGCCCCCCAAATCAAGTGCTGCAAACGACACGACAGCTTAAAGTGAAATGGAAATTGAAAAGGGAGAATATTCAAAAACCATTTAGCAAGAATCATTATTAGAAAGGCCGGCCGGTCATGCACCCAGACAAACGCCGGCTTGAGAGACAAAAGCAACGTCTGTTGACTTAATATTTGTGTTAATGCGAAGAGCTGCATTTAAAGTTCATTGTAAACGAGGATTACACAGAGGTCACGAAAAGAGGATTTTCCACAAAAATCTAGATAATTTTTTAATGATGTGTCTGCAAGTATGCTTTAAATTATAAATTAAGTCTTGTTGGGAAGGTTTCCCTCTCATTCTGAGTTGTTTAGGATTTGTTTTAAACTTTGATTGTTTTTATTGGAATTAATAAATTTATTATTGAAATATTTCCTTGTTGATCTTAAGCTACAAATGGAGACAAATATTTGAATGTCTGAAAAAATATTGCCCCTAAAGGTATGCTCTACAAAAAATTTTAACTATTGCTGTTGATGTAGCAAAATTGAATAATTTCGGATTGGTTTATGTATTTTGTTTTACTTTTTTATAAATAAATTTATATTTACAACCATAAAGAGAATTTCCATTTTGTAATGATTAACTGAGTCTCCTCAGTGTATTAATATTTGAAAATGCTAATACATCGGTATTATACTGGAGGAAATGAAACACACTGAATAAGGTAAACGATTCGTTTCTGTTAAAACGAAATTACACTTTTTTAACTCAAAGGAACACTTCAAGAGCACTTGTAGTCAATGAACTAAACCAAATTCCCATGCGATTCATGAATTTCGAGATATAGGCCATGGTCGAAATCATGATCGTGGTAGTCTGTAGCCAAGCAATAAATGTCACCATGCCATTAGTAAATAAATTTGCATTCTATTAAATATTCCCAGTTCAAATCAAATATTAATTACAGACCAAAAAAATACAAACGAAAAACTAAAATTTTATACTTATTTTATGAAAAACATTAATTTTTAGGCACAATTTTTTTGAATTTTTGTTGCATAGTGTTATCAATAGGTCTTTTACATGTAGACAATGTTTTATTCGCTATTTTCCTATTTTTTATGACTTTTTTCTGAAAAAATATTTTTTATCAATTCTTTGAAGACTGCTCCTATACCACTGAAAAGTGAAAGTGAAATTCGCAATATTTGTAGCCATAATAATTACCTTTAATTGAACATTTTAGAGGGTGTGATCGATCCTACATTTCCAAAATGACAGTAAAAATATTAAACGTACCTTCGATGAAAATAGAAATTTTAGAAAAAAATAAAAGCAAAAATTCCATAAAAAAATACTGATTTTATGAAGCAGTATGTACAAAAAAAGAAAATTATCCATAAATAAATTTTATATCGATTTTTTGAATCAGTATACACACAAAAAATAAATTTTTAGGTCTCTGACAATTTTTTTTTCTATTTTTTGTTCCATTTTGTTATGTGTAGATCTTTTTCTTCGCTATTAAAAATGTTACAATTCCGATTTTGTTTTCTGCAATTTTTTCCGTGGCAGAAAACATTTTTTTGGAAAAAAATATTTTTTTTCTCAATTCTATGAAGACTGTTCCTAAACCACTTTTTTAAATATATAAGCCGGTGATAAATATAGGTCCATATTTCCCAAATGGCAGTACAAATAGAAAACGTACCTTCGACGAAAATTTAAATTAAAAAAAGAATAAAAAATATCCGTAAAAAAATATTTTAAAATATAGTTTTCGAGTTTAGAAAGCAAAAATCCATCAGAAAATTTTGTGCATAGCCATTCGGTATTATTTTTTGTTTCATAGTGTGATCTATAGAGAGGGTGTTATTTCCCTTCTATAATTATCCACAGATATTTTTCCTTTCGTATTTTTAATTTTTATTTTTTGTATTTTTTTTTTCTCGTCAGAAACCCCGATTTAAAAAACAAGTAAAAACGGCGTTAAGTTCGGCCGGGCCGAACTTTATATACCCTCCACCATGGATTGCATTCCACAGCGGTTGTCGGTTTTCGTAGAGGTGCATTAATATTACAGGAAAATATACATTTTTTAATATAGCCAAACCAAAACAAATACAAAAAGAAAAAAAATAATTTTATTAATAAATATAATATTTTAATTATTTCAAACCACTACTTATTTCAAATCAAAAAATAAATAATCTTATATTTATATTTTCAATATGCTTAAATACCATAAATATTGGTAGATAGTGTGTGCTACAGTTGGTTGTACTTTTCCATGTTAACCCCAAAAGTACGAATTTCGAAAAATTCGTCTATTTTCCGTGTCTACGCAGTCAGAGGAATGTATACTCCGAATTTCATGGTACTATTTTGGTATTTGATTGGTACTATTTTTATCCCATTTTTCATTTTAACCCCAAACAGTACGAATTTTGCAAAATCCGTGTATTTTACTTGTCTATGCAATCAGAGGAATGTATACACCGAATTTCATTATTCTAGGTACAGCTGTTTAGTTGGTACCATTTTTATCCCTCCGTACCCATTGTATCCCTTGAAAGTTCGAAAAAACTTTTATTTTTCATGTCAACGTAGTCAAAGGAATGTATGCTCCGAATTTCATGACTCTAGCTGCGGTCATTTGGTTGGTACTAGTTTTATCCCCTTTTTCTACGTTGACCCCAAAAAGTACGAATTTTAAAAAATCGGTTTATTTTCCATGTCTGCACAGTAAGAGTAATGTATACTCCGAATTTCATGACTCTAGCTGCGATCATTTGATTGGTACTATTTTTATCCCCTTTTTTCATTTTAACCCCAAAAAGTACGAATTTTGAAAAATCCGTTTATTTTACTTATCTATGCAATCAGAGGAATGTATACACCGAATTTCATTATTCTAGGTACAGCCGTTTGGTTGGAACCATTTTTATCCCTCTATTCCTATTTTACCCCTTAAAAGTACATTTGGAAAAAAATATTTTAATATTATGTATCTACACAATTAGAGGAATGTACACATCGAATTTCGTGTTTCTAGCTGTTGTCGTTTAATATGTACCATTTTTATCCCTTTTTTGCCCCATTTCATCGCCTACAAATAAGAATCACTTTATGGTGCACGTTTTTGTTATAAGGGGTATGTGCATACCAAATATCAAGCAAATATAAACTTCAAAAAACATGCTTAAATGCGCTAAAATATTAGAGATTATTATAGATATTTTCAGTCCTTGTGAGGGAAAAAGTTTTCCCTTTTGGCCGATTTCACCCAGTTTCAATCTCAACCGATCTACGACTATAAGACGCATTTATTTGGACGCCCTAGCTCCTTTCGTTTAGATGCTAGCGTGCTTTCAACAGACGGACGGACATGGCTAGATCGTCTTAGAATTTTATGACGATCAAGAATATATATACTTTATGGGGTCTCAGGTCGATATTTCAAGGTGTTACAAACGGAATGACAAAGTTAGTATACCCCCATCCAGGAGGTGGAGGGTATAATAAAATGTATTACATTTTTCGGCGACTGTTCTCTATCCACTGTATTTACGTTAAATTATCAGTATTTGTAGAAATCGTAATTATATTTAACTTATACGACAGCGATATAAATTGAAATTTTATTTAAAACAAAATGTTATCGATAAAATAATCAGTCTCAGTCTGATTTAAATTTTATTTAAAAAAAATTAAAAAATATTATCCGTAAATTTTTTTATAGTTTTTCTTGTAAATAATTGAAAATGCATAATTTATTTATTATTTTAAATAATTTGTAGTTTATTTTATGTCTTCGAGACAAAATTTTTATTTTTTGTTGCATTGTGTTATTTTTCGCGTTCCTGAATTACTTAGATGGTTTCACGGGCTGTTAATATTTTTTTTAAATTTTTTAAATGGTTCCACGGGCTGTTAATATTTTTTTAAATTTTGTATCCTTGAGTGTATTTTATAATCATTTAGTAATTTTCTGTTATCTAATTTGTAAAACAGTTAATTAACCAAAAATGTAAAAAGTTATAATTTTTTAAATTATTTTGCGTCTACAAAGAGACTTCTACATTTACTCATAGATCTTTTAAACGTAGGCAATGTTCTCTTCGCTAGAATGTTAGCTATTGAAAAATGGAATATTTTTTTAATATTTTTGTCCTTGAGTGTATTTTATTACCATTTAGTAATTCTCTGATATAATGTACTTATTTATCCATTTTTCTTATCTGCATCTTTTCCGCGCTACTATACGCAGCATAAAATATTATAATCTAGCTCCGTCGCAATACATAATAAAGGTTTTTAATAATAAAACACGCACTTCAAAAAAAGCACTATGAAGAAGAAATAGACTTTGCGGGCAAAATATTTATACTCTGATTGAATCAAGATGAAACAACCCCTAAAAGCATGCTTTGAAAATAAAAACAGCCTAAAAGGCTAAAATCTACTTGTACATCAACAAAAAAAAACAGCGGCCGCATATGTTTCCCATTTTAGTAAACAACGTGCAGAGCATATGTTGTGTGTATAGAGAGCCTCAAAGTATGCTTGAAACAATGTTAAATATTTAGAAATCCCAGAGGTTTAACTTAAAATCAGAAAAAATGGAGAAAAACTTTTTTGCAGCACCAAAATCGATACAAAAACACACGACGCGCTTCTGTGGCATTTTACTTTCCCAATAAATAAAGCAAATATGAAGAGCAGCCGCCGCACTAGGCCAGCCGGGGTTGTACATATGTAAGTAAGGAGGTTATCCGATGGAAAAACGCTATAAATTACAAAACATGACCACAAAACAAAAGCAGCCGCCGCCACTAACACCACCAATACCACCACTACAATGCGAGTGGCAATGCCGCTAAAGTTTTTGGGTAAAAAAACAACAAACAAAATCTAAGATAAAAATCGACATTATTTTGTATAGAAAACAAAACAAAAAACAAACTATTGAAAACACACCACTGCAATATGTTGTGTTCGAAAAACACGCCCCAATGTAGGCAATGATTTTGGTTGATAAATAAAAAGTCAAGTCAACTTAAAGGCTGGCTTTTTTATGAGCACACTTTTAGGCTAACCATGTTACGAGACGCTGCCATAAATCAGGTTGCCCATGGATTTGTGACTGTAATCTAGCAGTTGGTGCTATCGGGACACTCCCCTCCAACACTGAGGAGGAATGTGTGAGATTTGCTCGTTTACCAAATTGTTTTATGTGCCTGAAATACAAAAACCCAAAGAGCCACCATCCAAAATATATAGATCAATGGTGGTCAACGAGACCCAGCCAAGCCAACAGCCAGCAGCCAGTATCTAACAAAGTTAATCATATTTAGACCCAGCCGCCCGCCAAGCGACCGCAACCCAAAACTCTGACTTCGACTTTGAATGTTACAAATCATGTGTAAAGTAAGAGAAACACATAAACCATTGTTGAGAATTCTCGGTGAAACGTGCTTGGCATGCTTAAGCATTCATTGACATTCACTCCTCAAAGTAGGCCATATACATGAACGCCGGCAAATAGGCAACACACTTAAAATAACATTGATTTGTGCTGGAACAAGCAGCATTAAAGTTGTTTAAACAAAAAACAAAGCGAGTAGAGTACGATATTTTGCGCAATTATAAACACTTTTCAGCGGGAGGAGGGGTGGAGTTTTTTTCTAACCAAAAAAACAAAACTCTAAACCATGATGATGTCTACACCCAGAGTAACGAGCCATGGCGCAAAAGTTTCGCCATCCTGAGGGAGCGTTAGAGAATAAATTGTGAGAACTGTGTGTTTTTTTGTGAACGTGGTGGCCATGTTTCGTTATTATTATCTGGGTGTTGAACAGTGAAACGTTTCGTTGCCATTATTTCATTTCAAACAACTAACCCTAAGGGTATGCTACAGTTTAGTAATAACAATTGTTTCATCTCCTCACAAAACAAAACACAACAACAAATATGAAAGTTTTCCGCCACCACCCTCATACACATGCTTAGTTAGCAAGGCAGAAAGAAAGAGACAGAGAGGGAGGGAGCGAGAAAAAGAATTAACCAAAGAAAATTAAAAAATGTTGTTGTTTATTTTAAATTAGAGCATATTTTTTGGTTGTTAAAAAAATGAAACAAAGTAATTTGTAGCATTTTTTGGGGAGGTGTGGTTTTTGAGAAAGAGAGAGAGAGACAGCGAAGAATGAAGTTGTAAATTGGAAATTAAACAACAAAGAAACAAACAACCAAAAAACTTTCACTGTCAGGTTATTAAACTTTGTCCTGTATTTGTTTGGAATTCCACAAAAGTTGTGGACCGAGTCTTGTTTATTTTGTCATCTTCAATTTAACTTATTTACATGGTTTCGGCAAAATTCCCTTCATGTCTCTCCCCCATATATATGTATGTACGTAGGTCAACAAAGCAGAAAGTATCTGTTCAAAGATTAAATAATAAAGAAGAATGACTCTTTATTAAAGCAGAACAAAAGTATTATTTAGGGATGCCCGAAATATATTTAGAAAAATAGACGAGATTCTCAAAATGGTGACATCTACAAAAAGACTTCCGATTTAACCACACTCTTGGGCTGGGAACGACACAAATCGTCTTCCGTTATCACCTTCAGGTTATTTCTAAAATCAAGTACTTAAATGTGTTGCCAACACTAGGCCTAAGAATGCTCAAAATTATGTTGCCTAAACTAATAGAGAGAGAAAAAGGAAATTCAAAGCATTTTTAACAGATAATCTTTTTTTTATTATTTGACACATATACCGTCATCATAGGTAACGAATAAGTAGTCTAAATAATTTTTGAAAAAAAAAAGAAAAACTAAAAACGTCAATTAACTCCACTTTGCCTATAGTTTCAAACGTATACAATCCGGTCCAGATCTTTGGGCTCCAGAAACAGTGGGCGATTTGTAATTAAAATAACATGATTTTGCAGTTTCCTTCGTGAGTAGTTGAAGGAAAATATTGTTCAAAAATACATTTTCAGATGGAAGAATATTATTCTTGTTCTGAATAGCTGAGAAGTGTCATTTTCTCAAAATCTTAAAAATATAGTTTTTAATTATTTTTTATTTAAAATTTAAATATGAATATTTCTGAAAAACATTATAAAATTCGGCGATTTCTGTTTTCATAATACTTAAGTTTGAGCTTTCGTCTTTTATAAAAAAACAAAATCTTATCTGATTTTTTCGATTCTTTTTATTTTATTTTTAATAGCTCCACGAAGAAAAATTCGTAAAGATGTTTTCCATATAAATAGTTCTTTAGGCTCCAGAGACAGTGGGCGATTTGTATTTAAAATAACTTGATTTTGTAGTTTCGTTCGAGAGTAGTTGAAGGAAAATATTGTACAAAAAATAAAATTTGTTTATATTTTCTTAATAGCTGAGGTGTGATACTAATTTTGATTTTTTTCCAAATCTGAAAAATATTATTTTTAATTTTTTTATATTTAAAATTTAAATATAAATATTTTAAAATATGCCTGTTTTTGATGGCCAAGAAAAGAAATCATCATTAACTGTCTTGTGTTATCACCTTCAGGTTATTTCTGAAATCCAGAACTTAAATGTATTGCCAACACTAGGGCTAAGAATGCTCAAAATTATGTTGCCTACATTAAGGCGTCAAAATACAGAAGCAGCAACTTCAGTAAAAAAGAAGTGCAAACCATGAGAATTTTTCAAAAATTATTTTAAATACTATAGGCAAAATTCAGTTTATTGGCGTTTTTAGTTTGTGCAAAGGATACATTTTTTTTCGAAAATTATTTTGAATACTTATTCGCTGAAAAAGTACTAGTTGAAAATATTTTTGATAGATATTTAAAGAATTTTTATTAAAAAAATCAGCAAAAAAATAATTCATATTTGACTAAAGAGTAATAATTGTAATTTTAGACACTGAAATAAAATAAAAAAAGATTCGGAAAAATTTGAGAAGATTTTTCTTTTTTCTAATAGATAAAAGTTCAAACTAAATTATTATAAAAAAATATCACCGAATTTTTTGCAGTCGGGCGGGGCCGACTATATGATACACTCCACTTTCTATCAATTTAGCAAAAAAGTGAAACGGAAAATTTTTTGTATATTTCCTAATCACAGGCTAATATTATGACTTGGTCCAATTTGTCAAATCGAGAATAATATTTGTATCGGGGCTATATACAAACAAGTGACTAACTTTCACAATAAGTTCATCTAGTTGAAGTATAACGTGTTATGGTCAATTTTAAGAAATTCTCTGAAAATACGCGGTTTCTGGGGGAACGAAATTTGTATGAGAGCTATATATAAATCTGAACCGATCTAACACATTTTTACCACAGGTGTTTCTAGTTGAAATATAAGGTGTTTTGCCAATTTTGAAGAAAATCTATTAAAATATGTGGATTCTAGAGCGGAAAAATTCAAATTGGGAGCGAAATTTGTATGGGGGCTATATATAAATCTGAACCGATCTAACACATTTTTACCACAGGTGTTTCTAGTTGAAATATAAGGTGTTTTGCGATTTTTGAAGAAAATCTGTTGAAATTCGTATGGACGCTATATCTAAACCTGAACCGATTTTCTTCAAATTAAATAGCGTTCGTCCTTGTTTCGTAAAACTTCGTTGTGCAAAGTTTCGTTTGGTTCTGGCTACAATTGCGACCTGTATCGTGATTACAACAATAGATGGACAGACGGACAGGCGGACATTGCTAAATCGACTCAGAAAGTGATTCTAAGCCGATCGGTATAATTAACAATGGGTCTATCTCCCTTCCCTTTGGGTGTTACAAACAAATGCACAAAGACATAATACTCTCGTGGAGTGTATAAATATTAAAGGTAGCTTCGACGAAACTTTGAATTTTAGAAAAAAAATATATATCTAATTATATCAGAAAATTTTCTAATTTGCCTTTCGGAAAAATTTTTGATGAATTAATCTTGGAATATATACAAATGTTTTTCTATTAAAAAAGTTAAAGAAATTCGATAAGGCCTTCTAGACATGAAAAACAATTCACAAAAAAATATATTGTTTTATCCTAGAGCTCTCTTCCTCTGCTTTTCGATATAAAAGCCTAAAAGTATACTTTTGTTTTTATACCCAATAACTCTAAGTGTGCCCCCAGTAAATATACCTTTTTAATTGTCTTTAATTAAGTTTCCAGAAAAGTAATCAAAGCGTAACAAGATTTTTAATTCTTTTCTTTCCTCATGGATCAATTATATTGCTCTACCACAATCTCAGCCCGCCCCCTCCTGGTTTTGTGAAACCTGTCAACTGCCAAAAAATTTCCAGCACACAAGTAACACCGAGAATTTTACACCTAAAACACCAGCATGAATCTAATATACTCACTCGTATAGCAAGTGAATTCCATGTAATATGTAAATTATATTGTCAGGTATTCTACGGGAACAGCAACAGTAGACAACAAGAGCCTGAAATGAACAATGAACCAAACCAGCTGCAAATTACACAAAATATGTTGAAATTCTTCAAGCTTAAGTTGTTGCAATACCGAAAACTAATTTCAATAACATTGTCGAGAAAATGTTTATTGAATAAGAACTGCCTCTCCTCCAGACTTCCTTGCAGAGAAAATCTTCCTTCCTTCTTCCAAAAACATTTGTAAGAGAAAACTGAAGCTCCTGAAAATATGTTGTGGTTTTTACTCCCTTCGTTCAGGCAATTGGGAATTTCTCCAAATCCCCCTTGACAAATACATCTTGTTGCTCCAAGTGTTGGCGTTGAAATATCTTCGAACATGTACACGTCTCTCGTATTGTGTAAAAATATTTCCATAACATGGTTCATCTATTACGGCAGGCGTGTGCGGTAGTAAATCTCCCCAGGAATGCTCTGCTTAATCCTTTGGAAATATTTCAAATTAAAAGTAATTTATTAACTATCTACCACTGTTGAGTGGTAGGCGATGCTAGCAAGCAAATAGGAAAACCTCAATCTTGCCGGTTGCTTGAATTGAATTTGTAAAATTTTATTTTTAGAATTGCAAATTTTATAATTTCTAACTTATCATATTTCCAACGAAGTGAAAATGCTTTCGCAATTCTCACATATTTAATGAAATCCCCGAAATTGGGCAATGGAATTTATGAGCTGTGGACACTGAAATCAATCCCTCAATGTAGACACTGAAAATGATGTGAAATGTTCTTACAGCCTATGGGGTAGGCAATGCAAATGATGAGTAATTACACTGTGGAACAAAATGAATGATTTTGATTTTTTGAAAATAACATGGTTTTGACAAAGGCATAGGAAACTTTGTGATCCTTACACTTTTAAGTACGGGAAGTGTTCAGCAATATTACATTGAACACTACGAGGAACATGTTGGTGAAACATTCTAAACCTCTAACTCCACAATATAGTGGCCTTTTTGGTCACCTTTGTGGAACAGGGTAAAAACTAGAAACTCAACTTAAGTGTCAGAAATAAATCAAAACTTAAAATACATTTAAGGGCTAATTTTGTACTTTGTCCGAAAGCCAACAGTATTCACTCTCTTATATCTAACATATACTGGACATTGGTTAATAACGAACGATAGAAATACCCAAAATTGCTACTGGTATTTTTATATATTTATTATTATTTTCTTCGGCGACTTATAGTGAAATTTTATGTAGAATAATTTCTTCATTCACACCACCGTCCAAAAATTCAGTTTTGAGGACTGTTTAGCAACAAATTTTAAAAAAGTACTAAATGCCCAAAAATGAACTTTCAGTTTAAACTTATTTTCGGGCATTTAAGTTGAGTTTTAAGTTTAGGTTCCAATGCAAATATTTTTCTAGAAGCTGCTGACCCCTTAAACCCTTGTTTTCGAGGTGACTTTTAACCTTTTTTTACAAAAGGGACCAAAACGACCCTTATATTGAAGAGCTAGAGGGTTAAAATGTTCCTCGTAGTGTTTTAAGTAATTTCACTGAACATACTCTATTTCTAAAATGTAAGGATCAGAAGGTCAATTTTTTCATAAAAAATTACAAAAGAGTGAAATATTTACGAAATTAACATTAAAATGACATTTAAGTTTTGACTTATTTCGGTCTTCTAAGTTGAGTTTTGGTGTATTCAGAGACTTATAATAGAATTTTGTAGAACATTTTGACCCGCTAAACCCCTCTTTTAGACGTGTTTTACCCTTTTCAGAAAAGGGACCAAAAATACCACTATATTTAGAAGGTTAAAATGTTTCTCGTAGTATTTTAAGTAAAATTTAAGAGCAAATCCTATACTTAAAATGAAAGGATCACAAGGATAAACTTTTATTTTGGGGATGTTTTTACACTTCTGCAGAAAATGGACATATAAGACCCCTATATTGAGGAGATAGAGGGTTAAAATGTTCCACAAAATTTGTTCTCGTAGTGTTTTAAATAATATTGCTTAACACATCCTATACCTAAAATGTAACGAGCACAAGAATATAGCCTTTTTTTAGGGATGTTTTTACTATTTTACAGAAAAGGGAAACCCCCTTATATTGAGGAGCTACAGGGTTAAAATGTTCCACAAAAATGTTCATCGATGTGTTTTAAGAAATATTGCTGAACACATCCTAAAGTGCAAGGATCACACGGTTTCCTATCCCGCCGTCTCATCGTAAGAATGAGTAATAGTATTTTTCAACCTTTTACACAAAAGGGACCAAAAAGAAACCTATATTGAGGAGCTAGAGGTTTAAAATGTTCCACAAAAATGTGCCTTGTAGTGTTTTATATAATTTCTCTGAACACATCCTATACCTAAATTGTAAGGATCACAAGATTTCCTATGTCGATTAATCATAAGAATGAGAAAATGTGTTTTTTACTCTTTTGCACAGAAGGGTACCAAAAAGACCCCTATCTTGAGCAGCTAGAGGTTTAAAATGTTCCACAAAAATGTGCCTTGTAGTGTTTTATATAATTTCTCTGAACACATCCTATACCTAAAATGTGAGGATCACAAGGTTTCCTATGTCGATTCATCGTAAGAATGAGAAAATGTGTTGTTTACCCTGTTGCTAAAAAGGTACCAAAAAGACCCCTATCTTGAGCAGCTAGAGGTTTAAAATGTTCCACAAAAATGTGCCTCGTAGTGTTCTAAATAATATTGCTGAACACATTCTATACCTAAAATGTAAGGATCACAAGGTTTCCTATGTCGATTCATCGTAAGAATGTAGAAAAGGAATGACACCCCTATAATATGACCACAAAAGTAAACTTTCCAAACGGCGATACACGTATACTCCTTTTTTACCCCTGCTCTGCTAGTATCTATTGTCAGAACCTTGTTTTTTCTTTGTGTGTTCCACAGTGTAATTATAATTACGATATTTTTCTTTCAATTCGACCATCACGCCTGGAAATACCCAAATGATTGCCACAGGTTTCAAATTTTTTAAATAAATTTTCATCTATTATAGAGTAAATGCCTTCTGAAGACCTTCAAAAATTTCACATTGGTTTAATATAGAATTCCCTTAGTTCCGATACTGAGGATTTAGTGAATGTTTGAGATTTTTCTTTCAGTCCCGTTTTTAAACTCACATTTATTCTCAAATGTGTAAAGCTTCAGTAGATTTTTGGCATCATCCTTGTTTTTGTCCCTTAAACTTCTACAAATAAATGTTGCCTATATTTGGGATCTGAGTCCAGTAATGAGAAGTTAGTGCTAGTTTGAGACTTTTTCTTTCAGTCCTGTTTTACTCACACTTTTATTCCAAAATGTGTAAAGCTTCTGTAAATATCTGGCATCAGTTGCCTGTAATTTTTCTCTGTCTCTTAAAATTCTACAAATAAATATAGCCTATATTTAGGCTCGCCTTGAAAACAAAACTAGACTTTAGCCTACTTTTGGGCGGCCGCAAACAAAAAAATGAACAAGAATTCACACTGTTGAGAAAGTAAAAGTAGGCAAACTTACCTTTTTCTCCTCAATGCTGGTGAAATGGAATTCGGCGAAAAAAATGCTTTCACTTCTTAATGCTCTGCCTTGTTTTTCTTCTGTTTGCTGGCACTTGTTATTTTTTTGCGTCGAGTTTTTTTCCCAGAGCCTACTTAGGGGCGTCTATGCAGTATTTGCACAAATTCACAGTAATATAAAGTTGTGTGTACGGGTGTGCCCCTTAAACTTTTCTTCTTGTGGGTAATTCAAAAAAATAAAAACACAACAACGACAGCAACTTATATTTATTTGGTAGCCACAAATTTTGAAACTTTGGTTTTGCTGGAGTCCAAGGAGGAGGTGGAGGTGAAGAAGGAACAGCAAGAGATTGTGGGTGTTACAAAATTGTCCATTCACCTGTGTGTGTGTTTGATTCGGACTTAATGAACACGAGTTTTCCACTCAAGTACGGCTGTTATTCCTGCTTCCTACTTGCAAACAACACAATTAATAAAGCATTTCTGGTTATTTCTGTTCTGTGCGGTGTCGTTTTTCTTGTTCGACCCAAAGTTTGCGCTTTCGTTTTCGTCGTTGTTGTTTTTGGTTTCCCGGTCGGACGGTCCCTTCTTTTTTTCCAGGCCAGCTGTCGTGCGAAAGAGGAAACAACTTAAGTCAAGTGTGAAATTAGGCTGGGTTTCCTGGCCACACACCGACCGAGCGAGCGAGACTGCTGCGGCAAATGCGACAAACAAATGTTAACAAGCAGCTCCGCAAGCGCTTGTTTTATGTTGAACATGAACCAAGGAATTTTTGTAATATTTCCTTATTACACTGTTTTATTATGGCCTACTTTTAGGTTTTTTTAATCTCTTCTCGTTTTTTCGGATTTTTTTGCTTTCAAATATTTAAACACACGACAGCATATTTAAGTGGCCGCTGTGTTAGGTGTTGAAATTATTAGGTTTTTCATTGGATTTTTATGGAAAACTTTTGTTTGCCACTTAATGATTTATGGTTGGCGTAGAATTTCGTTGCTTTCTCGACTTTACTAATTTATGGCTTTCGCGGCTCGGATGTAGGCTGGGGGGGGGAGAGGGAGCTTGTGAGATTTAATTAATGTGTTTTTTTTACTTTAGAAGAGGCTTTCGCAAATCATTTTTTGTTTTCGAGCTGGTTTTTTCACGACGTTTTCGAACACTCGCGATTACTTTAGAGAACACGCGCACGCGATTTTATGATTTGCCGCTATTCAATTTCGTTTAAGATCTGCAAAGACAAAAAGAGGAAATGAACTAATTAGTTTAATTATTGGAATTCATAGTTAAGATACAGCTAAGCTAAAATAATTGCCTAAAAAGGAAGTCTACCATTAGGCGGTTACTCATCATTATTTAGTTTAGAGATCCACAAATCACAAAAAATTTGTCACAACCATTAATTCTTAAATTTCGTTTAAATATTTTAAAAATAACCCACTTTTAGACGCTACTTAAAAGAATATACTTTTGGGAGACAAAAGCAGCTCTTTTTAACTAAAAATATATATCAGAATTTTGCATTTTTTTAATAAAGGGTGATGCAAAATTCAAGTTTAGTTTTAGAAATGAAAAAAAAAATAATATTAAATTTCGTTTAAATATTTAAAAAATAGCCTACTTTTAGGCGCTGCTTAAAAGAACATACCTTTGGGAGACAAAGCAGCTCTTTTTTTATTAAAAACATATATCAAAATTTTGCATTTTTTTAATAAAGGGTGATGCAAAATTCAAGTTTAGTTTTAGAAATGAAAAAAAAAAAATAAAAATTTTGTTAAATTTCGTTTAAATATTTTACAAATTGGCTAATTTTAGGCGCTACTTAAAAGAACATACTTTTGGGAGACAAAAGCAGCTCTTTTTTACTAAAAATATATATCAAAATTTTGCATTTTTTAATAAAGGGTCATGCAAAATTCAAGTTTAGTTTTGGAAATGAAAAAATAAAAATTTTATTAAATTTCGTTTAAATATTTTAAAAATAGCCTACTTTTAGGCGCTGCTTAAAATAACATACTTTCGGGAGACAAAAGCAGCTCTTTTTTACTAAAAATATATATCAAAATTTTGCCTATTTCTAAAATAAAGAGTGATGCAAAATTCAAGTTTAGTTTTAGAAATGAAAAAAAATATTAAAAAAAATATTTTTTAATAAAAATTTGGCCGAAAGGCTATAATATTATCTGACGTTTTTAGACTCGTTTTGAAAACGATATTAAAAATATGTATATCTGTTTTAAAGAATTTTTTACTAAACTTCCAATTTTCCGCGCAAGGTACCTTTATTATTTCCTATCCCGCCGATTCATCGTAAGAAGGTACATAAAGGTACCTCTATTATTTGTTCTCGCATTTTTGAAATATAGTTTCAATCACATCCGCTTATTTGTTCAATTGAAGGTAATTATGATGGTTACAAATCTTGCGAATGTCGTTTTCAAATAGAAACTGTTAAAATAGCCTACTTTTAGGTGCTGCTTAAAAGAACATACTTTTGGGAGACAGAACCAACTCTTGGTAAACATTTTTACTAAAAATATATATCAAAATTTTGCCTATCTCTAAAATAAAGAGTGATGCAAAATTCAAGTTTAGTTTTAGAAATGAAAAAAAAAATATATAAAAAAAATATTTTTTTAATAAAAATTTGGCCGAAAGGCTATAATATTTTCTGACGTTTTTAGACTCGTTTTGAAAATTTTGCCTATTTCTTAAATAAAGAGTGATACAAAATTCAAGTTTAGTTTTAGAAATGAAAAAAAATATTAAAAAAAAATATTTTTTTAATAAAAATTTGGCCGAAAGGCTATAATATTTTCTGACGTTTTTAGACTCGTTTTGAAAACGATATTAAAAATATGTATATCTGTTTTAAAGAATTTTTTACTAAACTTCCAATTTTCCGCGCAAGGTACCTTTATTATTTCCTATCCCGCCGATTCATCGTAAGAAGGTACATAAAGGTACCTCTATTATTTGTTCTCGCATTTTTGAAATATAGTTTCAATCACATCCGCTTATTTGTTCAATTGAAGGTAATTATGATGGTTACAAATCTTGCGAATGTCGTTTTCGCATAGAAACTGTGGTCTAGGAACTGTCTTCAAAGAAATAAGAAAAAATTGATTTTGCAAAAAAACACAATTTTTCTTGCACAAAAAAATATAAAAAAAAAGAAAAAAAATGTTAAAAAATATTTTGTATTATTTTTCAAAAAGCTTACATTCCAACGCAGAAAACTTGTAAAAGATCTATGGATAAATGTAGAAGTTCTGACACTCATGATAAACAAAAAAGAATTTTAAAGAAATATGATTTTTTAAGAGCTTGATAACTTTTTTTTAAAAAAAAACGCATAAAATTTGCAAAATCTCATCGGTTCTTTATTTGAAACTTTAGATTGGTCCATGACATTTACTTTTTGAAGATAATTTCATTTAAATGTTGACCGCGGCTGCGTCTTAGGTGGTCCATTCGGAAAGTCCAATTTTGGGCAACTTTTTCGAGCATTTCGGCCGGAATAGCCCGAATTTCTTCGGAAATGTTGTCTTCCAAAGCTGGAATAGTTGCTGGCTTATTTCTGTAGACTTTAGACTTGACGTAGCCCCACAAAAAATAGTCTAAAGGCGTCAAATCGCATGATCTTGGTGGCCAACTTACAGGTCCATTTCTTGAGATGAATTGTTCTCCGAAGTTTTCCCTCAAAATGGCCATAGAATCGCGAGCTGTGTGGCATGTAGCGCCATCTTGTTGAAACCACATGTCAACCAAGTTCAGTTCTTCCATTTTGGGCAAAAAAAAGTTGGATATCATCTCACGGTAGCGCTCACCATTCACAGTTACGTTACGATTCGCATCATCTTTGAAGAAGTACGGTCCAATGATGCCACCAGCCCATAAACCGCACCAAACTGTGACTTTTTCTGGATGCATTGGTAGCTCTTGCAATGCTTCTGGCTGATTTTCACTCCAAAATCGACAATTCTGCCTATTTACGTACCCATTGAGCCAAAAATGAGCTTCGTCGCTGAACACAATTTCTTTCTTTCTGAACTTTCTTAACAGAGCACGCATTTTGATAATAAAATTCAATGATTTGCAAGCGTTGCTCGTTAGTAAGTCTATTCATGATGAAATGTCAAAGCATACTCTGAGCATCTTTCTCTTTGACACCATGTCTGAAATCCCACGTGATCTGTCAAATACTAATGCATGAAAATCCTAACCTCAAAAAAATCACTCTTTATAAATAGCGCGAAAAACCCTTCACAAATTACATAAAATAATATTTGAAAAATCCTCCGAAGGGCTATGTTTTACCATTTTCTGATGTATTTTGGCTTTGTAAACTCCAAAACGATATTTAGAAAAAATATGGATACTTTTTTTTTTTAATTTTTTTGCTAAATTTCAATTTCCGCCCATGGTACCTTTAATATTTGTACTCTCATTTAGGGAATATAGGCGGGGTCACACCCGCATATATGTTCAATTAAAGGTAATTATGACGGTTACAAATATCGCCAATATCACTTTTACATAAAAACAAAGGCTAAGGAACTGTCTTCAAAAAATTTAGAGAAAAATACTTTTTTTCGAAAAAAAAAATCTTTTTTTCTTTTTTCATAAAAAATTAAAAAAAATCGGAAAAAATATTTTGTTATATTTTTAAATACAATATTTTAATAACACTCCAAAGCAGAGAATAATGTCTATATAAAAAAGATCTATGGTTAAATGTAGAAGTTATGACACTCGTCGTAAACACAAAAGAATGAAAAAATAAGATTTTTTATATGATTTACAAATTGGATACAAAAATATTTTAAAATTTTGCCGAATGGCTATATAAAATTTTCTGATTTATTTTGACATTTTAAACTCGAAAACGATATTTAAAAAAAATATTTGTTTAAGATTTTTTTTAATTCCAACTTCCGCCCATGGTACTTTTAATATTTGTACTGTCATTTCTGAAGTATAGGTCCTATCACACTCGTTTATATGTTCAATTAAAAGATAAATATGATGGCGAATGTAGCGAATATAACTTTTACATAGAAATAAAGGTTTAGGAACAGTCCAGAGGAATACGAAAAAAAAGTTTTTTTTTTCGAAAAAAAAAAAAAAATAGTTGACACGAAAAAAATCGTAAAAAATGGAAAAAAAATTGGCAAAAATGTTTAGTTTTATTTTTTAAAAAGCTAACATTCCAACGCAGAGAACAATGTCTACATATAAAAGATCAATGGGTAAATGTAGAAGTTATGACACTCGTGGTAAACACAAAAGAATTAAAAAATAAGATTTTATTTATATGATTTAAAAAATGGATAAAATAATATTTTAAAATTTGGCCGAAGGGCTATATATAAAATTTTCTAATTTATTTTGACTTTTTAAACTCGAAAACGATATTAAAAAATATTTATAATTTTTTACAAAAATTCCGATTACCGCTGAAGAGGCACCTTAAATATTTGTACTTTCATTTTGGAAATATAGGTCCGAGCACACCCGTTTATATGTTCAATTAAAAAGAAATTAAGATGGCTACACATTTTGCCTATGTCACTTTCACATAGACACAAATGTTTAAGAACAGTTTCCAAAGAAATGAGAAAAAATATTTTTTTCCGAAATAACTTTTTTTGGTTGGCTCGAAAAAAAAATCATTAAAAATAGAAAAAAAATTAAAATATTTTGTATTATTTTTTAAAAAGCTAACATTCCTACACAGAAAACAAAATCTATATGTAAAAGATCTATGGTTATGACACAAAGTATAAAAACAAAATAATTAAAAAATATTATTTTTTATATGATTTACAAATTAGATAAAATAATTTTTAAAATTTTGTCGAAGGGCTAAGTATAAAATTTTCTAATGTATTTAGTCTTCTTAAACTCGAAAAAAAATATTTATAATTATATATAATTTTTCTAAAGAATTTTTTACTAAAACTTCAATTTTCTCCAAAGGAGGTACCTTTAATGTTTGTACTCTCTTTTCGGAAATGTAGGACCGATCACAACCGATTATATGTTTAATTAAAGGTAATTAAGATGGCTACACATTTTCCTATGTCACTTTCACATAGAAACAAAAATTTAGAAGTTTAGAAGCAGTCTCCAAAAAATTAAAAAAAAATATTTTTTAAATTTTTTTTGCTGTCATGAAAAAAATCATAAAGGGCAGAAAAAAATTGGTAAAAATATTTTGTTTTATTTTTAAAAAAGCAAACATTTCAACGCAGAAAACAATGCCTAAATGTAAAACATCTATGGATACATGTAGACGTTATGACACTCTTTGTAGAAGCAAAATATTTAAAAAAAATATTTTTTTTAAGTGGGTGAAACCATGGTCTACATATTATTAAAAATAATATTTTATATTATTTTGTAATAGATGGCTTCTTAAAGAATAAAACAGGGAAATCTATGGATAAATGAAGATGTTTTGGACCTTCTTAAGGTGGTTAAGGATTCCTAGATACCAAGGAAACATAGAAATAAGTAATTTTCATGTGTACTATCAAGGGTCAATTATTCCTTTATGGAAATTTAATGTCTCAATATAACTTGTGAAAACCTTTTTATTATTTAATCGTGCATCAAATTAAATAAAGAAAACAATATCTAACAAACAGCCTCAAGTACATACTAAGAATTTTTAAAATAAACTAAAGCATATTCTTAGGAGGCTCTAACTTTATATTAGTATAGTTTCCGGGATTATTGAGACACACATACATTTATCTACAGTAATTGTTGTCTCACAATTCAAGGGAGTAGATAAAACTTGTGTCCTTTCCGTCTTCTGTCGCAGAAGGATCTTTTAATAAAAACAAGATATAATAAACATTCACCGGAATTACTATTAAACACATGTCATTACTCCCTGGTTACATGGAGTGCAGTGCATGGAGCCTACAAGCAGGCATATAATTTATTACACAACACTTATCAACTCTTCTGCTCCTTCAAATGTAACGCAGGCCTTCTAGAAAGGAAGCAAAAAAACAAAGGATACAAACACCAAGTAATTGATAGGGTCAAGACATTCCTTTCGGACATATTTCATGGGAAAACTAATTTCTTAATACTATAAGATGATATACAAGGATTTCCAGAGAAAGGCATGTACATTATTTGAACAATAGTGAAGAAGTGGTGGAGGTATGAATGAAATCCTTTAATATGAAAATTCATAGAATTCTGTGTTAACAACAGGGAATTAAATATATGTCCGTAATACTACGAAATTACAATAAAATGAATTTAGAAAAAAATACATATTAAAAAAACGAACAAAAATGTTAGCCAGCTTTTAGGCTTAACCACAATGAAATATGACAAATATGTTCAAATGCTTTTCAAACATGTTGCTGAAAATGCATTAGAAAAATGTTGGCATTTTAAAATGGAATTTTTAAATTAAACAACAATTTTTTAGAGGGAAAATCGGCATTTAGAAAAAGAGGGAAACGTACATTAATTTGAGGGTACAAATGTAAGCAGAAAAACATCAATACATTGGGGATTTCTGATAAAAAAAAAAAACATAAAAAACCACTAACGAAAACGAAGTTAAAAAATTATGATTATTTCTTTTAATTTTTAATAAAATTCTAATTTGCGCCGAAAGTACCTTTAATATTTTACTCTCATTTTGAAAATTTGGGTCCAATCACACCCGCTTATATGAACAATTAAAGGTAATTATGATGACTACAAATATTGTGAATAACACTTTTATATAGAAAGAGTGGTTGAGAATTTCGATTTTTTTTTGCAAAAAATAAAAAAAAAAAATAAAAAAAGTTTGCTTTACTTTTAATAGCTAACGAGCTATCGAAAAAACAAGGTCTCTATTATGACACTCTTTGTAGAAGAAAAATAACTTAAAAAATCGTGATTTTCTAAATTTATGGTTAAATAGGGCGAAATACTCCTTTCCAAATTAAATATTGGAATATTTTATATAATTTTAAAATAGCAGTGAACTTAACGAAGAAACCCAGGTATAGTTGAAGAGAATCTATAGATAAATGTAGAAGTTATAATTTAAACTAAAAACAATTAAAAAACCCTTAATTATAATAATAGATTTTCTCCAAATAGTCCTTGTTTTCTGCATTAAGAAATCAACATTATGAAATATAAATTAAAATATTCTGTTATTTAATTTACAAAGGGCATTTTCAAGCTATTTAAGCACAAATTTAGAAAATCAAGATTTTTTTAAATTTCTTTTGTGTTTACAAAAAGGGCTATACATATTTTTTTATATTTATCCATAGATAATTTAACATTATTTTCTTCATAATTAAGTAAGCTGTTAAAAAATAAAACAACATTCTTTCCTATTCTTTATGGGTTTTTCGTGGCAGCAAAAACTATTTTTTTGAATACAAATGAGAGAACAAATACTAATGGTCCTTGTGACGAAATTTAGAATTTTAGAAAAAAATATCAAAAAAAATCCATAAAATTATTTTTTAATATTTTTATGGATTTTTTTGATATTTTTTTCTAAAATTCTATTTTTGTTTTAAATTTCTATATAAATTAAAAAATGTTATCCACAAAAAAATGTCATAAAAATTAAAAAAATCCATAAAAAAATCAATAAAAAATTAAAAATAATATTTTTAAATTTCTCCATATAAATTAAAAGATGTTATCCATAAAAATTAAAAAAATATGCGATTTGAACTGGGATATTGTCCTGGCTCAAGACCATTTCGCTTCTATATTTAATAGAATGCAAATTTATTTACAAATGGCATGGTGACATTTATTACTTGGCTGCATACTACCACGGTCATGATTTCGACCATGTCAAAAGTCTTTTCAAGTGGCTTTGCAGCGACTTTTCATCATCAAATATCATAAAAAAATAAAAAAATATCCATAAAAAAATGTTATCCAATAAAAATAAAAATTAAAAAAAATCCATAAAAAATTCAAATAAAAAATCTATAAAAAATTAAAAAGTATATCTCTAAAAAAATTAAAAATTAAATTTTAAAAAATTCTCCATATAAATTAAAAAATGTTATCCATACAAAATTATCATAAAAATTAAAAAAATATATCCATAAAAAGTAAAAAAAAAATCACAAAAAAAATTAATTCATAAAAAATAAATATAAAAAATTAAAAAATATATACATAAAAATGTATCCATAAAAATTAAAAAAATATACATAAACATTTTTTTGTGTTGATTTTATTTAAATAAAATCCATAAAAAATGTTATCCCATAAAAATAAAAATTAAAAAAAAAAATCCATAAAAAATTCAAATAAAAAATTAAATAGTATATCTCTAAAAAATTAAAAATTAAAATTTTAAAATACTCCATATAAATTAAAAAAATTTTATCCATAAAAATTAAAAAAATATATCCATAAAAAGAAAAAAACAAAACAACAAAAAATGTTAATCATAAAAAATAAATATAAAAAATTAAAAATATATGCATAAAAATGTATCCATAAAAATTAAAAAAATATACATACACATTTTTTTGTGTTGATTTTATAACACTGAACCAAAGTTAGTTGCCGAAAAATAACCACTTTTTTTTAATTTATAAACAAACTATTTAGAAAAATATCCATAAAATGTTTTCTGTTGATTTTATGACTCAATAAGCCTCAATCATGATTATAAATACTACCGCCCTTCAGATGGGCAACAATTTAATTTTCCAAATCACCCTTAAAGTACACTATTGAATTATATCGATATAATTATGGGATCCAGAAAAAAATTAGAATCATAAAAATTAGTAAATAAATTATCCATAAAAATATCAAATAAAAAATCCATAAAACTTAAAAAAAATATCCATAAAACTATTAAAAATATTTTTTTTAATTCTCCATATATATTAAATTATACATAAGAAATTATCATACAAATTTAAAAAAATATATATAAAAAATTCAAAAAAATCTATAAAAAATAAAAAAAATTAAAAAATAAAATTAAAATAAAATTATTTTTTAATTTTTTTTAATCTTTATAGATTTTTTTGATTTTTTTTGTGGATATTTTTTTTTAATTTTTATGATAATTTCTTATGTATAATTTAATATATATGGAGAATTTAAAAAAATATATATTTAATAGTTTTATGAATATATTTTTTGAAGTATTATGGGCTTTTTATTTGATATTTTTATGGATAATTTCTTATTAATTTTTATGATATTTTTTATTTTTATTTATATTTATTTTATTTTTTTTATTTATATTTAATTATGGATCCCATAATTATATTGAAAGATTCGTTTAACTAATTCAATAGTATACTTTAAGGGTGATATGGAAAATTAAATTGTTGCCTATCTGAAGGGCGGTAGTATTTATAATCATGATTGAGGCTTATTGAGTCATAAAATGAACAGAAAACATTTTATGGTTATTTTTTCTAAATATTTTGTTTATAAAT
Source organism: Polietes domitor (assembly GCA_947397865.1). Taxonomy (NCBI): domain Eukaryota; kingdom Metazoa; phylum Arthropoda; class Insecta; order Diptera; family Muscidae; genus Polietes; species Polietes domitor. The sequence goes on from OX377619.1 coordinate 180,095,114, forward strand.
TTAAAAAATAAAATATTAAAAAAATGTATCCATAAAAAATTGGAAAAAAAAACATAAAAATGTATCCATAAAAATTTAAAAACATTTTTTTGTCTTGATTTTATGACTCCGTGTGCATCAATGCAAGCAAAAATGTTTTTCTATTCTACCAAGACTCAATCTTCATAGCATTCTACATTTGTATTTGAATAAAAGAAGGCATAGTGAAGGACTCCCTACATCAAAATTAAAAAAACAGGAGAACATCCGAGTTCAGATAATCTAGAACTCCTTCAGAACTGCTAGGTTTGTTGTTCAAACTCATGTCATGGCTTAGAGGGTGGTGTAGGGTATTACATATTCGTCAGAATTAGTGTTGTTCTTACTTGTACTGTTAACATGAACCACTTTAAAACTATCTCTTTTGACCCCCCCAAAACTACTACTACACTTTAAAGTTTCGCAGTTTTCCTTCAGCATTATTTACTCTTCCTTAAATTGTTCGCTTTTACGAAACATAAAATACATTTCTTGTTGAACTTTTAAATTAGGGTTTGAAAGTCTAGCAGATGTTGCGCGCAAATCCCAGAAGAAAAGTAACCCTATCCCTAAGATAGGCAACATATGGCAGACTTGTAGTAGAACAATTTAAGACAAATGCGAAAAAGTTTTTCCCTAAAATATGCAACAATTAAATTTAATAAACACAAACGCCCCCAAAAAGATGGCATTAAATTACGGTTCATTGTAAAACAAAAACTAATCCGTCTTTATCGGTTGACTTCTTGGTCTTGTAATAAACCCAAAGTATGTAAAACTATAGTGGACACAGCCAAGAGTACATATCGTTACCCTAATATAAAAAAGACTCAACTCATATTTTTGCAAATTTGGTTATTTTAACAAGACACAATTTCGATCATAATAAACAAAGAATATCGATTTGCAAAAAATATGAGTTGCGTCTTTTTTATATTAGGGTAATGGAAATTTCCTTTTACTTTTTGTCCTAACAATTTGTCCTCTTACACCCTTCAAGTATAATTTGTAATTGGAAATTTTATGCTTGCCTTAAGATAGGCTACATTTCAAAAGTTTAATATTTTTGTGGTATTTTGAGCAGCATTCTCTTCTCTTTAAAATGCAAAATATTATCTTTCTACGACGTAATAATAACTTAATGAATTTCTATAGTAATCCTATTTTCACATTTCTTCTTCGCTCCAAATTTAATTGATAACCCTTAAGATATGCTTTGAGAAAATAATCTCTGCTAAGATCAATTAGCAATATTTTGTTTAAAGTATTTCGTAAAGCCTTCTTCATTTAATTAATAAGATATTTAATCAGCAGGTGAATGCCTGGACGCCTACACACTTTTGTTGTCTTTAGTATCCAAGGTTTGTCTTTCAGCCAGCCCCCGAAGCTAGGCAATATATTATTTTGCATTTGAGTTTTATGTTGAGAGGAATTTTCTCTAAAAATTCTAAATATTTAAAAATCATGACCATAAATTAAAATGGATTTAAAGTGGCAAAGCCGAGCAATTATTTTTGTAATTTTTCCTGTTGAAATGTGAAAAGTGTGCCTTTAATTAATAACCCTTAAGGTGGTATGTGTAATATACACTACTATATATCTACTGTCAGTATAGATAGATATTCATTCATGTTGTAAACTTGACCTAAATGTTTAGTTAACCTACAAGAGCAGAGATGTTAGCTGATGCTGCTGCTGCTTGTAATTAAAAGCTACATAAACGTGAACCCTTTTCACCTGTTATTTATGGTTAGCATACTTTCAGGTGCTGTTTGCCCAAGTAAAAGTATTAAAGATAAAGAAGATATAGAAAGAACATGGCCAAACAAACAACTATAGAGCTACATACCCCACCCCACCTACTACACATAGCATGGCCCACACTAATATGTAATAATACTACACCTTCAGTTTTCCTTGGTATACTTTCAGCTGGAACATGGAATCGCAATCTACGGCATATGTTTGGGGATCTTCAAGTCTCGCACACACACAAATGTATACACATACATACAAGTGTGGCAAGTAAACAAACAACATTTTGCATTAGCATAATTAAAACGTGCAAATACTCTGCCGCAGCCCTGGACACCTTTCTCTTCATGGCTTCATGTAGCAGCCAGAGAAGGTGACCTCAAAGAAGAGTAGACGACAGGGCTTATTATCCTCGTTCACAACTGCTCTGCTCTCCTTCCTCTTACATTGAGTGAAAAAACGAGAAAAGTAGAGACAATAACTACCAACATAACCAACCAACCAACTGTTGCATACTTTAAGGGGCTAAATTATGGAAATGCAAAGCCGTGGCAACAACCAACGCTGTGCAAAGTAAATAGATGTGTGCGTGTGTGTATTTTTGAAATTAGTTCCATAATTAAAAGACAAACATTACTTTTGACATTGCACTCGGGCAGAGACAAACAAAGAGAGCGACATGTAGTAAAAGTATGCCTCAAATTGTTGGCAAAGCCAAAGAGAAATAAAAGTTCAAAGTAAAACGTAAAGGAAATAGAGAAAAGAGGAAGGCAAGATCTGAAGAGTTTTTTCTTGGAAGTTCCATATCAAAGCGTTCAAATTCTTTTAATTTTAATTACACCTCTGTGTGAAGAGCGCGCACATAAAGGATAGCATACTTTGAGGCCGAGGTCCGAGGAGAATACTGGGTGCGTATGATAAATTTAGTCAACATTAAAGAAGGTACCAAGATTGATAGATTGAAGCACGAAAGAAATATAAAAACTATGTTTATGGATCAATTAAAAAAAATAAATATAAAATTTATTTATGGAAAGTTTTAAAAACTATATATCGTCTTTCCTCCACTCGATTCGATTATATCTTAGGACTCAAATAGCCAATGGATAGCATACTTTGAGGCTGTCCGCGGAGAATACTGGGTGCGTATGACAAATTTTGTCAACATTAAAGAAGGTACCAAGATTGATAGATTGAAACACGAAAGAAACATAAAAACTATGTTTATGGATCAATTTAAAAAAAAATATATAAAATTTATTTATGGAAGGTTTTAAAAAATATATCGCCTTTCCTCCACTCGATTCGATTATATATTAGGACTCAAATAGCCAATGGACCCTATGATCCCAAATAAAAATAAAAATTGAAAACATTTAATCCATGGATAAATATTGAAAATGTAGCGAACAATGCCATAGTTTGGCAAATAATATCTCTGTCCAACATCATTTTTGTAACTCTGTTGCGACCCTATAATTCTGAAAGGGCATATTGAGTAGATAATTTCTGTAGAATAAACTTATAGTCCAGTTTTGGTTTGAGTTTCTTTTTATAGCGTGTCAAAGTTTTGATTTTTGGTCGAAGGGAGCATTATAATAAGCAAAAAAAGTGTTGTAGGTTAATGTCTGAGAGAATTCTTATTGGATTCTTATGGAGACAATTTTTTTGGAAGATCTTAACCCTCTAGGACCTCTCTTAAACTCATACCTCATCAAAAATCATAGTAAATTTTAAATATTTATTAAAAAGAAAATTCGGGCAAAATTAATATTTTTGCAAAATTTTAATTTTCGCGGGAGATATGGCAAAAATTATTTGTTTTGTATTTTTTTCGCGATCTATCAAAGGATCCGGCTGATTTTATGCATACAAAAATATTATCAAATGCGTGGTGATGATAATTTTTTTTTTTGAGAATTTTTACGAGCTACTCTCACTTTATGGTCATTATTATTTACAGTTATAGCGCCGTTTTAAAGGCATATACATTTATTTGCTTTATATACAACTGAGGTTTTCCATCAACAGACTTATTTCGTTTATCACAAACATAGTTTATTTGTCTCAAACGATCTACTTTTACCATAGTAGTTGAAACATTTCCCGCAAATGAAAACGTTTATCGTAAACTTAGTTTATATTGCTGTGTATGATTTTTCGTTCACGGCAAACGAAAAACGTTTAAGAATTTACTATGAACTAAATTTTTTGTTTCGGTCAATGAGTGCGTAAATAATGGTTACTTTTGACTAATCGGTACTACTCGATACATTTCAATTGAGTACTCAATATATTTTTATGGATGGAGGTATACAAAGGTCGGGGCTATACAAAGTTTGTTTTCCGTTTGTAACACCTTCCGTTGCTTGAGATTTTACAGGGTTTTGTGATAAACATAAAATGTTTGCGGAAATGACACCAACCGTTTGTCATGAACGTTGCATAGAATTTAGAATAGACGTAAATCGTTTTCTTTTATCTAACTTCATGAACGCAGTTCCTGTGCATTGGCTGTTTGTGTAGATCTGCGTTAGAGATACTCTCACTTGATATGAGATTTGATATTTTCCATAATTGAACTTTGGATATTCTCCTGGCTCAAGGCCATTTCGCATCTATATTTTATATACTGCAAATTTATTTACCAATGGCATGGTGACATTTATTTATTATTTAGATTTTTTACTAAAATTTCACCTTTCGTCGAGGTAACTTTAATATTTGTACTCTCAAAACTATGTCAATATATAAAATATCTTTTTATAAATGTAGAAGTTATGACACTCTTCATAGACGCAAAATATATTTAAAAATCATGATTTTTTAATAGTTGTTCAATAAAGCGAAAACTCCCATTACAAATTACATAGAAGAATATATTATTTGAATTTTTTTGTATCTACCATCTTAACGAAGAAAACAATGTCTCTTTGAAGAAAATCTAAGAACAAATATAGAAGTTATGTATTTTAGAAGTAATGGGATTTAAACAAATCGTGTCATTTTTTACGAAGTTTTTGTTTAAATTTATGTAGAAGAAGTGTCATAACTTCTACATATATCCATAGGCTTTCTTTAACTAGGCCTTGTTTTCTTCGTTACGATGCTAGCTATTACACACTAAAATAAAATATTTTGTTATCAAATTTGTAAAAGATTTTTTCGCGCAATTTAAATAAAAATTAAAAATATATGATTTAAAAAAATCTTTTTGTGTCAACAAAGAATATCAGAACTTATTCATAACATATATTATGTTATGATCATCACTCTGATAGTTCCCGAGGCCTGGAAAATGGGCAGAGTGATACCGCTACTGATGCGAGTAAGGGAGAATCGTACAGTACAGAAGAGAGATCGCTCCTCTCTCTAGAGTAGCGAAGACGCTTGAGACACTTCTCCTCCCGAGCCTTAATGGACATTTTCCGATTGCAGATCATCAACACGGATTCCGTAAGCAGCATAGCACGATAACTGCTTTACACGCTATTACCACACATATCGGTCGCGGTCTGAACCATGATAAACCGTGCGACAGGACGGTCCTCGTTGACATTTGATACGGTCATCCATGGCGTTCTGTTCGAGGACATTGCCAACACGTCCTTCCCGAACAATCTGAAACGTTAGATCGTGAATTATATGTATGGACGCCAGTCATTTGTGGAATTCAGAAATAGAAAGTCAAAACCCCGTAGAGTTAAACAGGGAGTTCCCCAAGGAGGGGTGATATCTCCGACTCTGTCTAATCTCTGCCTTTCTGGTATTCCACAAGCACCTGACGGCGTGGAAATCGTGACATACGCCGATGATTGCACGATATTATCGTCGGGCCCCAAATCTCGTTGATCTTGCCAATTTCTTCGCAGAGAGGAATATGAAAATATCCGCCTCCAAATCGTCAGCCACACTATTTACCACATGGTCTGCAGAGGTCAGAAGGACATTGAATGTGAAAGTCGACGATACACCAATACCGACAACAAACTACCCCAAAATCCTTGGGGTAACATTCGACAGTCTATATAAATCCTCTGCACACGCCACAGCTATTTGCGATAAAATGAGAAGTAGGACCAAGGTCCTCAAGTCGCTTGCCGGCAGCACTTGGGGAACCGACAAAGAAACCTTGTTGACCTCTTACAAAGCAATAGACCGGTCCGTGGCTAACTATGCGGCGCCAGTGTGGTCTGCAAATGTGAGTGATACGCAGTGGAGAAATATACAAACTTGCCAAAATGCCGCCCTGAGAACAGCAACAGGCTGTCTCCTCATGTCCCATAAAGATCACCTACATGAGGAGTCTAAGGTCATTTCTGTACGTAGGCACAACTTTATGTTGTCTACGCAGTACTTGCTTGGGTGTTATCGCAGAGACCATCCAAACCACCATCTTATGGCTCTGCCCCCTCCGCCCAGGCAAGTAAGGAAACACCTCCAGAATCTAAAGATAGAGGTCCAAAGGTATAAGAGAGAGCCTCTAGATCAGCGACCATACAAGGTAGGTTTAAAGGTTTATTCACAGAGACGCAGTCGCAGCAGCAATCAACAACAACGCCATGAATATCGTCCTCGGAGATCATCCACCAGAAATTGCATCTGAAGAGAAAGAACTGCCGCGACAAACTAGATGGGTTTTGGCACAGCTGAGATCTGGATGGTGTAGCCGCCTCAATTCGTACTGGGCACGAATTGACGGCAACGTGCAGAATATCTGCCCCGCTTGTAGCCAGGGGCCACACGACACGCTACATCTATTCAACTGCCCTGCAAAACCTACTCAGCTGGTCCCCAGGTCACAATGGACGCACACTCAGCAGGTGGCCAGCTTCCTAAACCTGGAGACGAACGACGCAGATCCTGATAGTGAAGGAGATTAAAAACAGACAACACAAACATACATATATAGCTGTTACAACAACAACTTATTCATTTATCCATAGATCTTTTACATACTGACATGGTTTTCTGCGTTAGAATGTCTTATCTAATTTGTAAAGAGATTTTTCGAGCTATTTACAAAAAAAAAATGATAGATACATAGATTTTTAACATATAAAAATTGTTGTTTTTTGCGTTAGAATGATGGCTTTTAATAGTTTTAATTTTTTATGATTTTCTTTTGTGCTAGCAAAAAAAATAATAATATTTTCATAATATATATTTTTACATATAAACATATCAAATATAATTTTATTCTTTTTTTGCGTTAGGATGTTAGCCAATAGAAAATAGTTTAAAAATCCGACTTTTTCTATTTTTTATGATTTTTTGTACCAGCAAATTTTTTCGATAGGTTTGTTAAAAAGAAATATTTGTTCCCAAATTTTTGAAGCCTATTCCTAAACCACTGTTTCTATGTGAAAGTGTAATTCTTAATATTTGTTGGCATAATGAGTACCTTTAATTTAACATAAAACCGGGTGTTATCGGACTTATATTTCCAATATGAGAGTACAAATATTTAAGGAACCTTCGTCGAAAATTGGAAATTTTGTAAAAAAAAAATTACCATAACAAATTTGTTAATATCGTTTTCGAGTTTAGAAAGCAAAAATACATTAGAAAATGTTAACCCTTAACCCTTTGATAAAATTTTAATTATTATTTCTTTATTATTTTACAATGTTCCCTTTAATTATCTTACGAACTTCGTAGACAATACAACTAAACAATATTTCTGTACTCGGAAAACCTCAAAAGAGATGAACAGGGAAAACAAACCCGATGCTATGGCTGCAGTAGAACCTCCACCTCCTCCTCCTATCCCCGATCAAAGTTAGCGTAACGCGCATTCCTTGAACTTTAATTACAACGCCATGAAAACGCAACACATAAAATACTGCATACTTTGAGGCGAGCGCTGATGGTGTTTCATTAAAATCGCTGGACACTGGAGTGGAGCATAACCTTGGGCGGTTGGTCGGTCGGTGTGTGTGTGCTTAACCTCTTATGCGGGTTGCAGCCAAATGTTTATTTAGCTCTTTAGTTTATTCCAGGTAATACAAATAGCGGCGAGCAGCGAGGGTGGGGGTTTGATACATTTTAAAAGCATTTTCCTGTTCCTTTTTTTCTTAAGCTCTGCTCTCTCTCTCCATTATTCCCTTGTGCACACATCGTTCACATGATATGGCAAATAATACTGACCGACATTCGCTTGGTTAGTTTTTTCCTTGTTTTTTGTTGAACATATTTCATATTCTACTTTATGCAGGGTTCGTTATGACGAAGCTGGCAACTCCTGCAAGCGATTTTTTACTTCTTCTTCTCTTATTTACATTTGTTGGCCAAAGTAATAACGAGTAGTAATGTATGGACATATGTGTGTGTGTGTAAAAAGGAGGCGTAATGCTTAACCTGGTTTACATTTCCCATTTCTCCCAACTTTCAAAGGAGTGCGAGCAGTCTTTAAACTTGTTATCGTTGCCTAACATCAGGCTGCAGTTGTGCACTAACTAGTTTGTTGAAGTTAGTATCGCATTGCAGGCGGTGAAAGTGAAAGCTTGCTTTCATCATCAAGCCCTAATGTATGCCATACATTTCAATGAAGTTTACAGCCTACAGTGAGGCTTGGACTATGAAATGAAATTTCGATAAAGGCAAACAAAAAAAAAACATCAATAACAACCAGATGAAAGTAATATCTTCCCTCCTTCTTTCCCTCACCTGTGAGTATGTAGTTTAGAAATCTCCATTCCCCCCTGGAGCTAAGCACCCTTATTAATAAACCAAGTTAAGTATGCCTAAGCTTGCAAGACATTCGATATTGGATTCTGGGAACACATTCTACGTAATAATACTTTTCTTTGTCATGAAATGAAATCAGCTGTGTGGTCGGGGCATAATTACTCATTTTTGTTTCCAGGGAAGACGAAATGAAAAGCTGATTTATTCATCAATTTCGGAATGAGGGCTCTTAACATGTGCTGTCATCATCATAGGCAGTCTTAAAAATAAATAAGTCTAAAAAGCAAAAATTTCACCAAGAAAGCGTGACGTGAGGAAAACACAAAACGAGCCTAAAAATAGGCTTTCATTTTGATCTATACCAAAAACATTGAATGACTGGAATGGCTAAAAATGGACAGACAAATACAAAAATATTAATTATTCTCAATTGCGACAGCACTGTGGAACGCAAAAAAAAAAAATAAAAAAGGTTCTGACAACGAATTCTAAATTCTGTATTGGCGTTTTGAAAGTTTACATATGGAGATCCTTTCCCCCTTTTGCATATTCTTTTGATGCATCGACATAAGAAACCTTGTGATCATGACATTTTAAGTATAGGATGTGTTCAGTAATATTACTTAAAACACCACGAGGAACATTTTTGTAGAACATTTTAACCCTCTAGCTCCTCAATATAGCTGTCTTTTTGGTCCATTTTGTGAAAAAGAGTAAAAAACACCCATAAAACATTCTTATGATGAATCGGCATAGGAAACATTGTGATCATGACATTTTAAGTATAGGATGTGTTCAGTAATATTACTTAAAACACCACGAGGAACATTTTTGTGGAACATTTTAACCCTCTAGCTCCTCCATATAGCTGTCTTTTCGATCCGTTAAGCGAAAAAGAGTAAAAAAAGGCCCATAAAACATTCTTACGATGAATCGGCATAGGAAACATTGTGATCCTAACGTTTTAGGTATAGGATGTGTTCAGCAATATTACTTACAACACCACGAGCAACATTTTTGTGGAACATTTTAATCCTCTAGCACTTCTATGTAGAGGTATTTTTGGTTCCTTTTGTACATAAAGGTAAAAAACACCATTATAACAAGGGGTTATCCTTATGATCCTTACATTTTAGGTTAGGATGTATTTAGCAATATTTCGTAAAACACACCGATGAACATTTTTGTGGAACATTTTAACCCTCTAGCTGCTCGATATAGGAGTCTTTATGGTTCCTTTTGTGTAAAAGAGTAAAAAACTACCTTAAAACAAGGGGTTATCCTTGTGATCCTTACATTTTAGGTATAGGGTGTGTGGAGCGAAAATACTTAGAACACTGCGAGGAACATTTTTGTGGAACATTTTAAACCTCGAGCTCCTCTATATAGGGGTCTTTTTGGCCCCTTTTGTGTTAAAGAGTAAAAGACGCCCTTAAAACATGGGTTTATCCTAGTGATCCTTACATTTTAGGTATAGGGCGTGTTGAGTGAAAATACTTAAAGCACTGCGAGGAACATTTTTGTGAAACATTTTAAACCTCTAGCTCTTCACTATAGGGGTATTTTTGGTCCCTTTTGTGCAAAAGTGTAAAAAACACACTTAAAACAAGGGTTTATCCTTGTGGTCCTTACATTTTAGGTATAGGGTGTGTTGAGCGAAAATACTTAAAGCACTGCGAGGAACATTTTTGTGAAACGTTTTAAAACTCTAGCTCCTCAATATAGGGGTCTTTTTAGTTCCTTTTGTGTAAAAGTGTAAAAAACACCCTTAAAACAAGGGTTTATCTTTGTTATCCTTACATTTTAGGTATAGGGTGTGTTGAGCGAAAAAACTTAAAATACTGCGAGGAACATTTTTGTGGAACATTTTAACCATCTAGCTGTTCAATATAGGGGTCTTTTTGATTCCTTTGTGCAAAAGTGTAAAAAACACCCTTAAAACAAGGGTTTATCCTTGTGATGCTTACATTGTAGGTATAGGGTGTGTTGAGCGAAAGTAATTACCGCACGGCGAGGATAATTCTTGTGGAACATTTTAACCCTCTAGCTGCTCAATATAGGGTTCTTTTTGATTACTTTTGGACAAAAGAGTAAAAAACACCCCTAAAACAAGGGTTTATCCTTGTGATCCTTACATTTTAGGTATAGGGTGTGTTGAGCGAAAACACTTAAAACACTGTAAGGAACATTTATGTGGGACATTTTAAACGTCTAGCTGCTCAATATAGGGGTCTTTTTGGTCCGTTTTGTGCAGAAGTGTAAAAACACCCATAAAACAAGGGTTTATCCTTGTGTTCTTTACTTTGTAGGTATAGGGTGTGTTGAGCGAAAATACTTAAAGCACTGCGACGAACATTTTGGTGAAACATTTTAAACCTCTAGCTCCTCAATATAGGGGTCTTTTTGGTCCGTTTTGTGCAAAAGGATAAAAACTACCTTAAAACAAGGGGTTATCCTTGTGATCCTTACATTTTAGGTATAGGGTGTGTTGAGCGGAAATACTTAAAACACTGCGAGGAACATTTATGTGGAACATTTTAAACATCTAGGTGCTCAATATAGGGGTCTTTTTGGTCCGTTTTGTGCAGAAGTGTAAAAACACCCATAAAACAAGGGTTTATCCTTGTGATGCTTACATTTTAGGTATAGAGTGTGTTAACATGTTAGCCATATAACTTCTCCATGTAGCGGTCTGTTTAGTCCCTTTTGTAAAAAAGGGTAAAAAACATTCCTAAAGCAGGGGTTTACCGGTATTAAAGTATTTTTAACAGATGTTCTCCTCTTTTATTTGATGTTTTCACTGGTAACATAGCGAAGCGAATAAGTATTTCAAATAATTTTTGAAAGAATTGCGTTCTTTGGAATTTTGAAGTCTTGTGAAGGAGAAACAAGATGAGGAAATGAGAAACTTAAAAAGCCAATAAACTCTATTTTGGCTAAAGTTTCAAACGTATATTATCTGGTTCCGGTGCGGTGGGTGTTATCAATTTAAAATGGAAACAATGAAACTTCTTATCCAGTAAATAGCTGCCTTATTGCCTGGTTGGTACGTACAATGAGAAATATTTTCTTATGGCCAATTTTGCTTTTTTCAGTGATTTATTATATCCAGCTTAAATACAATTTGACAATGGTTCCTCCTATCAAAGAATATGCTAGAATATGAATACCAAGAAACAACCATAGGAATATGTCACAAAGAAAAGATTTAATTTAAATGATAGTACAGAGCGACTTCGTTTAAGGTAACGCTCGATGAACAAGAATTCAATTTCGAAAAGTTTATTTTTTTTTCTATCGAAATCGTGACTATAACGATTTGCTTTTTGGAAAAAAATATTAATCGCAAATCTGAAACTTTAGCCAGCAAAGAAATGTTTACTCGCTCGTTATCGCAACCAACTGTTTCTGTTGTATAAAGCGAGGTCTTACTGTTCTTTAATTTGAAAAATAATCAATAAAGCAAACATGTATTGAAATTTATAAATAAAGACTTATTTTGTCACAGGCATACGCATTGACTAGCAGACCCTGAAATAGGCTTTGATTTATTCGAAAATGAATACCACATCAAATGAAATCAAATTACAACTCTTACTTTTTGTTTGAAAATAAAAAAATATAAAAAAATTTAAGCATCTGAAGCGACATATTTAGCTACCTCTTGACATGAGAAAGAGAAACCCAACAAATTCCAGGAAATTTCGGCATAAAATAAATAAAAGAATCCATCGACTCAGAAACCATCCATCCCACACAACAATTGCTAATTGCTGTGAAGCCTAAAAGTAGACCACAATTATGCAAATTCCAAACGTGCTTAATTAACAGTCAAGACAACACGGTCTTAACTTAAATAGTTTAACGAAAATTTGAGCAGCCAAGACACAGAGAGAGGGAACAGTCCTGAGCCCCACATGTATGTTGCAAAAATTAGAATTAAAATTAAATTTTCTTCCAATCGGAAGTTCCATGTCACGTAACATGATTTATTAAACAAAACCCTAATCAAACCTAAACTACAAGGTCACATGCAGGCAGATAGTGCGTTTGTGTTGTGTTTGTGTCCCTAAAAGTAGGCCTCTTTTGTTTGTACGCAAACAATTCTAAGTAGACCTCTTTTTAAAAAGTGATTTGGGTACATAAACTACAAAAGTTTTGCGGAAAGCAACAAGTTTTAAAATTGATTACACAACCTTGGCAGAAAGGCAAAAAAACTTTGGAGCATAGTTTGAGGCTGAGTGTGGACAATGACAAGGGCTTAGAGTGAAACGTAACATAAAATCAATTTAATAACAAATTTAATGCGAACAGGAATTGTTATGTATTCAAAATATTGTAGGGATTTAGTAAATTTAAATTTAGATGCTATACAAGCAAAGTAAAAAACAAAACAGCCTAAAAGCAGGCAATGATATTCAAGGATATCATTTTTATTGCCATTAATTGAGGACAAAACACAAACTTTTAATAATGCTCAGCGAAGTCTATACAGCCAACAAGATGAGGGCCTGTTTTCCAATGATGATGGCGCACAGTGTGTGTGATTTTGAAATATTTGCTGAATTCTTATATGGATTAATTCGAACATCAGCTGGTAACAGAATCCGATAAACAAGGAGAACAATTTCATTACACATGTGCGCCTATTGAAGAACGCTATAAAGGCCAGCATTGTACATTCTCTTATAGCTGACATATGCTGGGCATAGTTTGATAACGTTATAGAATTACCGTGAGCTTAAAGAAAAAATTAATAAATAATTTCTTATTTAAAATATAGAAATTGGTATTGATATTTTATTTACATATATTATATCTACAGCTTTCTTTTGTTCGTAGACTTATACTGAAATTTTACGTAGAATAATTTGTCCATTCACATCAACCCCCTAAAATCCTGTTTTGTGGGTTAGTTTAGTACCAATTCCGAAAAAGTACGAAATTAACCCTAAAATTAATTAATTAAGTTTTGACTTATTTTCGGGCATTTATGTTAAGTTTTGAGTTTTGGTGTATACAGAGACTTATGGTAAAATTTTACGGCAAATATTTTTGTATTATATGTTGACCCCTTAAATCACGGTTTTAGTGGTATTTTTTCCTTTTTCACAAAGGGTGCCAAAAATACACCTGTTTTAATTAATATCGCTGAACATATCATGCAATTAAAATGTTAGGATCACAAGGTGTCAATGGCGATGCATCATAAGAAAGTTTATGGGTGGTTTTTACCCTTTTTTACAAAAGGGACCAAAAATACCTTTACATTGAGGAGTTAGAGGGCTAAAATGTTCCACAAAAATGTTCCTCGTTGTGTTTTAAGTAATATTGCTAAAGACATCCTATACTTACAATGTAAGGATCCCAAGGATAAACCCTTCTTTTAAGGGTGTTGTTTACCCTTTTAAACAAAAGTGGTCAAAAAGACCCCTATATTGAGGAGCTAGAGGGTTAAAATGTTCCACAAAAATGTTCGTCGCAGTGTTCTAAGTATTTTCGCTCAACACACTCTATACCTAAAATGTAAGGATCACAAGGATAAAGCCTTGTTTTGGGGATGTGTTTACCTTTTACACAAAATGGGCCAAAAAGTCCCTATATTGAGGAGCTAGAGGTTTAAAATGTTCCACAAAAATGTTGCTCGCAGTGTTCTAAGTATTTTCGCTCAACACACTCTATACCTAAAATGTAAGGATCACAAGGATAAAGCCTTGTTTTGGGGATGTGTTTACCCTTTTACACAAAAATGGCCAAAAAGACCCCTATATTGAACAGCTAGATGTTTAAAATGTTCCACATAAATGTTCCTCGCAGTGTTCTAAGTATTTTCGCTCAACACACTTTATACCTAAAATTTAAGGATCACAAGGATAACCCCTTGTTTTAAGGTTGTTTTTACCTTATTGCAAAAGACGGACCAAAAAGACCATATATTGAGCAGCTAGAGGGTTAAAATGTTCCACAAAAATGTTCCTCGCAGTGTTCTAAGTATTTTCGCTCAACACACTCTATACCTAAAATTTAAGGATCACAAGGATAAAGCCTTGTTTAGGGATGTGTTCACCCTTTTACACAAAAGGAACCAAAAAGACCCCTATATTGAACAGCTAGATGTTTAAAATGTTCCACATAAATGTTCCTCGTTGTATTTTAAGTAATATTGCTGAACATATCCTATACCTACAATGTAAGGATCACAAGGTGTCCAATGTCTATGCCTCAAACAATGTTTATGGTTGTTTTTTACCCTTTTTCACAAAGGGGACCTAAAATACCTCTGTATTGAGGAGTTAGAGGGTTAACATGTTCCACAAAAATGTTCCTCGTAGTGTTCTAAGAAAATTGAACATATCCTATACTTACAATGTAAGGATCACAAAGTGTCCAATGCCGATGCATCATAAGACTATGCAAAATGACCACCATACGCCGATACATGTATATTCTTTCTTAACCCCTTCTATCAGAATCCTTTGTCAGAACCTTGTTAGTTTTTGGTGTTCCACAGTGTTATCAGCACCAAAAACCCCCCGAACTCCAATCTCCACTTTTTGTTTATTGGATTCGTTAAAGAACATTCCAATCAAGGGCCTTACAAAAAATGTTGACGTTATCGTGGCAAAATATTGCATTTCATAAATGTTCAAATATTTGAAAAGTTTATTATGTTAGACTTTATTTTATTGGCCTATATCTCGAAAGACATGTATCGTATTATAATTTTGTTTACATCATGGAAAACAAGAGCTCTTACGATGTTCTTTTGCGTTAAAAAAGTATTTTGTTTCCCCTTTTCAAACACTGGTTTACCTGTAGGTTGGCCTTACTCAGTGTTTCCACTTTTTTGGAATAAAACTAAAATAGCGAGTTCGAGCGGTGCCTTAGAATTTACAAATACACTGGATACATTGGGTGTCTCCGATAATCATAGCAATGAAAATTCTCATTCTAGCTGCAAACATCGATTTAATTACAAAAAGTGTAAAACAAAATGAAAAAAAACACCCGAAATTCATGATTCATGTTTGAAGAATTTTTTGTACAGCATACCTTTAGGAGCATTAGTTTTTCTGGCATTCAAAAATGTGTATTCTTGTGTATCTTAAGACCAACAACAATTAGTAATAGTAAGTTTATTATAACCCTAAAAGTATGCATTGCAAAATACACATGCTGGCTGCAATCAGTCGGTGATTTTACAAGAATGATTTGGCAGGCTATGTGGTATGATTTATTAATTAATGAAAAACGGTAGGCACTTTTCCCCTGATTTTTTGCATAAGTTAAGCTGATATATTAAGCTTTAGTTATTTATAAAGTTATAAGAGCTGGTTAGGGTCGATCAAAAGATACAAGAAATTTTATCTGAGATTTCGAAATTGTAAAAATACAAATTTGCATATGGGCGTTGGGCGCGCCATTGGAAATTTTCATTTAATTATGAATTCAAATGAAATCACTGGTAACTATTTGTTTTAAGGTATCTATTAAAATAAGAAATATATGACGATTTTTCATTTTTATACATTACATGACAGGTTAGGCGAGGTTGTGGGCGGATTTAAACCCAAACTCTTTTCTGCTCTAAGTTGACAACATAAGGGATGTGTGCAAAATTTCAAGGACCTAGCACTAGCTTGTATGAAAGCGCCTCAAACAATCAACTTATTGAGGGCCACCGAGATCATGTAATTTAACGTCTCTAGATTATTTGTTCTGAGCCAGCATAATTGCATAAAAAAGATATTTAATCTATCTGACCTCTAAATCCAGATTTTGCCATTAAATAAATTGATATTGAAAAAGTCACATATCATCTAACGTAGTTCATATCTTAATAAATATCGAGCAGGGAGGTACAGACTTCTTCTCTACTTCATCAATATGAATACCATTTTTCCTTATTGTGAAAGTACCTCAACACCTGGCAAGTCAAAGCTGCACAAAAACTCAAAGAGCATATCCAACCTACGAAAAAATCGTAAACCACCGAAGAACAAAAATACAGAATCTCAGAGCACGGAAGACAGTCAGTCATGAGAATACCAAATGTTTTTAAATAGATACGTTCGTGTGGCATATGCCAACATTGGAGCATGCTGAATGAATCATACTCTCAGGAATATTTGTTTAAATAATCTTATAACACAGCACAAAAGAAGAAAAACAATTGTTGAAGTCAAAAAAAGTGGAAAATGGAAGTGGTGAGGAAATTGGGGGGAGAAATTTCCTAACTAAAGAACAATAATTTTGAAATAAGAATAGAACCACAACATAAAGATATTTGAATGTATTTGAGGAAAGTGGACATACTTTTAGGCTGCTGAAATTTAATTTTACAGTGCAATGGTCATATTCAATTCATATTGCTCTAGGCTTAATAACAAAATATATATTCTAACAAGCAAAATAAAAAAGTGTTAAATTCTAAAATTTTAATCTTATATTCATCTTTAAGGCTCAGCATACAATTTATCCAAGAATGTAAATATGAATTAAGAAATATGTTAATTAATTAAAATTCCCAATAAATCAATTTCTAATATGCGGCATTAAAATTTTGCGGAATATATGAAAAATTGCTGCTCAAAAAACTTCAATTTATGCTTCAAACAAGACCACTCAAGTTTGGAGAACACGTTTTCGCTCCTGATGTCACATTTTAACAAGTCAACACATAATTTGCCAAAGAACAAAAGTTTTGCTTTCTAGCGAATAAAGCAAAATACCCAAACAATTTGTAGCATACATTTAGGCGGTGTTCCCACACAATGTTGTGTTTGGCCATAATCACAGTTCGCTTGCCGACAAAAAGTCATAACAAACTTTGTTTCTATTTTTTTGTTTTGTTTTTTTCATCCTCATAACTAATGGCAGCCAAACACCCTGGAAGAGGGCCGGGTGGTCATAGGAAATGCCCACAACAGACATGTCGCGCAAATTTGTGATGTGATATGATAACAAATGAAGCATAACACTTGGGCGTTTTGGGGAGAAAGAGAGAGAGAGACAGGGAAAAAAGCCCTGAAAAAGGTCATATTCTCGGCATATTTATGCACAACGCCATCTACGCAGTCATATTGTAAGCCTACACAGCAAGAAAGAACGAAGAAAAGAAAACAAAACAGTACAGGACGAAATATGAAATGAAGGTGATAAATTGAGAGACATAAGCTTTGCTTATCGACGCAATTTAAATAAAAATCTCCGCTCTCCATGACACTGCTGGGCTGGTAATGGAAAAACTTTAAATTTATTTAGATTTAGGCCATATTTGATTTAAAATGAATAATAATACAAAAAATATTCCCTTGTTTGGAACTTTTAATGTCTGACATTTTAGAGTGGCATACGTTGGGTAGGTTATGCTAATGCCTTCACTAATGAAGCATAACGTTACGGCGCTTAACGTAAAGAGCTCAATAATTAAGGTTGGGTGGAAAATGGGGAAAGAATGTGATGTTATTTCGCATGCTGGGACTTGAAGTAAGCCCTCCCCTAAAGGCGTTAGATCATGAAGGTATTAACTTTAATTGTTGGCGTATAACAGTTTTCAAAGGAATGTCTGCTCTTTGTCTTGTTGTCATTATATTTACTTGATTATTAAGAGAATTTGATGAAATGAAATTAATTAACAATCGTTTTGCAATATCACATTGAATGTTCAAATAATTTAAAATTGAGTTCAAAAACAATTTAAACTGCTTGACGAATATTTATTATCTTATATGAGTTATTCGACCTTTTATTTCAAATTTTAGTTAAACGATTTTGTCAAGGTCCAGGTTTTGGAATGTGGAATATTTTCACAAAAGTTGCGGCAGAAATTAGAAGTAATAGCGCTAGCACCTTAAAATTATGCACTCATCCCTTACCACATCACATTAGATCAAAAAAAAAAAAGATTTTGCTTAAATCCGCCCACATCCTCGTCTATCGCCCATGTAATTATAAACTGAATAATCTTCATATATTTCTTATTTTAATAAATATTTTAATACAAATCATTACCAGCGATTTCAATTGAGTTCACAATTAAATAAAAATTGTCCAAACATAAAATAAATAAATTTTAAATTTCTTTTTTTTACATTTTCGAAATCTCACATAAAACTCCGGGTATCGGTGGGAAACAGCTCCTGTAACTAAATAAATATCTAAAAATTAACATATCAGCTCTATATATGAAAAAAATCAAAGGAACTTAGCTTAAAATTGTTTGTTAATTAATAAATCATTCCAAATAGCCTATCAAATCATTCCTATAAAATAATGGACTAATTGAATCATGTGCATACTTTTAGGGTTATTATAAATATACTATTGAATTATTTTGTTGTCGGTCTTCAAGGTACAAATTAATACAGATATTTGAATGCCAGAAAAAATATTGTCCCTAAAGATATGCTGTAAAAAATTGTTAATATGTGTATAATAATTTCTGGTTGGCTTTTGCATTTTGTTCTAAGTTTTTTTATAATTAAATAGATGTTTGCAACTATAAAAAGAATTTTATTTTTACAATGATTAACTGAGACCCAGTCTGGAATATTTAGAAAAAACAAGGCCTCGATCGACCTCGTGATTATAGTTTTATACGCCAGCAAATGAAACTCACTGATTAAGGACAATCTTCAGGGGTAAACTACTGTTTGGAAACGAAAACAATATTACACTTTTTTAATGAAAAAAAAACATTTCAAAAGCCCTTGTATTCCATGAACTAAACGAAATTCCCATGAGATACATGGCTTCCGAGATATAGACTAATAAAATATCAATTTTCAAAAATTTCAAGATTTAAGCCCTCTAAATGCATCCACTGCAATATTTTTCCACGATTTCGCCAAAATCGTTCAGAATATTTTCAATTAGAATGTTCTTTGCAAAATTCAATCAAAAAATAGAGATTGAGACACATCACATTTGAGACTTTTCTCCGCTGGTAATAAGTACACTGCGTGTGATGCTTAACAATATTTTCAAAATATTTGATCATGTTTCACATTCAACCATGACACTCATTTGCATCCTGACGAATTCATTAATCGCCAAAATTGTCGCTATTAGGCTGGAGGCATCACCAGATCATTTTTCTTGGATTCTCACTAAATCAATAGGATCATCCAGGGTTTTATTTGTGTCTAAACTACTGCAAGACAGTTGTACGCCTAAAATGCTATTCTCGAACTCAAATGATGCTGAATTATTCCGAACGAAGATGAAACATATTTTGTGTCTGAATAATAATATTTGTATTCTAATGTTATTTGGAAAAAATGATGAAGTATTTGAATATTTAAAAATTCGAAATATCAAGGTAACATATTAGCTCTTGATAATAAACATTCCAAAAAGAAAAAATTAATGTAGAATTAATTTCAAATTTCCAACTCTAATTTGAGGCGCTGCAAAATTATTTCACTTAGAAAATGAAACAGTAATTTCAAACTTCCATCCATAATTCCAGGCCTTTGAATAACTGAAAAGTGCAGCATATTGGTCAACATACAGACGCTTGACAAAAGGCCCTTTCCAAATAAAAACAAATATGGCAAAAAATTAATGTAGAAGGAATTTCAAAATTCAAACTCTAATTTCAGGCGCTGCAAAATTATTTCACTTAGAAAATGAAACAGTAATTTCAAACATCAAAGTCTATCTTCGGGCCTTTAAATAAGTGTAAAGTGCAGCATACTTTAAGGCTAAAAGAAAGATCTCAATTGAGAGTATCGAATAGAAGAACACATCAAGAGCAACATAATTATTAGGTGTTTTCGAATGTATGTAATACTTTTGAATTCCAGCTATACAAGCTTTTTTTCTTACGAAGGAAATTTTTGTTTTAGAGGAGGAGGAACACACTCAACAATAACCACATGGGTCATATACGTATTTCATATCTTGTGCGGGGATAACTCATCAGTGGCGCTTCTGTTTAGAGTGTCTGCGTTACCCTGCTATTACACCGTACGACAATTTAAAAAAAAGTTATTACACTTGAACGAATGATGCACATATGAAACTATAGGTAAAATTGAGTTAATTTGTTCACAGAAGTTTAAAAATTTCAAAGGATAAAATTTTTCAAAAATTATTCTAAATACTTATTCGCTCCCTATGACAACGGTATTAGTATCAAATTAAAGAGGATAATGTCTGTTGAAAATACTTCAAATAGCATGCTTCTATCTGTATTACCTCAGCATTAACAACCATTTAAAATTTACCTCTTAGTTTATTTAGTTTGTACATATGTTAATTTTCAAGAGGAAAAAAATAAAAATAATTGTTAATGCTACACTAATATAGATAAGAGGAAGCAATTCTATGTGTTTTTAGCATATATTCTCTTCTTTAATTTGGTTTTCATATCGTTATCATAGGTTGCGGATAAGTATTTAAAATAATTTTTGAATGATTGTGCAGGTTGATAAAATGAAAAAGTAAAAACACTAATTAACTCTATTTCAACTATAATTTATGAAGAGTTAAATAGACTATCGGTCCGTGTTATCAGCCGTATATATATTTACATTTTTGTAAACTTAAATTTGCATATTTTATATACCCTCGTAAAACTTGCCGCAAAGTGTTTTGAAGAGTCTTATGATCTTTCTTTCATATAACTTATACATTTATCCATAGATTTTCTTCAAATAGGTCCTATAAGATATCAGCAATTATGAAAAAAAAAACAAAATATTCTGTTATCTAATTTTATCTATCGCAACAATTTTTTTTATAATTTTATTATATAACATTGAATTGGCAATGTGAGATTTTTAGTGTGTCGACTTAGTTCGGTGGAATATTTGTTTATCAGCGCTTCTCATTTGTCATATGTGAGCGCTGGTACTAATATGAACCCTGATTTAAGTCAAAGACATACATTAGTTGCGAAAGTTCTGACGAGATGGGGTAGCGCCCATCGAAACTGCGCAGTCAACTTTTAGCTGCAACAATAAAGGTCTCACTTTGCCTTTTTGCTAATTTTGGGTTCTGCTGAAGACTTCAGCACAACCTTTGGTCTTAAACCAAAATAAATGACAACACATAATTTTATCTACTGTTTGTAATTTTATCTAATTTTTAATTATATGCGTCTACAACATCTACTTTTAATTATAGATCTTTTTCAATAGACATTGGTGTCAAGAAAAAATTGTTTTTTCGAGGCTGTTCCTAAATCACTTCTTCTATGTGTAAGTGTAATTCACAACATTTGTAGCCATCATAATTACCTTTAATTAAAGGTATAAGAGGCTGTGATCGCACCTATATTTCCAAAATGAGAGTACAAATATTAAAGGTACCTTCGTCGAAAATTGGAATTTCAGTAAAAAAAAAATATGTACCATTTTCGAATTTAAAAAGCCAAAATACATTCTGAGGTTAGTTAGTAGTATTTTCTGCGTTAGAATGTTAGCTATTAAAAAATAGAACAAAATCTTTTTTCGAATTTTTTCTATTTTTATGGGTTTTTTCGTGCCAAATCAATTTAATATCAATCTTTGGCAGACAATTCCTGAACCACTGTTTCTATGTGAAAGTGCAATTCTCAACATAGCCATTATAAATATCTTTAATTGAAAATATAAGCGGGAGTTATCGGACTTATATTAGCAAAATGATAGCACAAATATTAACAATTTAGAAAACTTATATAAATTTCAGAATTTTATTATTTTCTACGTTAGACTGTTAGGTATTAAAAATAATAATAAATATTTTTTTAGAATTTTATTTATATTTTTTTTGGAATGTTTCGTACCAAGAAAAAATATATTTTTTTCGAAAAAAATATTTTTTTTAATTATATGAACACTGTTCCTGAACCACTGTTTCAATCTGTAGTCATCATAATTACCTTTAATTGAAGGTATAAGCGGGACTTATATTACCAAACTGAGAGTACAAAGGTACCTATAGAAAATTGGAATTTTAGTAAAAAAAAATAATTGCAAAATTATTATCATTTTCGAATTTAGAAAGCCAAAATACGGTTTGTATTATTGTCCGGCTTAAGGTCTCAAGTAAATGATTATTATTTTATTCTTCAATTTTGTTTCCGATATTGTAATGTATTATTGTGAATGTAAGTATTTTCTGCGTTAGAATATTGGCTATTCAAAAATAACACAATTTGCCAGCAAAAATGATTTTTTTGGAAAAAAATCTTTTTTTTTTGAATTTTTGGAGACTGCTCTTAAAACACTTTTTTGTATGAATGTGAAATTCGCTACATTTGTAGCCTTCATAATTACCTTTAAATTGAAGTTATAATCGGGAGTTTTCGGTGCATTCGGCGAAAATTGGTATTTTAGTAAAAAGAAAATACAAAATTTCGAATTTAAATATTTTTTTTAATTATATTGTAATGTATTATTGTGAATGTAAGTATTTTCTGCGTTAGAATATTGGCTATTCAAAAATAACACAATTTGCCAGCAAAAATGATTTTTTTGGAAAAAAATCTTTTTTTTTTCAATTTTTGGAGACTGCTCTTAAAACACTTTTTTGTATGAATGTGAAATTCGCTACATTTGTAGCCTTCATAATTACCTTTAAATTGAAGTTATAATCGGGAGTTTTCGGTGCATTCGGCGAAAATTGGTATTTTAGTAAAAAGAAAATACAAAATTTCGAATTTAAAAAGCCAACGTTATTCAGAATGTTAGTATTTTCTTCGTTAAAATGTTAACTATTAAAAACAAAACAAAAATAATATTTTCATTTTTTATGGAATGTTTCGTGCCAGCAAAATATAAATTTTCTTTCGAAATAAAAATATTTTTTTTTTAATTTTTTTCGTAGCCCTCATAATTAGCTTTAATTGAACATATAAGCTGATATTATAGGGCGTTTACATTCAATATGAGTGTACAAATATTAAAGATACCTTTGGCAAGAATTGGAATTTTAGTAAAAAATACAAAATTAATAGCGTTTAGCGAATTTAGAAAGCCAAAATTACATCAGAAATAATATAATAATAAAAAAGATTATTTTCAATTTTTCTTTAATTTTTTATGAAATTTTTCGTGCCAAGCTAATAATTTTATTTTTTTTAGTTTTTTCGTTTGTATTTTTTTGGTCTGTAATCAATATTTGATTTGAACTGGGATATTGTCCTGGCTCAAGACCATTTTGCATCTATATTTAATAGAATGCAAATTTATTTTCAAATGCCATGGTGACATTTATTACTTGGCTGCAGACTACCACGATCATGATTTCGACCATGTCAAAAGTCTTTTCAAGTGGCTTCGCAGCGACTTTTCAACATCAAGTCCGGCCTCTATAAGGAGATGATTCTCACAAGCGAACGAGAAGCACAACTCACTTGCCGAATTTTTATTTTATTTTTTTTTTGTAAATCGATATTTTGGAGACAGTTCCTGAACCACTGTTTCTATGTGAAAGTGCAATTCTCAGCATTTGTAGGCACCATAATTAGCTTTTATTGAAATTATATCGGACATATATCTCCGAAATGACAGTAGAAATACTAAAGGTATCTTCGACAAAAATTTAAATTTTAGTAAAAAAAAAATACCTTAACATTGCCTTGAACAAAATAAAATTCCAATATGTTACATTATTGCAGAGATAATTACTAAAATTATGAACTTTTCCACAATTGAAAATATTAATTTTAACATAATTTAAATTGTTTAAGTTATTGTTCGGCTCCTTGATTGTTATTATTTTTTATTTTTGCCCAATATTTCGCCCAACTGCTAGATCCTCTGAAGATGACTAATATTGGGCAAAAATAAAAAAATTTAAAAAAATACTACGCATTTATAATAAAGAACAGAACATTGATCCGAACTTTTCCACTACTTTAACATTTATGAACTTTTAATGCATCCACAGCAATATTTTTCCATAATAACGTCAAAACTTTTTAGACCACACTTAATTTGTATGTTCTTTGCAGCATTCAATCAAAGTGCAATCAAAGTCAAAATCTAATTTCAGGCTCTTCAATAAAATGGAAAGTACATTATACTTTTAGGCTGACCTCAATTAAGGTCGCATATTAAAAGCAGATGCTGCTGCCACAAAAAAAATCATCGAACAACATGAAATTTTTCTGAGCGGCTATTAGTCGTTTAGTCAAATTACCGCAAATGTTAATTTGAAAAAAGAAAACTTTCCTTTTTGAAGTAAAACAACCTTAAGAACTCTTCAGAGGTGTCTACATTTGGTTGGCTTCAGTCGTCACACATTTAATACGCAAATGTAAATGAAGCCTACCCTAAGGGGGCGGCTACAGACGAAAAAAAACGAAAGTCTTTCGCTGAAATATGGAACTTTTTGTTTGCTGTAAACTCACACGCAAGCACACTCATACGTGGGCGACCTTGAGACGCTTTTTGCATTTTTATGTAAATACTTACATACACAGATAAGTCAGTCTACCCACCGTCCAAATGTAAGAGAAGAGAAACATTATTGCCAGCACCGGCTCAAAGTCAACTTAAAGGTCTTTCATTACACTACCAGGAATTCCACAAACACACACATATAACATTAAGCGTATTCTCCGTCGAAACCAATACAATTCATAAATTCTCGGCAGCCTACAAGTTCATAAAGGCTTTTAAGTTTAGCACAACATGTGGCCTACCACAGAGACGCCTCAACCTCAGTGAACAAAGAGAAGAAGCAGAAAAAACTGTAGCATACTAACAAGGCCGGGAAACTTATAAGGCTGAGGATTTGTGGAGAATTTTGCAGGGTAACGCATAAAGAATTTGTAATACATTTCCATTTGAGGTTTCTTTTGCTATCGTGCCACTACAAAAGTAGCCAAAAACTGTAGCCTAACTTTGAGGCTGGCGAAACACACAAAAGGTCAAAGTTTAATATTGAAGATTTGTAACACGCAGGGAACATGATAGGCTACAACAGATAGACAGACACAAATTCCCGAGAATTTATTTCTTAAAGACGCTCGAGAATTCAAATTAGGCTACAAAGAAAATTAATACATTATGAATGAATACATGTAAAGAGCACATAATCATAAGTAGTATTTACATCAATAGTGTTTAAATTAAGTAGGTAAAAGGAATTTAAATTGTTTACCCACTCCAAAACCCCTTTCTTTCAAATGTACACGAATTTTGAAAGATTATTTGAATAGATAACCTTGAAAAAGTTGAGCATATCATTTGGGCTTCGCTGAGAATGTACACCCAAAAAAGGATAGCATACCTGCAAGGCAAGGATACCGCACACATGATTAATGCGCTAAATTTTCCACACATTTGTATACTTATTTTATTTTTCTAGTATTTTCTCAGGCATAAATAATGGTGGTTGCTGTCGTTTTTGTGGTTTCCCCCTCAACAGAAAATTGTGGCATAACTTTGAGGCGCTTGTTTGTTGTTACAACGACTAAGGTCAAAGTTGAAATGTTAAAGAAAACTTAATAGTTTCTGCAGGATTTAATAAATCCATAATTACTTTAAATATTCTAATGTTATTTAAGCTGGTTTGTGAAAACTAATATTTAAAGCATACCTTTGGGTGCCGTAACGTATGAAAGAATTTTGTAATTAAAATTTTTAATTATATTTTTGGTTTCAAGGGTTTGGCATTATTTGAATTTATAACAGTTATATGCCATATGTAGACAGACAGATTAAACTATTAGTCGGTAAACAGCGCCCCAGGGAAATTGGAAGGCTTTTGAGGCTCAACCTCAGGCATTTGGTAGAGAGGTTGTCTTCAGGAAAACTTTCCGCCACACTTTTCTCTGCATAATCTGTCAAAGTAAGTTACAGTTGGGCCATTTAAAATTTTAAATTTGAACTACCGATTAAAGTAGAATTTGAAACATTATATTTGATTTGAACTTGGATATTGTCCTGACTCAAGACCATTTTGCATCTATACTTAATATAATGCAAATTTATTTACAAATGACATGGTGACATTTGTAAATAAATTTGGATTCTATTAAATATAGATGCAAAATGGTCTTGAGCCAGGACAATATCCCAGTTCAAATCAAATATTGATTACAGACCAAAAAAATACAAACGAAAAAACTAAAACAAATTCATTTTTATTTTCAGGTTTATGTTTGAAATTTACAAAATGGGACGCTATACGCTCGAATAAACTGGGAAATAATTAAAACTTACTTCCAAAGTAGAGAGTCTTTAAGGCAAAATTGTAAGAAATTTACATGTAAATCGGCCTTCAGCTCAGCCTTAATGAAGCTCATATTCACCTCCATAAGCAAAATTGGCTCAAGGAAACCACAAGTGACTATTGAGAAGCCAAGGAGTTACTGTTTGGTGTGGATTTTGGGCTGGCCGCTGAAAAATTAGGTTGATCGGATGAGCTACTGCCGAGTCAGTCACCGTGGTAGTCACATGAATTGTGAATTGTGTTCCATTATTAAATGACTAAGTTCAACCCTTCCAATGAAAACAGAAATTTGAAAAAATAATCAGTATTTTTTTATAGCCAATTCTAATTTAAAGTTTTAAATGGCCCACGAGGATACCTCTCCTTGATTACCCTAAAAGCCTAGGACTTTTGAAAACAATACTAACATTCAATACCGTAATTCCCGAAAATATACCGAGGCGTCACTGATGAGTTATCCCCACACATAATAGGAAATACGTATATGGCCAAAGTATGTTGGTATGTATAGCAACAGTCTCCAAAAAATTGTGAAAAAATATTTTTTTTTTGAAAAATATTTTTTTCTGACATACTTCGCAACAAAATTTTTGTTAGAGGACTTTCTATAACATTTTCTGGTGTAGTCAGGCTTTCTAAACTCGAAAAGGTTATTAACAAAATGTTATGGATATTAAGTTTTTTTTTTCTAAAATTTCAATTTTCGTCGAAAATACATTTAATATTTGCACTCTCATTGTTGAAATATAAGTCCGATAACATCCACTTAAATGTTCAATTAAAGGTAATTATAATGGCTACAAATGTTACAAGTATCACTTTCACATAGAAATTGTGGTTTATGAACAATCTCCAAAAAATTGAGAAAAAAATGTTTTTTTTTTTTTCAAAATGTTTTTTTTCTCAATTTTTTGGAGTGATTCCCGAAAATATACCGAGGCGTCACTAATGAGTTATCCCCACACAGAATAGGAAATACGTATATGGCCAAAGTATGTATTGGTTTACGTAGCCGCTCTCATGGTAGTGTCAAGTGGTGCCTTAAGGCACCTTTTTGAATTCAAAGTGTGCATAGTTGGGAGGGTTGTTCTCCCCCTTCGTCGTCTCCTTTCCATTACCAAGAAAAAAATGTGCTTCGTCAGAAGAAAAAACTTGATGGAAATAGCTGGAATTCAAATGTCTTACATTCAAAAATACCGATAGGCATAAATGGGGTGGCAGTTTGGTCGGCGATTATGATTGATTACCAGGGGAGTGAGCAATATTCTGGTGGAAGAGTGTCATTAATCTTTTGTGACTCTTGAAATATGGCTGTCCCCAACGAATTTATCCCCATGCCGCTCTTTGCACAAATGACAATGTTGAAGGGCTATGTACAACTTTTTCTGGTGTATTTAGGCTTCCTAATCTTGAAAATTAAGTATTAATTTCTTATGAAATATTTTTTTTTTCTAAAATTCCAATTTTCGCCGTACCTTTAATATTTGTACTCTCATTGTGGAAATATAAGTCCGATAACACCCGCTTAAATGTTCAATTAAAGGTAATTATAATGGCTACAGATGGTACAAGTATCACTTTCACATAGAAGTTGTGGTTTATGAACAATCTCCAAAAAATTGAGAAAAAAATATTTTTTTTAATTTTTTAATTTTTTTTGAAAAAAAAAAAATTTTTTAAATATTTAAAAAAAATGTTTTTTTTTAGAAAAATATTTTTTTTTAATGTTTTTTTTCTGGCACACTTCTCAACAAAATTTTTGTTAGAGGTCTTTCTATAACATTTTCTGATGTAGTTAGGCTTTCTAAACTCGAAAAGTATATTTACAAAATTGTGTTGATATTTTTTTCTAAAATTCCAATTTTCGTCGAAGGAACCCTTAATCTTTGCACTCTCATTGTGGAAATATAAGTCCGATAACACCCGCTGTAATGTTCAATTAAAGGCAAGTATGATTGCAACAAATGTTGCAAGTATCACTATCACATAGAAATTGTGGTTTATGAACAATTTCCAAAAACTTGAGAAAAAAATGTTTTTTTTTTGAAAAAAAAAAAGTTTTTTTTTTGCGAAAAATATTTTTTTTGAAAAATAATATTTTTTGAATTTTTTTTTTGAAAAATAATAAATTTTGAAAAATAATATTTTTTGAAAAAAAAATGTTTTTTTTAGAAAAATATTTTTTTTTAATATTTTTTTCTGACACACTTCGCAAAAAAATTGTTAGAGGTCTTTCTATAACATTTTCTGATGTAGTTAGGCTTTCTAAACTCGAAAAGTATATTTACAAAATTGTATTGATATTTTTTCTAAAATTCAAATTTTCTTCGAAGGAACCCTTAATCTTTGCACTCTCATTGTGGAAATATAAATGCGATAACACACGCTTATATATTCAGTTAAAGGCAAGTATGATTGCAACAAATGTTGCGAATATCACTTTTACATAGCACTTGTGATTCAGGAACAATCTCCAAAAAATTTTTTTTGCTGCACGAAAAAAATCTTTAATAATAGAAATAATATTGGAAGAAAGCTATTTTTATTTTTAAAATAGCCAAAATTATAATGAAGAAAACAATGTATACAGGTAAAAGATCTATTGACAAATATAGGAGTTATGACCCTCCATGTAGACACAAATCATTATTTTCTAAATTTATTGTTAAATAGCGCAAAAAAGTTATTTGAAAATAAAATCTCAGAATATTTAGTATATTTTATAATAGCTGAGATCTTAACGAAGGTAATAAGGCCTATTTGAAGAAAATCTATGAATAGATGTAGAAGTTATGACCCTTATTGCCCAATTAAAAAAATCAAAAGTCAACTTGTTACGAAGTTTTTGTTTAAATTGATTTATCCATAGATTTTCTTCGTTTATATAGCAAAAATATATAATAAAAAATTAAATATTTCTTATTTTCAATTTTAACGGGACTTACCGTTCCAGCAAAAAAAAAAATATTAAAAAAATGGTTTACTCAATTTTTGGATGCTTTTGCTAAACCACTATCTCTATGTGAAAGTGAAAGTTATTTGAAAATAAAATCTCAGAATATTTAGTATATTTTATAATAGCTGAGATCTTAACGAATATAATAAGGCCTATTTGAAGAAAGTCTATGAATAACTGTAGAAGTTATGACCCTTATTGCCCAATTAAAAAAATCAAAAGTCAACTTGTTACGAAGTTTTTGTTTAAATTGATTTATCCATACATTTTCTTCGTTTATATAGCGAAAATAAAAAATAAATAAAAATAGAAAAAAAAAATAAATAATAAAAAATAAAATATTTCTTATTTTCAATTTTTATGGGATTTTCCGTTTCAGCAAAAAAAATATTAAAAAAAAATGGTTTACTCAATTTTTGGATGCTTTTGCTTAACCACTACCTCTATATGAAAGTGAAATGCGCAACATTTGTAGTCATCATAAGCACCTTCAAATGAACATATAAGCCGGTATTATCGGCCAATTGTTTCCAAAATGAGGATACAAACATTAAAGTTGCATTCGATAAAAATTGGAATTTTAATAAAGAAAATATTCCATAACTTTATGAATCAGTATGTCTCAATGCAGAAAAAAAATGATTTTTTAGATCCAATTCAGATTTTTTTCGCATAGTTTCGTACACGTTTTTAGGCTAATATTCAAAAATTCAGTTCTGGATCTCTTATGACGTTAAAAAATCCATGCAAACCCCAATGATTACGGTCATCATGTACCAAATATCATGAGCCATTCGTAAATAAATTTGTATTCTATAGAGTTCAGTTGCAAAATGGACGTTATCCAGAAGAATATGCAACTTCGATGAACAAATAAAATAAGTATAAAAATATATTTTTTTTTTGAAATCGAAAAGTATTATAATTCCATATGACTTCAAAGGTAAAGGGTGATTTCTTAGCTATTATCTTTTTGGCAACACTGGTTTAAACAGCTGACGCACGTTTCGTGTTTTGTTTCACTGTCAAACATCTTCAGTTTGGTCTATAATTTAACCATGAATCGTCTTACAAACGAACAGCGCTTGCAAATTAATGAATTTTATTATCAAAATGCGTGCTCTGTTAAGAAAGTTCATAGCGCGCTTCCATTTTATGGTCAGTTTAATCGACCCACTAAAGCGGCTATTCGGGCTATTGTGACTAAATTTCGCACCAAATTTACATTGTTGGACATTAAATCACCAACACGCTTACGTAGAGTGCGAGCTGAAGAAAATATCGCAGCTGTATCGGCCAGTGTTAATGATGACCATCAATTATCGATTCGTCGCCGTTCGCAGCAATTGGGCCTATGTTACTCAAAAACGTGGACTAAGCGGATGGACCATTTGTGGCGCAGTCAAGGTAAACATTTGCATGAAATAATCTTCAAACATTAAATTATATGGACCGTACTATCGATTCAAATAAAGATTTCATGCATTTTTCCGAAGTTTATGTGTTTTTTTTTAACTTTCCTATAGCTTTTAAAAAATCACCCTTTACAATAAGGTCCTAACTTCTACATTAATTTTTAAAACTTCTTCAAATATTATAGAAATTAAAATGAAATGTTTGCTGCCTGAATTCAACATGATTTTTTCGAGCTTTTATCCAGAAGCAGAGATACAAGCCGACCGATTTTAAGCCGACAAGCCGCCGCCGCCGCATGTTTCTGCACCAGCCGTGCCCCGCCGATTTCATCGGCTCACATCGACTTAAACCACGCCGCTGATTTCATCGGCTCATATCGACTTCAACCACGCCGCCGTGGTTGAAGACGAAATTTACAAAAGTCGAAAATTACAAAAGAAAATATAACTGCCGACTTAGACAACCAACTACTGTGATATATATGGATCTTTCTTTGAATTTGAGATCCCACTAAATGATGACGTCTATAGAAAGTTGAATGATTGTATTTCGATTTGAAAGTCCCATTTATATAAATCAATTCTAGTACGCGTGGCCATTGGTTCCTATAAAAAACAAAATGTATCAAAGTAGGTAGAGCTTTTCCATCTTTGGAAGGATTATGATATTCAAGATGTCTGGTCAAATATACCTCATATTTATTAAATTCATCCATATTATAAATTTTAGGAATGGATTCCCACTCCAAACAAATAATTGTATAATAATATGAAATTATGGAAATATTGGCTAATATTTACGAATATTGAATTACTTGCCAAAAAATAAAAGAAAAGGTATTAAAAACCAATACAAATTGTTCATTCTCTTTTCCCAAAATTGTCAAATAAATATAGGTAATCGAATGACAGAACGAGCCGGCAAATGAACCGAAAGCCGCCGCCGCCAACCCACTTTGGGTAGCGCCGCCGCCGATAATTCTGGTTCGGCTTGTAACTCTGTCCAGAAGTCTAAAAAAACTGAATTTTTTAAAAATTCTTTTGCGTCTATAAAGATGGCCATAACTTCAGTGTAGACACTGTTTTCTGCGCTAGAGTAGAATTAAAAAATAAAATATTGTTTTAAGTCTTTTACGTCTACAAAGAGGGCTATAATTTCAATATTTATTCATACAACTTTTACTTGTAGACACTGTTTTCTTCGCTAGAGTGCAATTAAAAAATAAAATATTTTTATTTTTAATTTTTCCCATTTTTATAGGGATTTCCGTGTCAGAATTATTATATTTTTTGAAACTTTTCCACTGTCTCTATGTGAAAGTGAAACTCTCAACATTAGCAGCCACCATAAGCAGGTTAAAATTAACATATAAGCGGTTATTAGCGGAATAATATTTCCAAAATGAGGGTACAAGTTACCTTCGATGAAAATTGCAATTTTAGTAAAAAAATATCCCATCAAATATTTTGTGTTGATGTGTCAATGCTGATAAAAAAAATAATTTTTAGATCCCATAGAATTTACAACTTTGAATTATTTTGTTGTTGGTCTAACAGCTGCCAATTAATACAAGAAAAAAATTGCCCCTAAAGGTATGCTGCACAAAAAGTTGTTCAACTGTTGCTGTAGCAAACATGAACAATTTCGGTTTGCCTTATGCATTTTATCTTACGTTTTTTTTTTGTAATAAAATAGATATTTGCAACTATAAGCAGAATTTTCTTTTGTGCAATGATTAACTGAGACCCCAGTGTATGAATATTTGTAAATGCCCAGGCTGGCGGTCGACCTCGCGATTATAATTTTATACTGGCGAAAATGAAACACACTAAGTAAGGAAAACCTTCACTGGTAAATCACTGTTTGAGAAGGGAAACGAAATCACTTTTACACTTTTTAACACACTTCAAGAGCACTTGTATTCCAAAATTCCAATTATAGACATAGTCTCCGAGATATAGACCAATAAAATAACCTCTAAAAAAATTAACCTTTCAACTATTTGAAAATTTATAATCATTAAATACATCCACAACAATATTTCCCACGATATCGCCAAAATAATTCAGGAAACGCTTAATTGGAATGTTATTTTCTGAAGTCAATCAAAAATACAAAGGACATGTCCCCTTCCCTGAGTTTTCACCGTTTCTGTGCAAATTCTATTACCACAATATGGCTATTAAATTAAAGAGAAGAATATCTGTTAAATATACTTCAAATTTCATGATTCTATATGTATTAGTTTAGTGTTAACACATTTCCCCCTAAAATGTAAAATATGAATAAACTAAAAAAATCTTGAAATTTCGAAGGGGGAAATGTTGAAATGGTTGTTAATGCTAAAGTAATACATAATAGAAGCATGAAATTTGAAGTATATTTAAAAGATGTTCCACTCTTTCGTTTTCTATCCATATTGTGTGTAAAAACTCATAGGAGGGCACATGTCTTTTGCAATTCGAGGTCATTTCATTTTAAAAGGAAACTCGACCATCGAATGAAAAACCAAGTATGCGGTTTGGTATGTTGGGTCACTACTTGCATAAAAATTTAACATTAACATTTTTTCATTATTGCGCGGTGTCATACACTTTGAGCCGTTTTTTTTTCTTATTTTTATATTGAGGCCCAATTTTAGGGATTTTTTTATCTTCATAAAAAAACTTATTGTTCTTGCTTCAGTATTTATGGTAGTGTATCATCTTTTTTGTTGGTTCAAATTCCAATTTCCAGGAACATTTTATGTTACTAATATCTAAAGCATACTTTTAGGGCAATTTCCTGCTTCCAAGAAATATTTTATGTGAACTGTGAACATTTAGGATAAATTTTCATATTAATTTAAGATGAACAATATCGAAGCATACCTTTAGGGCACTAACACTATATTAATTATGTGGCAAACTTGTGGTTTTGTGAAAAAATCGCTTATGTCGAAATTTATGGAGATTGATGAAGTAGGAAAATATTTTCAGTGACGCATTAGCTATAGGTAAGCATTTAAATTTATTTGAAAATAAGCTGCTTTCATAACTAAATGTTTTTTGTCAAAACTTTTCCGATATTATTCACGAAATCCAGAAAAAAATCTTAAGTTAGATTTTACAAACCTTATTTAATTATTATTACTTTTTTTCTTACACTTAGCTTGTCTACAAGGGACAGCATCACATTTTATTTTAAATAACTTTTAGAACCTTGTTATTGTTTAGGTTTTTGTTATCCATGTCAAATTTTAGGCGTACAGTTGCAGAAAATTCAAAATAAAACAATTCTACAAAATTTGAAATTTGTTAATTTTATTTTCTTTTTACTGATATTCAGAAAGTGAGTTGAGCTTGTCATTCGTTTGAGTAAAGCCTTATAATATGCTTTAAATGTAAACACTTGACTTTCGCTTAGCAAAGTACACCAGAAATTATGTGTAGGGAATTTATGGCCTACACTAAGGGGCTTTCAGACGAAGTTTTTATTAATCAAGTAAAATTTTAGGCGTGCAATTTGAAATTTTAAAATAAAAAAATGTAAAAGCACAAACTTGAAAATTGTTAATATTTTTTTTTTGATTGATATTCAGAAAGTAGGATGTGCTTCTCATTCGTTTGGGTAAATCATTTACTTAAATAAATCTGGGAATCTTGTTAAAAAATCGCTGCTAAGCCTCGAGATGAATGCCGTCATGGCCCGGAAATCATGCTAAAGGTAGTGTGCTGCCAATTAACAAATTTCACCAGATAATTTGTAAATAAAATTGCTCCCTCTCAATTATAGATGCAAAAAGGTCTTGAGCCAGAAGTCCAGTTCAAATCAAATATTTCAACTACTTCAACAAAAGGTATTTGAGCCGGGGACATATCCCAATTCAAATCAAATATTTAAATATAATCATATGTAATCATATATTTAAACAACTTCAAAACTAGTACAGAATTTTTTAATCGTCGTAATTAGCCACAGTGCCTCCCAAAATTCTTAAAAGCGGCTTAGGCTAATTTTTATTAAGTCATCTCTCTACATTGACAATGTTTCTTCGTTGTTTTCGAATTTCTTCAAATCTCCAAACTTCAAACTTTTCTATGGCTTTTCTTCACACACAATTTAGGCTACTTTAGTTTAAGTGTTAGAGGGTCATCTTCATTTCCCATTTCCCCAAATGTCACACAAAGCCTCATTTACCTTTTGATCAGTTCAATAGTTAATATTGAAAAAGTTTTAACCAAAATATTGTTCGTTTCCGATAGAGATCAATAACTCGTTAATTACGAAACTTAGAAACTTTTGATTAAAATGGAGAGGATTGCTCTAAGCTACATCAATTCACTATAAATTTCACATTTCCACATTTAATGGTAAAATGTCCCAAAATACCTTGACGGGGAGATTCGAAGAAAATTTGAGCACCTTCAGATCACATCTTCATTATTTCCACAATTCAGTTATAGTTCATTTTTTGCTAAATTATAATTTTAGGTGGTACAATTTGAGCACTTTCAGAGCACATTTTCATTATTTGCACAATTAATTTTTATTGTTTACTTTTTTCATGTTAAAATATAATTTTAGGCGGTAATTTTTTCACATCACATCTTCATTATTTTCACATTTAAGTAATTGTTAAATTTGTTTTCTTGTTAAAGTATAATTTTAGGCTGCGAGTTTGAAAATAATATATAAATTTAATAACCTGATGATGGTTGACGAACGCAACCGAAATATTGGGAAAATAAAATAAAAATAAATAATAAAATAAAATAAATAATAAAACAACACAACCAATCGATAAAAAATTAATATACAGATTTTTCAAATAATGAGAAGTCGATTAAATTGGATTTTAATTCATAAATGTCGGAACAACAAATCTAACAGAATATATTGTTACCCCACTATATAAAAAAGACGCAACTCATAATTTTTCGATTTCCGAAAACCCAAACAAAAACTGACCTAGCTCATATAAAACCTTTAAAAACAAAACAAATAAAATAAAAATTACATGAGGTCCGCTGTTGTGTTGAATAAAAATTCCATTTGATTTGAACTGGGATATTCGCCTGCCTCAAGACCATTTTGCACATA
Source organism: Polietes domitor (assembly GCA_947397865.1). Lineage (NCBI taxonomy): Eukaryota > Metazoa > Arthropoda > Insecta > Diptera > Muscidae > Polietes > Polietes domitor. The sequence goes on from OX377619.1 coordinate 180,131,208, forward strand.
TTTTTTTATAGAATATAAAATTATGCAAAATGGTTTTGAATCAGGAGAATATCCCAGATCAAATCAAATATTGATTACAGACCAAAAAAATACAAACGAAAAAACTAAAACAAATGAGCGTTGGCACGGCAGAAGTATTGCTGGGTAACTATACCTGCATATACACATACTTACATATGCAACTCAATGAGATGCTTGTAAGATGGCATGTGTACTTTATTACTTGGTGCGATTTTTTAAACGCAAATTCGGCAAGTGAGTTGTGCTTCTCGTTCGTTTGTTGAATTATCTCGTTATAGAGGCCGGGTTTGATGTTGAAAAGTCGCTGCGAAGCCACTTGAAAAGACTTTTGACATGGTCGAAATCATGATCGTGGTAGTCTGCAGCCAAGTAATAAATGTCACCATGCCATTTGTAAATAAATTTCCATTCTATTAAATATAGATGCAAAATGGTCTTGAGCCAGGACAATATCCCAGTTCAAATCAAATATTGATTACAGACCAAAAAAATACAAACGAAAAAAACTAAAAAAAATTTATATTTTTATTTTCTTATATTTTTGTACTTTTAGATGATTACTTTTTTATGTCTTTGTATTTTTATATTTTTGTATTTTTATGTTTTTAGATTTTTATATTTTTGTATTTTTATATTTTTAGATTTTTAAATTTTTTATATTTTTATCATTTTATATTTTTAGATTTTTGTATTTTTAGTTTTTTATATTTTTACATTTTTTATATATTTATATCTTTAATGATTTTATATTTTTAAAATTTTTCATGTTTTTATATTTTTATAGTTTTATTTTTTTAATAATTTTATATTTTTTATTTATATATTATATTTTATATATAAATATATTTTTATATTATTAAATTTTTGTATTTTTATGTTTTTATATTTTTATATTTTTTATTTTTATATTTAATGCTTTTATATTTTAAACTTTTTAGATTTTTTATGTTTTTATATTTTTATAGTTTCGTATTTTTATAGTTTTATATTTTCACAGTTTAATATATTTTTATTTTTTTATAGTTTTGTATTTTTTATATATTTTTATAGTTTTATAGTTTTTTTCATATTTTTATTTTTTTTTATATTTTTATATTTTAAACTTTTTATATTTTTCAGGTTTTTATAGTTTTGTATTTTTATAGTTTTATATTTTCATATTTTTATTTTTTATGTTTTTATATTTTTATAGTTTTGTATTTTTATATCTTTATATCTTTTATTTATCTTTTTAGATTTTTCATGTTTTTATATTTTTATAGTTTTGTATTTTTATATATTTTTATAGTTTTATATTTTCACAGTTTAATATATTTTTATTTTTTTATATTTTTATATTTATATATTTTAATGCTTCTATATTTTTATGCTTTTATATTTTTATATCTTTAATGATTTTATATTTTTAACATTTTACAATTTTCATGTTTTTATATTTTTATTATATTTTTAATATTATTATTTTATAATATTATATTTTTATACATTTTGATACTATTATATTTTTATATATTTATATTTTTTTATTTTTATATTTTCTTCTTTTACATGTTTTTATTTTATTATATTTTTGTATTTTTATATATTTATATAGTTTTATATTTTCACATTTTAATATATTTATATTTTTTATATTTTTATATATTAATATTTTTTATTTTTAAATTTTGAAATTATTATATTTTCATTTTTATATTTGTATCTTATTATATTTTTATAGTTTTACATTTTATATTTCTTGATTTTTTATATTTTTATTTTTTTTTGGTATTTTTATATTTTTATATTTATACAGTTTTATATTATTATATATTAATATTTTTGTATATTTATAATGTTTATATTTTCTTATTTTACATGTTTTTACATTTTTATTAATATATTTTTGTATTTTTATAGTTTTACATTTTTACGTTTTTTATTTTTATATTTTTTCTATTTTACGTTTTTATAATTTTATATTTTTTATTTTTATATTTGTATAATTTTTATATTTTTATACTTTCTATATATATTTATATTTTTGTATTTTAATATATATTTACGTTTTTGTATTTTTTTTTACTTTTATATTTTTAATTTTTTTTTCATATTTTTATATTTTTTATAATTCGAATTTCGAAATTTCCACAAGTAATCCTTTTAGATTTACCTCTCCCTGGCTTTGAATTCTAATAAAGTTTAATCTGAACCATATTACAGTTTCATTTTTCGTCCTTTGCAACCTATCTCAATTCGTTTAATGTTCCCAGAACCCTCTTCACAGAAGTTAACATGCAAAGAAATATCCAAAGTACCTACCTTCGGATCAGTAACACTTTATTCCTCTCAGCCAGTTGTCGCAAAATAAATATTTAAAGGCCGCTGTCACACGCAAATTTTCAGCTTAAAGCCTAATAATATGCTTTAAATGTAAACACTTGACTTTTGTTTCAACAAAAAATTACACCAGAAATTATGTGTAGGGAATGTATGGCCTACCCTAAGGGGTTTTGAGGCGACAATGTTGATTATTATAGGTTTCTTTTACAGGGGATTTAAAATTTTCCAGATGTTATCTGTTTTTTTATGAGATTCTTTTCGTTTTCCATTCACTTCAGGGACCAAACAACACCAAATGCACAGGAAATATGTGTTAATATAATTCTTTTTTTGTAACATACATTTAGGCTTAAAGGCCGAGTATTTTTGTTTAATTATACTTTTGTTATAATCAGAAATTATTTTTTATAGGTTTTCACTTTCACTTTGTATTTTATTCTTTGCTAAATTTTTGCTTTGTAGCATACCTTTGGGGATGTGGTAGTTTAAGCTTTAGGCCGAAAATATTTTTTCTGAATATTTTTATTTAATATTTTTTTAATTTAGCGATTTTTTCACACTTTCTTCAAATCTTCAATTATATTTTCTTTGCCTACAATCCGTTTTAGCAATCACTTATATTTTTTCATTTGCCTACTCTTAGGCTGTCGTACACTGAACTTCCAGTTTGGAAAGTTCTTGGCAAGATTTTTGAGGTTTTTTGTATTTTTAGAACACCGAACCCCGATATACGTTCCGTTGCAGCGTCTTCGTTACGAGATGAACAACCGCACGTTTCCGCAGACACGAAAGAACTAAAATCAGCAACAACGAATAAAAATCAGCCAAAAAGTCGGCAGCATCAGCACCAGCAACAACATAACGTGCACACACACACACTCTTACGCACACGCAAGCAGATACTCTTCAAATTCCACAGCATCCTTAAACTTCGATTTATTAAGAGGGCCGTAGCGGCTGCTACTGTGCCATCCACACAATCCACACTTTACTGTGCACACCGAACACACACGAGAACACAAAGAGAGGAGAGGAGGAAGAGAAAAAAGTAGAAGAGGGCAGCTGTGTTAAGTTAACAAGTAAAAAGCCGCAAATGAATTGTGGATGTTAGATGGGTGTTGTTCTAACGGCCGGCAATGCTCTCTCACTCTCTCCCTGCATGTCGCTGAATCTGTTTTATATGTAGGAGAGCTGAAGAGAGCTCTCTCTCTCCATCTGTCTTGTGGATTGTATGCTGTGTGTGCATTGGCACGTTGTGCTTTTTGTTGGGCCTTCATTACTGTATCACTAGGTCAATATCCACGTTGTTTATCCCTTAAAGTATGCTTTTCGTTTTTCTGTTAAATACATTGTTGTGTGAGGAGAGACTATGTGTGTAGGTGAGTGTGTGTGTAGGCGTGTAGCTGCGGGATGCTCTTCTAAACTGTGCATGTTTTTTCGAGCTTTTCTACACATGTGTGCGTGCTGTGTGCTGGCTGTGCGCTATCCATTTGTTATGTGTTTTTAATCGCTTTAAGTTAAAATGGAAAACCGGCTTTTTTGGCGCCTTTCTTTGCTGCTTTGAACTCAGCCTAGCATAGCAGTGTGTCGTGTTTGTTATCTCATTGTGTATTGTGATAATATGCCGTCCACTCCTCCTTCCTCCTCTCTTTCTCAGTTTTGTATTTATTTATTTTTTGGAGTTTTGTCCTTTTTTAAGTATCATTGTTAGTTTTTTTTTGCTTTTTAAAAGTATTTATATTGTGGTGATGTTTTAGGACGTAGCCTCCCCCCCCCCCAAACCGCCCCTTGTGGTCAATTGTTTGTGTAGAGGAGGAGGAGGAGTTTGTATTTTGCATGTGTTGTTGGAGGAGCAGTTTGCCATGAAATCGGTTTTCACCAAAGTTGTCTGTGAATAATGGTGCCAAAACACCGACTTGCCTGGAACATTGAACTTTTTTTTGCTCGTTTCACCAAATTATAGGTCAAAAGGTAAATGAGGCATTGTGTGACATTTGGGGAAATGGGAAAATGAAAATGACCACCACCTCCCCCCTAAACACTTAAACTAAAGTAGTTTGAATTGTAAGTCATGGAAAAGTTTGAAGTTTGGAGATTTGAAAAAATTCTAAAACAAAGAAGAAACTGTGTCAAGGTAGAGAGATGACTAAATAAAAATTAACTTAAGCTGATTTTAAGAATTTTGGGATGCAATGTGGCTGATAGAAAAAAATTCTGCATAGGTTTTTGAAATAAAAATATAACATTTTAGTGTTATTACTTATTTCGCAACCTATAATATAAATGCCAAATTAAAGAAGAGAATATGTGCTAAAATTGCATTATTTAAATTGCAAGCTTCTATGTGTATTAGTTTAGCATTAACAACCATTTCAAGTTTTCCCTTTTAAAAATAAAATATGAATAAAGTAAATAAATTAAGAGGTAAACTTGAAATGGTCGTTAATGCTGAACTAATAATGATAAAAGCATGACATTTGAAGCATTTTTAACAGATATTCTCCACTTTATTTGACACTGCTATCATAGGCTGCGAATAAGTATTAAAAATAATTTTTGAAAACTTTTATCCTTTAAAGTTGTATTGTCCTGTGATGGGCAACAGGATGAGGAAATGAAATACTAAAAACGCTAACTAACTCAATTTTGCCAATAGTTCCATACGTATATCATCCGGTTCAAGTATAACGACTTTTTAAAACTGTCATATAGAAAACAAGTAAAGAAAGGCTAAAGTCGGGCGGGGCCGACTCTATGATACACTCCACTTTCTATCCGTATACAATTTAATTCGGTGAAAAAACGAAAACGGGAAGGATTTTTGTATCCTGTAAATGTATGTGTTTGACAAAAAATGTTAAATCGTAAAGAACATATGTATGGGGGTATATTGAAATCTGGAACGAAATAGGTGAAATATAATATGTATAGTTTGGCCAAAATCGGTTAAACTTTTGGGAGCAAAATTTGTATTTGGGCTTTATCTAAATCTGAACCGATCTTACCCACTTTCACCATTGGTTTTTGTACTTGGATTATAAGCTGTTGTGTCAAATTTAAAGAAAATCAAGTACAATATGTGGTCTCTAAAGCAGCAAAAGTCAAAACGGGAGCGACATTTGTATGGGGGCTATATCTAAATCTGAACCGATTCTACCCACTTTCTGCATTGGTGTTTCTATTTGGATTATAAGATGTTGTGCCAAACTTAAAAAAAAAATCGGGTACAATATGTCTCTTCTAAAGCGGAAAATGTCAAATCGGGAGCGACATTTGTATGGGAGCTATATCTAAATCTGAACGGATCTTACCCAATTTTTGCATAGGTGTTTCTAGTTGGATTATAAGATATTGTGCCAAATTTAAAGAAAATCGGGTACAATATGTGGTTTCTAGAGCGGAAAATGTCAAATCGGGAGCGACATTTGTATGGGGGCTATATCTAAATCTGAACCGATTTGCCTAAAATTAAATAGCGTTCGTCCTTGATCCACAAAACTTATTTGTGCCAATTTTTGTTAAGATTATAGTCCGATCTTGCGACCTGTAATTTGATTACAACAATAGATGGACAGACGGACAGACAGACAGACGGACATAGCTAAATCGACCCATAAAGTGATTCTAAGTCGATCGGTATACTTAACAATGGGTCTATCTCGCTTCCTTTTGGGCGTTACAAACAAATGCACAAAGACCTAATACTCTCGTGGAGTGTATATCAAGGCCTATTTGAAGAAAAGCTATGAATAAATGTAAAAGTTATAATCGTTATTGTCGATGGTATTTCAAAAAATCGTGTCATTTCTTCACGAAGTTTTGTATATCTACAAGGATAGTCATAAATTCTAAATTTATCTATAGATTTCCTTCTTTTAAAATCCCAGTTTTTATAAAATAAAACTAGTTATTCTGTTATTCGATGAGCAAAGGGCTATTTATTTATTTCAAAAGAATCTTATGCGTCTATAAAGAGTGTCATAAGTTCTACATTTATCCGTAGATCTTTTACATACAGACATTGTTTGCTACGCTAGAATGTTAGCTATTAAAAAAGTAAAACAAAATATTTTTTTCCAGCAAAAAAATAATATTTTTTTTTCAATACTTTGATGATTGTTTCTATGTGAAATTCTAAAAATGTGTATCCATGGTAAGCGTGTTAATAAACTAAACTTTTCGCTAAAGATTTTTCACTGAAATTTGGTTGATTTTGCAAAAAAAAAATCGTAAAAAATACAATATTTCCCAATTTCTTTTAATTACAAAAATGCTAAAACATCACCAAGTCAGAAACAACTTAAAATTACTCTCAATTGGAGAAAAAATAAAGCATAACATTAGGGATATTGAACAGAATCCTACCAGTTTGGTGGCCCTGTTGGTCTCCCCTAGACGGAGTCTAGAAGAGACAATTTAAAAAAAAAAAAAAAACCAATTGCATTTTTAATATTTTATTTTTTTGGCAGGGACAACTAAAGAAACCCAAGAATGGCAGCGGTGGCGTTACCATCAACATCAGCCATGCGTTCTTATTTCGATATGTAGGCGGCGCTGACTGATCATATGATGAATCGTCCATAGATATGTTATTTTTACGATATCAAACGATGAATGAAGCCATAAGAAAAAGGAGTTGCTGCGCACGAAGTATGAAGAGTAATTCCGATATTTCGTATATTGCTCTGTAAGTGAGATATTTGCTGTGTTTTAATTTGCTCTCCAAGAAATAAGCTAGGATGAGTTTCAAACTATCAAACTAACATTTTTAATACAAAATTTTTGAATTTTGTGTTAACTTATTTATCGGTGCGTAAACATAAAAAAACACCAATTAATTCTGTAGCTAAACTATTCCAACAGTTTGACAGTCTTATGTTGATATTAAAATTTGTCAGCTTGTCAAATCAACATCTAGCTAGTGGATGTGTGAGTTTTATACTAGAGATTGATCAAATCGAAATTAATATCAGCAATATTGTTATACATACTTCAGACGTGTCTCTTGTCTGATTTTTTTGTAATTGAAGACTCAGATGTTATAGGAAGTATTGATTGATATTGAATATTGATTTGAACAATTCAAATATAATCTCATGAAATTTTTACCGTATTTTTGCAAAGTTGGTCTTATCTATCGCAACTATTGCGAGCAATGGAGTGCCTACCACAAAACATATAAACGAAAGATCGCCTGGGTTGTTTTAGACTTTAAATGAATTTGAAACTATTTGTGCGGTAAAGCACAACAAGCCCCAAAAAGAATTGTACGTTTTGACTTATTTCTGTCATTTATGTTGAGTTTTGGCCTATTAAGAGACTTATAGTGGAATTTTATGGCAAATATTTGTGTAGAACATTTTGATCGTTAAACCGCTCTTTTAGGGGTGAAAGAGTTTTGCAGAAAAGTGACCAAAAAGTAATGAAGTTTCATTATAAAATCTATGAAAATTTATATAAATTATGAAAAAAAAAAGAAATTGTATTACAAAATTCATTGTATAATGAACTTCATTCCATTCCAGTTTCACAAATTCTACGACACTTTTCATTGATTTGTATTTTATGAAAAATGTTACACACATTTATGAAGTGCTTCGTAGGCGACATTTTAATGAAAATGTTCGTTGATGTAATGGCAAAATCACAAATGTGCCAGTTAGAATGAAGAAGTGATCTAAGTCACATTCTGAGATATACAATGGTTTATGTTGTCAATTGAAAAATATTTTTCCACCGAAGCAAAAAAAAAATTTTCTTAGAATATCCTATTACTATAATGAATTTTTATAAAAAAACGACAACGTTGTTACCTCCAAGGGAAGCACTACTTTAAGATAATGACCTTCTCAAAATTGAAAAAATCAAACAAAAAAAAAATAATTTTATTCGCAAAAGTAATATTTCCTTACCAAAAATTAAAGAAACACAAAATATTTTATTTAAAAAAAAAAATATATATATAAAATAAAATTATTTGAAAAGTAAATAATAATTTCAATATAAAGTTTCTAGATGAACTACCTGTATATATATATATATATATATATATATATATATATATATATATATATATATAATATATAAATATTTACAGGTACTTCATCTAGAAACTTTATATTGAAATTATTATTAACTTATATATATATATATATATATATATATATATATATATATATATATATATAAATATTTACAGGTACTTCATCTGGAAACTTTATATTGAAATTATTATTAACTTTTCAAATAATTTTATTTTATATGCTATTCAAAATTCGTACTTTTAGGGGGTGAAATGGGACAAAAAGGGATAAACATCGAACCTTCGTCCTGACTAAACGGCAGTAGCTAGAAACATGAAATTCGGTGTGTTCCTTGCACTGACCATTCAGAAGAGCTAGACATAGAGATTTTTCGATATTTGTACTTTTAAGGGAGGAAAGAGACAAAAAGGGATAAAAATGGTACCAATTTAAGAATTGCAGCTAGAATCGTGAAAATCGGTATTTACATTCCTCTGATAACGTAGACTTGCAATATAAATTGATTTTTCGAAATTTGCACTTATAATGGGTGAGCGGGACATAATGGGATAAAAATAGTACCGACTAAAGTATTGTAGCTAGAATCGTGAAATTTGGTATGTAAATTCATCTGACCATGTAGAAGCGCGTTAAAATTGGATTTTCCAAAATGTGTACTTTTAACGGTTGCGAGGGACAAAAAGGGATGAAAATGGTACTAATTATAAGTATTGCAGCTATAGTCGCGAAATATGGTGTGTAAATTCCTCTCACCACATAGATGCGGAATATAAATGCATTTTGCACTTTTAAGGGTTGCGCGGGACAAAAATGGATAAAAATGGTACCAACTTAAATGTTGCAGCTAGAATCTTGAAATTTGATGTGTAAGTTCTTCTGACCACATAGAAGCGCAATATAAATGCATTTTGTACTTTTAAGGGTTGCGCGGGACAAAAAGGGATAAAAATGGTACCAACTAAAGTATTGCAGCTAGAATCTTGAAATTTGATGTGAAAGTTCTTCTGTAAAAGCGCAGTAAAATTATATTTTTCGAAATTTCTAGTTATAAGAGGTTAGCGGGACAAAAAGGGATAAAAATGGTACCAACGAAAGTATTGCAGCTAGAATCTTGAAATTTGATGTGTAAGTTCTTCTGACCATATAGAAGCGCAGTAAAATTGGATTTTTCGAAATTTATAGTTGTAAGAGGTTAGCGGTATGTAAATTCCTCTCACCACATAGAAGCGCAATATAAATGCATTTTGAACTTTTAAGGGTTGCGCGGTATAAAAATGGTACCAACTAAAGTATTGCAGCTAGAATCTTGAAGTTTGATGTGTAAGTTGTTCTGACCATGTAGAAGTGCAGTAAAATTGTATTTTTCGAAATTTGTACTTATAAGAGGTGAGCGGGACAAAAGGGATAAAAATAGTACCAACTAAATTATTATAGCAAGAATCGTGAAATTTGGTATGTAAATTCCTTTCACCACATAGAAGCGGAATATAAATGCATTTTGTACTATTAAGGGTTACGTGGGACAAAAAAGAATAATAATGGTGCTAATTTAAGTATTGCTGTTGTGAAATTGGTCGTGAAATTTGGTGCGTAAATTCCTCTGTCAATGTAGAAGCGCAAATCCTAATGGATTTTTTCGAAATTTATGCCTATAAGGTGTGAGCGGGATGAAAAAAAAAAATATATATAAAACAGTGCACATTGACAAGCACATTCCTTTGACTGTATATGAGTGCTATGTTTCCCATTTACTATTTTAGAAAAGAAAAACAAATAAATACTATCCTAAAACAGAGACGGATAATAACAAATACCCTGCTTTTTCGAGTGCGAAGCAGCGGGTACTGCTAGTTATACAGCTGCGGTCAAAAAAATAGCAGCGACGAGATGAACAATTTTCGACAAAGAAAAATATCAGTTTTACTTCGAAAATACTAAAAGCTTTTACGGCGATTGAAAGGTGGTATTGTGCCATTCTTAATATGGCTTTAAATAAAAAATTAAGTTTTTGTAATTTTGAGATTAAGCCTTTAGAACCATTGATGTCGAAAATGCGACCAGTCAAAAAAAAATAGCAGCGCTAATAAAAACTAAAAATATTTTGTTTCAATTCACTTTAGTTGAAAACTTTTTTGAATAATTACTTAACAATAACAATATTTTCTTGAATTTAACACTTAGTTGTACTGACATTATTGCTTAATATTGCTAGATAACGTAGTTTCTTGGAGTCAACTAGTATTTTGCACCTTTCACGCGGTATTTTTGACCATGCCTCTATAATTTCGTGTCAAATATCGTTATTGTCTTTCAGTATTGCTAGTGAGATCTCGTGATGACTTAACATCACGCTTAAAATTTTTGATTATATTGTGATGTGGTGTCTGCCCGAACCATTCCATAACATCGATATTATTGACTTCAAAACACCTTTTTGCAAGTCGGGTGGTGTTTTCGGGATAATTGACCTGCAAAATATAAGGCAGTATTTTGATGTACTGGACAGAGTCCATAGTAGTTCTGGGCCAATGTATTGACCTAACTCCATAATATGAAAAACAAGCCCAAGCCATTATGCTTGATCCTCCATATTTGACAGTTTTGGTACTATATCTGGAGATGTATTCCGTGTTCTGTGGACGTCTTGCAAACTGTCGAGGGACTGTCCCACCATATAAAACAATTTTTGATTCAATTGACCATAAAACGTGCACCCACTTTTTGGTTGGCTACAGCAGGTGTGTTTTTGCGAATTGCAATTTTTTTGTGACATGTCTTTTATTTTTAAGTGGGACTTTTCTCGGAATTCTGGCTTACAGATTATGCTTTCTTAGTATTCTACGAACATTTTAAACTCTCAAAGATGGTCAGGCATTGTTTTTTATTTCGTTGGCGGGCGTAAGTGGGTTTTTTGTACTAGACGTTACTATTCGGCGAATCGTTACAGGTGATATAAACTGATATTATCGAATATATCGATATATCGAATTTCTGATCATTTTAATGGAACACTGGAAAAAATCGAACTTCACTATATGATTTACCCTCAGATTTCAAACATTTTATATGAACTCGATATTGTTCTCCTCAATGCTCTCCTCGCCCTACTTATGATGAAAAATAAAACAATAACATTTCAGAAATAATATCTTATTTATAACAAACAAAATCTAATTGAAAAAAAAAAGAGAGAACATTCGTTTTGCTTGAGATTCTTTGAAGACTGCTATTATTTTGACCGGTCCAAAATGTCGAATAGTCCAAAAATTATGAAATTTCCAAAACAATAAAAATCATATCACCAAATAAACAATTATTTTGTGTCTGTAGCCTCATTACACAGCATCCAATGCAGTAATAAAGAGTGATTTTTTTGAGGTTAGGATTTTCATGCATTAGTATTTGACAGATCACGTGGGATTTCAGACATGGTGTCAAAGAGAAAGATGCTCAGTATGCTTTGACATTTCATCATGAATAGACTTACTAACGAGCAACGCTTGCAAATCATTGAATTTTATTATCAAAATGCGTGCTCTGTTAAGAAAGTTCATCGCACGCTTCCATTTTATGGTCAGTTTAATCGACCCACTGAAGCGGCTATTCGGGCTATTGTGACTAAATTTCGCACCAAATTTACATTGTTGGACATTAAACCACCAAGACGCTTACGTAGAGTACGAACTGAAGAAAATATCGCAGCTGTATCGGCCAATGTTAATGATGACCATCAATTATCGATTCGTCGCCGTTCGCAGCAATTGGGCCTCTGTTACTCAAAAACGTGGAAATGCCAAAATTGGACTAAGCGGATGGACCACTTGAGGCGCAGCCGCGGTCAACATTTAAATGAAATTATCTTCAAAAAGTAAATGTCATGGACCAATCTAACGTTTCAAATAAAGAACCGATGAGATTTTGCAAATTTTATGCGTTTTTTTTTTAAAAAAAGTTATCAAGCTCTTAAAAAATCACCCTTTAGTAATAGAAAAATTATCACACAAATAAATATATGAAAATGTATGCTAAGCTGTGGTGCGCTGCTATTATTTTGACCGCAACTGTACATATTTTGAAGAAGTCTTTCAGTGCATGAGCATCATCATCAAATTTATGGAGCGTCTTACTGACACTATTACCTTGTTTTACAAAAATCAAAGGTATTTTATAAATAAAATATATTTTTTATGATTTGACAATTTTCTGTAAATTAAGAAATTTTCTTGATATTAGAAAAAATATATATTTGTATCTCATACCACAAAAAAGTTACAAATTGTTTAAAATTACCTTATGTAAAAAATACTTTATTTTCGATCCACCCGAGTGTCAACAATTTCTTATTTTTTGAATATCGGGTAATACAGCTTTATTCGCCTTATAAAGAGTGATTTTTTTGAGGTTAGGATTTTCATGCATTAGTATTTGACAGATCACGTGGGATTTCAGACATGGTGTCAAAGAGAAAGATGCTCAGTATGCTTTGACATTTCATCATGAATAGACTTACTAACGAGCAACGCTTGCAAATCATTGAATTTTATTATCAAAATGCGTGCTCTGTTAAGAAAGTTCAGAAAGAAAGAAATTGTGTTCAGCGACGACGAAGCTCATTTTTGGCTCAATGGGTACGTAAATAGGCAGAATTGTCGATTTTGGAGTGAATATCAGCCAGAAGCATTGCAAGAGCTACCAATGCATCCAGAAAAAGTCACAGTTTGGTGCGGTTTATGGGCTGGTGGCATCATTGGACCGTACTTCTTCAAAGATGATGCGAATCGTAACGTAACTGTGAATGGTGAGCGCTACCGTGAGATGATATCCAACTTTTTTTTGCCCAAAATGGAAGAACTGAACTTGGTTGACATGTGGTTTCAACAAGATGGCGCTACATGCCACACAGCTCGCGATTCTATGGCCATTTTGAGGGAAAACTTCGGAGAACAATTCATCTCAAGAAATGGACCGGTAAGTTGGTCACCAAGATCATGCGATTTGACGCCTTTAGACTATTTTTTGTGGGGCTACGTCAAGTCTAAAGTCTACAGAAATAAGCCAGCAACTATTCCAGCTTTGGAAGACAACATTTCCGAAGAAATTCGGGCTATTCCGGCCGAAATGCTCGAAAAAGTTGCCCAAAATTGGACTTTCCGAATGGACCACCTAAGACGCAGCCGCGGTCAACATTTAAATGAAATTATCTTCAAAAAGTAAATGTCATGGACCAATCTAACGTTTCAAATAAAGAACCGATGAGATTTTGCAAATTTTATGCGTTTTTTTTAAAAAAAAGTTATCAAGCTCTTAGAAAAGTGCATAAGTGGAAAATTTAATCAAAATCGGAAAGAAGAGCCAAAATGTGTGTGTGTCATCGCTTCACATGAAATGACTCTACACAATCATTTTACAGTGGTGAAAATGACACTTCAGCTTTATAAATAACGTCATGACAACTTTTTCATTGAAAACATCAGAGGGCATCTTGAACAACACTCACAATTGCCTAGGCTCACAATACCGACCCCAGTATGTGCTCATATGTCGAGGATTGTTTAGGACTGCAAATTGAAAAAGATGATGCACTCACGAAATTCTAAAAATCATTAGATGTGTTTGAATGTATTACATTCGAATTCCAGATATTTCGATCAGATTGTTTCTTCTTACGAAGGAGAATGTTGAGTTGTGGTAATAAAATGGAGGATAATCACACTCCAACTATTCACACTTTGGCCATAAACAAATTTCATATCCTGTGTGGGGATAACTCATCAGTGATACTGTATGGAGTGCTTGCGTTACCGCGCTATTATCAGTCGTACATTTTCGCACTTATATACCCGAAAACCTCACTATATTCACCGGACGTGAAGGCAGAGCAGTCTAGGGAAATGGTCAACAGAGGAAAGGAGGAGGTCCTTTATTGAAAGCAAATTTAAAAACATTACAAATACATTAATCCCGGCAAAGAGAATTTTGTACGAACTCCTTCGCACAATCACATTCAAACATTATTATTATTTGTATACAACGAACAAACGAACGAAATATGCGCCACTTAACATAAACATATACAATTTCATTATCTACAATTTCCATATTTTTTTCTTCCTGTTGAACATCATTTCATCTGTCTTCTGTTTTGCTTTGTTTTCTTTTGTTTTGTATGTGATCTGCTGACAGGCAGTCAGCCAGCCAGCCATGCTTTTGTAAAATCTTATTCAATAAATCATTCGCTGATGATGTTTGACTCCCTGACCTTGTTTGTGAATTGAAGTGAATGAAGTAAAAGCCTGAACATTTTCCATTTCGCTTCAAAGAAATTCCAGGCACTTCCCTTGCTTCTAAGAAAAATAAATAAAATCTCCCTTTTTTCAATAAAAATTTCATAACCAAGGGAGGCCCTTCCCGAACGGGCAGGCAGGCAGCATGCGAAGGAACAAAACAAAGCCAGAAACTAAAACAGAATTGATGAATTGAAGGAGGCGAAGGAGTGAATGAACACAGCACAGCCCAGCAACTTAAGCAGTACAATTGGCTGTAAAAGGAACGGAAATGCTAATAACAATAAGTGAGTTTCCTGTTTAACTTCGACAAAGCGAGGGCAGAGAAGCGGAAGCGTAACACTTTATGGCCTCATGGCGGCATGACGAGCGAACACCCACATCACGCGGTTCACAAGACATCACGCGTCATCGAAAAAGACAGTGGACGTCGTTGTGGTGGTGCTGGTGCTGGAAGTTGCAGGATGAGATGATTTATTAAAGCTTTTGATTAACTTTTACACACAAATCAATAATCGACATGAACGCATAAAAACAAATAATTCATTTGTTGGCCAACGGGGAGAGTTTTGTGCTGGTATGGCCTGGTTGCTCGCTCGCCTGGTCTTCTTCATACGAAATACTTTATTAAATATTCCGTGCCAGGAATCGTAATCAATAGACACAATACACGATTCCATGCCACACATCAACTCGACGGCCCACAACACGCAAATTAGATAATTCGAATTCCCTTTGATTTGTAATGTTGCGAGTTTTTTCTTTTTCATTTCATTTCATTCCACATTCACTTCGCTTGCTTCGATTTGCTTCGCTTTAAGCAACATATGCATAATTGTTGAATGGGATGGATGCTTATGTTAAATAATAGAGTATACTTTTAGGAGTTTCCGCATGGCTTTCTTCTGCGATAAAACGAGGGGTATATGGAAAATGTGGTAACCAGTAAAATGGTAATGAGACTAGACTGGAGTGGACTTAAGATCCCTGTCGTCGCACAGTGGAATATAATAAGAAATATAAGGAATAGAGCTAAAACCTTGGAGTTTCGGATGTGATCGAAATATGATAATATATATATATATACTATCAGTACCCGCTGCTTCGCACGCGAAAAAGACAGTTATTTATTATTAGTTTTATCCGTCTCTGTTGTTGGATAGTATTTATTTGAAACCTCCTATTTATGGAAACCTCCTATTATATAGCACTCATGTACTGTCAAACGAATGTGCTTGTCGATGTGCACTATTTTAGCTGAACTCCCATCGTATGCATCACTTTTATCATTTTCTACCCAGTTTCAAACCAAAAATTACCACCTTTCACCAAATTTCGAAAAAAAATTCCATTTTGATGGCGCTTCTACAGGGTCAGAGGAATTTACATAAAAAATTTCACGATTCTAGCTGTAATATTAAAGTTGGTACCATTTATATCCTTTTTTGTTCCGCTCGCCCCTTAAAAGTACAAATTTCGAAAAAAATCCATTTGGATTGCTCTTCTACGCTGTCAAAGTAATTTACAAATTACTATAGCTGCAATACTTAAATTAGTACCATTTTTATCCCTTTTTGTTCCTTGCAAGCATTAAAAGTACAAATTTTGTAAAATCCAATTTTAATGCTCTTATACATCGTCAGAGGAATTTACACACCAAATTTCACGACTATAGCTGCAATACTTTACCCCCTTTTACCCCTTTATTGAACAAATTTGGAATAAATCCATTTAGATTGCGCTTCTACGTTAATAAAGGAGCTTACACACCAAATTTCGCGACTATAGCTGCAATACTTAAACTAGTACCATTTTTATCCCTTGCAACCCTTAAAAGTACACATTTTGAGAAATCCACATGATCAGAGCAATTTACATACCAAATTTCACAATTCTAGCTACAATACTTTAGTTGGTACTATTTTTATCCCTTTTTGTCCCGCTCACCCCTTATAAGTACAAATTTCGAAAAATCAATTTATATTGCAAGTCTACGTTGTCAGAGAAATGTAAATACCGATTTTCACGATTCTAGCTGCACTTGTTAAATTGGTACCATTTTTATCCCTTTTTGTCTCTTTCCTCCCTTAAAAGGACAAATTTCGAAAATTCCCTATTTGTAGCTCGTATGTATGGTCATTGCAAGGGACTCACCGAATTGCATGTTTCTAGCTACTGCCGTTTAGTCAGGACGAAGTTTCGATGTTTATCCCTTTTTGTCCCATTTTACCCCCTAAAAGTACGAATTTCGTAAAACCCTTTCTTAGTCGACGTATATTTGGGAACTACACATATTTCACATATTTTTTATTTTAATATATACGTTTATACAAATCATTAACAGTCGTTTCATTTAAAATTAAATAAAATTGTCAGTGTCACGGCCAACGCCATTCTGAATATTTTAATCGATGGAACTCGTATCTTTAAATCGGTAGTAACAGACTCTTATAATTTTAAATAATTAAGTTTTAATAGTTTTCAAAAGTTTTGTTATACCCTCCACCTCCATTATGAGCGTCATTTTTGCCATTCCGTTTGTAACACCTTGAAATATTGACCTGAGACCCTATAAAGTATATATATTCTTGATCGTCATAAAATTCTAAGACGATCTAGCCATGTCCGTCCGTCTGTTGAAAGCACGCTAACATCTAAACGAAAGGAGCTAGGGCGTCCAAATAAATGCGTCTTATAGTCGTAGATCGGTTGAGATTGAAACTGGGTGAAATCGGCCAAAAGGGAAAACTTTTTCCCTCACAAGGACTGAAAATATCTATAATAACCCCTAATATTTAGAGTATTTAAGCATATTTTTTCAATATGTCTGCTTGTAAGTACTTGATATCGGATATGCGCATTCCCCCTATAACAAAAACGTGCACGTAAAATTGATTTTTATTCGAAAGGGTGAAATGGGGCAAAAAGGGATAAAAATGGTACCTATTAAACGACAGCAGCTAGAAAAACGGAATTCGGTGTGTACATTCCTCTAATTGAGTAGATACATAATATAAAAGTATTTTAGTCGTTCTTTTAAGGGGCAATCATGGAATAAGGGGATAAAAATCGTACCAATCAAACGGCTGCACCTAAAATAATAAAATTTGGCGTAGACACTACTCTGATTGCGTAGACACATAAAATAAATGGATTTTGTACTTTTTGGGGTTAAATTAGAAAAAGGGGATAACAATTGTACCAACCAAATGACCGCAGCTAGGGTCATGCAATTCAGAGTATACATTCCTCTGACTGCGGAGACACGAAAAATAAAGAGATTTTACAAAGTCGTACTTTCAAGGGATACAATGGGTACAGAGGGATAAAAATAGTATCAACTAAACGGCTACAGCTAGAATGATGAAATTCGGTGTATACATATCTCTGATTGCGTAGACGCTTAAAATAAACAGATTTTTCGAAATTCGTACTTTTTGGGGTTAAAATGATAAAAGGGGATAAAAATAGTACCAATCAAATGACTAGACAGCTAGAGTCACGAAATTCGTACTATCCTCTGACTACTTATAAACAAAAAATAAAAAGTTTTTGTCCAAATTCGAACTTTCAAGGAATACAATGGGTACAGAGGGATAAAAATAGTACCAACTAATCGATTACAGCTGGAATGATGAAATTCGGTGTGTACATCCCTGTAATTGTTAGACACGTGAACTAAAGAGAATTTAGAAAGTCGTACTCTTAAGGGGGTAAAATTGTAAAAAGGGGATAAAAATGGTACCAACCAAATGGCCGCAGCTAGAATCATGGAATTCGGTGTATACATTCCTCTGACTGCATAGACACGCAAAATAAAAAGATTTTTCCAAATTCGTACTTTTAATTTTACGGCAAAAATTGGTTGAATCATGAAGTCAGGTTATTTTGCACGATGTACGCGAGATAATAGATTTTCAAAATTTGTACTTTTGGTATTAAAATAAATACATACATTACAAATTCATAATTTCTGTACAAAATGTGTTATACCTTTTACATGTATCCATAGTCTTTTTACATGTAGTCATTCTTTTCTGTATTAGAATATAAGCTATTAAAAAATGTAACAAAACAAATTTTTCCATTTTTTTTTATATTTTTTTATATTTTTTTCGAGGCAGCAAAAATAAATTTTTCGATTTTTTTGGCCGTCTGTTGCTAAACCACTGTTTCTATGTGAATATGAAATTCCCAACATTTATAGCCATCATAATTACCTATAATTGAACATATAATATTTCCCAAATGAGATTGCTAATCTTAAAGCTACTGACACCGAAAATTGAAATTTTAGTAAAAAAATTATCCATAATTTCGTAATATCGTTTTCGAGTTTAAAAAGCCAAAATACATCAGAAAATTGTATACATAGCCCTTCGACAAAATGTTTGTTGCATAGTGCTATTGGTTAGCCAGACTTGGTGAAAATGTGAAATAATCTCATTAATTTTAAATGTCTTTTAATTCCTGGAAAAAATAAATTTTTCCATATTTTGAAATCTACCTTTCCAGCTGAAGCAAAAGAGTCTATAGCAGTTTTATAACCTTATCATAGCCCTAATACAGGATATTATTATGTTTTTCGAAACAAATCCTACTCCAATTCCCCACTATAACTATTACATAACACCCTATAACACCATACTCTTCACGCCGCCCTCGTCGCAAAGATATTACTTTGTGGGTTTTAGTTGCTCCTTCGTTACGTTAATTTTGTAAATTGTTTTATTTTTTGTTTTTCTTTTTATTTTGCTCTCTTCATTATTGTTGGCGTTGTCGTAATTGCTAGTGTTGTTCCACGTATGTATGTATGTATGCACGTACATACGTCTGTATGTCTGCGTGAAGGATTTAAATGTCTGTATTTTCCTAAGGATTCCTTTAGCGTAGTCATGTGTGAGTAAACGTGTGGCTGTTGAGTGTGTCTACGTGTGTGTGGCTGTGTGTCTCAGGATGTTTGTACTTTTATTATGCTTACTTTTTGAAAGAAGATTAATTGTAAATGTTCATGTTTCTCATAGTGATTATGTGATTCTTTACTCTAAAAATAATCTTTGGTTGTTATGTGGTTTCGGTATTAAAAGTAAATATGGAAAGTATATATGTATTGAAGTATGTATGCACGGCGAGACGTGGATGGCCTAATAAGTCTGGTAACAAGGTCTGGTTAAGTGTTGACATCTTTAAATACCACTTTTGGGATGAGAGCAAAAAAAAACACTTCAATTGTATGATTTAAAAAAGACTATAACAAATTTAATGACATTATGTCAACAGCAGTACTAAATTGACAGATTAGCAATTTATTTTTAATTGGCATTGGCAAAAGTTCAATAATAATTGTGATTTTCTGTTTGAAGTGGAAGATATTTAATTTTTTTTACATATTCCATTTGATGTTGAAAAGTTGCCCAAAATTGGACTTTCCGAATGGACCACCTAAGACGCAGCCGCGGTCAACATTTAAATGAAATTATCTTCAAAAAGTAAATTTCATGGACCAATCTAACGTTTCAAATAAAGAACCGATGAGATTTTGCAAATTTTATGCGTTTTTTTTTTAAAAAAGTTATCAAGCTCTTAAAAAATCACCCTTTAGTTATTGGTAAGTTAAATTTCATAGAACTTCATATTTTAAAACTTAATTTTCTATATGTTTGTGGTGAGTCAGAGAATAGCAGTGGTGTGGTTATCGCAACTTAGTTATCCAGGCTTAAAGAAAAATAGTCCTAAATTCTGTATTCAGATTGTTAACAAGTCGATACAAAATATATAATTTAATAAAAATGCTATTTTCATAACTTATTAAGCCCATTATTGATAATACATTATTTGGCTAATTATCAATAATGTCTTATTTTGCACCTTCCCGAGGCCACTTATTTTACAACTCCTTTAGAACTACTTATTTATTAACTTCTCTTAAGCGTGCGTGTTAGTACTTATTTCTCAACTTTTTGTAAGCGTGCGTGGAAGTACTTATTTTTTACCATCCCTTTATAAAAATGATTAGAAACGGATCGGAAAAATAAGTATTGAAGGTTTTTGGTTTTGCCTTATTCCCCACATTACTTGGTAATGAGAGTTTTTGCTGGGGTGTAAACGATCTATGGATAAATCTAGAAATTATGACCCTTCTTGTAGATACAAAAGATTTTTTGAACAAATGAGTAAGCTTCAGCCGACTTATATATACTCTCACTCTTAGAGAAGTTATAAGGAATTCAATTTTACTTAGGGCAGAATGATTTGTATGGAAGGTACTAGCAGATTGGTGGGAAATGGTTAGACAACAAAAACAAATATCAAGTCATAGTGGATTCCGTGTATCTGTATAGAATATAAAAAGGATAGGGACAATTGTGTGGGTTTGAATTGATTCATTAACTCCTTTCGAGAGTTATCATGTACTTCAGCCAGCCAGACGGGCGGACATGGCTCAAACAGCTTAAAAAGTCGTGAAACGGATTTGGTTCAAACATACTTAGGGCCTAAAGTCAGTCCTTGAATTCGTTACACTTTTTTTCTGTCCCAAATGATATATACCCTCCTACCTCTTAGTAGAGCCCAGCAAAAACTTGGTAATGACACCTCATTATTTTTAGCATTACCTAGTAATGACAGCTCGTTACGCCCTGCAATATTTTGAAGTATGAAATAATTACTTCCTTATAATGGTATAAATAAGTAGTTACTGGTAAGCTAAATGTCATAGAACTACAGATTTTAAAAATTAATTTTCTACATTTTTGTGGTGAGACAGAGACAAACAGCCCTAAATTCTGTATTACGATTGTTAACAAGTCGATACAAAATATATAATTTAATAAAAATCACTAATTAAGCCCATTATTGGTAATACAATATTTGGCTCGTTATCAGTAATGACTTATTTTGTATCTTCCCGAGGCCACTTATTTTACAACTCGGTTAGAAGTACTTATTTATTAACTTTTCGTAAGCGTGCGTGGAAGTACTTATTTTTTTACAATCCCTTTATAAAAATAATTAGAAACGGATCCGAAAAATAAGTAGTGAAGGTTTTTGGTTTTGCCTTATTCCCCACATTACTTGGTAATGAGAGTTTTTGCAGGGAGGTCAACGATTTTTAAAACAAATCATGAATTTCTATTTTTTTTAATAGCGCGAAATAGCCTTTAATTTAAATTACAGAATATTTAGTTTTTTTTTCAAAAATAGATGATGATCTTACAGAAAAAACAAGTTATATTCGAAAAAATCTATGGATAAATGTAGAAGTTATGGGTTGATGTGTTCGTGGATTTTTGCCACTATAAGAGCTGTTTCGTTTGTTTTAATAGATGCACCGCTCTGGAATTATCGTTAACAACAGTATAAATAAAAAAATAAAATAATTTTTGGCAAATTTATTTTAAAACAGCCTTTTATTGTAGTTGCCGATAATTGGAAAAATATTTTTTAATTTGACTAAAACAATAGCTCCTTATTTTCGTTTTTATTATCGCTTGACTTGTTATCAGGACTTGAAGAAAAACATGCCTAATAATTATAAACAAAGTCAGTAAATCCATTCAAATCAACCACCAATTTATTGCTTTAGCTAGAGGGAGAAATCTGCACTCCAAATCTAGATTCCATATTCTATGTGTAAACACCTCCAATAGTGTCATTGATAAAAAGCTGAAATATGTGGGGGATATTCTGGGGTGGTATTCTGGACCCCCTTCCTACGACTAGTTAATATTTCCGGCAGCTTATGCCATTCTCTCCAAGGATACAAGCCGTTTTTTACAATAGTGTTTTTTGAGTCCGATAATCGCGGAATAGCCTTTTCAGAATCTTATAGCCTTTGCGATTTCAGCCCATGGTCAATTTACAACTTAGTCAGATCCCAAACAAATTTGACATTTGAAAATCTACATTGTCATTTAAAGCTGAAATCGATTGATTTCTCATGGAGTCTGTCATGCTTTTCATCATTATCTTCAGTCTGCAGGTTTTGTTTCAAAGGGTTGAACTGTTTGGGAATTTTCGCTTCTATCCACCGCTAGAGGTGCAAAATATACTCTAAATATAACTTTTCATTATCCAGACCTTTCCAAATTAATCGACGATTTCTAATTGCGAAACATCAATATGGTCTTTGAAGAGATCTATCCCTGCACAAAACAGTGATAGGTAATATTTTTGATATCGCCTCTCATGCGCCCATGGAGCAAAACGGTTACATGAAAAATCGCCCAAAAATAAAAATGAAAAATGGACCTAAAAATTAAAAATGAATCAAAAAAGAGAAATGAAGATATGCCCAAAAATAAATGCAAAATAACCCTAATGAAAACTCAGCAAAAATTTGGGCAATTTTTCATATGAAAAAGTGCCCAAAAAATGTATTAATTTTTTATATGAGAAATCGCCCAAAATTAGAAGCTTATTATACAGCACTGCATTATTGTTTTTCGGCCGAGCTTAAAGATTTTCTCCTCTGGGGTATGTCCAAATCCGATGTGTAAAGCTTTACTGGGTTGACGACCTTCCCCGGTTGTAAAGATTTCATCCTAGTCCAACTGGCAAATATGAAATATTGTCCACATATTATGAATGAAGACCCATTAGTTTTTGGTAATTTTTTCATATTACTTTTTTTCTCATTTTTGTCTTGGATTTTTTGGGTCATTTTTGCATAAATTTTTGTGTGATTTTTCTAGGTCCCGGTGCTAAAGAGTATACTTCATCTACAGGTGGTTTTGTAAATCCTATAAACGGGGATAACTTCCGATTATCATCAACTTATACCATTGACTTGAAATGTTATAGGAATTTCACCTCTACTCTCCACTAGAGGCGCTACACACACTTTTTTCTTTATATTATAAATTTCCTTTCACGGCCCATAACTTTCGAAATGAAATCGTTGCCTTCTAATAACAAACCCACAACATAGTTTTGAACAGATGAATTTCATAACATAATTTTCGCCACTACACTCCAGTAGAGGCATTGAATAAAGTAATTTTCTATTATGAAACCCTCAATTCTTTCGATATTGAAACGTTGCCTTATAATTACAAACCAGCAACAAACAAAGTTTTTGAAAAGATCTGCCATGAGTTGAAATATTACAGGATTTTCGCCACTGCCCTCCGCTAGAGGAGCTGCATATACTTTAATTATTTTGTTATTAATAACCACAGTTTTATGCTTTTTTAGAAATGGAACCGATGCCTTCTAATTGCAAACGCGCAGCATAAATTTTAAACAGCTATATCGTCGCTGTCATGAATGCTAGTTTTGTTATAACTTGCCATGGATACGCAGCCATTTTCTCAAATGATAGATTTCGAAATGATTTTATATTTTATTTTATATCTCCAAATTTGAACAGAGTATGAGAGACATTTCCATTCCAGGGAATTCATTAAATCCGATTTTGTTAATATCTGAAGCTATCTCCGACTCTAACTTTGGAGATCTGCTCTCCACTGCCCACCTTAATACACTGCCCCCTCGCTCTCTCTCTCCCACTCTCATCGTCTTCACTCGTAACAATGTGAGCATTCAAGTTTGTTTTTAAGCATGTAACATATGTGGCGTAGCGTGTTCGCATTAAGTCGTTTTTGCGTGCGAGCGTTTGTCCTGTCAGCAAACCATGTTCGCACATTGTGGAATCCTATCTGCGAATGGAGGGAGTGTTGTTGTTGTTCATTCCACATCTAATAGTTTTGTTACAGCGTGCTAAGTAAGCACTTAAACAATAAAACTCGTAAAAGTACCGAAAAAAAAAACAATTCCAACCAACAGTCAGCCAACAACTTTCAACTTGATTATCTCATTAATTACTGCTAATGAAACAGATTGATGCGGGATTTCTCGCATTTGCGTCGAAAATCATGTTTTAAGTGAAGCTCATTTATGCGGTTGCCTCGGCAGCAGCAGGGAATCCTCTGCGTGAATTCCTTTCTAGGCCACACAAATCAAAGTTTTAATTAAGAGATGTTAACATAAAATATTTGGAAAATAAGTTGAAGTTTTATGGTGCACTTTCGTTTTCTATTTTTTGTTTTTGCTTGAAATGATTTCATATCCCCCCTTCAATGTCAGATGCAGTTTAAGAGGTCAACAAATTTTGTAATCCTTTCAGAGGAAATTTGCATAAACTTGTTGACACAATTCGTAGCAAATCTCATATCAAATCTTAAAAAAAAAACGACAACACCACAACAGGACAATTCCGAAAATGTCTAGACGAAAATTAACACAACAATTATTCTGTGCGAAACACAAACAGTTGAGAGAACTTCAGCAGCAGAGATAGGGGACAGAAAAGAACACACAAAATCGCGGCAAATCTCTACCTTCCCTTCACAACGAAGTTAATTCCTCTATATATGTAGGATAGGAAAAGAGACAATATTTGAATATACAAAATTCCTTCCGAAACGTCTACATGAGGCAGAAGGACGGACGGATCAAAGGTTCGAAACTGTCATAAAAAAGGATTGATACTTTTTGGGAATGAAATGGGACAAAAAGGGACAGAAATAGCACCAATTAAATGACATACGCTAGAAACATTAATTCGGTGTGTACATCTGTTCCCTTTTAAGGGGAAAAATGAGAAAAGGGGGATAAAAATGGTATCAAATAAACGTGGCTGAAAGTGAAATCATGAAAATCGATTTTTACGTGTTTTATGTGCATAATGGAATTTTTTCAAAATTCGTACTTTTAATGGGTAAAATGGGAAAAAGTGGGATAAAAAGGTACATGCTATGCAAACAGCTCAAGATGAAATCATGAATCTGATCGTGTAGATGTGCAGCAGAGTGGAATTTTTCCATAATGGATAAAAATGGTACCAACCAAACGGTTTCAGCTAGAATACTGAAATTCAATGCGTAGACGCAAAAAGTGAGAGAGAAATTGGCATTCGCATATATAAGATGTAAATGGGACAAAGGGATAAAATTGGTACCGACCAAATGGCTGCAGTTGGAATCATACAATTCGGTGAGTACTTTACTCTGTCTGTGTAGACAACATTTTGTATACCCTACACTAGGGAATTATGTATTTGTGCATATGTTTGTAACACCCAAAAGGAAGAGAGATAGACCCATTGTTAGGTATAACAATTGGCTTAGAATCACTTTATAAATCGATTTAGCCATGTCTGCCTGTTCGTCCATCCGTTTGTCTGTCCATCTTTTCTTGTAATCAAAGTACAGCTCGCAATTATTGTCCGAACCTTACAAAAATCGGCACAATTAAATTTTGAAGCAAATTTCAGATTTAGATATAGCCCCCATACAAATGACGCTCCCAATGTGACTTTTGCTGTTCTCGAAGCTACATAATTTAAGTGATTTTGATGAGTTTTGGCATGACACCTTATATTTCAACTAGAAACATCTCTGGTTAAAAGGTGTCAAATTGGTTCAGATTTATATATAAATGGTGGACGATTTAAAACTTTAAATTAGAATCGACTATAAAAAAGTACTGATTATTTTTTTTTAATTTCTGGTTTTATTGGAAAGGTTGAACTTTGTCATTTAATAAAGGAACACAATATCATTCATATGACTACCACGCCCAGATCGGCAGTACTTCATCCGATCAACCCACTTTTTCAGTACAGCCCAAAATCCACACCAAACAATGACTCGTTGTGGATGCACATTGGCTTCTCAA
The DNA here is from genome assembly GCA_947397865.1 of Polietes domitor. Lineage (NCBI taxonomy): Eukaryota > Metazoa > Arthropoda > Insecta > Diptera > Muscidae > Polietes > Polietes domitor. The sequence continues at coordinate 180,157,558 of OX377619.1, forward strand.
TAGTCACGTGTGGGTTCTCTGAACTCCATATGCGGCAATTTTGCTTATTTACATAGCCACCGAGATGAAAAAGAGCTTCATGAAGGCTGAACGGAAGCCCGAAATTTTCCACGTAAATTTTTTACAGTTTACGTTAGAGATTACTTTGGAAGTAAGTTTTTAATATTTCCCAATTTTGTTCGAGTTCGTAATGTTTAAACTTCTCATAATACATATTTTGGATTATATTCCAAAAAAGAATGACAACAATATATCTGATTCATTTTCTTTTCCAGATATAGACTGGTGTCGTAACTGGATTTCCGTCAAAATGTCACGCCCGTTACAATTTAAATATCATATATTTCCTATATTCATAAAGATATGTATGATATGTAACGTATACTTTAGAAGAAAGTGTACGAACTACTCGTTTGATTAACAAAAATGAATAAAGGCATGGAATGGAAGAATATTACAGAATTCAAGAAAATAGGTAAAACCTCAAGATTTTCTTCAAAGCTAAGGTCAAACCCGTAACGCTCCAGATTGTAGTATATTTGCTATATTTAAAATGCTAAGATATATTTGTATATGCAATAATATTTCGATTAACCTGTCGTTTTCAATTAGCAAAAATCTCGGTCAATAGATATGGGAGATATTTAAACATATTTAAGCAAAAGTGTAACACCCGTTCCAATGGAACGGGTAACAGTAACACAACAGTTAAGCAATTCTTTTTAAAGCACACCTTTAGAGCAATATTTTGTCTGGTATTCTTTTGTACCTTAAGACCAACAACAAATTCAATTCAATAGCAAATTTATTATAACCCTAAGTGTAGTAGACATGTTCCAATAAGTCGATATGTTTATAGGATTGATTTGACAGGGTATGCTGATTACATTTCTAAGAACGAGATTATGGGCTTTTGGAAACATACACAGCATCTGATATATTTGAACTATCATCCAATTCACAAATTAAATTTGGTATGTATTTTCCTTGCAAATGCCAATGGAAAATTTAATAATAAATTTAGTTTGTGTGTTGGATGATAGTCAAAATAAGTCTGATGAACTGCGGAGATGCGTTTCTGAAAATGTCCCATATCGACTTGAAACTATAGGAGCAAAACTGTATACTCGGTTTTGTACTTCGCGTTCGTTGGTCCTTTTTAGAGGACATTAAATTTAATATAGATGTTTTAATAAGTTATTTTCATAAATAAAAGAGCGGAATGTCTGTTAAAAATGCTAAAATTTTAATGTTTCTATCTGTATTAGTTTGTCATTTGATTGACGATACATAATATATATAATCTGGTTATTAGAAGTGATTGTTTTACTAATGCAATCGTTAAGCTATTATCCCTTGATTTTTTGCAAATGTTGAGCTGATATATTAAGCTTCATTAATTTATTAAATTATAGGAGGTGATTGCCATCGATTAAGCGATACAATGGTTTTTATCAGAAGTTAAAAAAAAAATAAAATTTGTATGTGAACGTTGGGCTTGGCATTGGCAATTTTCATTTAGTTCTGGACTCAAATGCAATCAATGATAATGATTTGTATTAACGTATATATTAAAATAGAAAATATATGCCTTTTTTCATTTTATGTTACAATAGAGGTAGGCGTGGTTGTGGGCGGATTTAAAAAATTGCGAAACAAACGAAAAAAAAAAATAAAATAAAAATGCGAAATTTCAAGATTATAGGTATACCTATACCTAATACTAATTTATGACGAAGCTTATATGAAAATATTGCACACAATCTCGTATTTTTCGATTTAAAAATATTATTTTTTAAGTTCTTTGACATGTTTTACGTATTACATCATATTGCGCAGAAAAACAGGTAGCATTCATTCATGTAAGGAAAAAATATATTGTTCCAAAGTCACACATTTTTTCAAATATTTGGCTCAAGAAACTACAATTTCTAAGACAAACAAGTAAGGACGGTCTAAAGTCGGGCGGAACAGACTATATACAGATACACTCCACTTTCAATCCGAATACAATTCAACTCGGTAAAAAAGTGAAAACGGGAAGAATTTTTGTATGTTTCCTAATCATAGGCTGATATGTCCTGGTCCAATTTGTCAAAACGAGTAGAATATTTGTATAGAGGCTATATCCAAACATGGAATTAAGTGACTAACTATCACAATCAATTTGAAGAAATTCGGTGAAAATATGTGGTTTCTGGGGCGGAAAAAGAAATTTGTATGGGAGCTATATATAGATCTGAACCGATCTGACCCATTTGCACCATGGCTGCTTCTAGTACAAATATAAGATATTTCGCCTAATTTGAAGACAATCTGATACAATATGTGGTTTCTGGAGCGGAAAAAGTCAAATCGGGAGCGAAATTTGTATGGGAGCTATATAAAAATCTTAACCGATCTGACCTATTTTCACCATAGGTGTTCCTAGTTTAAATATAAGATGTTTTGCAAGATTTGAAGAAAATCGGGTACAATATGTGGTTTCTAGAGCAGAAAAAGTCAAATCGGGAGCGAAATTTGAATGGGGGTTATATATAAATCTGAACCGATCTGACCTATTTTCATCATTGTTGTTCCTAGTTTAATTATAAAATGTTTTGCCAAATCTGAAGACAATCTGTTAAAATATGTGGTTTCTGGAGCGGAAAAATTCAAATTGGGCACGAAATTTGTATGGGAGCTATATATAAATCTGAACCGATCTAACACATTTTTACCACAGGCGTTTCCAATTGAAATATAAGGTATTTTGCGAATGTAGAGGAAAATCTGTTAAAATATGTGTATTCTGGAGCGGAAAAATTCAAATTGGGAGCGAAATTTGTATGGGAGCTATATATAAATCTGAACCGATCGAACACATTTTTACAACAGGTGTTTCCAGTTGAAATATAATGTGTTTTGCCAATTTTGAAAAAAATCTGTTGAAATATGTGGATTCTAGAGCGGAAAAATTCAAATTGGGAGCGAAATTTGTATGGGAGCTATATATAAATCTGAACCGATCTAACACATTTTTAGAACACGTGTTTCCAGTTGAAATATAAGGTGTTTTGCCAATTTTGAAGAAAATCTGGTGAAATATGCGGATTCTAGAGCGAAAAGGGTCAAATAGGGAGTGAAATTTGTATGGGGGCTACATCTAAATCTGAACCGATTTTCTTCAAATTAAATAGCGTTCGTCCTTGTCCCGAAAAACTTCGTTGTGCAAAGTTTCGTTTGGTTCCGCCTATAATTGCGACCTGTATTGTGATTACAATAATAAATGGACAGACGGGCAGACAGACGGACATTGCTAAATCGACCCAGAAAGTGATTCTAAGCCGATCGGTATAATTAACAATGGGTATATCTCCCTTCCTTTTGGGTGTTACAAACAAATGCACAAAGACATAATACTCTCGTGGAGTGTATAAAAATTGGGGTGCCAAGGCTATATAAATGTATGACGAAAAGTTTGACAACATCGAAAAAAGAAATAACGTTGTTTTTCAATTTTCAAAATCTGGAGAAAGCAAAAACCTGTAATACGAAAAAAAAAATATTTTTTCTGCGGATTTTGAACAAATATTGAAAAAATTTAAAAATATGTAAAAAAAAATAAAAATTTTAATTTTCTTTTCAATCGAAAAATAAGAAATTTCTTTCAGTCTGAGTATAAAGAAAATTGGTGAAAAAATGAGGATGTTGGATCTAGAAAATCTGACTGCAACATCTCTTAAATTTTATTGTTAAAAATTACGTTTTTTTTCAATTTTCAAAATCTGCAAAAAGGTGAAAATCTGTAATATGAAAAAAAAATATTTTTTTTTTAAAGGCGAAAAAAAGTAAAATATAGATGCATTAATCTTCCTTTCCATTGATAAATAAGAAAAACTTTGGACTTATTTTTAAAATTGTTCCATTTTCAATGTAAATATCTCAAAGTAATCCTTGGGTCCTTATCTAATTTCAATTTTTACAGAACTCGAAAATTACTAGAACAATAGTTATTGAATTTTGGGCGATGGAATTCTAATTGATTCTATAGTTAGTGTATAACTCAATATTTAAACTTAAAAAAACCCTACTATCACAAGGTTTACTCGACTTTGATTTTTGATCCATAACAATATTTAAAAAAAGTCGTTATACTTGAACTGGAACTGAACGTTTGAAAATATAGGCAACATGGTGTTTTCAGTTTTTCATTTCCTCATGCTGATCTACAAAATTTCAAAGAATACAACTTTTACTGTCGCCCTATGCCGGTATGAGTATTAAATAAAAATAAATATCAAAATAAAATAATAAGTCAGAGTGGAAGCTTCTCTCTGTTATACTCATTTATCATTAAAAAACACTAATTTATTTCGTTTATTCATATTTTTCAATTAGAGATGAAAAATTTGAATGTTTGTTAATTTTAAACTAATACAGACAGACACAAACAATGTGAACTATTTTTAAACAGATATTCTTCTCTTTAATTTGACACTTTATCGCTTAATGAAACTAAGAAGACCCTATGCTTTGTTAACCATAGTAACAATATGATTGTTGAAATTCAGTTTCGAATCCATTAGAATACCAAGGTCTACGAAAGAATCAACTACCTCTAACTCAGCTCCTCCAATATTATACCTAACAAATCGCGGGTTCGATCTAAAGAAACGCATATGTTAGCATTTCCTTAGATTGAGTTCCATGCAATTTATGTCACACCAGCGTCCAAAACTATACAAGTCAGTCTGCAATGGATGAGAAAATTCTGGCCAATCATAAGAAAAAAATATTTTTACATCATCTGCATACATTAGAAGTTTAGAGTTAATTATAGACTCTTTAATAATAAGAAACAGGCCCTCGGTGACTACCCTGAGAGACTCCCGATGGAATCAGAATTCGTTTAGAATAAGAATTTCCAAATTTAACAATCTGCGAGCGATTCGAAAGATACGAAGATATCCATTTCAAGAAGTCAGAGCTAAAACCAATGCGATCTAATTTATATACCAAAAGTTCATGGTTCACTTTATCAAATGCTTTACTAAAATCCATACAGATGACATCAGTCTGATTACCCTGAACAAATTCATCAATAACGTGAGAAGTAAACTGAATTAAATTTGTAACAGTAGAAAAGCCCTTACGAAATCCATATTGGTATGGACTCAATATAGAAGAAACCCTATGAGATACCACCTCAGTAACCAATTTCTCAAATAGCTTCGGAATGTCACTCAACTTAGCTATCCCTCTATAGTTTGACACGTCAATTAGACTGCCAGACTTATGGAGGGGGTCAATGAATGATCCAAGCCAAGGGAAATATCCAAATCTCAATGAAGTATTAAATAACAATGTTAGCGGAATATCCAAATCACTAGCACAGAATTTCAATATTATACTTGGCACCCCATCTGGGCCAACACTATTCAAATTGGACAAAACCAAGGGTAAATCATGTAAAGGGATTTCCGTTGACTCAATGCAATAAGATCGTTCAGAAAAAGTCGTCGCAAAAAACTTCGCAAAACAATCAGCAATTGCCTGATCTTCACAAAATTCTAAACCATCCATTCTAATCATAGTTGGCTTAGATGCTGATCTACGCTTAAGATTCACGAAGTCATAAAAAGATCTGGGGATCTTCCTAAAATCATTCTTTAGTTTCTCCAAGTAGATCCTATAAAGTCTCTGAGACTCAATGTTATATCTCGACCTAGCAACGGAGTATTTGGTATAGTCAGAATTTAAACCAGACCTCTTAAATTATTTATATTCTTCATACTAGACAACTCACGTGAAAACCAAGGTAGCCTTCTAATGTGCCCAATTCTCACTCATTTGTGCGTAGATTCTCTAACATCATCTACCCAGAGCTTTCGTTTCTCTACATTAACAGATAACAATACGTTGTCCATATTAAATTATATCTTTGTTTACACAAAATCTTTAAAATTCGGAAATGACATCCACTCTTGTCTAACAGATAATAAATGTCTAAATTTCTCTTTTCATAGACCACTTTATTCGGTGCATCTCCTCCTCCTTCTCCTCTTGTTACCTCCAACTAATCTTAAAAATGGATTTTAAAAACGTGCCAAACATCAATTACCGTACACTTGACCAGTTGGTTAAGTACCTGATAACTGGTGCTGGTGCCAATGTTGCTGCTGCTAGTGATGATGATGTCGATAATGGCTCTGAGTGCTGTAGTGCTGCCGGTGAGAGTTTCGTTTCGGTTTCCAATTACAGTTTTAATTGCCCCAAAGGTTTTTGCGCCTCGGCTCTAAACTCTGCAGGTGGAACATTTTTGAATATTGAAATTTATGTATTTGCATTTGCATTTGCCTTCCAAACACCGGCCACTATGTCGAACGTTTGTTAACAACAATAGCCACCAACAATGTGGGGTAGTAGGTTTAGAGCTCTCATAGTGTTGCTTGGCCCTTTTGCCCCCCCCCCCCCCCCCAGAAGCCTTTAGCATCGAGAACATCATCACCGTTTGCTCTCCTTTGGGGGCTGGCAAAACGAATAATGTATTTATTATTTGTTATGCTGTTTGGTTTCACTACCCACAACAACAGATTTCACAATCAATTTACTCTGCTGCATTGGTGTGAGTGTGTGAGTGCGGCAATAGGCTATGCCTTTGCACTTCCCTACTTCTGGGTATCGTTGACTTTGGAAAAACTCCCCAACTAATATTCAAACAACCAACGGCACTAAAACATCATCATCATGGCCTAGGCCAGTCAAACACTTTAGACCAGCATCCAGGTTACCGCAAAACTACTTCAGTCCTCAGCTATGCTCGATGTGCCTGAGGACGAGGGGCGTGGCGTGGAGGGGCAAGTTTTTGTACACTTTGTAGAAAATCTAAAACCGAACTACTTGAAATTCTTTGGTAATACTTGGTGGCGCTTTTTTCTCCTCTCCTCTAGCACAACAATATTCTAACCTTACTGAGGGCGAAGGCAATGGCAGCAGCAACAGCAATATTCCGATTCTTACAGGTAACGTTGTGTAACAGTAACAATTCAATTCAATTGTTATTTGGGGAGAAAAAATATTGAATAGATTTGTAAGCGGAATATTGTTAAAATTGATTTTTGCAGTCAAACATTGGCTGCCTCGCCTGCTTGCCTGCCTGTGTGTGGTACCTGCAAATGTACACGACGTTACGGTCTTTGAAATTATTCACTTGAAGTGTTGAAATACATTCAAAGGAACCACCCACCTGAAATGTAGTCAAAAGGAAAAGGGTGCTTCATTTTAGGATGGGGAGGCAATAAACAAGGAAATTTTGAGATGAAATTAATCCCAGCATGAATTGGTTTATTGGAAAAGTACTAAAAAGTCTTTAAAAGTGATCATGCCTAAATTTTAAATCAAGACCTATTCCTCGCCACAACCAGAAGGCTTATGTTTTACAAAGAATGAAACCTGCATTCGTTCTCCCCCAAACAACACCGAATTTCTAGTTCTAGTTACGTAATAGGCTTTTTCGAGAAATAGAAGAAGCTGGAAAAAAATAACAAACTCTTGAGATAATTGGTTTTGATTCATTTCTTCTCCAATCATTCAGCAAAAAATGTTTATTATGAAGTGCATTAATTTCTCGTTTGTGATAGAATCGACATTCATGGCAAACAACAACTTTCATCTGAAATATATACTCATACATCCATACCTGTTGTATGTATGGCTATGACTAGTGTGTCGTTGTGGTTAAACACAAGATGTTGTTTCTTTCGTACGTTAGTTTCTGTTAATTGGTTCAATCGTAAATCATAAAACAGAACTAATTGATATTGAATGTAGGAGATTATTTAAATTATTAAAGTGTATATGTGTACACATGTATTCGTTTTATGTTGTGTATTGATTTTAAAAACCAAAAATCCAATTTAATTTTTACCACATCAAAAAGAAGCTGCCTGGTAATGACTACGAATTGCAATTTTAAAAGAAATTTGCATACATGTGTATATAAATCTCATAATGTATGTATGACCTTTATGGCAAACAACTCCAAACAATTTTCCAATGCCATACGTAAAGCTATTGCACAGATTTGTGTGAGATTATGGTGATTAAATGACCAAAACAAATCTTGTTTCATAGACTAGTAGGATTTTAGATAAATTTCAAATAAAATACTATTTGGATAAAATTCATATATCGCTGAAATAGAATTAAATTACAAACGTTAGTCGGCTAAACCGACTTATATATACCCTCACTCTCAGAGAACATATCTATGTAAATAATAAGGAATTAAATTTTACTTAGGGCCGGATGATTTGGTGTGGAAGGTACTAGAAGATTCATGGGATATGGTCATTTATAAAACAATTACAAAAACATGGTCATAATGGATTCCATGCACGAGTATAAGAAGTTTACCTAGGATATGGACAATTGTGTGGGAATTACAAGAAGAGGCGTGGCTAAAGCGTAAACATTATTATCAAATTGCAAATGATTTTGAATTGTGTGGGATTTGAAATTGATTTTTGGATGTTATATCGGTTTTATTGTAACCAAAGTTTATGTCGTTTTGTGTGGGAGGTACCAGAAGGAGTGTGGAATAATGCCCATATTCCATGCAAATGTAATAACCTCTATAGAAGCATTGCCAAATATCAAATTTCACAGTATTCCAATCATCCGCATAGAAGTTGTAACAGCTTTTTATTTTACGCAGTTTAGGTTGATTTGTGTGGTAGGTACTGGAAGGGGCGTGGCAAAACCCGCCATCAGTAAACCTAAAGTGGTTATAAAAACATTATCAAATACCAAACAAGTAAGGAATGGCTAAAGTCGGGCGAGGCCGACTATATGATACACTCCACTTTCTATCCAAATACAATTCAACTCGGTAAAAAGTGAAAACGGGAAGAATTTTTGTATGTTTCCTAATCATAGGCTAATATGACCTGGTCCACTTTCTCAAATCGAAAAGAATATTTGTATCAGGGCTATATCCAAACATGGAATAAAGTGACTAACTTTCAAAATAAGTTCTTCCAGTTCAAATATAATGTGTTATGCGCACTTCAAAGAAATTCGGTGAAAATTCGTGGTTTCTGTGGCGGAAAAAGTCTATCTGGGAGCGAAATTTGTATTGTAACTATATGTAAATCTGAACCGATCTGACCCATTTTCATCATGGGCGTTTCTAGTTGAAATATAAGTTATTTTGAAAAATTTGAAAAAGATCTGTTAAAATATGTCGCTTATAGAGTGGAGAAAGTGAAATTTGTATGGCAGCTATAAATCTGAACCGATCTGACTCATTTTTACCACAGTTGTTTCTAGCTGAACTATAAGATGTTTTGCCAATTTTGAAGAAAATCTGTTAAAATATGTGGTATCTAGAGCGGAAAAAGTCAAATTATGAACGAAATTTGTATGGGAACTATATATAAATCTGAACCGATCTGACCCATTTTCATCATGGGCGTTTCCAGTTGAAATATAAGATAGTTTGCCAAATTTGAAGACAAACTGATACAATTTGTGATTTCTAGAGCGGAAAAAGTCAAATTGGAGCCAAATTTGTATGGGAACTATATATAAATCTGAACCGATCTAATACATTTTTACCACAGGTGTTTCTAGTTGAAAAATAAGATGTTTTGCCAAATCTGAAGACAATCCGATACAATTTGTGGTTTCTAGAGCGGAAAAAATCAAATCGGGAACGAAATTTGTATGGGAGATATATATAAATCTGAACCGATCTGATCCATTTTTACCACAGGTGTTTCTAGTTGAACTATAAGATGTTTTGCCAATTTTGAAGAAAATCTGTTAACATATGTGGTATCTAGAGCGGAAAAAGTTAAATTGGGAGCGAAATTTGTATGGGGGCTATATCTAAATCTGAACCGATTTTCTTCAAATTAAATAACGTTCGTTCTTATCCCGAAAAACTTCGTTGTGCAAAGTTTCATTTGGTTCTGTCTACAATTGCGACCTGTATCGTGATTACAAGAATAGATGGACAGACAGACGGACGGGCGGACATTGCTAAATCGATTCAAAAAGTGATTCTAAGACGATCGCTATAATTAACAATGGGTCTATCTCTCTTCCTTTTGGGTGTTACAAACAAATGCACAAAGACATAATACTCTCGTGGAGTGTATAAATAGAGCTGATTCAGAAGATACATGCAGAAGTTAGATTAGTTTCAATTTGACATAGGAATATGGGTCACTTGTGTGTGAGGTACTAGAAGTGGCGTAGCAATTTCGCCCATCTTCGAACTTATACTAAGTTTGGAAAAAATATTACCATGTGCAGAGTTTGAATCTATTCCTAAACTCTTTTCGAGAGTTATCGTGTACACCAGCCGCACGGACGGACATGGCTCAAACATCTTAAAAAATCGTGAAACGGATTTGGTCCAAACATACTTAGGTTCGTAAGTCACTCCTTCAATGTGTTACATTTTTGTGTCCCAAATGATATATACCTTCGTACACTGTAGAGTGAGGGTACAAAAAGCTAAGATGAAGGTCCATCAACTTAACCCTTCAACAACTGACATCGATGTAAAATTGATTAAAATTGCATTTAGTGAAAACCTTCTGTAGATGGTGTTAGTGGTTTAAGGGTTAAATATAATGATGTACCTTTTTATAACCTCACCCTATAAGTATATACCATATGAAGTGGACGCCAATTATAAAAAATCGAAGGAATAGTTTGTTATCCCCAATTTCATTTTCTGTCTTTCAAGGCAGTTTGAGCAATAAACACATGTATTCAAACTTTGCACATTTTCAAATTCTCTCTGCAGCTACCTTTCCCACAAATTGACCCTAGGTTGAAATAAAAATAGTTAAAATTCCACACGGTTAGTCGTATTAAGTTATAATTTGATAATGATTTTGAAAGAACATTAAACTTACCAAATATGAATGCATTACCCCTACACTTCTAGTACCTCCTATACCATAGACCCTCACCTAGGAGAATTGAAAGCCTTTATGACTTCTATATGAGGATAGTCTAAGATTTGTTCTTTGAGGATGACTATATGACAGTTTTCAATAATTGGCATGTCCTTTATTATATATTATTATTGTATTTATTATATATATTATTATTGTATATTTATTATTATTATTTTTGTAATTGTATTGCAATGTGATCGATACCTCATATATCTGTAGTACGTTATGACTGCAATAGGAGCACCTCATTATTAGTGCATACAACAGAGCTGTGTATGTTTAAAGAAACCCATCAACCCGAAGAGTCACGGATTACAGATAGATACATTGTCTATTATTCTTGGGTACCAGAAGAATGTCCCAAGACCATGAAACATACAAAACGAATTATTTGAATTAAAAAAAATAAACAAACGACTTACCACATTAATTGTATCTAATAAAAATTCACAGTGATAAGCCCAATTTGTAGGCAATGTCTTCAAAATATCACTACATTTCACTGGCACTTGATATTTGTAACGAGTATCACACTTTTTCATATTTAAATTGATTTTGCCGAGCAATTTTTTTCACTAGAACGAATTAAAAATTACAACTGCCAAAAAATGTAAACAAACGCAGAGTTGTATTTTATGTCTAACAAAGGCAAGCACATAAAAGAAGATAGAACATGTTGCTCTTTGAACATGTCCTAGAGGGAAATATCGATCGTTTAAAAAGGCCGTTAATAGTCTTTTCAGACTGCATGTGAATCAATCCTTATCAGCTCAAGGTATATTTATAAATGCCATACAAATTTGCCATTTGAAAATCGACTTTGTGTCATTTCAAGCTGTAATCGATTGATTTTGCATACAGTGTGAAAAGGCAAACACATAAAAGAAGATATAACATGTTGCTCTTTGAACACGACCTGGAGGGAAATATAGATCGTTTAAAAATGCCGTTACTAGCTTTTTCAGACTACATGCGAAATCTGATATCGTTTGATTTACAAATGCCATGCAAATTTGTCATTTGAAAATCGACTTTTGTCATTTTAAGCTGAAATCTATTGATTTCGCATACAGTGTGAAAAGGCTATAACAGTAATGAAAATGACCGTTATGCCGCATTCGGATATATATTCATAAACCACTTTTCCCCGATTTTTATCTGTTAAACTTATTGGGAAAAATTTCAAACTCCTATAAAGGGCAAAGAAAAACTCTTAAGCCTGGATAATAAGCTTCGATAAGAAAAACGTTAAGAAAAATTAAATTTTTTGTTCAAAAAAAAAAAATATATGTTTTCACATTGTCGCCAACTGCAACAGAAATATTTGTATCAAAAGAAATTTTCCAAAAAATTATCTTGTGTTGACTTTTTTGGACTTAGCTTCGATAACCAGACTATTTCTAAAATTTTAAAAATTTGTCTTTATTGATATTGTTGTTTGCGACAATTTTAAAAAGAATTATTATTTTATTATTTATTATTATTATATTATTTATTTTGAGTGAAATTGTAACTTCTATTTAGGATTTTGTTATCACAGCTTAGAAAAACAGCCTTAATGGCTTCCAATGCATCAAGAGTTGCTGGTTTGTCGGCGTATGTTTAACATAGTCACATGAAAAGTAATCCAGAGGCATTACATCGAATCTTGAACAGGACAACTTCTGGAAATAAAGATGCCACAAAATTGTGTTCCATTAAATGTTAGAACAAAATCTCGCTGATGTTTAGCTGATTAATAATGTGGAAAGCATGGATCGATAGAGCTCCCCAATCCACATTTCGAAGGAAATAAGAACCAATGATGCCTGCAACAACTCAATTTCAATGAATGTAACGGGATTATGATCACCTACGCTAAAAATATGTTTATTGACGTAGCCATTTAACCAGAAATGGACTTCGTGAGGCTGACCGTAAAATAGACCAAGTGATGTTCTTCGGTCAAACCGTGTTTTTTATGCCCTCCACTAGTGCATTATGTCTTTGTGTATTTGTTTGTAACATCCAAAAGGAAGCGATATAGACCCATTGTTAAGTATACCGATCGACTTAGAATCACTTTTTGAATCGATCTAGCTATATCCGTCTGTCCATCTATTCCTGTAATAGACGTACAGTTCGCAATTATTGTCCGATCCTAACAAAAATTAACATAAGTCAGTTTTGCGGTCCAAGGACGAAAATCGAAAATTAGATATAGACCCCATACAAAGGTCGCTCCCGATTTGATTTTTCCGCTTTCAAATTTGACTAAATACATTATATTTCAACTAAAAAACTATAGTGAAAGAGTGCCACATTTTTTCAGGTTTTAATACAACCCTCATACAAATGTCCTTTCCGATTTAACTTTTTTACACAAGATTCTTACAGATTTTTATCTAATTTAGCAGAACACGTTATATGTCAGCAGGAAACATTCATTATGAAAGTAGGTCAATCATTGGTTCATCCATAAAAAAATCGTTCCCGATTTCACTTTTTTACCGAATTCAATTGTAATAGGGTAGAAAGTGGAGGGTATTGTATATATTCGGCACCGTCCGACTTTAGCCTTTTCTTACTTACCTAACAAAAGTTTTATTTTGTTGTTCAATGTTTTTTAATTCTACAATTCTTATATTTCGTTAAAGAGCTGTAAAGTTTCCCCGATTTGTTAAATTTTTTCCCCGCCGGAAACATACATAGTCGCCTTATGACCAGCTAACGTACATATGTGTTATCATTTTACCCAACAGTTACATCAGTTGGTCAGCTAATCGGCGATATGTGTTTTATGACTTCCTTGCACCGTGTGCCAATGTCTTGCATAAGAGCACGCTTCTTTAAGGCATGCATTCTTTCTATACAACATTTTCTTATACATTTATATTTTTTCCTTGCAGTTTATTTTTAAAACTGTTCATTCATGTTCACTTAAGTGGTTGTATGAGATTCTTCAATGGAGCAACTGCATTGCTTTGCAAATATACTTTACGAATGTGTGCGCGTGTGTGGTGCTGTTGCACAGCTGCACGTGTTGCCGGCACGTTTTGCTGTTGCCAATATTGCTATGCAACGGACTACTACCACACTACAAAGTGGAGGAAACAAATGAACCAAAAGAATCCAAGAATTCGTACCACATGTGGTGAGTGTGATGTTGTCAGTCCGTTTGGTTAGTGGTTATGACAGTTGTTGGATGGAAGGATATTCAGATGGGTCGCTTGCAGCCCGTTACAAAGAAAGTGTGAAAGGGCCTAATAACCTTGTCACACTGCATGCGAAATATAGCCGAAATGACATAAGGTCGATTTTCAAATGACCTTAAAGCCTTGTCACACTGCAAGCTGAAATGTCATAAAGTCGATTTTCAAATGTCAAATTTGTAAATCGGTTCTGACATTTGTAAATCAACTAGATGCAGTGTGACAATGCTATTATATCATTTCAACTAGATTTATCATGCAGTGTAAGAAGGCTATAATTAAGCCAACGTTTTGTTTGTGAACTAAACTTATAGGTTTTTCAGACTACATGCGAAATCTAGCTGAAACAGCATAATAACAAAATCAATTGACATCAGCACAAGGTCGATTTACAACTATCAATTTGTTTGCATCGGTCTTATAGTCCTGTCACACTGCACGCGAAATCTAGGTGAAATGACATAAGGTCGATTTACAAATGTCAAATTTGTATGGAATGTGAGATTTGTAAATCGATCTTATGTTATTTCAGCTAGATTTCGCATACAGTGTGATAGGGCTATTAGAGTATAAAGTCGATTTACAAATGTCTAATCCCATACAAATTCGACATTCAGGCTGAAATCTATTGATTTCACATGCAGTCGGAAAAGGCTATTAGATTTTTGATCATGTTTCCTTGTAGATCGATCTGTTCTTCAATCTCGTGCTAATGATTAGATCTAGCGGCGGAAAAATCGATTAGACTCATTTCATTATCAAAGGATTCTTTATACTTACCTCATTTCTATTATCCTTGTATACGTTGTTTGGTTTTTGGCCTCTTCGCTTTTCTCTTCTGTCGGCACTTGAGCCCAAATTAGACTAATAAAGAAAAACTGTCCCTTGAGGTGAATTGTGGCCATGAACCCAACACGTGCATTCATTCCCAACATAATGTTGAGTTGTTAGCCGCCACAATATTTTTCGCTACCCACTCTAATGGTCATATGTGCATGTGCTTTCCATACACATCCGTTTTCGAATGCAATAAAAAAAATCTGGAACAGTAGTTTTTTTACCAAAGGCATCGTGCTGTTTTGTATGGACACTTCGTAAGAAAATCAACAACAGACTTGTTTTGGTTTTGTCAAGACTTTTCAAATAAACGAAATAAATCACAAGACAAATACATACATACTTACATATGTACATAAATAGTTACAAATTTGTGTTTTTACAATATATATTTTTATATTTTAAATTAACTATATTATTATATACACACATTATTACATACATTTACAATTAAGTACACTTTATACACAACAATTACATACATACAGACATCGACGATGTTTTCTGCTACGTTTACAATGAGATTAGTGTAGGTTCATTTGCCTAATCCTGAAAGTAAGATAATAGGGCTGATGTTCTTTAAGGCTGTATAACTAAACTGTGATAACAAATATCTAAATAATTTGTGAAAACTTCACTCAAAATTCAAATAAAATTAGGACTTAACCTGGATGATTATCCAGTGTAAGTCAAATTTGTGGTTATCGAAGTAAAGTCCAAAAAAGCCGACACAAAATATTTTTTTTTTGGAAATTGGTTTTGATACAAATATTTAGTTAGCGATAATGTGAAAAAATAAATTTTTATTTTGAACAAAAAAAAAAATAAATATTTATTTTGAACAAAACTAGTAAATCAAAAAAAATTTTTTTTTTTTCAAATCCATGCTTTATGCAAGCAGAATTCTATTGGGCCTAGAAATTCTCTTTTAGTTATCTTTTGTAGAAGGAAAAATTACTGCGTTATCAGGAGCAGAAATAATAGATTTTTAATTTGTGGTTTGTATGGGAGGTACCACGCCCTTTGTCCATTCCCGCTCATATTTGCAGCAGCACTTAAAAAATGCACACCAAACCGACGTACCAAATTTTGTTCAAATACCGTTATCAGGAGCAGAAATAATAGATTTTTAATTTGTGGTTTGTATGGGAGGTACCACGCCCCTTTGTACAATCCCGCCCATATTTGCAGCAGCACTTACAACATGCACACCAAACCGACGTACCAAATTTTGTTTAAATACCGTTATCAGGAGCAGAAATAATAGATTTTTAATTTGTGGTTTGTATGGGAGGTACCACGCCCCTTTGTCCAATTGGTCAAATTTTTCCATTTCCTTGTATTGTCATCGAAAATGATTAAGTGTGCAAAATTTGAGCAAAATTGGTTGAGAAAAAAGCTTTCAAAAATTGATTTCAAATTTTGTGGCACACAAACATATATAGAAATTAACCTTATATAAAGCATGGAAAAAATAAATTTTTATTTTGAACAAAAAAAAATATATTTTAATTAACGTCTTTGTTATTGCAGCTTGTTATCCCGACTTAAAGAAAAACAGCCCTATTGTAGTTGGCGACAATTGGATATTTTGACTAAAAAATTCAAAAGAAAATTATTAACGTTTTTTATCGCAGCTTGTTAACCCCGTTATAAAGACAAACAGCCTTATTACACAAAACCCGAATATATAAATGGATTTTCATCTGATTGTGGAAACCCTGGATATTCGGGGCATGTTTGATTGGACTTACTAGCTTATGATTAAGAGACTTGATAAAGTGGCAACATTGTTATCCATTGGTTTTTCTTAAATGAATCAACAAGAAAAATCTGGCATCAATGCTAAGAGAGTAGTAAGCTACTTTCTTGTTGAGCGAGTAAATTCCATACAAAAATTAAGCCAGTAAAACCAATCGAACAGGCCTAATCTCTGATACATTTTTCTGGTTAAATGTAAAAGTAGCATTAAGGCCCGCGCACCCGTCTTTATTATTGCCGATGTTGCATTTTAAGTTTCCCGCACGCCAGAGCCTTTTATTTACGGTGCTGCGTTTTATTGAGTATTGCTTATGGGTTGCCCCATCGGCTGTTCTAGAAAAACGCAGCGGCAAAAATAAAAAGCTGTGGTATGAGCAAAGCTTTATTTGCACTCATATAACGCAGCACCAACAAAAAATTCGTGACTATGCGAGAGCCTTTAATCACACCAAAAAAAAAAAATAAAAAATCGTAAAAAACAGTTGCCACAAAAACTGTTCTTCGTCGTTAGCGGAGACCACAGAATCTCAGTTCAGATTCGTACCGTCCATAGCAGGTACAAAGAAACACCTGCCGTTTTTTCCACTATATACTTTGTATTCCCGTATCAGTGCTCAATATCGATAAAGGTCGACCAGATTTTAGCAATGATGCAAAAATGCCGTCTGGTTTCAACTTCAAGTCACGAGGGGAGCCATCTTCGATTATTTGACCTTTCTCCAGCACAATAACACGATCATAATCCATAATTGTGGACAAACGATGCTGGTAAATGATAATACAAAATATTAATACATCAATTTGTGAATGAATGAATTTCACTTTCTACTCACCGCTATCGTTATGATGGTACGTCCTTGGAATGCCTTGTGCGCTGCTGTTAATAAGGCCTTCTCGGTACTGGAATCAAGGGCACTGGTGGCCTCGTCCAAAACCAAACATACCGAACCACGCAGTATGGCTCTAGCCAAACAGAAAAGTTGGCGATGGCCAACGCTTAGATTTGTGCCGCCATCCATAATTTCTGTATCTGAAATGGAAAAACATTTTTTAATAGGGAATGTTATATAAATGTAAATCGCAGGCACCTTCATGCTAAAAAAATATATACAAGTCATAGTGCCATTTTCTCATAGTCCAATTAAAGTGCCAATTAATTAACCGGAACATTAGTTTTTCGAAGCGATAAAGTCCCGGTTGAACATTTTTGTTTTCTCATTCAACGGTTAAATTGTTCAAATATAAATATGGGAGTATGGCAACTCCACTGATAATTATCAACTGAAATTAAAATCAAATGGTAATTCTCTGCTAACTCAGCTGTTCATTTTATTACTGTTTGTGCTGGAGTGAAAAATACATGAAAATGATCCAAAAAAACAACGATGGAATCATGCTTCGCAGCAGGTGAAACACCTACTTCCTAGGCTGATGAGGAGCACAAGTGTTTGTTAGGAAATTAATAGTCCGAGACAGCAACTTGGAAGCAAACAAATTGAAATTCGGTAGAAATTAATAGAAAACATTTTTAATTACAGTAACAGCAAAATACTAGCAGCTGTTGGAGTTTTTCGATTCGGTAAACGCATAACCGGCGGATGATTGCCAGTTAGCGTTTAACGATCGTATAACCTCTAACCAGATATTGAGAGAATAGGCCTGTTCGATTGGGCTTACGATTAAGAGACTTGATTATATGGTATCATTGTTGCCCATTGTTTTATTTCAAATGGATCAATAAGAAAAATCTGGCATCAACGCTACTTTCTTGTTAAGCGAGTAAATTCCATACAAAAATTAAGCTAGTAAGCCCAATCGAACAGGCCTAATGAAATTTTGGTAACCGTGAGTATATCGTTACGATAAATTTTAACCGGACTATGAGAAAATGGCCCTCAGAGTAGCTTCCACGCGACTTTTCGAGTTGTGGGACATAATTTAGTTTAGTGTAAATAGGCCTAACAGGGCAATGAATCGAATGTGTGTAATATCCTTTGCACACTGCAAGCAAAATCGAGGTGAAATCACATAAGGTAGATTTACAAATGTCGGATTCCATATAAGTTTGACAATCGACATTATAGCCTTTTCACACTACATTCGAAATCGTTTTCAGTATGAAATGACATAAGGTCGATTTACAAATGTCAAATTTATATGGGATTTGACATTTGTAAACCGACCTTATGTCATTTCAGACTGCAAGCGATTTCAGCTCAAGGCCTTTTCACACTGACTGCGTAATCGTTGTTTAACTTGATTTGAAATGTGAGGTCGCATAGACATTTGACACTCACAATCGAGCTTAAAGCATTGGACAAGGCGTCAAAAAGTCGTGTGCTTATGGCAGCCTTAACTCGTTAACTCAATACGTTAGTCCACACACCTCGGTGATCCCGATGCCATACTCGATTTCAGTAGACTTATTTACATTTAAAAATATGTATATTATAGCCTTTTCAGACTTCATTAGAAAAGTTTATCCTTGTGGTTTTTGCTTTATTAATAGGCCTGTTTTTCTTTAAGCCGGGATAACAAGCTGCGATAACAAAAACTTTAATAAAAATTTAATTTTTCGTTCAAAATAAAAAACAATTTTTTTCACATTGTCGCCAACTAAAGAGTGATTTTTTTGAGGTTAGGATTTTCATGCATTAGTATTTGACAGATCACGTGGGATTTCAGACATGGTGTCAAAGAGAAAGATGCTCAGTATGCTTTGACATTTCATCATGAATAGACTTACTAACGAGCAACGCTTGCAAATTATTGAATTTTATTATCAAAATGCGTGCTCTGTTAAGAAAGTTCATTGCGCGCTTCCATTTTATGGTCAGTTTAATCGACCCACTGAAGCGGCTATTCGGGCTATTGTGACTAAATTTCGCACCAAATTTACATTGTTGGACATTAAACCACCAACACGCTTACGTAGAGTGCGAACTGAAGAAAATATCGCAGCTGTATCGGCCAGTGTTAATGATGACCACCAATTTTCGATTCGTCGCCGTTCGCACCAATTGGGTCTCTGTTACTCAAAAACGTGGAAATGCCAAAATTGGACTAAGCGGATGGACCACCTAAGACGCAGCCGCGGTCAACATTTAAATGAAATTATCTTCAAAAAGTAAATGTCATGGACCAATCTAACGTTTCAAATAAAGAACCGATGAGATTTTGCAAATTTTATGCGTTTTTTTTTTTTAAAGTTATCAAGCTCTTAAAAAATCTTAAAAAATCAATATAAATATATGTATCAAAAGAAATTTTCAAAAAAAATATTTTGTGTCGACTTTATTGGACTTAGCCTCGATATCCATCATTTTGACTTACACAGGATAATTATCCAGGCTAAGTCAAACATTTTTAACACAAAATTATTTTTTTCAAAATTTCTTTTCACACACATTGATATTGCTTTTGGCGACAATTTAAAAAAAAAAAATTATTTTGAGTGAAATTTTTACATTTTATTTAGTTTTTTGTCATCGCAGCTTAGTTAGAAAAACAGCCATAATATTAATTTTGTATTTATGAAAACAATCATTGAACTGGATTTTAATTTATGCGATTAAAAGAAACTGTTTATCGCTTGTTTACATTTGGTAATAGACCTTTCACACTGCATGCGAAATCTTGCTGAAATGACATACGGTCGATTTACAAATGTCGGATCCTATACAAATTTGACCTGTGAAAATCAATCGTTAGATCATAAACTGATAAACCTCCATCCGATCAAATTACAATAGGCTACGTCGCGGTCAATACAAATGGAAAAATAATTGCCAGTCACTCCAGGAAAATAAAATTAGAAATGTTTGATTTGAAAAATATTTCGTCCGTCTGTGAGCTAAACGCTCCTGAAAATACCCCTTAAAATCATGTTTTTCTCGTGTAATTATTTATTGTGCTGCATTTTTGTCATTTTTTTAAATAATAGACCCTTGAAACCACTTTAAATACAAATTTTGATTCTTCTCTTAGAGTAACTTATTTATTGGTCGAATTATGCGACTTTTATAGCATTTTTGTGGTTTTTCGTAGTGTCAAGTAAAAAAGTCAATACCTTTCGTATGATGCCTAAGAGCCGAAAAACAATGATACAATGATAAAGAAAATCGGGTACAATATGTGGTTTCTAGAGCGGAAAATGTCAAATCGGGAGCGACATTTGTATGGGGGATATATCTAAATCTGAACCGATCTTACCCAATTTCACCATAGGTGTTTCTAGTTCGATTATAAAATGTTGTGCCAATTTTAAAGAAAATCGGGTACAGTATGTGGTTTCTAAAGCGGAAAAAGTGAAATCGGGAGCGACATTTGAATGGGGGCTATATCTAAATCTGAGCAGATCTAACCCGCTTTCGCCACGGGTATTTCTAGTTTGAATATAAGGTGTTAAGCTAATTTTGATGTCGGGTACTATATGTGCTTTATAGGGCGGAAAAAGTCAAATCGGGAGCGACATTTGTATGGGGGCTATATATAAATCTGAATCGATTTCCTCCAAATTCAATACCGATGGTCCCAGGCCAGAAAAAATAACTTCTGCCAATTTTCATGACAATCGGACAACAATTGCGACCTGTAGAGTGCGAACAAGCTTAGATGGACAGCAGACGGACAGACAGACAGACATCGTTAAATCGACTCAGCTGGTGATTCTAAGCCGATCGGTATACTTAATGGTGGGTCTAGCTCGATTATTTCTTGGTGTTACAAACATTTGGCGCGAAACTAACTTATAATACCCTAGTCCACGAAGTGGTGTAGGGTATAAAAATTAATCATTTGAAATGTGCGGAGGTACAAAAAATACTAGAGATATTATAGTTAACCATAGCGTGTTGTACATACTATTTGAGTAATGACAATTTATACAAAATATAACATTAATTTCAATAAATTTGTCCTCTATCATAATTTAATACTTTAATTTACTATCAGAATAATAAGAAAGGCCTAATTGGGCTCTAAATTAATCATTTATGTTGAATAAAATTAAAACTATTTTATTTTATTTTTGATGTTCTTCTTCTGGATGCTGGCATTCAGAGGAAAAGGGTTACCTTGTGCATTATTCTGTAATAAAGGGTGATTTTTTAAAAGCTATAGGAAAGTTTTTCAAAAAAAAAACACATAAAATTCAGAAAAATGCATGAAATCTTTACATAAATCGATAGTACGGTCCATATAATTTAATGTTTGAAGATTATTTCATGCAAATGTTGACCTTGACTGCGCCTCAAATGGTCCATACGCTTAGCCTAATTTTGGCATTTCCACGTTTTTGAGTAACAGAGGCCCAACTGCTGCGAACGGCGACGAATCGATAATTGATGGTCATCATTAACACTGGCCGATACAGCTGCGATATTTTCTTCAGTTCGCACTCTACGTAAGCGTGTTGGTGGTTTAATGTCCAACAATGTAAATTTGGTGCGAAATTTAGTCACAATAGCCCGAATAGCCGCTTCAGTGGGTCGATTAAACTGACCATAAAATGGAAGCGCGCAATGAACTTTCTTAACAGAGCACGCATTTTGATAATAAAATTCAATAATTTGCAAGCGTTGTTCTTTTTGTAAGACGAATCATGGTTAAATTATAGACCAAACTGAAGATGTTTGACAGTGAAACAAAACACGTAACGTGCGTCAGCTGTTTAAACCTGTGTTGCCAAAAAGATAATAGCTAAAAAATCACCCTTTACGTCTCAACGCAATTTTTATAATTGTGAGAGAATGAGAGAGCGCCGCCATGAAAATATTAGAATAAAATTTATTCTGGAGGCGAGACGCTAGCCGCAGCGGCTGGCGGTGGCGATTTTTTATCACCCATAAGAAATACATGTGTGAGTATCTGCCGCCGCACACTGGTCCCAAATCCATTTTTTATGGCATAAAGTCGAAAAATAAACATACAGTCTTGTAATTTTGCACATTTGCTAGACATATCATACGCAAAAAATAAAAATAAAATTGGGCCGATCGGACCACGCCCACTACCACCTCCCATATAAACTCAATATATAACCAACATAATTATCACCCTGTATTGGTACAGGGTGACCAAAAACAAAATTTTATGAAAGCTTAAAAGAATGAAGAGTTGTTTATTTTGACGAAATGTGTTTTTCTAAACATTATTACAAAAGCAAAATATAGCATACAAATAGTATACTTTAAACTGCAATTTAAATAATTATTTGAAGAAATAAAGTAAAATGTATACATGAGTACAAAAAGGTGAATGATGTTGTATACCATTTTAAAGGTACTTTCAATAGCTTTTAAATAAAATATTGATGGGTCTCGTACACAAAACTAATTCAGAGATATAATCATATATATGTCTATGGCTAATCTAAAGCTGTGCTAAAATAAAATGACAATTTTTGGAGTTTGCCGAAAAATGCTGACGAGATATTAATTCCACCATAAACTACAACCTCAGACGTACACTTTCACATTTACACTTTGAGTCAAGTTGAGTCATACATATAACTTTTGGTCCACGACATTTATAGATTATGTTCTCTACAAATCACAAAATTACAATACCTATGAATACTTACAAGACCACAATAATCATAAAATGTTAAATATAATTTTTCAACTACTAACTCTTGCCGTCAATTTTTATAATATAGTCACTATATTATGTTCTTTTTAAGTCTTGATTTTAATTAATTTGTAGAACTGTTTTATATCAAAATTAATCCCACTTTTTTTGAACCGCAATGTTTAAGTACCATTCAGGCTTGTGGTGTTGCCACCTAATTTTATCCATTATATTTTCTTGATTGCTTGGAGTGTTGCCATAAAGAAAATATATACACATTTACCACTTTCCAATTTTATTATTTTTTGAATTTCTGCCAAAAAAGTTGGATTTGGGACCATAGTGCGCCGCCAGCATGTAGCTTTGTATTCGGACTCTAAATTATGAACATCGGAAGGAAATTGACGCCGCAGCGCTCATTTTTGTAAAAATAGTTTGAAAATTTTGGCTCTGAAAATCCATCTCCTTCTTCCGATATTCATCATTTAGGCATCATTCGAAAGGTACTGACTCCTTCTATTTATTTTTCTACTGTCACCTTGAAAAACCACAAAAAAAAATCAATATAAATATCCAATAATACGACCAATCAGTTATTCTAAAACAAGAATAATTTTTTTATTAAAAGTGCTTGCAGTTTTAACAAAAATGCTACACAAACAAAATTACACGAGAAAAACATGATTTTTAGGGGTGTTTTCAGGAGAGTTAAGCTCACAGATGGCTTGACCCAGTGACGAAATATTTGTCAGATCATCATTAAACAATCCTTCATTTCTGCGGGTGACCGCTGCAATTTATTTTCGTGACCCATCCTAATGTACATATATCTTAAATTTCAATCAGGGACCATGCTAATGTTACCATAAAGGCTACAGGGCCTGAATTTAATCCTCCCTCCTTTCCTCCTTCCTTATTTGCTTTTAATTGGTTTCCGACAATATGAACGATGACCATGCCATGTCAACTCATCCACACATGAGGAAATTCTCATATCAGTCTTCCGGGATACCTGGCACTGTTGAGTTTATTATTGATAATATTTGCACGTGTTTAGTAAAATGGCATGGAAGCCATGAATATGTGGATGTGGATGAATGTACATTCAAATCCTTCTAAGAACATTTAAAATCCAATTCAGAACATCAACTACATGGGAATACGGAGAAATGCCAACATATTAAACAAATACGAAGTGAATGCAAAAAAGCCCCTCAGTTAAGCCCTAAAGAGCACTTGACATGACGATGATAGTTGAAGCCAGCAAACTCATAAACCGAGCCGATAGCCAAGCCAAAGCCACTGCCATGGATAGCCGGTGAACCTATACCACAGGTTCATACAGAAGTGCATTTACATAGGAGCGAGCATGCTAACGGGATATGATAGTATATGTGCTATATATATGAATACTTACAAGCATTTTATGATGCATACTTTTACATTTACACGCACACACACATACACACACTCATACATACCTAAACCCTGTGGCATTTTGCTATTGACAAAGTCCTTGAGTTGTGCCAATTCAAGGCAATTCCATAGCTCCAAATCCGCATAGTAACCAGACGGGTCAAGATTCTCTCGTATTGTCATATTGAACAAATGAACATCCTGTGGGATTATCGATAATCGCGTACATACCTCATCCGGATGTATGTGTGCGATATCATTGTCATCGATGCGTATGCATCCAGTGCTCACCTGCAGCACACCGAACAGTGACAGGGCCAGTGATGATTTACCGCTGCCGGTGCGGCCACAAATGCCAATCTGCAATAGAATAAAAAAAGAACACAAGAGGTAAGAAGAAAACAAAAACCAATAGAAAAAGCACAATTAAAATGGGATTTCGGTTGCGAAGTGATGGGGAAACATGTTGGAATGTTTTGCACGAGTAAAATCGGGAAATAGATTACTTTCATACAGATTTCAGAAAAGCAAAGGAAATATTTTAATAGAGTGTGGAATTGAAATTGAAATTTAATATGACAGAAACGCGTACTTTTAGGGGATAAAATGGAAAAAAAATGTGATCAAACAAATAAAAAAGGCGTTAAGTTCGGCCGGACCGAACTTTATATACTCTCCACCATGGATTGCATTCCTCAGAGGCTGTCGATTTTACAGAAGTGCAGTAATATTGCAGGAAAATGTTACATTTTCTAAATATAGCCAAACTAAAAGAAATAAAAACAATAATAACAAAAATAATTTTATAAATAAATTTAAAATTATTATTATTATTTTAAACAAATATGTTTATAATATATATATATGTAAGGTTTCGATATATATATATATATATATATATATATATATATATATATATATATACGTTCAACCAAACGGCTGAAAATGCACCTCCTATCCCCCATTATTAAGGGTATTTAAGCTTTTTTGGAGATTGCTGCCTTATGTATGTAATGTAAGGTTTCGATATATATATATATATATATGTAATGTAAGGTTTCGATATATATATATATATATATATATATATATATATATATATATATATATATATATATATATATATCGAAACCTTACATTACATACATAAGGCAGCAATCTCCAAAAAAGCTTAAATACCCTTAATAATGGGGGATAGGAGGTGCATTTTCAGCCGTTTGGTTGAACGTATTTTCTATCCTATTTTAATTCCAAAAGTACAATTTTTGAAAATCTTACGTACACAGAGCAAGATAATCTAACTTCATGATTCTAGCAATTTGCTTGTTACCAGTTTTATCACTTTTCCATTTTTGCCGTAAACGTAAAAAGTAAGGAAAGGCTAAAGTCGGGCGGGGCCGACTATATAATACACATATATAATACACTTTCTATCCGAATACAATACGAAATCGGGTACAATATGCGGTTTCTAGAGCGGCAAAAGTCAAATCGGGAGCGACATTTGTATGGGGGCTATATCTAAATCTGAACCGATCTTACCGAATTTCTGCATAAGTGTTTCTAGTTGGATTATAAGATGTTGTGTCAATTTTAAAGAAAATCGGGTACACTATGCGGTTTCTAGAGCAGAAAATGTCAAATCGGGAGCAACATTTGTATCTAAATCTGAACTGATATGCCTCAATATAAATAGCGTTCGTCCTTGACCCACTAAACGTACTTGTGCTTATTTTTGTTAAGATCGGACTATAATTGCGACCTGTGATTTGATTACAACAATAGATGGACAGGCGGACATTGCGAAATCGATTCAAAAAGTGATTCTAAGTCGATCGGTATAATTAACAATGGGTCTATCTCGCTTCCTTTTGGGTGCTACAAACAAATGCACAAAGACATAATACTCTCGTGGAGTGTATAAAAAGTACGAACGTGGAAAAACCTTTTTATTTTTCAATTTGCAGTCAGAGCAATGCATGCACCGAATTCCATGCGGCTTTTTGGTTGGTACCATTTTTATCCCCGTCTACTCCCTTAAAAGTACGACTTTTGAAAATCTCTATTTTTTGAGTTTAGTTGTTACCACTTTTATCCCACTGCATCCATTATATCCTTTGAAAGTATGAATTTGGAATTTTCGTGTCTACTCAGTTAGAGGAATTTATTCACCGAATTTCACTATTCTTGGTGCAGCCGTTTGGTTGGTACCATTTTTATCCCTCTATTCCCATTTTACCCCCTAAAAGTACGAATTTGAAAAAAATATTTCTATATTATGTATCTACTCAATTAGAGGAATCTGCACACCGAATTTCGTGTTTCTAGCTGTTGTCGTTTGATGGGTACCATTTTTATCCCTTTTTGCTCCATTACAAATAAAATAAGAAATAAAAATCACGTTTTTGCATAACAAATATCGAACAAATATAAACAGTCATATTCAAAAAACATAACGAATTACTCTAAATATTAGGAGCATTTTCAGTCCTTGTGAGGGAAGAAATTTTCCCTGTGGACCAATTTAGCCTTTTTGCAATCCCAACTGATCTAAAACTATAAGATGTATTCTTGAAACACTGGGCGTCCTAGCTCCTTTCGTTTAGATGCTAGCGTGCTTTCAACAGACGGACATGGCTAGATCGTAGAATATATTCAAGGTATTACAAACGGAATGCCAAACTTAGTGGAATGCCTGGAAGTGGCATTCGTATTTGGGGTCGCCTAGTTCGACTGTAGTTAATCGAGTGACACGGAATTGAAATTCCGTTTTGCTTTTCACTACGCATTTCATATGGGGTAGCGAAATTCCGTTTCATTATAATACGGCTTTCATTACAAACACGTTTGGAGGCCGTTTGGTGTAAATAAAGTTCTTTTGGTGCATACCTGTATTAGTATATATCAATCTGGTAACTTTAAAAAAGGTAGATCTCTGTTGCACATTTGAGAATGCAACACGCGAGGAATTGAGACATTCGTATGTAGTGAAAGACTATAAAGAATTGTCATTTACTTGAAAATAGTTAGAAATTTCTTTTAAAGGAAAAGTGGAAAATCTTAAAAAAAGAAACATTTAAAAAAAAAAAATACTAAACAGTAATCAAAAATTTATTTTCTTGTTGTCTGAGATTCTGACACTAAAATAAAGTATAATAAAAAATCGAATTTAATTAATTCCACATAGTTAGAACATAATATCAGAGCTGTTAAATTTCGATTACGATTAGTAATGAATTACATTACTTTTTAAAAAGAATCGTAATGATTATATAATCCACTATTCAACAATTTCTGATTACTAATTGATTACGATTACAAATAATCAAAAAATAATCAGGATTACTTGCGATTACCGTTACCTTTCGGTTTTAGCTGGCAAAAGAACGAGAACAGAAAAAATCAAAACTGACATATATTGAAAAGTCAAAAGTTTTGACAAACAGACTACTATGACTCTCATACCGATTTCACGAGAATCAAAAGTAATCACAAAAAATCAAAAGTAATCAAAAGTAATCTAAAATAGTCAAAAGTAATCAAAAGTAATCTTTTAAAGTAGTCGAACTCATTTTTGATTACTTTTGATTATTTTTGATTATTTTTCAGTAATCGCAAGTAATCCTGATTATTTTTTGATTACTTGTAATCGTAATCAATTACTAATCGTATAAAACTGAATGTAATCGTATTGTAATCATTACTTCTACTTTAAAAAAAAGTAATCTAATTACTAATGATTACGATTACTAATCATTACTTAACAGCTCTGCATAATATGAGTTTGAATAAGGTTTAGAAAGAGTCAGCCCATAACAAAATCAAAGATTTTATTTCCACGTTATAGACTTGTCACACTGCATGCGGTATCTAGCAGAAATGACATAAGGTCGATTTACAAATGTCAGATCCCATACGAAATTTGCATTTGAAAATCGACCTTATGTCATTTCTGCTAGATTGCTCATGCAGTGTGACAAGGTAATCAAGAGTAATCAAACCGGGTAATATTTTAAATCTAATTCAGATTGACTGAAAACGGGAATTAATGGAACCAATATTTTAAAGGTTGTTTTTCAAAGATGATTTTTCGTTAATTTTTAGTAGTGTTGTTTTTGAGAATAAATTTCCACAAATTTAGGAGTTACAAACAACACTGAAAAAGTACGTAATGAATAAAGTCTTCGGAATGACATTATAACCGAAAACGTCAGTAATCGATAGTTAGTATACATCTAACACAGATTTTAATTATCTGATTCTTATCTATTCAGGCTATTGTTATATATGTTATACTAAAGGAATAATATAAAGAGTGATTTTTTTGAGGTTAGGATTTTCATGCATTAGTATTTGACAGATCACGTGGGATTTCAGACATGGTGTCAAAGAGAAAGATGCTCAGTATGCTTTGACATTTCATCATGAATAGACTTACTAACGAGCAACGCTTGCAAATCATTGAATTTTATTACCAAAATCAGTGTTCGGTTCGAAATGTGTTTCGCGCTTTACGTCCGATTTATGGTCTACATAATCGACCAAGTGAGCAAACAATTAATGCGATTGTGACCAAGTTTCGCACTCAGTTTACTTTATTGGACATTAAACCAACCACACGAATGCGTACAGTGCGTACAGAAGAGAATATTGCGTCTGTTTCTGAGAGTGTTGCTGAAGACCGTGAAATGTCGATTCGTCGCCGTTCGCAGCAATTGGGTTTGTGTTATTCGACCACATGGAAGATTTTACGCAAAGATCTTGGTGTAAAACCGTATAAAATACAGCTCGTGCAAGAACTGAAGCCAAACGATCTGCCACAACGTCGAATTTTCAGTGAATGGGCCCTAGAAAAGTTGGCAGAAAATCCGCTTTTTTATCGACAAATTTTGTTCGGCGATGAGGCTCATTTCTGGTTGAATGGCTACGTAAATAAACAAAATTGCCGCATTTGGAGTGAAGAGCAACCAGAAGCCGTTCAAGAACTGCCCATGCATCCCGAAAAATGCACTGTTTGGTGTGGTTTGTACGCTGGTGGAATCATTGGACCGTATTTTTTCAAAGATGCTGTTGGACGCAACGTTACGGTGAATGGCGATCGCTATCGTTCGATGCTAACAAACTTTTTGTTGCCAAAAATGGAAGAACTGAACTTGGTTGACATGTGGTTTCAACAAGATGGCGCTACATGCCACACAGCTCGCGATTCTATGGCCATTTTGAGGGAAAACTTCGGAGAACAATTCATCTCAAGAAATGGACCGGTAAGTTGGCCACCAAGATCATGCGATTTGACGCCTTTAGACTATTTTTTGTGGGGCTACGTCAAGTCTAAAGTCTACAGAAATAAGCCAGCAACTATTCGGGCTATTCCGGCCAAAATGCTCGAAAAAGTTGCCCAAAATTGGACTTTCCGAATGGACCACCTAAGACGCAGCCGCGGTCAACATTTAAATGAAATTATCTTCAAAAAGTAAATGTCATGGACCAATCTAACGTTTCAAATAAAGAACCGATGAGATTTTGCAAATTTTATGCGTTTTTTTAAAAAAAAAGTTATCAAGCTCTTAAAAAATCACCCTTTATAAAGGATAGACTATAATCAGGCCTAACCCATTGCAAGTTTTTTTATTACCAATGTTCCTGTAAAGATGTGAAAAATCGAGTTACGCAATTCTATTGTGTGTAGATTACAATTCAGTTGTTTTAATAACCAATATAAACTCTAGAAAACATAATTGTTTTCTAAATACTAACTCTCTGGCCACAGTGTTATCGTTTGAGCCACGTGTGCCATGTATTTATGAATGACCCGCTCATATTGGCATTTGGTGCCGGAATTCCTTTGAAACTCCAAATTTACAATATGTCTCTATATTATTTAAAAAATCCTAAAGTTGCGCCTAAATATGCTATGGCAAATTATTATTAGCCAAAGCTTCCGTTTCGTTAGATTTTAGAGTTTTTTTCTCTCTCAAATATTGTTACTAAACTAAACGTTGTAGTTATATCCGTCATGCTGGTCATTCGCTTTTTTGTTTCTCCACTGAATTTTACTATAACTTTTTCGGATTTTGTTTGATAAAACTAAGCCATAATGTTTTTGTATTCATGTCAATTATTTCAATATGCCAGAGGCATTTTTAATTTTCTATATATTTGTATACACATACATATACATATATGTATATGTATATATTTCCTTTTCGCTTGTTTTTTCATATAGATTACAGTAAATACTAGTAGTGGTTTCTGCTACCAATCAGCAGGAATTGTTTGTATTTTTTGTGTAAATTTATAAACTATTTTTTGTTCGGTTTAAGCCTGAAGTATATTAACGATATTACAAAGTGATGATAGATATGGCTACAGTGATGATAGTGATGAAAACATAGAACAAAAAAACGAGAAAAATTCAATTTTTTTACAATTTGCAAGTTAACAAAAGCCCATCAAATCTACATGAATGTAACAGTGAATCATTATAATTGGGAAATGTATGCAGTGATAAACAAAAGTTTTGTTAGGTAAAACGCCAAAACGTAACGGCTTCGTTTTGGCAAGCCTTTATTGTTAAACTTAGTTATTACTAATACTTTTGTTACTATTTGTTGTGGAAAATCGTAAGCTGTCACAATTTTGTATTTTTCCTTTCCTTATTTCTATAATTTCTATGATTTCTATGATTTCTATGATTTCTATGATTTCTATGATTTCTATGATTTCTATGATTTCTATGATTTCTATGATTTCTATGATTTCTATGATTTCTATGATTTCTATGATTTCTATGATTTCTATGATTTCTATGATTTCTATGATTTCTATGATTTCTATGATTTCTATGATTTCTATGATTTCTATGATTTCTATGATTTCTATGATTTCTATGATTTCTATGATTTCTATGATTTCTATGATTTCTATGATTTCTATGATTTCTATGATTTCTATGATTTCTATGATTTCTATGATTTCTATGATTTCTATGATTTCTATGATTTCTATGATTTCTATGATTTCTATGATTTCTATGATTTCTATGATTTCTATGATTTCTATGATTTCTATGATTTCTATGATTTCTATGATTTCTATGATTTCTATGATTTCTATGATTTCTATGATTTCTATGATTTCTATGATTTCTATGATTTCTATGATTTCTATGATTTCTATGATTTCTATGATTTCTATGATTTCTATGATTTCTATGATTTCTATGATTTCTATGATTTCTATGATTTCTATGATTTCTATGATTTCTATGATTTCTATGATTTCTGTGCGATTTCTATGATTTCTGTGCGATTTCTATGATTTCTATGATTTCTGTGATTTCTATGATTTCTATGATTTCTATGATTTCTATGATTTCTATGTGATTTCTATGATTTTATTCCTTCCCTTCTGTGTTTGTGTGGCACTTACCCTCTGGCCGGCTGGTATTGTTAAATTTAAATTTTTAATAACATCCTCGTGCTGTCCTTCATATCGCAAACTGACATGTTCAAAAGATATATCGCCTCGTTGTGGCCACGAAATTGCTACGGGTTTGTCTGCGGAAAAGAAGAAGAAAAAAAACCGTGAAAAACAGAAGCATAAATAAATAAATAAATAATAACAGTAACAAGCAGAACAACCACAAACATTTCTGTGTGAATATCAAATATTTCACAAATTCAAATTTCAAAATATTTCAAATACAGCGGCAATCAGGAAATGCTTCACATTTAAAAAACGGTTAGAGCAGATCAAGCCAACCCATCCTCATCCCCATCACACAAATTACAGGAGACAAAAACAATCCGGCCAAATGATTTATGGCATCCACAGACCACAGCAACAGCAACAACAACGTGCAACTGTCAGTCAGACATCTAAAAAAGGGGTCTCTGGCGTAGGAATATTGCTGTGGAACAGCATCCATAAAATCCTAATGGAATATTTAAAATGTACCAAAGCCCAACAAAACCAACAACAACAAAATTGCAATAGGAAATAGAAAATTCATAGCACTTTTTTGCTGTTGCTGTCGTGGTAACAAGGGAAAATGAAAAAAACGAAACTTGTGGGATTTTCTTGCAGGATCTTTAATTTTTAGCAACAGTTGCAATTTTCTTTTTTCTTCTTCGCCTTATGTTGAGCGTTTCACTTCTACTCTTCCGCCTTAACTTCTTGTGATGTATTTGTGTGGAGTGCTGATGTTCGTTCAGAGAAAACGTCAATAAACTTTTTTAAGCCGGAAATTGTTGCTATATCCTTTTAGCAAATTTTCTGAAAGTATTTTTTGCCCGAGATTATTAAAGCTTAGAAAATGAAGTTTAGTGGTGCAGTGGAAATTGCTGAGGAAGTCTAGAGATTTTTGTGGTTATGAAAATCAGGATTAGAAAGTATATCAACTAATGTAGATATGGAAAATTAAATGGATACGTTACAGTTGATTATTATTTGGGAAAATAATATTATTAATTAATTATTCCATTGGTTTTGTAATACAAAACATTCAATTCAAAGTGGGGTGGATTTTATTAGTTTGATAATTGATTGTAATTCTCATTTGCTCTGAATAATACTCAATTGAAGGTGACACAATGGGCATCAATCCTACAATAAATTTTCAAAGGACAACTTTGAAATGTGGCAACATTGTTAAGCTTCTGTTTAAAGTTTCATTGGTCGTCCTCGGTTGATTGAAATAACTTATGTCCATTAAAACGTAGGCAAAGTCCATATTGCGATTGAACTTTTGTAAAACAGCAAATAACGCGTTACAAAAAACTTTACGATGTCAAACATTTGTCAAGATTTAATATCCTCTGACGCCTTGACGCATTTGTCATCAATTTGTATGTCAACATTTGCCGTAAACACTCAACTCATTTGCGAACACATGTAGAGTAAATATTAAAAAATACACCATTTCCAATTGAAATCGATGTCAATTTAAAATCAAATGGAAGACTTTCCATTTGAAGTTCAATCAAGAAATCATAGAAATCATAGAAATCATAGAAATCATAGAAATCATAGAAATCATAGAAATCATAGAAATCATAGAAATCATAGAAATCATAGAAATCATAGAAATCATAGAAATCATAGAAATCATAGAAATCATAGAAATCATAGAAATCATAGAAATCATAGAAATCATAGAAATCATAGAAATCATAGAAATCATAGAAATCATAGAAATCATAGAAATCATAGAAATCATAGAAATCATAGAAATCATAGAAATCATAGAAATCATAGAAATCATAGAAATCATAGAAATCATAGAAATCATAGAAATCATAGAAATCATAGAAATCATAGAAATCATAGAAATCATAGAAATCATAGAAATCATAGAAATCATAGAAATCATAGAAATCATAGAAATCATAGAAATCATAGAAATCATAGAAATCATAGAAATCATAGAAATCATAGAAATCATAGAAATCATAGAAATCATAGAAATCATAGAAATCATAGAAATCATAGAAATCATAGAAATCATAGAAATCATAGAAATCATAGAAATCATAGAAATCATAGAAATCATAGAAATCATAGAAATCATAGAAATCATAGAAATCATAGAAATCATAGAAAACATAGAAATCATAGAAATCGCACAGAAATCATAGAAATCATAGAAATCATAGAAATCATAGAAATCATAGAAATCATAGAAATCATAGAAATCATAGAAATCATAGAAATCATAGAAATCATAGAAATCATAGAAATCATAGAAATCATAGAAATCATAGAAATCATAGAAATCATAGAAATCATAGAAATCATAGAAATCATAGAAATCATAGAAATCATAGAAATCATAGAAATCATAGAAATCATAGAAATCATAGAAATCATAGAAATCATAGAAATCATAGAAATCACATAGAAATCGCATGAAATCATAGAAATCATAGAAATCATAGAAATCATAGAAATCATAAAAATCATAGAAATCATAGAAATCATAGAAATCATAGAAATCATAGAAATCATAGAAATCATAGAAATCATAGAAATCATAGAAATCATAGAAATCATAGAAATCATAGAAATCATAGAAATCATAGAAATCATAGAAATCATAGAAATCATAGAAATCATAGAAATCACATGGAAATCATAGAAATCATAGAAATCATAGAAATCATAGAAATCATAGAAATCATAGAAATCATAGAAATCATAGAAATCATAGAAAACATAGAAATCATAGAAATCACATGAAATCACATGAAATCATAGAAATCATAGAAATCATAGAAATTAATTAATTAATTTTAAACTTTCTCAACTTCAAATGGAAACTCCCAATTTTATGTGAATTTCAGGAGAATTCCAATTTTCCACTTGGAAATGGTCTACATGATATACGCGTGTTTATGGCTCCAAGCATGACCATGGTGTTATTCCATGAACCACATGGTTCATCAAATGCCTTTGTTGGCCAATAAACTTTGAACAT
Source organism: Polietes domitor (assembly GCA_947397865.1). Taxonomy (NCBI): domain Eukaryota; kingdom Metazoa; phylum Arthropoda; class Insecta; order Diptera; family Muscidae; genus Polietes; species Polietes domitor. The sequence continues at coordinate 180,192,768 of OX377619.1, forward strand.
AAAAACTTACCTTGAAATTGAATTCACACCGAACGAGAGAAGAAACAAGAAAGCAAACAAACAAAGAACCAAAAAAGGAAAAGGAATACAAACAAAGTAGAAATACTTAAAGTTAACACCAAACACTTGACGCACTCCCTCACTCAGTCACTCACTCACTCATCATGGACATGGATATGGATCTAAACGCTTTCCTGTGACTCGTACTTACATTGTTTTCTGTTTTTGTTTTTGGACAAACGACGAATGCTGGCTCTGCGTTCAACATCATTACGCGTCGGCGAGGCTGGAGCACTGCTACTTGGGACATTTATATCGTTAGCTAAGGCTAAACCTAAGGACGACGATGCTGATGGTGATGGAGCTGCAGCTGAAGATGGCGATGGTGTTGTTGTCGATTCGGGCCGGAGCAATGCAGCAAAGTTGTCATTGTTGTCGTCGTCAGTTGTTTGTTTATGTGATAAAGTTTTTGTGGTTACTGCAATATGTCCATCATTAGTAATATGACGATGACGATGATGGGCATCATCATCAGCAGCCACACCAACATTCGTCATGTCTTGCTGCTCGCTTTTGCGTTCTTCTTCGGCAGCAGCAGCAGCATCATCATCATCGTTACTGGCTGGTGTCGTTGGTAGTAGGGCAGTTTTATCGACATTGTTGTCAGTAGCTGTTGTTGTGCTGCTGCTCTTTTCACTTAAACCAAACAATTTATCATTGCTGCAAAGTTTCTCAGCAGACGTGCTGGCCACTCCGACAACAACAGCATCTTGTGGTGGCGCTTGTGAAGTTGCCACTCCTCCCCCCGTTGCAACTTTACTTAATACATCTTGATTGTTGTTCATGTTCTTCTCACCATTGGCTTCATCATATGCTGAGCCTCCTTCCACCACCACCACCACCACTTCCTTTTTGGACTTTTCATGGATGCTGCTGCTGCTGGTTTCAGCATAATACGCTATACGTTCCACCGAGCCAACATACATTTCCATATCGGCCAAAAGTTTTACAACCCAATTCAAGTAAATTGGCATCAACAGGGTATAGTTTATGGCCAGGCCCACCAAGGAGGGTGAAGGTGACAATGCAGCCATGGTTGTGGGTCCTGTGACTGCTGCTCCTGCTACTCCTGTCCTCATATGTTGATTGTCGTCGCTGTTGCATGCTATTGTTGCCGCCAATAAAGCTGTCACTATGGCCACAAATACAATTACACCGCCCAGGTAATCCTGTTGTCAGTTTTGTTGATGTTGATGATGTCGTCATCGTCGTCGAGTTATTGTTTGGTTGGTTGGTTGGTGGTACGTCATAAACCGAGAAAGAAAGACAAAAGATGGAAAACAATTTGTTGGTTATTTATTATTTGGGGCAAATTTGTATCGAAACTGAAAACAAACTTGAGGCGGTGAACAAAAGGTCTGGTAGAAAGTGGGCCATCATCGCCGTAATTGATTGATGGGAGAACAGAATATGGAAATGTAAAACAAATCGCGTTTTTCTGTATGACTTAAAGAGACAGTTTGATTTTTTTTAAGGAAGTCTGCAGAATTTTTAGAGAGCCCACATTAAAGACAAATATTGTCAGACCAAAAGCCCAAGTGTAAGAGGGATATATGTGTATAATTAATGTATATGTGTATAACTAGCTACCGCAAACTCCTTAAAAGTACAAATTCCAAAAAAAAAACAAGTAAAAACGGCGTTAAGTTCGGCCGGGCCGAACTTTATATACCCTCCACCATGGATTGCATTCCACAGAGGTTGTCGGTTTGCGTAGAAGTGCAGTAATATTACAGGAAAATATAAATTTTTTAATATAGCCAAACCAAAACAAATACAAATATTGAAAAAAATAATTTTATAAATAAATATAATATTTTAATTATTTCAAATCAAAAAATAAATATTCTTATATTTATATTTTCAAAAAGCTTAAATACCATAAATATAGGTAGATAGTTGGTGCTACAGTTGCTTGTATTTCCCATTCTATTTTAATTCCAAAAGTACAAATTTTGAAAATCCATTATCTCACCTACCTTCATGATTGAACCATTTTTTGCCGTAAAAGTAAAAAGTACGAATTTGGAAAAAAAAACTTTCTACTTTGCGTGTATATGCAGTCAGAGGAATGTATACACCGAATTCCATGATCCCAGCTGCGCCCATTTGGTTGGTACCATTTTTACCCCCTCGACGATTCTACACAATTAGAATTTCATCATTCTAGCTGTAGTCGTTTAGTTGGTACTATTTTTATCCCTCTGTACCATTGTATCCCTAGAAAGTACGAATTTCGAAAAATCCGTTTATTTTCCGTGTCTACTCAGTCAGAGGAAAGTATACTCTGAATTGCATGACTCTAGCTGCGGTCATTTGGTTGGTACTATTTGTATCCCCTTTGTCCATTTTAACCCCAAAAAGTACGAATTTCGAAAAATCTGTTTATTTTAAGTGTCTACGCAATCAGAGGAATGTATACACCGAATTTCATTATTCCAGCCGTTTGGTTGGTACCATTTTTATCCCTCCGTACTTTTATTTTTCATGTCTACGCAGTCAAAGGAATGCATACTCCGAATTTCATGACTCTAGCTGCGGTCATTTGGTTGGTACTATTTTTATCCCCTTTTTCTATTTTGACCCCAAAAAGTACGAATTTCGAAAAATAAGTTTATTTTCCGTGTCTACACAGCCATAGGAATATATACTCCGAATTTCATGACTCTAGCTGTGATCATTTGAGTGGTACTATTTTTATCACTTTTTTACGTGTACATACGATTTGAAGGGGGTGTACACAATGGATTTCAGTTTACTAGCTCTTATCGGTTCACTGGTACCATTTTTATGCCTTTTTGTCCCATATCACCCCCTAATAGTACAGATCACTACGGTGCGCGATCCATTATTCCAGCTGCAGCTATTTGGTTGGTACCCATCTTACCCCTCAGAAGAACAAATTTAAACAAGTAAAAAAGAGGTTAAGTTCGGCTGGGCCGAATCTTATATACCCTCCACCACGGAGTGCATTCCGCAGTAATACCGGTTGATAAGTGGCTGTCAACATTATATAGAGGTGCACTACATTATTATGAAAATTGTGATATTTTTTATGCCCATCATGATTTACTTTTTCTATAAGGAAAACTTATACGCACTATTTGAAATAAATAGTGATGCTTCATTATTATAATATTAATAGTCCTCTCCTATATAAATATAAAACTTCAAGAGTAATCAAAAAGTGAATGTGAAGCAGCAATCTTCAAAAATATGCTCTCAGGTGGATTAGGTCGAAACAATTTCCCTCAGGGCCGATTTTCCCATTTGCAATTTCTTGATTACAGCTACAGCCCAAATGTCCGTACCATTTTGATAGGAAAGGTACTAGTTTTGAAGATACAATATATTTAGGGTTCTCTGTTGAAAAGTAGACACCTAATTTCTCTATTTTAGCCACAGCCGTTTGCTTAATATCAGTTTTATTCTTTTTTATACTCTTATTTTATGCGTCAGACGAATTTCATGATTCTAGCTACAGCCGCTTGATTGGTGCCAATACCATTAATACCATTTAGAATATTGAAAGATCATTTTATTTTTCGCGTCTACACAGTCAGAAAATGTACACAGCGAATTTCACTATTTTCCCTGTATCCGTTTGGTTGGTACCATTTTTATCCCCATTTGCTCCCATTTCCGCCTAAAAGTATAAATTTCAAAAAAAAAGTCCTTTATGTTTTGCGTCTATACAGTCAAATGGATGTATACACCGAATTTCATGATTTCAACTTCAGCGGTTTGGTTGGTACCAATTTCATTCCGAATACCGAAAGAGCAGCCGTTTGGTTGGTACTATTTGTATGCCCTTTCGCGTCATTTTGCCCTTTAAAAATCCAAATTTAGAAAAAATCCTTTAAGTTTCGCTTCTACACAGTCAGTTTAATGTATACACTGAATTTCATGATTTAAACTTCAGCGGTTTGGTTCGTACCATGTTTATCCCTCTTTTTCAATTCTATCCTTTAAAAGTACAATTTCGAAAAATTCTTCTATTTAACATGTCTGCGCAATTTAAGGGATGTACACACCAAATTGCATAATTCTAGCTGTTGTCATATCATATCATTGGTATGTTTTTGTCCCAAAAGTACGAATTTCGAAAAATCCCTCTATTTTACTTATCTACATTTCAAATATCATCTAGCTGTTATCTTTTCATTGGTACCAATTTTATCCCTTTTCGTCCCATTTGGCCTTTAGCATATTTGTATAAAATGAAATGAAAAAAGGGATTAAATAAAAATGATTTTATAGAAAACTCAAAATAGACAAAAAAGTAAGTTTTTTCGATAAGTGGAGTATTTATCGATATACTTCAATATTCGTGAATAAGTGTCCCGCCGTATGTGAAGAAATTGGAGAAGATAAGCCCAAAAGCACAATTATTGAGTTATCGGACATTAAATTTTCGAAAATTCGAAAAATTGATTTTTTTTCGTGAATTGAGATCAAAGTAAAAAAGAAAACGGAAAAATGTAATAAAATTTTACGACGACTACTTTAATTATCGAAACATCGAAATTGTAAAATAAAAAAATAGTTTTATTTTTTTATTATTATTTTTAGCTTATTTGTATAGAAGATTTTATAGAAAACTCAAAATAGACAAAAAGTATTTTTTCCATAACTGGAGTATTTATCGATATATAGTACAATATTCGTGAATAAGTGTGCCACCCTAACACAATTCTGTATTCAGTAGGTCCAAGCAATTTGAATAGCATCACATTGTTGCATTTTATTAATTATTTGACAACAACAAATAAACAAGCGGTAAATTTTTTAGAGGAAATGGAGCTTTTACCAACTCCAATGCTTTTACTTAACTCCAATGCCGTAATTTTCCGATGAAAGTGGAAGATGCTCCAGCAAAAAAAAGTAAAATGGATATGGATGACTTCAACTCGCCTTTCTATTTTTTTCAAAATAATTTCTAAACCTGAGAAGATCGACCTTTGCGAAAAATATTTTTAAAAAATTACGTGATAATTTTTAAATATTTTTTCCTGAATGCATTTCTGTCAGCCCAAAGAGTGAAATATTATTATTAAATGAAAATGTAACCAACTTCTAAAAGAGGTGATGTTGTCTCCACAAAACCCCCACATAAGCACCTCTCGTACAACAACTAATCTCCATCAAAAACTTCTAAGAAAAGTACAAAAGACAGAATAACTCTCGGAAATATGTTTTGGCCTTTGGAAGGGTGTATTACTGACACGTTCCTTCATAGTTGACTGTGGTAGTGGTTGGATGACAGATGCTGTCGTCTCTTGTTAGCTAAAGGAAGAAGATACAACACGAAACTATCCAAGTTTTCCCAGTGACAACACAACACAAACGTAACGAAACAAACATCTTGACAAATGTAACAACAAATCTGCGTGTCTCTAAAAGATATTACAACATTGTATTATCAAATAACGAATTTTTAATTGTTTCCTAACTAATGACAACAACGACAACATCAAGTCCATCACGAAATTGGGTTAGAGTGAAGAGAGCTACGAATACGATAAGAACGAAAAGTTTCACAAGAACACGTTAACACCATAAGCACAATTCATTTTATTTTATTTCTTAAGGGAATCGAATTGTGTGTTTCCTAAAGATAACTTGTAACATGTTGCCTAAATCTGTAAAGCAATATTTAAAAGACTTACCAAAGATATTCCCAGCCATCGATTGCTCGTGTTCAGGATGGTGAATGCAATTGTGTTCTCCTCCAGACGTCGAAAGAGTATTTCCGTGAAACGTGATTCCTGATTGTAGGCACGTATCGTTGTTACACCCTGGATCGTTTCCGAAAGATGTGAAATCACCGGTGAGTTGGTGGCATTCTCGATGCGCTGCAATTCTCTAAACAATAGATAGAAAAGGAAAAAATATATATAAAAACTGCAAATTTAAAAAAGGAAACAAATAAAGGTATAGAAAATGTTAAAGGATACCCTATGAACGACATTAAGGGCATGTTTCTGTAACTTATTTTTTTCGACTACGGCGAACGATCGAAAATCACTCAACTATTACATGAATTCTATAATACGCAGTAGTATATAATTACTTATGTCAATAGAAAGGCAGGGAAAGAGCTCAGAGCTAAAATATTTTTATTTGTCTTTTATCAAGGTCAACATTTGCATGAAATAATCTTCAAACATTAAATTATACTGACCGTACTATCGATTCAAATAAAGATTTCATGCATTTTTCTGAATTTTATGTGTTTTTTAAACTTTCCTATAACTTTTAAAAAATCGCCCTTTATTAAGAATACGAATAACAGTGCAGATAATAAATTTCTACGAAAACGAGTAAACCTAAAATCAGTAATGTGAAGAAAAAATCAGAAGCTTCATTATGCCAATTTACAGTTTTTCTAAAAAAAATTAAAATTACAAAAATTTGTTTTGATTTGAACTGGGATATTGTCCGGGCTCAAGACCATTTTGCTTCTATATTTAATAGAATGCAATTTTTTTTCCAAATGGCATGGTGACATTTATTACTTGGCTGCAGACTACCACGATCATGATTTCGACCATGTCAAAAGTCTTTTCAAGTGGCTTCGCAGCGACTTTTCAACATCAAACCCGGCCTCTATAAGGAGATGATTCTCACAAACGAACGAGAAGCACAACTCACTTACCGAATTTGCGTTTAAAAAATCGCACCAAGTAATAAAGCACACATGCCATCTTACAAGCATCTCATTGAGTTGCATATGTAAGTATGTGTATATGCAGGTATAGTTATACCCAGCAATACAAAATTAATTTTATAAATAAATATAATATTTTAATTATTTCAAACCACGCTTATAAGGTAATGCTACCAATACGTCAATTCAAAAAATAAATATTCTTATATTTATATTTTCAAAAATATTTTCAAAGCCATAAATATTGGTAGATAGTGGGTGATACAGTTGGTTGTATTTCCATTCTATTTGAATTCCAAAAGTACAAATTTTGAAAATCCATTATTAGACGTACATAGTGCAAAATAAGCTAACTTCATGATTCAACCAATTTTTGCCGTAAAAGAAAAAGCACGAATTTTGAAAAAACTTTTTATTTTGCGTGTCTATGCAGTCAGAGGAATGTATACACCGAATTCCATGATTCCATTTGGTTGGTACCATTTTTATCCCTCTATTCCTATTTAGCCCTTAAAAGTACGAATTTGGAAAAAATACTTTTATATTATGTATCTACTCTATTAGAGGAATGTACAGTGTGTACATTGTACACACCGAATTTCGTGTTTGTAGCTGTTGTCGTTTAATATGTACCATTTTTATCCCTTTTTTGCCCCAAATAAGAATCACTTTATGGTGCACGTTTTTGAGAATTTTATGACGATCAAGAATATATATACTTTATAGGGTCTCAGGTCGATATTTCAAGGTGTTACAAACGGAATGACAAAGTTAGTATACCCCCATCCTGGTGGTGGAGGGTATAAAAACGTTGGATGGCGTACCCTATAGTAGTAGAATATTCTAAGAAAAAAATTGTGCTTCGGTAGAAAAATATTTTTCAATTGACTGAAACATAAACTATATCTTAAAACGGTCAACGTGTGACTTGGCACATATATTTTTTTACATTAGAGTAGTAATCATGTTAAATATGTCATTAAATAAATTTTCTGAAAATATTCCAAATATTTGTACTATCACACACTGTTAAAGTTAATGAAAAGGCTACAAGTGTTGCGAATTTCACTTTAACGTACAAACGGTGGTCTGTGAGCAGTCTCAAAAATATGGTAAACAAGTACAAAGTTCGGCCGTTATATATACCCTCCACCATGGATTGCATTCCACAGAGGCAGTAATATTACAGGAAAATATAATTTTAGTTTTTTCGTAGTCTGCAGCCAAGTAATAAATGTCACCATGCCATTTGTAAATAAATTTGCATTCTATTAAATATATATGCAAAATGGTCTTGAGCCAGGACAATATCCCAGTTCAAATCAAATATTGATTACAGACCAAAAAAAAAAATACAAACGAAAAAACTAAAACAAATGAGCGTTGTAAGATGGCATGTGTACTTTATTACTTGGTGCGATTTTTTAAACGCAAATTCGGCAAGTGAGTTGTGATTCTCGTTCGTTTGTGAGAATCATCTCCTTATAGAGGCCGGGTTTGATGTTGAAAAGTCGCTGCGAAGCCACCTGAATGAAACCTTTAGACAGGGTGGAAATCATGATAGTGGTAGTCTGCAGCCAAGTAATAAATGTCACCATGCCATTTGTAAATAAATTTGCATTCTATTAAATATAGATGCAAAATGGTCTTGAGCCAGGACAATATCCCAGTTCAAAAAGGAAAATATAATTTTTAAATACAACCAAACCAAAACAAATACAAATATTGGAAAAATAATTTTATAAATAAATATAAAATTTTTATTATCTCAAACCACGCTTATAAGGCAAGGCTACCAACACGTAGCCTTATGGTATAATGCTTAAATACCATAAATATTGGTAAATAGTGGGTTCTACTGTTGGTTGTGTTTCCATTCTTTTTTAATTCCAAAAGTACAAATTTTGAAAATCCATTATCAGACGTACATAGTGCAAAATAATCTAACTTCAAGATTCGACCAATTTTTGCCGTAAAAGTAAACAATTTTCCAAATTCGGAAAATCTTTTTATTTTGCGTGTCCATGCGAATTCTATTAATCTAGCTGCGGTCATTTCGTTGGTACCATTTTTATCACCTTCTTCCAATTCAACCCCAAAAAGTACGAATTTCGAAAAAAAAAACCGTTTTTACGCAATCAGAGGAATCTATACACCGAATTTCATTATTCTATGTGCAGCCGTTTGGTTGGTACCATTTTTATCCCTCTTTTCCCATTTTACCCCTTAAAAGTACGAATTTGGAAAAAAATACTTTTATATAATATATCTATTCAATTATAGTAATGTACACAATGAATTTCGTGTTTCTAGCTGTATTCGTTTGATAGGTATAAATTTTATCCCTTTTTGGCCCATTTGACCCCCTACGAATAAGATTCACTTTTTGGTGGACATTTTTGTGGGGGAATGCGCACACCCAATATCAAGTAAATAAATATTAATTAAATATTCTCTAAATATTATGTATTATTAGGGATATTTTCAGTCCATGTGAGGGAAATTTTTTTCCCTTTGGACCGATTTCGCCCAGTTCCACTCTCAACTAACAGACGGAGGACGGACGTGGCTAGATCGTCTTAGAATTTTATGACGATCAAGAATATTTGAAGATGTTACAAAAGGAATGATAAAGTTTGTATGGGGGTATACAATGGAGAATGGGTATAAATAGTCAATAATATAGAGTATAAGACATAAACTGTAGGCCATAGGACACCGACTTCTTTCGTTTTTCAATTATGATTTATGCGATTAAGGTTGACTTGTTTCATCGATTAAGTAGTCGAACTGGGCTGGATAAATTTTTTATTCTCTTCACTTCTATCAAGCAAAGAATCTAACAAAAAAGTCTCAAAAAAGCCAGTCTCATATGGGCTTAAGAAAAATGTCTCTCCAACTCCTCTGGAACTCTTACGAAAAGTCCCCCCTTTAAAATATTTACATTGTTAACCTTATCCCTCCCATACTTTTAAATTATTATAGACTATCAAATAGTTCGGCCTTGCCCTACTCTGAACTTTTCTTAAAAAGAAAAACCAGAAGAAGAAGACGACGATATCCTTAAGAGGAAAGTGGAAAATCTTTTTGAGAAACAAATAAAATATGCACCACATGCAGCACAACAACTCGACTCGACAAGTGGAAGGCAGCCAAGGCAGGTAACAGGCGGCAACATTCAAATAGATCGACCACAAAGGGATTTTTTCTTCGCAGTTTTTTCTTCTTTTTTCCTCTGTCCTCTTGCCTTGATAAACAAGGCAACTTGAAAAAGTTAAGAATATGTTACTTCGCTCTAACTCACTGACTGCTGCCGCGTAGCTGCTCCCAGTGGCGGTATGCCAGTATGCCATGGAGCCACCTGCAAGGAGAGTCCGTGTAACAGTTTGTTTGTTTTTTGTAACTTTTCATTGTATCCTTCTTAAGTACAAAAGAGCTGCATATAATCAACATACATACATATGTGTGTATGTCCCTTACAAACGAGGGAGTAGGAGCAAACAAATTCTTGAAACTACACATAAAGTGGCAGCGCGACATTTGAAGGGGAGCTGGCGAGGGACTCCTAACGATATGTAAATACTTATGCTCGGGAGTGTTACAAGTAATGATACAGCCTTCCGCCGTGCGAATGCAAGTGGTGGTGCTGCAACATAAGTGAACAGTAGTCGTGCAGAAATAGTTTTATAATTTTGTGATTGTTCAGGGAGTTGCAGCTAAATTCCGGTTGGGGATAATGCAATTGCCGCAAGTGCCACTTGTTGTAGTTGCATAAAGTGGATAGAAGACTACGACGCGATATAGTTACGCACATAGCTTTTCCACAGAGTATGGAGGAATGTTGCCTAAACAGCGTCCTTATCCCAATTACAAATAGAGACATGTGTCACTTAACTAAATATCGTAGGAATCGATAATTAGGTACATCCAGCTAAGGATAGTTTTAATATGAAAATATTTGTGTAACTTATATTCCGTTCGTCCTAGATCCATAACATTTCATATAGATATAGGCTAGATGTTTTCGTGGAGAATTTTTGCCTATAGCTTTAACAGTTTTGGTATGAATTAATTTTAATCAACGAGCTTTTATTCGCTTTTTATGATATTTGACTTTTTCAATGAAACTATTTTAAACAAAACCGATATTTGGAGAATTATTTTCAAAACAAATAGACTTCCAGCCAACCTGTGTGTCTTCAATTTATCGCTATTGTTATAGGTTTATTCAAAAATTCACATTTTATAAAGCCGTTTCTCTGTTTGTTGTCAACAAATTAGAAGGGATTATTTCATAGTAAATGGGGATTTTTTTAAGAGTGTCTAAATGTTAATATTTAATATTCGTGGATAAGATTTGATTCGAGAGATCCAATTTTATTTTATTTGGTGGGGAGATTATTTTGAGGGAATAAGGACAAATCTGTTCAAAACTGAAAAAAATTATATACATCATTTAAAGGCATTGTGATGGTCAATCAGTCAGAAATGGTTTAAAATGGGATTATGTGATAAAAGGGTTGCAGAAATTGTTCCGTGTTCGAAGAAGTTGGTATTTTCAAAAGTCTGTTTGTCCGTCATTTTCCGTGTGTAATAAAAGTGTTTTATATTTTTATGTTTTGATCTTCTTCATGGAAGAAGATTTCCAGATTTAAACTCACTAAAGAATACACTGCAATATTAAATGATGGGTTCTGCAAGTAACTTATAAAAGGAGCTGCCGCTGCCAAGTTTTAAGGAAGTGCTTCAATGAATGAATTAAAAAGTTGAATCGGGGTTTATTTTATATTTATTACAGTCTTCGTAAAAACTAGACTTATTTGTAAAGCCTAGGCTAGGCATATTGGTTAGAATATAGATTAATTAAAATAAAATAAAAATAAAAATAAAAATAAAAATAAAAATAAAAATAAAAATAAAAATAAAATAAAAATAAAAATAAAAATAAAAATAAAAATAAAAATAAAAATAAAAATAAAAATAAAAATAAAAATAAAAATAAAAATAAAAATAAAAATAAAAATAAAAATAAAAATAAAAATAAAAATAAAAATAAAAATAAAAATAAAAATAAAAATAAAAATAAAAATAAAAATAAAAATAAAAATAAAAATAAAAATAAAAATAAAAATAAAAATAAAAATAAAAATAAAAATAAAAATAAAAATAAAAATAAAAATAAAAATAAAAATAAAAATAAAAATAAAAATAAAAATAAAAATAAAAATAAAAATAAAAATAAAAATAAAAATAAAAATAAAAATAAAAATAAAAATAAAAATAAAAATAAAAATAAAAATAAAAATAAAAATAAAAATAAAAATAAAAATAAAAATAAAAATAAAAATAAAAATAAAAATAAAAATAAAAATAAAAATAAAAATAAAAATAAAAATAAAAATAAAAATAAAAATAAAAATAAAAATAAAAATAAAAATAAAAATAAAAATAAAAATAAAAATAAAAATAAAAATAAAAATAAAAATAAAAATAAAAATAAAAATAAAAATAAAAATAAAAATAAAAATAAAAATAAAAATAAAAATAAAAATAAAAATAAAAATAAAAATAAAAATAAAAATAAAAATAAAAATAAAAATAAAAATAAAAATAAAAATAAAAATAAAAATAAAAATAAAAATAAAAATAAAAATAAAAATAAAAATAAAAATAAAAATAAAAATAAAAATAAAAATAAAAATAAAAATAAAAATAAAAATAAAAATAAAAATAAAAATAAAAATAAAAATAAAAATAAAAATAAAAATAAAAATAAAAATAAAAATAAAAATAAAAATAAAAATAAAAATAAAAATAAAAATAAAAATAAAAATAAAAATAAAAATAAAAATAAAAATAAAAATAAAAATAAAAATAAAAATAAAAATAAAAATAAAAATAAAAATAAAAATACAAAAAAAAAATTAAAAATAAAATAATAAAAAATAATTTTGGCCAAGTAATGTTGGACATAAGGCTAAACTAAAAGTCGTCACTACTTAATTTTTGGATCTGTTTCTAATTATTTGCATAAAAGGATGGTACAGAAATAAGTACTTCCACACACGCTTACATATAGATAATAGGGTTGTTTTTCTTTATGCCGGGATAACAAGCTGCGATAAAAATGTTAATAAAAATTTAATTTTTTGTTCAAAATAAAAAATTATTTTTTCAACTACAATTTGTATCAAAACAAATTTAAAAAAAAAATATTTAGTGTTGACTTTAGCCTCGATAGCCATAAATTTGAAATACAACTGGATAATTAATATCCAGGCTAAGTCCAATATTTTTAACATAAAACAAGTAAGGAAAGGCTAAAGTCGGACGGAGCCAATTATATGATACACTCCACTTTTTATCCAATTACAATTCAATTCGGCAAAAAAGTGAAATCGGGAAGGATGTGTGTTTGACAAAAAATGTTAAATCGGAAAGGACATATGTATGGGGGTATATTGGAAACATGGAACGATGTGACTCGCTTTCACCATGTAGGTGAAAGTTTGGCCAAAATCGGTTAAACTATTGGGAGCAACATTTGTATATATATAAAATATATATATATAAAATATCTAAATCTGAACCGATCTTAACCACATTCACCATAAGATGTTGTGCCAATTTTAAAGAAAATCGGGTACAATCAGGCATGTCACAGAAAACCAAATCGTACGAATTGCAAAACCAAAACGTATTTAGCTTCTCCAGAAAATGTAAATCGAAAAAAAATCAATTTGAAACCAATCACAAAATCTGAAGTGAAATTGATATTTTAAGTAAAATTAATTAAGAATATTGTTTTTATTAAAATAAATATACTTAATACGTTGAGTATGATAATTTTAAAATTTTTTAGTGGTATAAATTATCAGGCATGTCATAGATATCCAAATCGTAGAAAACTGAAAAACGTTATTGATGTTGCGTTGCCATCTGTTCAATTGTGTGATCTTGTCATATGTTCTACATAAAAAAGTGGCAACCTTAACCAAAACAACCCTTATACCAAACAAGAAAACAAAACAAAAAATATCAGAAGAAGAATACTCCGCCGAAGAAATGTAAGTTTCTTGTTTTTATGTTAAAATTAATATCTAATTTAATTTAATTTAAAGGGGCAAGCACAAGAAATTTTTTTATCAATTTTATGGAATGCCACCAAGACATTGCGTCAAAGGAGACAAGGCGATTGCAGTCTGTGGGAAGAATCGGCGGAAAAATTAAATAGCACTATACTATATGTGCTTTATAGTGGATAGAAAATAAGGTATTTTTGACACAAAATATTTTTTTAAATTATAATTTATATAATTGTTGATCAATTTCCAGATTTCCAAATTTCTTTTAATTTTAAATAATCTGAAAAAAAATATTTGTTTTTCGGAAGATCGAAAATTAAATATAATTTCGTGGGGAAAAAGCTGTATCGTGTTGAAAACCCCATCAGCCTACAGCAAATGGTAATGATAAAGGTATCAGGTAGAACACAACGCTCTTCAAAACGCTTTGCGGCGAGGTTTTCGGGTGTATACATATAATGCGCAGATGTGATTTTCATAAAACGTATATATATATAAAATTGATAACATCAAGCACTCCATACAGAAGGATCACTGATGATTTGTCCCTACACAGGACAGGAAATACGTCCTCCTTTCCATTACCAAAAAAAACACAGATTTCCTTCTTAAGAAGAAATTACTTGATCGAATATCTGAAATTCGAATGTATTACATTCAAAACTCATAGAAAATCAACCAATGATCACTAATCAACAACACAAAAATTAATAATTATAATTTTTTGTTTAATTTCCAGCAAATTGCTTCTGGAAATGAGACAAAAAAAGATTGCCTAATCTTAAAAAATATTCTTTTTTAATTTTATATTGTTCTCTTATTTCTATTTTCGACAAGTGCTATGTGAAGCGAAGTAGAAATTTTCAGTAGGTTCTTCGATTTTAATGAAGGTTTGTAAATGTGTACTTCTGAATAAAGAAAATTAAAAAACTATGAAATTGTAGACAAAACATAAATTGTGTCAAAAAAATGAAAAAGGGCCCAAAATGAAATTATTTCGAAAAGTAAATGAAAAATCACTCAAATAAAAAATGAAATATCGGCCAAAAAATTGAGTAATTTTTCATATGAAAAATCTACCAAAAATTTTAGTAATTTTGTATATGAAAAAATCGCAAAAAATATATAATCTGAGGTATGTCCAAAAGCGGCTACGTAGAGTAAATATTTAAAATGCCAAATATGAAATATTGCCCAACAAATATGAAACAGACCCATTTCTGTGTAATTTTTCATATGAAAAATCGCTCATTTGTGTATGTTTTTGGAAGCATTTTTCTTTTTATACCCCACACCACTTCGTGGACTAGAGTATTATAAGTTAGTTTTCCGCGAAATGTTTGTAACACCAAAAAGTAATCGAGCTAGATCCACCTTTAAGTATACGGATCGGCTTAGAATCACTAGCTGAATCGATTTACCGATGTCTGTCTGTCCGTCTGCTGTCCATCTAAGCTTGTTCGCACTCTACAGGTCGCAATTGCTGTCCGATTATCATGAAACTTGGCAGAAGTTACTTTTCTTGGCCAAGGACGAACGGTATTGGAAGAAATCGGTTCAGATTTAGATATAGCCCCCATACAAATGTCGCTCCCGATTTGACTTTTTCCGCTTTAGAAACCACAAATAGTACCCGATTTTCTTGAAATTTTGCACAACACCTTATAATCTAACTATAAATACCTGTGACGAAAGCGGGTTAGATCGGTTCAGATTTAGATATAGCCCCCATACAAATGTCGCTCCCGATTTCACTTTTTCCGCTTTAGAAACCACATATTGTATCCGATTTTCTTTAAAATTGACACAACATTTTATATTCGAACTAGAAACACCTGTGCTGAAAGTGGGTTAGATCGGTTCAGATTTAGATATAGCCCCCATACAAATGTCGCTCCCGATTTGACTTTTTCCGCTATAGAAACCGCATATTGTTCCCGATTTTCTTTAAAATTGGCACAGCCTGTTAAAATCCAACTACAAACACCTATGGTGAAAGTGGGTAAGATCGGTTCAGATTTAGATATAGCCCCCATACAAATGTCGCTCCCGATATGACTTTTTCCGCTCTTGAAACCGCATATTGTTCCCGATTTTCTTTAAAATTGGCATAACATCTTCTTCATCTATCCCCAATACAAATGTTGCTCCCGAATCTTTAACCGTTTTGGGCTAAACTTTACATATTATATTTCACCACTAAACATACATGGTGAAAGCGGGTCACATCGTTCCAGGTCTCAATATACCCCCATACAAATGTCATTTCCGATTTAAAATTTTTTGTCAAACACATACATTTACAGGATTCAAAAATCCTTCTCGATTTCACTTTTTACCGAATTGAATTGTAGTGAGATAGATAGTCGGCTCCGTCCGTCTTTAGCTTTTCCATAACCCATAACCCAAACGGGGCCCATTCTGCTCTATTACAGCTCTAGAAACTACATCTTACATCGGATATATCGCATGTTTTGGCACAGGCCTCAAGTGTTGTTATAGGACCCCTTCAAATGCGGTCCGATTCATCCTATTACCGCTGTATAATCTGTATTTATCATTGGATCTTGATCAATTTTTCCAGATCATAATATATTTACTTTACTCGGAATATCAGCTGGAAAATTAGATCAATTACTTTATTATTTACCATATTCATTAAATTTGACTAAAGATGAATTTATTGTAACTGTATAATTTATATGAGCTACATAAAATTGCTTCCATCAAATACCTGAGTTTAGTAATCAAAGCGAGGTATATACACAGGGAGTGGTGTAGGGTATTATATAGTCGGCCCGCCCGACTTTAGCCTTTCCTTACTTGTTCCTTTTTGTGATTTTTGATTGGATTGATTTTTCGTGCACACATTGTGTCTACTGGGTGGATCAAAAATAAGGATTACTTTTATTTAAAAAAATGCTTAACTGGTAAGAAATAGACATATATCTATTTGTTTGACGAATTTCAAGTAAATCAAGTAAATTACTAGTATAATATAAAATTTTTAAACCTTAAACAAATGTTTTTTCTTAATAAAGTACACCTTATTAACAGTGTAAATTTTATTAATAGTGTCAATTAGATGCTGAATTATAAGAACAAATTTCGAAAAATCAATTTATATTGAGAGTCTACGTTGTCAGAGAAATGTAAATACCGATTTTCACGATTCTAGCTGCAATTCTTAAATTGGTACCATTTTTATCCCTTTTGTATCTTTCCTCCCTTAAAAGTACAAATTTCGAAAATATCCCTGTATGCAGCTCGTCTGCATGGTCATTGCTAGGAACACACCGAATTTCATGTTTATAGCTACTGCCGTTTACCCAGAAGAAGGTTTGATGTCTATCCCTTTTTGTCCCATTTTATCCCCTAAAAGTACGAATTTCGTAAAACCCTTTCTTAGTCGACGTCTACGTCAAATTTGGGAACTACCCTGAGAATAGAATAGACTAGAATTGTTTATCCTACCGTCACCTGTCAAGGCGATGGTGATGAGATTATGCAAGGAAAACCTTGGAGGACCTCACCATACATGGGAGTTGTATTCCATCTTAGGCAGTGTAGATATTAAGAAGATCAGTGGGAGTGAAGTACGATTTATAGCAATGATTTTGAAACAACAATTGAGGCAATTCTCACTGCAACTCTTCAGACAGTATTGAATAACTTTTTTATGAGGTCCTTTAAATTCAATTATTTGTAAAATCCATTAAATAAATTTAATAGAAATGTACTGGCTATCAAATCAACAAAGATAAAATAGTTTTTATGAATTAAAAAAAAAAGTTGTTTGTGTCTCTCTTTACCGACATTCATCAGTCACCCTGTATTAAAGAAAAAGTGATGAACATTTTTCTATTTTGTTTTTAATTATTTGAATTTTTTCAAAGGTGTTCTGAGTACTCAGATCAATCATATGACAAAAAAGGTAATGACAATCTCTGCTAAACATGACTGTTATCCCGCGTCATTAATGACTTGATTGATGATCCCCATTCCGTCTCTTCAACTAATATTTTTTGAGTTACGATACAATCAAAACATTTTTACTTTCACAACGAATAAAACATATATGATTTCCATTTCAGGAAATTCCAAGGAAATTAGATTAGTCTCCCATTCTATTTATGAACTTCACACAGCTATCTATCACTAACATCAAATGCAGGGCCATTTCGTGGGCATGTGCCTCGCATGCCAGGACATTAATTAAAAGTGTACAATTTTTGGAGAGAAGGAAACAGAAAAAACATTTATTCGTTTCCTTAACAAGTAAAACGTATACTATGTTTAATAGTATATCCTTATTAAAACTAAACAAAAGTCGCTAAAGTTTTATGTCTCAACCTCCAGCAGCAGCAGCAGCTCCTCCTCCAACCGTCCGGCGGCACGAAACTTTTTCTCTGCCACCCGAGTGCCATGTACGTGACAGTTTTTCCTCATAAGTTGTGGCATGTCACTCTGCACGACCGATCGACCCACCCTGAAGCTGGCCAAAAAAAGAAAAAGTTGGCAAAAAAGACGAAGTAAGAACAAGTAATGAAGTCGTTGGGCGAATGTTTTGTCTGTCAAAAACATGAGAAATACGAGTTTTTCCCACAGCAACAATTTAAAATTCATAGTTGTCGAGTTAAAACTAATAACACTCAAACCACTCGGTCGCCCACAACACATCTCTCTCTGTCTAAACTATTGGGATAACACCCCCCCCACTCCCACGCAGAGTTGTGTTAATTTGAAAATCATACTTTTCGTAGCCAAAACAAAAAAAAAAGGAAAAAGGACGAAACAATTGTGTGCGTGCTCCGAACCGCATTCGCACAACGTTCGTTAAACGTTTAGCATGTCCCTGTACATTTCCTGTTTATGACTTTGCGCGCGCCAACCCAACCCCCTTGGCTGTATTCCTGGCAAAGGACACGATGGATGATGGTTGTGTGAACGAGGCAGGAGGTAACGTGGGAAAAATGTTTTGGCTAAAAACTCTGTTAACTGTAAACAATTGTGGTAAATTAGTTAAACACTTTTTGTTCGTTGGTTGGTTGGTTGGGATGAGCTAGATTTGTTCTTTAGTCTAATATGCCGCTGCTGAGCGGGAAGTTTTTGAAAGCTACGCTTTTTATTTATTTATTTGCAGTCAACTTGATGCAGTTTTAGTTGCGAAAATTTAGTTTAATTATTACGAAAAGATTTTACGTGCATTTCTGTTAATTTCACTAAAAAGTTTGTCTAGACTCTGTTTAGCTGGTGAAGTTTTTAATTGCATTTTTGTTAGTTTTATTTGTTGGTTATCGAAAAGAATGTTGCTTAAAATTTAAAAGAAATTGAAATCAAATAATTTAAATCACCCCATTGTCATTGTGATTAAAAAATGGAATTTACTTCACGTGTAATTTTGTTTCCCTAGATTTTTTCAAATTTTTGTATTGAAAAATTCCATGTGGAATGGAATATTACAGGAATATATAATTTTCCAAACAAACATTGAAAAAATAATTTTATAAATAAATTTCAAACCACGCTTACAAGGCAAGGCCACCAATATATTTACACTATATATCGAAATAATTCTTCAAGTCAATTTAAAAAACAAATATGTTGCGTGTCTATGCAGTCAGAGGAATGGAATTCACCGAATTCCATGATTCAGGTTGCTGCCATTTGGTTGGTACCATTTTTACCCCCTTTTTCATATTTTACCCCCTTAAGAGTACGATTTTCTATAATCTCTTTATTTTACGTGTCTACGCAGTAAGATTGATGTACACTCCGAATTTCATCATTCTAGTCAGAGGAATGTATATTCCGAATTTCATGACTCTCGCTGTGGTCATTTGGTTGGTACTATTGTTATCCCTTTTTTCATTTTAACCCCAAAAAGTACGAATTTCGAAAAATTCGTTTATTTTACGTGTCTACGCAATCAGAGGAATGTATACACCGAATTTCATTATTTTAGGTGCAGCCGTTTGGTTTGTACCATTTTTATCCCTCTATTCCCATTTTATCCCTTAAAAGTACGAATTTGGAAAAAACACTTTTATATTATGTATCTACTCAATTAGAGGAATGTACACGCCCAATTTCGCAGACATATTAAAAAAATTGTTTAAATACTCTAAAATATTAGGGAATATTATGGGTATTTTTAGTCCTTGTGAGGGAAAATTTTTTCCCTTTGGGCCGATTTCGCCCGCTTTCAAACCCAACCTATCTACGACTATAAGACGCATTTATGTAAAATTTGAATGTCCTAGCTTTTGTTTAGTTGCTAGCGTGCTTTCAACAGACGGGCATGGCTACATCGTCTTGGCCGCCTAGATCGTGCGATTTAACGCCTTTAGACTATTTTTGTGGGGCTATGTTAAAGCTCATGTGTATACAGACAAGCCCGCTTCAAATGACGCATTGGAAGACAACATTGAAGAATTTATTCGTGAGATACCGGCCGAAATGTTGGAAAGAGTATGCCAAAATTGGACTAAGCGGATGGACCATTTGAGGCACAGTCAAGGTCAACATTTGCATGAAATAATCTGCAAACATTAAATTATATGGACCGTACTATCGATTCAAATAATATCGATTTTTTTTTTGAAAATTGTTGATAGCTTTTAACACATCATCCTTTATATAATTTATAGGGTCTCAGGTCGATATTTCAAGGTGTTACAAAAGGAATGACAAAGTTAGTACACCTCCATTCTGGAGGTGGAGGGTATAACAATTTTAACTTAAAAATATACATTTTTAGCGAATTTAAAGAAAATTGCTTCTAGTTTAATATAAATTTATGAAATCTTAAAACAAAGCATTTACTTTGAAATTTTTCTTAATACCCTGCAATTTTTCAAGACAGAGAAGTCATTAAGACGCTCCGCTCCATAAGTTTCATGGTAGAGTTCCTAGTACTTACTCAACAACAATTATAAACGTGATTGCAGTCGAAATTAAAAATATTTAACAGACATTTTTAAAACAACTTACTTTTAGCTGGCTTCAAAAAAGTCTTTGGATTCTTCAATGCGTCAGCTTTATCGCTGTCCACTCGTGAGCTAGACAATTTTTTTTACAATTTTAGTGCTATTTTTAATGTTTTTTTATAAAATTGAATTGAGAAAACAAATATACATTTTATTTTAAGATTTCATAGTTTTATATAAACTAGAAGTAATTTTCTTTAAATTAACAAAAATAAGCAAGCGGCTATATAAAGGGTGATTTTTTAAAAGCTATAGGAAAGTTTTTCAAAAAAAACACATAAAATTCAGAAAAATGCATGAAATCTTTATTTGAATTGATAGTACGGTCCATATAATTTAATGTTTGAAGATTATTTCATGCAAATGTTGACCTTGACTGCGCCTCAAATGGTCCATCCGCTTAGTCCAATTTTGGCATTTCCACGTTTTTGACTAACAGAGGCCCAATTGCTGCGATCGGTGACGAATCGATAATTGATGGTCATCATGAACACTGGCCGATACAGCTGCGATATTTTCTTC
This sequence comes from Polietes domitor, assembly GCA_947397865.1. Classification (NCBI taxonomy): domain Eukaryota; kingdom Metazoa; phylum Arthropoda; class Insecta; order Diptera; family Muscidae; genus Polietes; species Polietes domitor. Next base: position 180,214,094 of record OX377619.1, read on the forward strand.
AGTTCGCACTCTACGAACTTTCTTAACAGAACAAGCATTTTGATAATAAAATTCAATAATTTGCCATCGTTGTTCGTTTGTAAGACGATTCATGGTTAAATTATAGACCAAACTGAAGATGTTTGACAGTGAAACAAAACACGAAACGTGCGTCAGCTGTTTAAACTAGTGTTGCCAAAAAGATAATAGCTAAAAAATCACCCTTTATATAAAATGATGATGATGATCATAAAAACTATGAAAAGCAGTTATTCATTTGATGAACTTTTGTCATGCAAGTTCATTATGTTTCATAATATGATTTATGAAAATGTTCATAGATTTTATAAAGAAACTTTATTAATTTTATGAAAAAATGTCATCAATATTAATAATTTACGCTTAAGTTTCCAATATAAACAAAGAGCAAAAAAGGTCTGATATGTTTTAATTGCGTAGGATTGGTTCACTGACCAGCCGATCCACCCTTTGCAATGAATATCTCTTTGGTCTAAATTAGGATTTAGATTTATGTCAGAGTTAACACAGGACAAATGAGAATTGCTAGTAGTGTAGTATTCAACCGAATAAAGCCGACACACTAAAAAATCTGTTTGTAAGTTATGAAACATTTCATAAAAACAATTGTATTGACATTTCATAACATTTATGAATTTTTCATACATATTAAGACGATATTCACTAAATTTATGAAAAACCTTTTATGAAATCGCTTCATAAATATTATGAAGAAAAAATCTTGCAGTGTACATGTCGTCCTCACGTGTGATTAAATCGAATTAAAAAAATGCTGTTGTGTTGTTCAGACAGAGCCCACATCACTCTTTGTATGTGGTTTGGGAGACGTTGTTATATGTATAATGCTAGATCGAAGTTGGAGAATAATCTACAGTCTCCAGAAAATAAAAATAAATAAAACTTAATATGTAAGGACGTCTGTAGACATTTGTGGCACAGTGTATATCATAGACACAAGATTCTACTTAATCAGACTTAATTTTTTAAAGATAAAATTTTGAAATCTCCTTCTTCTTTTGTTGCACTTACCTGGACGAACACCGATAGAACTTCTGTATGACATAGTAGGCCAAACACACTGGCACAGTGACCACCATGAACCAGGGCGTAATGATGACATTGATCAGGATGGCACACATGCATAACAACGTGAATTGCAGCAAACGTTGGCTCGTGGCAGCGATTTTCTGCGAATATGAAACGGGCATGAATAACAAATGAAAAGTTAAAAATTCAAAAAAAAAACAATTGATAAAATGTGTGCCTGGTTTGTGATGAAAAGGCCAGGTCATTACAATGCATTCCAGCCATGCAAACCGGCCTTGGTCAATCAATAGCAAACCAACCAAGCCTAGCCTAGGAATGGGAGTCCACCTGACTACCTACATATGTACCTACCTTATCAATAATGGCCATATCATTGCTGAAGCGATTCATGATGCGACCCAGTGGGGTGATTTGGAAGAAATGCAAGGACTTGTGCATAATTGACTGCAAGAGTTTATCATGTAAATTGCGGCGGGCCTTACAGCCGGCCCACTGACCGGCCGGTGTGGATATCATGGCCATGACTATGCATACGCTCGATATGATGGCATAAATGTGGAAATAATACGTGACTTCGTGGTGTACGATGGAAGACGATGGGCCAGCGGCGCGAAGCTCCTCTTCGTTTTGGGCTGTTGCTGTTGCATAATTGTGGAGGCTCATTTGTTGCACTGCGGATATATTTGCGGATGTTATCGTTCTCGTCGCCGTTGCCGCGTGTTGCACCACTGCTGCATTATGATGTTGCGGGTTGTTGCTGTAGCCATTGTTGTTGGTGTTGTCGTCGGTCCATTGCTGCAGCCAAACATCCGTGTACACGCGCAATGTTTGCCAAATTAGGGCCGTGATGAAAAATATTAAAGCCGTCGTTAAACCAGATGCACGCAGATACAACAAATAGATTTCCGCCGGTATTTTGCCATATTTACGTTCAACATCGTAACTCGCCCGTTGGGCGGAGCATGAGGTTGAGTTGGCCGGAGCTTTTTCCATTGTAGTCATCGTCGTTGTTGTTGGTGGTGGTGGTGATGGTGGTGTCGGTGTTGATGGTGGCTGTGCTATTGTGGCAGCCGAGGCAGCAGCTGTATCAGTGGCACCTGTTTTCTCCATATGACTTCCATTGTTGGCCAACAATGTTTTATAGTCAATATTGGCATCTGTGAAATGGAGAATGTTTTTTTTTTCGTTCATTATTTTTGTAAAATCGTACATATGAATGTGAAACTGTAAATTTTTTACGTGTTTGTGTGTAAAATACTGAATTATTGAAATATTCGATTGAGTTGGGTATTTATTTTGCCCCTTGAGGGGCTTTGCAACTGATATGCAATTCCTATGCAATGTTTTTTTGGGAAAGCACAGATTGGCTTCTGACCATTACAGGACAAAAATGACAAACTGTAACAAAGACAAACCTTTTGACGAGGTTTGGCTGTCGTTAACGGAAATGTTTTTAAATTAATTTGAGATCCTGCACTGAAAGAATTGTCCTCCATAATATGTATGAAGAATTAAGTTTTCATAAATTTAGTGAATTTTCCTTAATAAGAATTAACAATCCATAAATAATACAATCAAATGTATCATACATTTTTTATTCAATAAAATTTCAGACTTCATAAAAGTAAAATAATTTCAAATAAATAAAATTGTTAAATTAGGGAATCTTTGTTTCATCAGATCAAAGAAAAATTGCATTCTATTAAATAAACATTTCTCAAAGATTATGAAATAAGTTATAACTAATAATAATATGCAACAAAATATTAAAAATTGAGTGTCCAAGACGAAAAAATATTTTTTTGTGTATTGAGGCATGCTTATTCATATATATATATATATAACAAGTAAGGAAAGGCTAAAGTCGGGCGGGGCCGACTATATAATACCCTACACCACTCCCTGCGTATGTACCTCGCTTTGATTACTAAACATAGGTATTACATGGGAGCAATTTTATGTAGTTCATACAAATTAAAGGGTGATTTTTTAAGAGCTTGATAACTTTTTTTTTTTAAAAAACGCATAAAATTTGCAAAATCTCATCGGTTCTTTATTTGAAACGTTAGATTGGTCCATGACATTTACTTTTTGAAGATAATTTAATTTAAATGTTGACCGCGGCTGCGTCTTAGGTGGTCCATCCGCTTAGTCCAATTTTGGCATTTCCACGTTTTTGAGTAACAGAGACCCAATTGGTGCGAACGGCGACGAATCGAAAATTGGTGGTCATCATTAACACTGGCCGATACAGCTGCGATATTTTCTTCAGTTCGCACTCTACGTAAGCGTGTTGGTGGTTTAATGTCCAACAATGTAAATTTGGTGCGAAATTTAGTCACAATAGCCCGAATAGCCGCTTCAGTGGGTCGATTAAACTGACCATAAAATGGAAGCGCGCAATGAACTTTCTTAACAGAGCACGCATTTTGATAATAAAATTCAATAATTTGCAAGCGTTGTTCGTTTGTAAGACGATTCATGATGAAATGTCAAAGCATACTGAGCATCTTTCTCTTTGACACCATGTCTGAAATCCCACGTGATCTGTCAAAAACTAATGCATGAAAATCCTAACCTCAAAAAAATCACACTTTATATAAATTATATTCATATAGTTTATATGCTATAAATTCATCTTCAGTCAAATTTAACGAGTATGATAAATAATATGGTAATTGATCTAATTGTCCGACAGACAAATACAAATTATACAGTAGTATACCAAAGTCATTTCAAAGTATGGACATATGGACATCACCCAAACAATTCTTATTGCAATTCAATTCGGTAAAAAAGTGAAATCGGGAAGGATTTTTGCATCCTGTAAATGTATGTGTTTGACAAAAAAATGTTAAATCGGAAAGGACATTTGTATGGGGGTATATTGAAACCTGGAACGATGTGACCCGCTTTCACCATGTCTGTTTATTGGTGAAATATAATATGTAAAATTTGGCCAAAATCGGTTAAACATTCGGGAGCAACATTTGTATGAGGTCTATATCTAAATCTGAACCTATCTTACCTACTTTCACCATAGATGTTTCTAGTTCGATTTTAAGATGTTGTGCCAATTTTAAAGAAAAACGGGTACAATGTGTGGATTTTAGAGCGGAAAAAGTGAAATCGGGAGCGACATTTGTATGGGGGCTATATCTAAATCTGGACCGATCTTACCCAATTTTTGCACACGTATTTCTAGTTGGATTATAAGATGTTCTGCGAAATTTAAAGAAAATCGGGTACAATATGTCGTTTCTAGAGCGGAAAATGTCAAATCGGGAGCGACAACTCCCGATTTGCATACGTGTTTCTAGTTGGATTATAAGATGTTCTGCCAAATTTAAAGAAAACCGATTTAAAGATTATAAGATGTTGTGCCAAATTTAAAGAAAATCGGGTACTAAAGAGTGATTTTTTTGAGGTTAGGATTTTCATGCATTAGTATTTGACAGATCACGTGGGATTTCAGACATGGTGTCAAAGAGAAAGATGCTCAGTATGCTTTGACATTTCATCATGAATAGACTTACTAACGAGCAACGCTTGCAAATCATTGAATTTTATTACCAAAATCAGTGTTCGGTTCGAAATGTGTTTCGCGCTTTACGTCCGATTTATGGTCTACATAATCGACCAAGTGAGCAAACAATTAATGCGATTGTGACCAAGTTTCGCACTCAGTTTACTTTATTGGACATTAAACCAACCACACGAATGCGTACAGTGCGTACAGAAGAGAATATTGCGTCTGTTTCTGAGAGTGTTGCTGAAGACCGTGAAATGTCGATTCGTCGCCGTTCGCAGCAATTGGGTTTGTGTTATTCGACCACATGGAAGATTTTACGCAAAGATCTTGGTGTAAAACCGTATAAAATACAGCTCGTGCAAGAACTGAAGCCAAACGATCTGCCACAACGTCGAATTTTCAGTGAATGGGCCCTAGAAAAGTTGGCAGAAAATCCGCTTTTTTATCGAAAAATTTTGTTCAGCGATGAGGCTCATTTCTGGTTGAATGGCTACGTAAATAAACAAAATTGCCGCATTTGGAGTGAAGAGCAACCAGAAGCCGTTCAAGAACTGCCCATGCATCCCGAAAAATGCACTGTTTGGTGTGGTTTGTACGCTGGTGGAATCATTGGACCGTATTTTTTCAAAGATGCTGTTGGACGCAACGTTACGGTGAATGGCGATCGCTATCGTTCGATGCTAACAAACTTTTTGTTGCCAAAAATGGAAGAACTGAACTTGGTTGACATGTGGTTTCAACAAGATGGCGCTACATGCCACACAGCTCGCGATTCTATGGCCATTTTGAGGGAAAACTTCGGAGAACAATTCATCTCAAGAAATGGACCGGTAAGTTGGCCACCAAGATCATGCGATTTGACGCCTTTAGACTATTTTTTGTGGGGCTACGTCAAGTCTAAAGTCTACAGAAATAAGCCAGCAACTATTCCAGCTTTGGAAGACAACATTTCCGAAGAAATTCGGGCTATTCCGGCCGAAATGCTCGAAAAAGTTGCCCAAAATTGGACTTTCCGAATGGACCACCTAAGACGCAGCCGCGGTCAACATTTAAATGAAATTATCTTCAAAAAGTAAATGTCATGGACCAATCTAACGTTTCAAATAAAGAACCGATGAGATTTTGCAAATTTTATGCGTTTTTTTTTAAAAAAAAGTTATCAAGCTCTTTATAGGGCGGAAAAAGTCAAATCGGGAGCGACATTTGTATGGGGGCTATATCTAAATCTGAACCGATTTCCTCCAAATTCAATACCGATAGTCATTGGCCAGAAAAAATAACTTCTGCAAGTTTCATGACAATCGGACAACAATTGCGACCTGTAGAGTGCGAACAAGCTTAGATGGACAGACGGACGGACAGACAGACATCGTTAAATCGACTCAGCTGGTGATTCTAAGCCGATCGGTATACTTAAAGGTGGGTCTAGCTCGATTATTTCTTGGTGTTACAAACATTTGGGGCGAAACTAACTTATAATACCCTAGCCCACGAAGTGGTGTAGGGTATAAAAATATGGATAAATTTTTTAAAAAAAATACTAAAAATTAAAATTTCGTCGCAGGTACCTTTAATATTTCTACTCTCATTTTGGATACATTGGTTCCATCTTACCCGCTTATAAAGGGCAACACTGGTTTAAACAGCTGATGCACGTTTCGTGTTTTGTTTCACAAACATCTTCAGTTTGGTCTATAATTTAACCATGAATCGTCTTACAAACGAACAACGCTTGCAAATTATTGAATTTTATTATCAAAATGCGTGCTCTGTTAAGAAAGTTCAGTTACCGAAAAATTGTGTTCAGCGACGAAGCTCATTTTTGGCTCAATGGGTACGTAAATAGGCAGAATTGTCGTTTTTTGGAGTGAATATCAGCCAGAAGCATTGCAAGAGCTAGCAATGCATCCAGAAAAAGTCACAGTTTGGTGCGGTTTATGGGCTGGTGGCATCATTGGACCGTACTTTTTCAAAGATGATGCGAATCGTAACGTAACTGTGAATGGTGAGCGCTACCGTGAGATGATATCCAACGTTTTTTTTTTGCCCAAAATGCAAGAGCTTGACTTGCATGACATGTGGTTTCAACAAGACGGTGCCACATGCCACACAGCACGCGCAACAATGGACTTATTGAGAGGCGAGTTCGGTGAACATTTTATTTCGCGTTCGGGACCGGTGAATTGGCCGCCTTTTGTGGGGCTATGTTAAAGCTCATGTCTATGCAGACAAGCCCGCTTCAATTGACGCATTGGAAGACAACATTGAATCAATTATTCGTGAGATACCGACCGAAATGTTGGAAAGAGTATGCCAAAATTGGACTAAGCGGATGGACCATTTGAGGCGCAGTCAAGGTCAACATTTGCATGAAATAATCTTCAAACATTAAATTATATGGACTGTACTATCGATTCAAATAAAGATTTCATGCATTTTTCTGAATTTTATGTTTTTTTTTTTTAAAAACTTTCCTATAGCTTTTAAAAAATCACCTTTTATATTAAACTAGCTGAACCCCGCCCGCTTCGCCAGGCAAAAACACAAATGGTAAAATTAAAATCAGGTTTCATATTGATCTTATCATATTGATATTATCGTGGTCAGTAATATATACGTTCCAATTTTCAGCCTTCTAGCTAAAAGACACTTTTGCCACGCCCCAACTACCCACCAAACGAAAATTCAAACTCCAGCATCATATTCATCTTTCTTGTGGTCAGTAATATATACGTTCCAATTTGCAGCCTTCTGGCTCAAAAAAAACTATTGCCACACACATAAAATGAAAATCCAAATTTCGGCATCATATTTATCATTCTCGTGGTCAGTAATATTTATGTACCAATTTTACATCCTATGTCCTTCCTTGGGCCAACACGAATTCATCAAGCCCAAAATCGTGAAAATCAGACGATCCGTTATAAAGTTTTGCGTGTTCACACGGACGGCATTCTCTTTTATAAATATAGATGAAAGGTAATTACGATGTCTACACAGTGTTTTAGGAACAGCCTAAAAATTGGATTTTTTTAAATCTGTTTTTGCTGGCACGAAAAAATTATAAACAATAGAAAAAAATCGGGAAAAATTTTGTTTAAATGTAGAAGTTATGATACTCTTTATTGAGGAAAAGAATTTAAAAAATAATGATTTTTTAATTTTTGTTTAAATAGCGCGAAAAGTGTCATTACAAATTACACAAAAGAATATATTGTTTTATAAATAAGGCAGTTTTGAAGAAAATTTACGAATAAATGTAGAAGTTATGACACTTATCGCCGATTTTTACGAAGTTTTTGATTAAATTGATACATATTTTCTATACTTATCCATAGATTTTCTTTAACTAGGCCTCGTTTTCTCCGTTAAGATGCCAGCTATTACAAACTAAAAAAAATATTTAGTTACTTATATTTATATGACGCGCAAACTTCCTTTTTTGGCGCCATTTAACCCATTATTGCATAGAGTCCCTTTAAAGGGACATAAAAAGAGAATACATCACGCCCGAATTTTGAAATAAAGAGTGATTTTTTTGAGGTTAGGATTTTCATGCATTAGTATTTGACAGATCACGTGGGATTTCAGACATGGTGTCAAAGAGAAAGATGCTCAGTATGCTTTGACATTTCATCATGAATCGTCTTACAAACGAACAATGCTTGCAAATTATTGAATTTTATTATCAAAATGCGTGCTCTGTTAAGAAAGTTCATTGCGCGCTTCCATTTTATGGTCAGTTTAATCGACCCACTGAAGCGGCTATTCGGGCTATTGTGACTAAATTTCGCACCAAATTTACATTGTTGGACATTAAACCACCAACACGCTTACGTAGAGTGCGAACTGAAGAAAATATCGCAGCTGTATCGGCCAGTGTTAATGATGACCACCAATTTTCGATTCGTCGCCGTTCGCACCAATTGGGTCTCTGTTACTCAAAAACGTGGAAATGCCAAAATTGGACTAAGCGGATGGACCACCTAAGACGCAGCCGCGGTCAACATTTAAATGAAATTATCTTCAAAAAGTAAATGTCATGGACCAATCTAACGTTTCAAATAAAGAACCGATGAGATTTTGCAAATTTTATGCGTTTTTTTTTTTTAAAAAAGTTATCAAGCTCTTAAAAAATCACCCTTTATATGTTCGAAGCAAGAGTGGTGGAGTGTAGTTGACATATCAATAAAACAGTTATCAGGTAATTTATTTTAAGTGTGCTTCTTTGTATGCTCTTTATTATGCTGAATATGAAAAACGAATTTTAAAAAATCTGAATACACTTGACAGGCAGCTAAAAATTAAATAAAACTAAAAGTAATTGTGTTGTATCACTTTTTGGTGTTTATTATGTTTAAACTAACTATAAATTTGCGTAGATACATGTTAAAAAATTTAATTTGTTTACTGTAGATTGTTTTATTGAACGTGCCTTATAGGGGATGCTATGCCAACAAATCAGTTGAAACCTGAAATTCTGTTATTGATTTACAGTTGTCGGATATTGTATGAATTTTAAACTTTTGGTGGGAATTTTACAGAAACTTATATTTATGCGTGTCCTATGTTAGATTGAAATGATACAGACCAAGATACTGATGCATGTCTCAACTTACCTTGGGAGACAAATAAACAACCGAGGGACAATATATAAAATGTCCAATGGAATGAAAGCAAACAAAATATAAATGTACTGATATTTCAAATAAGAGAGGTCGAGCTGGTAGTAGTTGACTCAAAGTTGATTCAGGCTACGAAAATGAGACTCATTCCACCAAGTACCGAGGCACAATCTACCAAATCTCTTTTTTTTTTTTTTCAAAAAAAAAATAAATCAAAAAAATTGATATGAATTTGACTTTGAATGCAATAAAGGTATTCAGTGGTCGTAAATCTCTGAAAAAATACTTTACTGGCCAGATGATAAACTTAAACTTGAATCAAGCTTTCTAGAAATATGGACAATGGAAATATTTTCATTGATGAAAGTACCTTATTTCGGAAAACCATATGATGAGCAGTATATTCGAGAGAAGAAAAAAAAACCATTTTCCGAAGAAAATGCTATTCAAGAAATAAAATTAGAATAAATTATGTATTTCAAATAGCTGCCTATCTCTTGCGTATTAGAGTTAAAAAAATAAAAAATCTATCCAATATAAATTGCAGTTTGCTGGCTATTTGCTACTTTCGTCGCTACATATCAATTTAATACTTGAAACGATATGAAAAACTCTTTGTGTGAGGCTCAACTAGGACACCGATACAAGTTTCGATTATAGGAAGCATATAATTCACTACGGACAATGAGCCAATTATGGCAAGAAATGTAAATTGAACTTCACCATAAAGAATGAAAGAAGGGACAGTCTGTTAAACCCAACGTATAAACTTGTTTTAATAAATCTACTAAAAAATCACTTCATTAGGCTTATTTTAAATTATAATTAATGAAAAAAGTAAAAAAGTTGTGCCAGGCACTAATCGGTAAATCAAAATGAAAAAAATATGATTTAAAAAAATGTTTGCGTCTACAAAGAGTATCATAACTTTTACATTTATCCATATATTTTGTACTTATAAACATTGTTTTTTTTTTGCATTAGATTATACATGACCCTTCGACAACATTTTTGTTGTTAGTGTGTCGACCCTATTCATATATACTATTAACAATTCTCATTTGTCCTATGTTAATTTTGACATAAGTTTGTACCCTAATTTAGGTCAAAGACATATTCCTGGGAAAGGTTCTCACTATGATGGGGTGTATCAACTAGTCAGTCAACTAAGATTATGACATACTATAAAGATAATTGTTTCAGTGTATATAAGGAACTTATTGAAACCATCTCGCCATAACTTGATTTATGTACGTTCGGTGATGGGTGAAATTGACACACCTGTTTTATACCCTCCTACTAAGGATTCATTTTGTCTTGACATTTTGCCATTCCGTTTGTAACACCTTGAAATATTCATCGGAAACTCCATAAAGTGGAGTGGTAAAATTCTAAGAAATTTGTTCCGTACACTGCTCTTGTAATCATAAAGCACCAAAAATAAATAAAAACAAGTAAGGAAAGGCTAAAGTCGGGCGGGGCCGACTATGTGATACACTCCACTTTCTTTCCAAAAACATTTCAAATCGTTAAAAAATTGAAAACGGGAAGTTTTTTGGATGTTTCCTAATCATAAGCTAATATGACCTGACCCAATTTGTCAAATCGAATCAAATGGAATGAAGTGACCCACTTAAACAATAGGTTCTTCCAGTTCATGTATAACGTGTTATGTTCAATATGAAGGAATTCTCTGAAAATATGTGGTTTCTGGAGGGAAAAAGTCAAGTTGGGAGCGAATATAAATTGAAAGCTATATATACATCTGAACCGATCTGACCCCATGGGTGTTTCTAGTGGAAACATTAGATATTTTGGCAAATTTGAGGAAGATCTGTTAAAATATGTGGTATCTAGAGCAGAAAAAGTCAAATTGAGAGCGAAATTTGAATAGGAGATATATATAAATCGAAGCGAAATTTGAATAGGAGATATATATAAATCAGAACCGATCTAACATATTTTCACCACAGGTGTTTCTGGATGTTTTGCCAATTTTGAAAACAATCTGATAAAATATGTGGTTTCTAGAACGGAAAAGGTGATATTGGGAGCCAAATTTGTATGGGAGCTATATATAAATCTGGCCCGATCTGACCCATTTTCACCATGGGTGTTTCTAGTGGAAACATTAGATATTTTGCCAAATTTGAAGAATATCTGTTAAAATATGTGGTATCTAGAGTAGAAAAAGTCAAATTGGGAGCGAAATTTGTATGGGCGCTATATATAAATCTGAACCGATCTGACCCATTTTGATCATGGGTGTTTATAGTGGAAAAATAAGATGTTCTACCAAATTTGAACAAAATCTGTTAAAATATGTGGTATCTAGCGTGAAAAGAGTCAAATCGGGAGTGAAAATCGTATGGGGGCTACATCTAAATCTGCCAGACGGACGGACGGACAGACAGACGGATAATGCTAAATCGATTCAAAAAGTGATTCTAAGTCGATCGGTATACTTAACAATGGGTCTATATCGCTTCCTTTTGGGTGTTACAAACGAATGCACAAAGACATAATACTCTCGTGGAGTGTATAAAAATTGCGGCAGAAATGGGACAAAAGGATAAAAATGGTACCAATGATTACTACAACAGCTAGAAATTTGGAAAATACTACATCCCTTTAATTGTGTAGACACGTAAAACAGAGGGATTTTTCAAAATTCGTACTTTTATGGGATACATTTGGAAAAAGGGATAGAAATGATGCAAAAAAAGGTTTTTTCAAAATTTGTACTTTTAGGCGGAAAATGGGGCGAATGAGGATAAAAATGGTACCAACCAAACGGCTGCAGCTATAATAATGAAATTCGGTGAGTAAATTTCTTTGACTGCGTAGACGCGAAAAATAAAGAGATCTTCCGATATTCGTACCTTCGGGATCTAAATGGTATTAAACAGCCTCTAATCTGCGGGTTTAACTGTGTAATGCACTCCGTGGTGGAGGGTACATAAGATTCAGCTCCCACGAACTTTACACCTGGATGTAAATGTTGCTACATCTGTAGGAAAAACCACACAGGTACGTTGAATTGATTATATACATTTATATGTGATATATATAAAGTCATTTTAAAAATGCCACTTTTATATGGTAAACGGGACAATAATGGATATAAAGTACTTGGCATTAAGCGATTTATCCAAAGAGCGATATCCATAATAGGAAAGATTGAATAAATCATTCCAAAAATAAAACAAATAAGAAGGATTTTATGTTCGACTGGGCCGAATCGTATATAACCATCCACCCTGTGGTGAACATTTCACAGTACAACTGCCAGATTAGAGACAGTCCACTTTACTTGGAATTTTAGTAACATATTAGGTAAATTAAAATATTTTTATTATATTATTATAATTTTGAAAAAAAAAAAAAATGCAAATAGTTTTAATGATCAAATCTACTTATAAGGTGATTATATATTTTTATACCCTCACTCTACATATTAGGAGGTTATATATCATTTTGGACAGAAAAATGTGTAACGCATTGAAGTGGTGACTTAAGACACCAAGTACATCTGGACCAAATCCATTCCATATATCTGAACATTTTTTTCCGGTTAATAATGGAAAATAATTTCATTCAAATGGCTGCCTCGGGCACCCCACAAATAATAGTCCAACGGTTGAATAGTTGAAAAAAAAAAACTTTAGATGGCGGACCAACATACCATTGTCTCCTATGATTTACTTTTTCCGCTCTAGAAACCACATATTTCAACAAATAACTTTTTTTTGAAAATGCTATAAAAAACTACTCAATATTTTCTCAATTTTTTTTTATTTGAAAGTACAATCCTTCCGCTTAATAATGGAAAATAATTTCAGTCAAATGGCTGCTGAGGGCACCCCACAAATAATAGTCCAACGGTTGAATAGTTGAAAAAAAAACGTATTTAAAATAATTTTTGAAAAATTGTATCACCGACTTTTTTTTAAAATAGTCATAAATACAAAATAAAAGAAGGATATAATTTAAAAATTATTTAAAATACTTATTTACACCCTTTTACACCGGTATATGTGTCAAATTAAAGAGGAGAATATGTACTAAAAACGCTTCAAATTGCATCCTTCTATCTATATTAGTTTGGCAGTAACAACAATTTCAAGTTTTCCCTCTTAAAAAGTAAAATATGAATTTACTAACTAAATTAAGAGGGTCTTTGAAATAGTTGTTAATGTTAAACTAGTACAAGTAGAGACATGAAATTTAAAGTATTTTTAACAGATATTCTCATCTTTTATTTGATATATATAGCCATAAAATAGGGCGGGAATAAGTATTTAAAATAATTTTTGAAAAATTGTATCACCGATTTTTTTTAAATATTCATAAATACAAAATAAAAGAAGGATACAATTTAAAAATTATTTTAAGTACTTATTTACACCCTATGATACCGGTATAAATGTCACATTAAAGAGGATATTGTTTGTTAAAAATACTTTAAACTACCTTATTATGTCTGTATTAGTTTAGCATTTCATTTCCATTTCAAATTTTCCCGCTTAAAAAGTAAAATTTGAATAAACTAACTAAACTAAGGGGGAATCTTGAAATGGTTGTTGTCAAACTAATGCAGATAAAGGCGTGAAATTTAAAGTATTTTTAAAGAATATTCTCCTCTTTTATTTGATACAAACAGCCATAAAATAGAGCACGAATAAGCATTTAAAATAATTTTTAAAAAATTGTATCCACGTCTTTTTTTAAATTGTCGTAAATAGAAAATAAAAGAAGGATACAATTTAAAAATTTTTTGAAATACTTATTTACACCCTATGCTACCAGTATATGTGTCAAATTAAGGAGGAGAATATATGTTAAAAATACTTTAAATCGTATTCTTCTGCATATCAGTTAAAACATATTAAATTTCGTGCTTCTATCTTCATAAATTTAGCATTAAAAACTAAAATAAAACCTCCTATAAAACGAAACTACTCCTTTGTTACATCCTATTCCCTCTCGCGTGTATATCTTTTAAGAACATCAAATCCGTCTGCCAATTTCTAATTATTGAACCGCTTCCCTTTCAATTTAAATTTATTTCTCCTTTTTTTGTTGGCATAATTCAATTAAAAATTCGGATTGGAATCAATTCAATTTTGAAATGTCTCTCGTCTGCCAGAGGGGCATTATCGAACATCAGTTATCATTAGTGCTTAATAAACACCTTTTGTTGCACAATTGATAATAATCAACAGTTTCAGGTTTCCTCGGCACACTCCGGTGGCAGTGCAATAACTTCAGTTGCCACACACACACACAGAGGCAACTGCCAACACTCGAGCAAAACTCACTCTTGGCTGTGGTGCATGTGCAGGTGTGGCTTATGACTATGGCTATGGCTATGTGCAATATCCTTTTGCCACTTGCCGCTATCTATATATCGAGATTCTACACAAGGGAATATGGATATGGACGTACCTTGTATGGATTCTTCGTTTTCAATACCGGCAATCCAACTTTCCGTTTCGGTTTCTGCATCCGTTGCCACTGAGCTCAATTCAATGGATGGTATTGAGGCGGCAGCAATGCCAGACGATTCCTCGGAGATGCTTCTGTGGGTGGCAAATGGGCAAAGAAAAAACTTCATTTGATATTTGTATTTTACAAAGTATAAGTTACAATTGTATGGATGGATGGATGCAGGTATGTATCATTGTGCCAAAGTACTCAATGCAGCTTGGCTGTGATGAAGTTAAAAATAATTTGCGATATTTTGTTTCACAAAAAAAATCATAGGGTAGATACGAATGGAAGATTTACTTACACTATCGCGCCATCTCCACTGCCAGGACGTGGTCTGCCATGTTGCACCGCCGTAGCCGCTTTCGATTTGTACGACTTGCGCATGGACATACGTCTGAGGAACTGTTGGAAGCCACTGACACTCGTGGCCTTCTCAACATCTGCCATCAGCGACCTGCTGGCATCAAGCTCATCCTCAGCCTCTCGTCGTGCCTCATCGTCTTCAAAAGCTGGCGGTGCTGATATATTCTTCACCAAAGGTTGGTGCTTGTAGCTGTGATGTCCTGTCACCGGTTGCCATGATTGAGTTCGCGTCGCAGGTCCTTCTTCGCTGCTACAATTGCTGCTCAGGTTGGTCATATAACTGGCCGCACTGCCACAGCTATCCGTTAGGATACTTCTGCGCAATTCGGTGGGTGTATTGCTGATGTTGCTCAGGCGGCTTGAGGTGCGCGAACTTGGTCTTTGACCGCGGAAAGTACCCTCACCGCTGGGGCCAGTACGCCGTCTGCGGCGCATTGGCACGCTCTCCATCTGGCATTCGTCCAGTGGCAGTGGCACATCATAGATCAGATGACGGGAGCTGTAAACGGTGGAGGGAGTGCGGGACAGTTTGAAGCTGGTATTGCTGGACATGGAGGGATTCTAAAGCAGAAAGAAATTGTGGGATAATTAAGGAATATTTAAAAGAAAAAGGAATAATTTTAAATTTGTTCTGAATTGATTAAATTTTATACTGAAAACATAAAAAAGTTGTGGACTACTTCTATGTTCAGCAGTGAAAAATGCTCATTAAAAATTGGAATGATTCAAAATAAAAAATAGGATGTTTTGAGATCAAAATAAGGAAGAAGTTGTATGCAAATTGTCACAAAATATCGATAACTCAGCGAGAAATGAGGTCACAATGAAAAAAAAAGCGAAAAAATAGAATTTTTGATATAGTTTTTTTTATTATTTTTTTTGTTCGTCATCGATAACTTGCTGAGTTATCGATTTTTTGTGTAATCGATGAAAAATCGAAAAAATAAAATATTTTGAAAAAAATTGGGTATCAAAATAAGAGAAAATGATCTGTATTTTACCGAAAATACAGTTTTTCTATAGATAGTTATAGAAATTGAATATTAAAAAATGTATTTTTTATTTTTTATTATTTTTGCTCATTTGAAAAAAACCCCACAACAATCGGTTCTAAATTATCAACAACTTTAGAAATCAAAATAAGAAATAATGGTATGCATATGTTATCGGACGTTAAAATTAAAAAAATAGTTTTTTTGTGAAATGAGGTCAAAATAAAAAAAACGATTTTTTTATTATCGATAGTTATAACTATCGATATCGAAATTGAAAATTAAATAAATCGATTTTTTAGCTTTTTATTTTTTTTTTGCGAATTTGGAAAAAAAAACAAAAAAAAAATGGGATAATTCTCTATAACTTTCGAGTTATCGAAAAGTGACGTATGGAAAACTTAAAAATAGGCAGAACAAATAAACATAGTAAATGTTATTTTTCGCGTCTATGCTGTCAGAGTGACATATACACCGAACTTCATTATTCTAGTTTGGGTTTTACTGATTGTATAAATGATCTCGAACCTGAGTAAGAGTTACAAGAAAAACAATGAAAAGAAAAGATCAAATAAGATAAAAAACAGAATTATCGATTACTTTAGAGATCAAAATAAGAGAAAATGGTCTGATATCATCCAAAATAAAAATTTTCTATATCGATAGTTATCGAAATTGAAAATTAACAAATCCTTTTTTAGGTATTTTTGCTCATTTGAGAAAAAACAGCATTCGCTGAGTTATCGATTTTTTGTGAAAGGAGGTCAAAATGAAAAAATTAAATCAATGGTTATCGAAATTGAAAATTAGAAGAATAGTTTTTCTAAATTTTTTATTATTTTTTGTTCATTTGAAAAAAAAAATCGGGTATAAACTATCAATAAATTTAGAGATCAAAATAAGAGAAAATGATCTGTATGTTACCGAAAATACATTTTTTCTATAGATAGTTATCGAAATTGAAAATTAAAAAATCTATTTTTTATTATTTTTGCTTATTTGAGAAAAACACCACAACAATCGGTTATAAATCATCAACAACTTTAGAAATCAAAATTAGAAAAAATAGTATTCATATTATCGATAACTCGCTACTCTTTATCATGTTATCGGACGTTAAAATTAAAAAATAGATTTTTGTGAAATGAGGTCAAAATAAAAAAAGCGATTTTTTTCATTATCGATAGTTATCGAAATTGAATATTAAAAAATCTATTTTTTTATTATTTTTGCTCATTTGAGAAAACACAAAAACAATCGGTTATAATTTATCAACAACTTTAGAAATCAAAATAAGAAAAAATAGTATGCATATTATCGATAACTCGTTATGGTGTTATCGGAAGTTAAAATTTAAAAAATCGATTTTTTGTGAAATGAGGTCAAAATAAAAAAGCGAAAAAATATTTTTTTTCATTATCGATAGTTATCGAAATTGAAAATTAAATAAATCGATTTTTTAGCTTTTTATTATTTTTTGCGAATTTGGAAAAACAAAAAATGGGATAAAAATAAAAATGGGATTTATAACATTCGAGTTATCGAAAACAAAAAATATTGGAAACAAGTAAAAACGGCGCTAAGTTCGGCCGGCCCGAACTTTATATACCCTCCACCATGGATTGCATTCCACAGAGGTTGTCGGTTTTCGTAGAAGTGCAGTAATATTACAGGAAAATATAATTTTTTTAATATAGCCAAACCAAAACAAATACAAATATTGAAAAAATAATTTTATAAATAAATATAATATTTTAATTATTTCAAACCACGCTTATAAGGTAATGATTGGTAGCATTACCTTATACGTGAATACAAAACATAAATATTGTTATATTTACATTTTCAAAAATATTTTCAAAGCCATAATAGTGGGTGCTCAAGTTGGTTGTATTTCCATTCTATTTTAATTCCAAAAGTACAAATTTTAAAAATCCATTATCAGACGTACATAGTGCAAAATAACCTAACTTCATGATTCAACCAATTTTTGCCGTAAAAGAAAAAGTACGAATTTGGAAAAAAACTTTTTATTTTGCGTGTCTATGCAGTCAGAGGAATGTATACACCGAATTCCATGATTCCAGCTGCGCCCATTTGGTTGGTACCATTTTTACCCCCTTGACGTTTCTACGCAATTAGAATTGCTACTATTTTTATCCCTCTGTACCATTGTATCCCTTGAAAGTACTAATTTCGAAAAATTCGTCTATTTTCCGTGTCTACGCAGTCGGAGGAATGTATACTCCGAATTTCATGACTCTAGCTGCGGTCATTTGATTGGTACTATTTTTATCCCCTTTTTCATTTTAACCCCCAAAAGTACCAATTTCGAAAAATCAGTTTTTTTTCGTGTCTACACACTCAGAGGAATGTATACTCCGAATTTCATGACTCTAGCTGCGGTCATTAGATTGGTACTATTTTTATCCCCTTTTTTCATTTTAACCCCAAAAAGTACGAATTTTGAAAAATCCGTGTATTTTACTTATCTATGCAATCAGAGGAACGTATACACCGAATTTCATTATTCTGGGTACAGCCGTTTGGTTGGTACCATTTTTATCCCTCTATTCCCATTTTACCCCTTAAAAGTACGATTTTGGAAAAAAATACTTTTATATTATTTATCTACTCAATTAGAGGAATGAACACACCGAATTTCGTGTTTCTAGTTATTATCCTTTAATAAGTACAATTTTTATCCCTTTTTTGCCCCATTTCACCCCCCACAAATAAGAATCACTTTATGGTGCACGTTTTCGCTATAATGGGAATGCGCATACCAAATATCAAGCAAATATGAACAGTCATATCCAAAAAACATGCTTCAATACGCTTAAATATTAGGGATTATTATGGGTATTTTTAGTCATTGTGAGGGAAAAATTTTTCCCTTTGGGCCGATTTCACCCCATTTCAATCCCAACCGATCTACCACTATAAGACGCATTTATGGAAAATTTGAACGTTCTAGCTCCTTTCGTTTAGATGCTAGCGTGCTTTCAACAGACGGTCGGACGGACGGACGGACATGGCTAGATCGTCTTAGAATTTTATGACGATCAAGAATATATATACTTTATAGGGTCTCAGGTCGATATTTCAAGGTGTTACAAACGGAATGACAAAGTTAGTATACCCCCATCCTGGAGGTGGAGGGTATAAAAACTGACTTATGGAAAACATAAAAACAATAAATATTATTTTTCGCGTCTATGCAGCCAGAGTGACATATACACCGAACTTCATTACTCTAGTTTGGGTTTTACTGTTTGTATCCCCTTTCGGTACGTTCACCCTGAAAGTATGTATTCCTAAGTCTGTATGTATTTCACGAGTCTGCACATCAAAGGAATTTTATGATTTTAACTTCAGCCGTATGATCGTACCATTTTTGTCCCACTTTCCCCATTGTATACTTTAAAAGTACGAATTTCGAAATATCCACTTATAAGTCTAAGCATGTTTAAAACGAATTTCATGTTTCGATCTTTTGGCATTTGATTGGTGGATTTTTATCCCTTTTTGCCCCATTTCACCCCCTAAGGCAATGCATTTTGCAACACTAACTTTTTGGTTCGCATACCGGTGTAATGTCTGTACCAAATAAGGCGGAAACATAAAAAATGTTAAACTAATTTTTAAGGAGTATTTTCAGTCCATTTTAGGGCAAACAATGTTCCCTCTGGAACGATTTCGCCCATTTTCAATACCAACCGATTAACATTTCGTTTGGAAGTTAGGGTGCTTTCAACAGGCAGTCATGGCTAGATCGTCCTAGAATTTTACCACGAACCAGAATATATATACTTTATGGGGTCCCCGATGAATATTTCAAGGTGTTGCAAACGAAATGACTAAATGGAGTGTACATTCATGTTGGGTATAATAATTAGGAAGTCTAGAATTCAATATTTGAAAGTTATTTAAAAGTAGCTGACTCGACAGACGTTTTGCTGTCCATATTTCAATTAATTCATTTTTTACGATGTCCGGCACATAAACAAACAAAACTGATGGCTTTTCCAGACGGAGACAAATATGGCCTATGGCATCGTTTTGAATGGATCATACCACTCGGAAAGGTCCGTTATATACAGCTTGAAAGATTGAAATATTTGATTAGATCTCTAATATCAATTTCCCATATCAATGTCGTGTAGTAAGTGATTCGCAAAGGCCCTGTGCGGTGGGTTTATTAAAGCTGGGCAGTGGCATAAAAAGTGCTCGAGTGTGTCTTCTTCCTATTCGTTGTCGCAGCTTCGTTCATCACGCATGGTTTTCAATTAGCCATTGGCCCTGATATCTCACTTGATACGTTTCTTCTACTCTGGCTCTGGAAAGTCTGTTATATTGAGGCCAAGTTTATCTCGATGTTTCACATGTGTCTGCGTTTTTATACCCTCCACCTCCAGGATGGGGGTATACAAACTTTGTCATTCCGTTTGTAACACCTTGAAATATCGACCTGAGACCCTATAAAGTATATATTCTTGATCGTCATAAAATTCTAAGACGATCTAGCCATGTCCGTCCGTCCGTCTGTTGAAAGCACGCTAGCATCTAAACGGAAGGAGCTAGAAGGTTAAAATTTTTCATAAATGCATCTTATAGTCGTAGATCGGTTGGGACTGAAATGGGGCGAAATCGGCCCAAAGGGAAAAATGTTTCCCTCACAAGGACTAAAAATACCCATAATAATCCCTAATATTTTAGCGTATTTAAGCATGTTTTTTTAATATGTCTGTTTATATTTGCTTGGTATTTGGTATACGCATTCCCCTTATAGCAAAAACGTGCACCATAAAGTGATTCTTATTTGTAGGGGGTGAAATGGGGCAAAAAAGGGATAAAAATGGTACATATTAAACGACAACAGCTAGAAACACGAAATTCGGTGTGTACATTTGTCTAATTGAGTCGGTACATAATTCGTACTTTCAAGGGATACAATGGGTACGGAGGGATAAAAATGGTACCAACCACACGGCTACACCCAGAATAATGAAATTCGGTGTATACATTCCTCTGATTGCATAGATAAGTAAAATACACGGATTTTTCAAAATTTGTACTTTTTGGGGTTAAAATGAAAAAAGGGGATAAAAATAGTACCAATCTAATGACCGCAGCTAGAGTCATGAAATTCGGAGTATACATTCCTCTGAGTGTGTAGACACGGAAAATGAACTGATTTTTCGAAATTCGTACTTTTTGGGGTTAAAATGAAAAAAGTGGGATAAAAATAGTACCAACCAAATGACCGCAGCTAGAGTCATGAAATACGGAGTATAAATTCCTCTGACTGCGTAGACACGGAAAATAGATGAATTTTTCGAAATTAGCACTTTCAAGGGATACAATGGTACAGAGGGATAAAAATAGTACCAACTAAACGACTACAGCTAGAATGATGAAATTCTAATTGCGTAGAAACGTCAGGGGGTAAAAATGGTACCAACCGAATGGGCGCAGCTGGAATCATGGAATTCGGTGTATACATTCCTCTGACTGCATAGACACGCAAAATAAAAAGTTTTTTTTCCAAATTCGTACTTTTTCTTTTACGGCAAAAATTGGTTGAATCGTAAAATTAGGTTATTTTGCACTATGTACGTCTTATAATGGATTTTCAAAATTTGTACTTTTGGGATTAAAATAGAATGGAAATACAACCAACTGTAGCACTCACTATCTACCAATATTTATGGCTTTGAAAATATTTTTCAAAATATAAATATAAGAATATTTATTTTTTGAATTGGCGTATTGGTAGCCTTGCCTTATAATCATGGTTTGAAATAATTAAAATATTATATTTATTTATAAAATTATTTTTTCAATATTTGTATTTGTTTTGGTTTGGCTATATTAAAAAAATTATATTTTCCTGTAATATTACTGCACTTCTACGAAAACCGACAACCTCTGTGGAATGCAATCCATGGTGGAGGGTATATAAAGTTCGGGCCGGCCGAACTTAACGCCTTTTTTACTTGTTCAACATGAAATAAGCACGATCTAGGCAATGCATGATGACCACTTTTAACAGAACCTATCGGCATCGCGACCAACTCCGTAGCGAGGGTATTCAACATCCATCCTCGCCAACTCGTTAGTCTCTATGTCCAGGGATCCATATACATGTGAGTGACTTCAGACAGACAGCTCATCAATGCACTGACTTACTAATTTAGTTGTTATGCGATTAGATCTTGGAGAGAAAACGGCAGCTTGACTCTCTACAAAGATTACTATACTCTTGAAGGGAATTTGACCTCGAATGGCATACGATTACAGCACTCTTAAGAGTGCTATAGTTGGATGATGGCCGATGTATGTGAGGAGAGAAACATTTGAGGAGCTTGGATTTTCATTTCGTTTAATTTATTATTGTCACTAAAAATGAAAGTCATACCGAAAGCTTTAAGCGTTTAAATCATATATCGGTCGGAATCATTGGGATTCATGCTATTCTTCACATTCTTTAAGAATTGTTTACTTCAATGCGAACAACAATTTCCTCATGTTGATTTTCCAGCATGGCGGCTTGCAACAGACATTTGTCCAAAAACTCAAAGACTGCTCGTGTGATTTGTTTATCGAATCGGAATTTTATTGATCGGAATCATTGGAAAATATAATCGTTAAAATTTGTTTTCATACACACATTGATATTGCTGTTGGCCGCAATTTTAAAAAATATTTTTTTTGATTGAAATTTTAACATTTTATTTAGATTATATCAAATAATGTCGTATGTTTGCCAGATCTGGTCAACGAAATGTGCCAAACTTACATGAATAAAATGACCTAAATAGAAGCTTTCCTACCGATAATCTTCACAGACGATTTAATGAGGATATATTTAAACAACAAAATTGATTAAAAATATAAATGGGGGTTTCCGTAATCTTCACCCCTAATTTGTAACTACAGTCTTTATAATGTATCTTATTTATATAAAATAAACCACTAATCGCTGCAATACTTTTTAGTTAAATCTCAAACTTTGTAAATATTAAAAGTCCAACTATATTTAAATGTACTGTTGATACAAGAATGTATATAAAAATGCCCAAATATAAAAATCCATACTTGTGAACTGAATATGTTTTCACATAAGTATGTGTTTAATACATATTATTATTTGGATCATACTGTGCGACAAAATGAAAAAAAAAATGGTTGGTCATGGATATGATAATATTGATATAATTTGATATATATGATATAATTTGAAAGCTGACAGAAAATTTGTAACGATAAATGTGTACTTCATAGTAGGGATCTATAAATCGACTTTCGACTAATCGATTAATAGAGTTTTGGGAGGAAAAAGTCGAAATCGACTTTACCATTGCCTAAAGTCGACTTTTGTTTTCGACTTTGTGCATCTATTAATTTATGTTATTGAATACCGATGTTACTTTTTTCACTCTAGACAACACATCCTTTATCCGATTTTCTTCAAATTTGGCACAACAACTAGAAACATCTATGCAAAAAGTGGGTAAGATCGGTTCAGATTTATATATCCAATATAAATGTCTCTAGATTTGGTTTTGATTTGGTCTATTCGTCTTTTCATTCATTTGCAATGTCGAATTTTCAAAAGTAAAAAAATCGATTTTTCAAAAGTCGAAACGTCGACTTTTCATATATTTGCAAAAGTCGAAAAATCGATTTTTTTTGCTCCAACTATACATCCCTACTTCATAGTCGTTTAAAAGGACTTGTCATTTCTGAAGGAAATAATTATTCAGTAACGCGATATTGGTACCAAATGAATAATGGACATTTTGGGCAATCTAAATAATTTCTGTGATTTTAAGAAGTCGAAAAAAGGTTCTTTAAAATTTTAATACTATATTTTAAAGGGCGGACTCATTGGGATGCATGCTAATTACTGTCGTACTTTTCTTTAAGGAAAGTATTATTGGTCTAATATCTTGTTCGACAAAAGCACTTGTCTTCAATAATTTTCAATGAGCCGATATGATTTTTTCGCTTGGTCTCTCTCAAATCTGAATTTGATATTCAGACATGACTTGCTCCACAAATCATTTGATTTCGAGCGGAATTTTTATGTTGACCTATTTAAAATTAATGAAACAATAGCAAAATAATTTCACAAATTTCAAAAATAACTTTTTCAACCAAAAAAAACCGAACTGTGTCTTCCTCTCTGAATATAAACGAATATAAAAAGGATGAAATACACAGAGTGCCATGTTCCCAATAACATTTTGAATCATTCTCAGAATAAATAAAACAAAACTCCGCAGCAACAGAGTTTTACCTGACGAACTGAACAAAAACAAAATCATCATCCTCAACATCAACATCATTTCGCACTTACCGCCGGCATCATGTCGTACTCCTCTTCGTCAGCGGCCAATATATTTTCCGTTGAAGTTGTATTAATTTCCGTTTCCGTATCAACAGCATCGTTGGCATTGCCTGAGCCATCGCAGGAAGACGAAGCAGCCGTTGTTGTGGATGCGGCCCGTTGCAAACCCAATTTGGCAATATTTTTAAATAATTTCCAACGTTCACGAGCTGTACGGCCTAAAGCGGTATTGTCGTTTGTGCTGCTGAAGGATAAAGCAAATAAAAAGGATATGTTATGAATGGAGATATGGGGTATATCAATCAACACTGACAACGCCTCCGTGTTCATGTTCATTTTTAGATTTGCGGGGGGTTTTTGCAGAGGAGAAATTAAACAAAATAATACAATTTAAAAACATACATGTTTCCTTTAAAGCCAACGGAGGTTCAACTTCTTTTTTTACCCTCCACCTCGCAAAGCTCTTAATTCCCTGTCAAGTTGGTAAAACATTTGCTGCCACTTAAAACAACAACAAAAGGTTTGCCAGCCAACTTGTTTATCAACACAATATCCTAGGTCTAACAACTCTTGAATCTTCTTAGCAGCAGATTCCCATAATTCCATCATCATTGTGGCACCCTCACGACAATGATATTCACAACCCCCTCCCTCACTCCACGACACGTTCCACTTGAGCAATTACCTGTAATTAACTTATTTAGGCTTATAAGCATTAGATGACTACTCACTGACTGGCTGACTGACTGGTATTTTGCCCACCACTACAAACAAAATTCACTTGCCACACTGTTTTTGCCCGCCATCGAAACGCAGTAGAATTTGCTTGTATTGTTCAGCAACAGACCCACATTCAGGTCGTCAACTTAATTGAGATGTACGTAAGTAAGTCCTAGCAAAAAGGGGTCAAAGTACTTGTGATGAAGCTGTTACGGATTAAGAACTTTGGCAGGAGCGAGCAAATAGGGATTACAGGAAATTTGTTAAATATAAACATAAATTCAATTAAACATCTGAATGAGTAGAGGTACGGGTCATAGGTAAAGCGACTATTTTACAAGTTCGTGGTATCATCTGAAAGGTTTCCATCTCCTCTTCGGGAATCTGGAAGTCCTGCAACTGCAACTAAATCTTATAAATTGGGTTTTATAAGATTAATGCTACAACGACTGGCTCGGCAGTACATCGCTCATCCATTTTTATTTTTTATTTTTTATTTTTTATTTTTTATTTTTTATTTTTTATTTTTTATTTTTTATTTTTTATTTTTTATTTTTTATTTTTTATTTTTTATTTTTTATTTTTTATTTTTTATTTTTTATTTTTTATTTTTTATTTTTTATTTTTTATTTTTTATTTTTTATTTTTTATTTTTTATTTTTTATTTTTTATTTTTTATTTTTTATTTTTTATTTTTTATTTTTTATTTTTTATTTTTTATTTTTTATTTTTTATTTTTTATTTTTTATTTTTTATTTTTTATTTTTTATTTTTTATTTTTTATTTTTTATTTTTTATTTTTTATTTTTTATTTTTTATTTTTTATTTTTTATTTTTTATTTTTTATTTTTTATTTTTTATTTTTTATTTTTTATTTTTTTTTTTATTTTTATTTTTATTTTTATTTTTATTTTTATTTTTATTTTTATTTTTATTTTTATTTTTATTTTTATTTTTATTTTTATTTTTATTTTTATTTTTATTTTTATTTTTATTTTTATTTTTATTTTTATTTTTATTTTTATTTTTATTTTTATTTTTATTTTTATTTTTATTTTTATTTTTATTTTTATTTTTATTTTTATTTTTATTTTTATTTTTATTTTTATTTTTATTTTTATTTTTATTTTTATTTTTATTTTTATTTTTATTTTTATTTTTATTTTTATTTTTATTTTTATTTTTATTTTTATTTTTATTTTTATTTTTATTTTTATTTTTATTTTTATTTTTATTTTTATTTTTATTTTTATTTTTATTTTTATTTTTATTTTTATTTTTATTTTTATTTTTATTTTTATTTTTATTTTTATTTTTATTTTTATTTTTATTTTTATTTTTATTTTTATTTTTATTTTTATTTTTATTTTTATTTTTATTTTTATTTTTATTTTTATTTTTATTTTTATTTTTATTTTTATTTTTATTTTTATTTTTATTTTTATTTTTATTTTTATTTTTATTTTTATTTTTATTTTTATTTTTATTTTTATTTTTATTTTTATTTTTATTTTTATTTTTATTTTTATTTTTATTTTTATTTTTATTTTTATTTTTATTTTTATTTTTATTTTTATTTTTATTTTTATTTTTATTTTTATTTTTATTTTTATTTTTATTTTTATTTTTATTTTTATTTTTATTTTTTTTTTATTTTTATTTTTTTTTTATTTTATTTTTATTATTAAATTTATTAATAAATAATATTATTTTTATTTTTTATGGGGGCATCATTGGACCATATACTGAAAAATTGGGTTGATCGGATGAGTACTGCCGAGCCAGTCATATAAATGATATTGTGTTCCATTACTAAATGACAAATTTCAACCTTTTTTATAGCCGATTCTAATTTATGATTTTAAATGACCCACCCTTTATATAAATAAAATTTGGTTATTGGTATTTATAGATTATAAAATTCTATCAGATTCACAACAAATTAATTGTTTTCAGCAAATATTTAAATGACACCGCCACAAGGTGAAATCAACAACCAACCTCTCACATTGTCCGGCACACAAAACTATAAATCATCATTTATCAATTACAAATTACCATTCCCATTAACTTTACCAGCAACAGCAGCAAAAAATAAGGCACTTTGTCAATTCATTAGAAATTCTTTCACTTACTTATTTTGTTGTTCCTTTTGATTGGCTTTGGCAATTATTGAATTCCATTTGGCGATTATGTGTGGATGAGTGGCTGCGATATCCTTGTAGCTGCCGGATGCTTGCAGGCAACCATCTTTCAACACAATTAACTGGCAAAAGGAGCACCGAACAAAGAGGAGCAAGCGAACGAACGTTCGAGCAATGAGACGCCAGCCCCGGAAACATGGTATAACAAGTGTTTATGAAATGATCAAAAAAGAAAGAAATGCAATAAATTAAATTCATATTTCAAAGGCAGAGGAGGAAAAGAAGAGAACTCCAATAGAAAAATACTTATAATTCGCTAATAAAAAGGAAAAATAGAATAGAACTCATAGAGAGGTAGAGAGAGCAGTGACAAAAATTGAATATTACATTCCATGACATTTGGCAAGATATCCAAAAAATGCGCAAGATTAAACAAGCAAAAAATTATATGATTAATCTGTCAATATCTATCATTCACACCTTCCGGTCATGAAGGATGTCTTGGACAATTTATCTGCTCTGACAGCCGGATGGGGAGGAGGAGGAGCAGGAGGATATACTTACATTGTGCGCCTGTTGTACCAAATTTAATTGTTGTGTCACTAGAATGACAGTACGATTGGCTTTCAGCAGCATTTTTTTAATACTCTGCTCAAAAATGTGACGTGCCACTTCATTGTCCAACGATGATAAGGGATCATCCTTGAAAAGAAGAAACAGAGAAAAGAAAAGAAACCAAATCAAAATAAGCCATAAAACCATGAGATGAATGAAACCTGAATGGGAATGGAGACAACATCATCAATGGCAGTGTGATGTTAAACGGAAGAGATATTAAATGTTAACATATAATGACATCAGTTTAAGCTGTGGGCACTGGAAAGTGACACAAAAGCTGATATTTTCAATATTTTCTTAAAGTAAAGCTACAAGGGAATCGGAAAGATTTCTCTTACCAAACCAATTAAATGAATGAATGATGTTCCAAGTTAAACAAGTAGTCAAAAACTTTATAAATATATTAAACAAAATCTAAAAACTAATCCAATAAGAGCATATTTCTATCACTTATATTCCAATCGAGAGATCAATTATTACGGGAAATCTATAAGCCACAAGAGTCTATAATTCGCTGTCTCTATAGAAAAGCACACAAAGAGCTCGTAGCTATAATATTTCTTGAGTGATTTTTAAAATATAAAAGAAAAAAAGTTACAAAGCAGGCTCTAAGTAAAAACAAAATTACTGAAAATCCCAGACCTCGAGCATAATAAATAAATATTAAATTCATATAATAATACCTATTATAATAATAAAAAATCTATATAAAGAAAAATGATAATGAAATGATGTTCGTTGGTAATCGCATCGCTTTAAAATGACTGAACTGAGTAGACCAATTTTTTTACGAATACGGTTTTAGGGTGGTAAAAACTTTGGAAAATTGTTTGGAAAATTAGATTATTTGTGAAAAAGAGAATTGTTCTATAGAATTTTTGATTGACCTCAAGATCATATCATCACGATTTAAGTGACCAATATGATAGATTGTTTTTGCTTCGTTCGGTATGATTGAGGGAAAGTTAGTAGACATATTTTGATAATTTCAAAGGAAAGTCAAAAAATATAAACACGACTGATTAATTTCTTGTTTTTACATTCGTTAAAGACAAGCGGGAAAAAATGAAAAAAACATTCCTAATGGCAATAAACAGTCTATGAGTATTTTTCATATTGATCCATGCTAAATTACAAAACTAAATATATAAACAAATAAAGAAATCAAAATTATTTTATAATTAAATAAAACATATATTTAAAATAAATAAAATAAGTGACATGAATGAAGAAACAAACTAAATACATTAAATAAAGCAAATAAAATAAAAAATGAAATAAATGCAATAAATAAAATAATATATGAACAAATGAAATCAAAAATTAATAAAATCAAAATAAATTAAAGGAATAGGAATAAAATAAATAAATTTATTTTTTATTATTTATTATTATATATAAATAATATAAATAAATTAAATAAAATTAATCCAACAACTAAAATAAGAAAACAATTAAATAAATAATTTTTATGAAATAAATAGAATAAAATACATAAAATTTCCAAATTGATTAAAATAAATAAATCAAATTCAAAAATACAATAAATAAATACCTTAAATAAAATAAAAAATTAATTAATTAAGTAAATAAAATAATTACAATAAATTAAATAAATAAAAGGCATAGAATAAATAATTAGAATATATAAAAATAATAAATAAAATTATAAGTAAATAATATAAATAAATTAATTTATTTTTTATTATTTATTGTTATATATACAAAATATTTATAAAATAAATAAATAAATAAAATTAATAACATAAATAGGTAAAAATAAGTAAAATAATAGTTTAAAAATGACTAAATTAATTAAAACACAAACTAAATAAAATATAAAATCAAATAAAATAAATACAATAATAAAATAGTTACAATAAATAAAATAGACAATATCCCAGTTAAAATAAAATATTGATTTAGGACCGAAATAAAATAAATATATTTATTTCTTATTATTTAAAAATAAAATAAATAGGTAAAATTAAAGATAAGTAAAATAAATATAATAAAAACTAAAATGCATAAAATAATAATAATAATACAAAATAAACAAATTAAATAATTCAAATAAAATAAATACAAAAAATGCAAAAAGTATATACAAGAAATAACTTAAGTAAAATAAAAAATAAATATAACAAATAAAAAACAATAAATGAAATAAATAAAATAATTAATAAAAATAAATAAAGTAATTAATAATATTAAATAAAAAGGCATAGAATAAATAATATTAATAAAATAAATAAATAAATTTATTTTTAATTATTTATTAATTAAACTAATAAAATAATAAATATAAATAAATAAACTAAAAAATTAATAATAAATAATTAAGTAAAATAAGAAATAAATAGTATAAATATATAAAAAATATAATAAAAAATACAATATATAAAATAATAAAAATGATTAAAATAAATGAAATAAATCAAATACATATCCCAGCAAAATCTTCCATTCATCTTCCAAGTACCATTGGCGGTAAGCCAAAACAAAAAAATCGAATTACCCTTCGAATTACTTTTACATTGGGGTCATTGGGGGAAATGACTTACTCACAACCATAACGTAAAGTAAATAATAAGTACTTACGATCACTAATATCGAAAAAATAACTAAAAATATGCAATATGACGATTTCTGGCGCCCCATGGACTCAACTAATAATTTCAATGCTCTCCATTACTTTTGTATCATATAAAGTTTTATTTTGAGGATTAAAAAAACATTGTCATTAATTTAAGTCATTATTTGTTATATGGAAGTAATCGTGAGGAGATGAGATTTCATAACCTGGTTATGCAAATGATAACAACATTCGCTTACCAAGTTTTTTTGCTGGGAAGTAATGTAAATAAATTTAATTTACAAAAACTACATAAATAAAATAGAATAAACTAGTAAATCAAAAAAATTTTTTTTTTTTAAATCCATGCTTTATGCAAGCAGAATTCTATTGGGCCTAGAAATTCTTTTTTAGTTATCTTTTGTAGAAGGAAAAATTACTGCAAAATTTCAGTTTTTTATCTGCCATAGAACGGCATATATTCGAAAATGGGTTTTAACTTCGTATGGGAGGTGCCACGCCCACATTTCCATTACCGCCCATTTTTGTCACAACTACGCACATTAATGCTAG
Organism: Polietes domitor; assembly: GCA_947397865.1. Classification (NCBI taxonomy): domain Eukaryota; kingdom Metazoa; phylum Arthropoda; class Insecta; order Diptera; family Muscidae; genus Polietes; species Polietes domitor. Next base: position 180,245,150 of record OX377619.1, read on the forward strand.
ATGCACTTACACAAAATTACAGTAGGTGTAATTTTGGTTTTAACTTCATATGGGAGGTGCCACGCCCACTTTTGCATTACCGCCCATTTTAGGCGCAACTACGCACATTGATGCTAGATGCACTTACACAAAATTACAGCACTCTAGGTGTCATAGAACTGACAATATTCGATAATAGGTTTTAACTTCGTATGGGAGGTGCCACGCCCACTTTTCCAATACCGCCCCTTTTTGGCACAACTATGCACATTGATGCTAGATGCACTTACACAAAATTACAGCACTCTAGGTGTCATAGAACTGACAATATTCAATAATAGGTTTTAACTTCGTATGGGAGGTGCCACGCCCACTTTTCCAATACCGCCCATTTTTGGCACAACTATGCACATTGATGCTAGATGCACTTACACAAAATTACAGCACTCTAGGTGTCATAGAACTGACTATATTCAATAATAGGTTTTAACTTCGTATGGGAGGTGCCACGCCCACTTTTCCAATACCGCCCCTTTTTGGCACAACTATGCGAATTGATGCTAGATGCACTTACACAAAATTTCAACACTCTAGGTGTCATAGAACTGACAATATTCAATAATAGGTTTTAACTTCGTATGGGAGATGCCACGCCCACTTTTCCAATACCGCCCATTTTTGGCACAACTATGCGAATTGATGCTAGATGCACTTACACAAAATTTCAGCACTCTAGGTGTCATAGAACTGACAATATTCAATAATAGGTTTTAACTTCGTATGGGAGGTTCCACGCCCACTTTTCCAATACCGCCCATTTTTGGCACAACTATGCGAATTGATGCTAGATGCACTTACACAAAATTTCAACACTCTAGGTGTCATAGAACTGACAATATTCAATAATAGGTTTTAACTTCGTATGGGAGATGCCACGCCCACTTTTCCAATACCGCCCATTTTTGGCACAACTATGCGAATTGATGCTAGATGCACTTACACAAAATTTCAGCACTCTATGTGTCATAGAACTGACAATATTCAATAATAGGTTTTAACTTCGTATGGGAGGTTCCACGCCCACTTTTCCAATACCGCCCCTTTTTGGCACAACTATGCGAATTGATGCTAGATGCACTTACACAAAATTTCAACACTCTAGGTGTCATAGAACTGACAATATTCAATAATAGGTTTTAACTTCGTATGGGAGATGCCACGCCCACTTTTCCAATACCGCCCATTTTTGGCACAACTATGCGAATTGATGCTAGATGCACTTACACAAAATTTCAGCACTCTAGGTGTCATAGAACTGACAATATTCAATAATAGGTTTTAACTTCGTATGGGAGGTTCCACGCCCACTTTTCCAATACCGCCCATTTTTGGCACAACTATGCACATTGATGCTAGATGCACTTACACAAAATTACAGCACTCTAGGTGTCATAGAACTGACAATATTCGATAATAGGTTTTAACTTCGTATGGGAGGTGCCACGCCCACTTTTCCAATACCGCCCCTTTTTGTCACAACTATGCACATTGATGGTATATGCACTTACACAAAATTTCAGCACTCTAGGTGTCATAGAACTGACAATATTCAATAATAGGTTTTAACTTCGTATGGGAGATGCCACGCCCACTTTTCCAATACCGCCCATTTTTGGCACAACTATGCGAATTGATGCTAGATGCACTTACACAAAATTTCAGCATTCTAGGTGTCATAGAACTGACAATATTCAATAATAGGTTTTAACTTCGTATGGGAGGTGCCACGCCCCTTTGTCCAATTGGTCAAATTTTTCCATTTCCTTGTATTGTCACCGAAAATGATTAAGTGTGCAAAATTTGAGCAAAATTGGTTGAGAAAAAAGCTTTCAAAATTTGATTTCAAATTTTGTGGCACACATAGAAAGTAACCTTATATAAAGCATGGAAAAAATAGAATAAAAAAATTATCTCAGAATCTAACAAAATCAAAAGGAAAAAACACTGAATCAAAAATTTTTTATATGAATCTTTGCGCTGAATATGAAAATTTTCTATATCAATATTTGATCTGTATAGAAAAAATGAGTCGCTCTAAATCAATACAATTTTCTTTAAATTTCAAAAGTAAAATTAAAGAACTTTGCCTAAGGAAAATTTTATATCAATCCTTTATGGATTGCATTTAAATTAGTGACAATTTTCTATACAATAATCTAAACATTTTTGTATCGAAAACATAGCTCTGAATTTGTGGAGTAAAATTTTGATTTGATTGGAATAATTTTATTATGTGAATCAGTTAAATTTCTTAAGAAAACTTTTAATAAAAAAGTCCAAAAGTGGTACTGAACCAAACTGACTTTATCTGTGCCTTTATATATTTCTCTGAATCTATTTAATATCTTCTTACAAATACAGATTTGAATATGATTATTTTTCATTTCGTTATTTGACATATCAACTCACCATTATCACCACATTTGCGGAAGAGTACAAAGCTCTGGCAATTGCCACACGTTGCCTTTGGCCACCTGACAAATTGATGCCACGTTCTCCGATTACGGTTAAATCCCCAGCTGGCATCAAATCAATGTCCGGTTTGAGAGCACAAGCATCCAATACAAAATCATAACGTTTGGGACGGAATGATTCACCGAAAAGGATGTTCTCCCGAATGCTGGCATTCAAAAGCCATGGTTGTTGGGGGACAAAAGCGATGGTGGAGGACCTGTGGTGAAAAAAATATAATAAAATAATTAGAAAAATCATAATTGCAGACAGCCAGATTTTTTTTTCAGAATTTCCTTAATTTAAAAATGTATTACCCTTTTAAATTGAGAATTTTTTTAATATTTCATATTTGCCGATAATACTCATAACTCTCATCCTACTACGTGCAGCCAACAAAAGTATTGAATACAAATTAAACAAATATGAAATTTGTCTTGCTTTTTGTGTGGTTTTTATTTGACTTTTTATATTTGAAGAAATATTTCCTTCCTTTCCTACACACACACACCAACATATACAGCACTCAGTGCAGTACCATTTCCCTTGAGGCAGTTGTACGCACTCACACTGCCATAATTGTTAGTATTATTATTATTCTCAAGTACATACATATATACGCATACGTAGTAGAGATACGAACACAAGGGGAGAATAAACTCGTTTTATGTGCATCATGTGCCAGTAAACCCAACGAAAATTGTGGGTCAAACATTTATTTCACATGACTTTTACCCACCTCTATCCTTTAGATCCAATTTATTTACATTTTCCTTTCTAGATATCCCTAGATATTCTAGCAGCAATAATTAGGATGGTACAATTTTTATCCCTTTTTGTTCCGTTTTCCGTTTTAATAGTTCAAATTTTGAAATGTATCCTTATATGACGTCTACTTCGTCTACGTACCCACATAGTTACATTTTAACGTCGACATTTTTGTTGGTACTATTTTTATCCCTTTTTGTCCTATTTCTCCCATATTTTGAAAAATCACTTTTTTGCTTCTTGTCACACGTTTGGATAAAAAATTTCACAATGCAAACTTCACCACTTTGGTAAAGCAATAATTAGTATGGTACAATTTTTATCCCTTTTTGTTCCGTTTTCCCTTTAAAAGTTCAAATATTGAAAATTATACTTATATGGCATCTATTTCGGCTACGTATCCACTTATTTACATTCTAAGGTCAACATTTTAGTTGGTACTATTTTTATCCCTTTTTGTCCTGTTTCTCCCAAATAGGACATATTTTAAAAAATCGCTTTTTTCTTGTCGTCTATACGTTTGGATACAAATTTCACAATTCTAACTTCACCACTTTGGTAAAGCAATAATTAGTATGGTACAATATTTATCCCATTTTTCCCGTTTTCCCTTTAAAAATTCAAATTTTGAAAATTATCCTTATATGTCGTCTATTTCGGCTACGTACCCACTTAATTACATTCTAAGGTCATCATTTTAGTTGGTACTATTTTTATCCCTTTTTGTCCTGTTTCTCCCATATAGGACATATTTTAAAAAATCGCTTTTTCTTGTCGTCTACACGTTTGGATACAGATTTCACAATTCTAGCTTCACCACTTTGATTGGTACAATTTTCTTTCCCTTTTGTCCCGCTTATTACCTAAAATTTTGGTCGGTACTATTTTTATCCCCATTTGTTCAGCTTACCTAAAGTAAAAATTAAAAAAAATCTCATTTTGAGAGTCTACGTGGTTAATTGCACGTACCAATCAAAATTTTGATTGGTACTATTTTTATCCCTTTTTGCCCTGTTTCCCCCTTAAAACTACATTTTTCGAAAAAATAGCTTTTGTTGCTCGTCTACGCAGTTGGAAGGAAGTACACACAGAATTTCACGATTCCAGCTGCATGACTTTTGTTGGTACCATTTTCATCCCGTTTTGTCACACTTTTTGGAATGTCCTTATGTTGCGCATCTACGTAGTCAGATGGATGTAAATACCAAATTTCATGATAATAACTGCAGTAATTTGGATGGTACTATTTTTATCCCTTTTGTCCCGTTTCCCCCATAAAACATTTTGAAAATATTTTATATTGATAGTCTACGTGGTCAATTACACGTACCAACCAACATTATGATTAGTACTAGTTTTATCACTATTTGGTACCATTTGTATCCATTTTTCCCGTCCCCCTCTTAAAAGTTTGAATTAAAAAAAAGTTTTTATATTGGGTGCCATCATATCCACAGAAATATACGATTTTAACATCACTTTTCAGTTGGTACAATTTTCATCCCTGTTTGCCTTTGTTCGTTACGTTTCATGTCTAAGTAGTCAGATGGACGTATCCTCCGAATTACACCATTCTAGCGTGAACATTTTGGTTGGTACTATTTTTATCCCGTTTCTGCCTAAAAAGTACATATTTCAAAAAATCGCTTTATGCTACACTACTCTGCTGAAAGAAAGTGCACATCGAAGTTCACGATTCTAGCTGCATTACTTTGGTTGGTACCATTTTCATCTCCTTTTATCCCGCTTCTTACCTAAATGTGCAACTTTTGGTAAAGACCTTATATTGAGCGTCGATGAAGTCAGATGAACGTATCCCATGAATTACACGACTCTAGTGTCAACATTTTTGTTGGTACTATTTTTATCCCCTTTTGTCCTGTTTCTCCCTTAAAAGTACATATTTTGAAAAATTGCTTTTTGTTCCTTGTCTACGCGGTTGGGAGGAAGTTCACAACGAATTTCACGATTCTAGCTCCATCATTTAGGTTGGTACCATTTTCATCCCTTTCCTCCGAAAAGTACAAATTTTGGAAAATGTCCTTATTTTGCTCATTTACGTAGTCAGACGGATGCCACTACCAAATTTCACTGCAATAATTTGGTTGGTACCATTTTTTCCCCTTTTTGTCCCGGTTAAATTAAAGGTACAAATTTTGAAAAAAAATGATTTTATATGGCGTGTCTACATCGGCTACATATCCATCGTATTTCACGATTTGAACGTCAACATTTTGGTCCGTACTATTTTTATCCCCACAGGTTCAGCTCACCTAAAAGTAACAATTTTGAAAATGTTCTTATATTGAGAGTCTACGTGGTCAATCAACATTTTGATTGGTACTATTTTTATCCCTTTTTGTCCTGTTTCTCCCTTAAAAGTACATATTTTGAAAAATTGTTTTTTGGTCCTTGTCTAAGCGGAAGGAAGTGCACACCGAATTTCACAATTCTAGCTGCATCACTTTTATTGGTACCATTTTCATTTCTTCTTGGGAAAAGTACAAATTTTGGAAATCTCTTTATATTGCGAATCTATGTAGTCAGATGGATGTAACTTCGATATTTCACAATTCTAGCTGCAATTGGTTGGTATTATTTTTGTCCCGTCTCCCCCTTAAAAGTTAAAATTTTGAAAAAAAAAAAAAGTTTTTATATGGCGGATCTACATCGGCTACGTTTCCATTGTATTAGACGATGTGAACGTCAACATTTTGGTCGGTACTATTTTTATCCCCATAGATTCTGCTCACCTAAAAGTAAACATTTGTCTTGTTTCCCCCTTAAAAGTGCATATTTCGAAAAAATAGCTTTTGTTGTCCGTCTACGGGATTGGAAGGTGTGCACACCGAACTACACGATTCTAGCTACATCACTTAGGAACGAAGGAAAGGGATGAAAATGGTACCAATTTCATCCCTTTCCTCCGAAAAATGCAAATTTTGGAAAATGTCACTATGTTGCACATTTACGTAGTCAGACGTATGTCACTACCAAATTTCACGATTCTAGCTGCAATAATTTGGTTGGTACTATTTTTATCCCTTTTGTCCCGCATCCCCCTTAAAAGTTCATCTTTTGAAAAAAAAAATATTTTTATACCGCGTGCCTACATGACCACAGAATTACACGATTCTAACATCTCTTTTTAGTTGGTACCATTTTCATCCCCTTTTGCCCTAAAAGTAGAAATTTTGAAAAAGTCAATATATCGCACATATAAGTATTCAAATAGCGTCAACATTTTGTTGATTGGTACTATTTTTATCCCGTTAGTCCTGTTTCCTCCTCAAAAGTACACATTTCTATCCATTTTGTCCTATTTCTCACTTAAAAGTAGATATTTTCGAATTTCACGATTCCAGCTACATCGCTTTTGTTGGTACAATTTTAATCCATATTTGACCGGCTTCCTTCTTAAAATTAAAAGTTTCGCGAACCATTCGTACCATTTTCCCCCTTAAAAGTACAAATTTAGAAAAATAGGCGGAACTTCCAAATTTCATTGAAACCCCAAATTTGTCGTTTGTGTGGATGCCTTTTATGTGTTCTCGTTTTTTACTTCCTCGCTTTTGTTGGTACAATTTTAATCCCTATTTGACCGGCTTCCTTCTTAAAATTAAAAGTTTCGCGAACCATTCGTACCATTTTCCCCCTTAAAAGTACAAATTTCAAAAAATAGGCGGAACTTCCGAATTTCTTTGAAATTATGAAACCCCAAATTTTTCGCTGGGTCTTGTGTGGATGTCTTTATATGTGTGTTCTCGTTTTTTACTTCCTTATTTGCTTTATTATCAAAAAATTCAATTTATATGCAATAAGTCTACTCTGGTGGGTTCAACCCCCCCATCCCCAGCCATAGCCACAAACCGCCAGTTTATTTTATGTACATTCATGATGTGTTCTTGCCTGATGATTCTCAACTCCTTTTTTTGTTTGGGCTGTCTGCGGAACGAATAAAATTGTTTAGGCTTTTGGCCAAAAATATAACCATAAACATAAATGTTTGGCCTTCTCCACATACACGAACAGGAGACGACGAGCACCATGTATTCCGGCAGAGTGCTGGGTACTTGTGTCATAGACATAAATAAGTAAAATTTATTGACACGTGAAGATTTATTATTTTCTGAATATCCAATGATACGGAGCTACCCGTTCGTACACATCCTGTGGAACGACGACGAACGTTATAAAAATGACAAATTATTTGGCAATTCCATAAAATAACCAAATACAGACCGAACGACAGCTACGTGTCCGCTGTTAAAAAAGGTGTTAAAATCGTAGACAATTGAAAAATTATTTATGTTTGTGTGGTAAACGCGTTATGTGCGCTATACATAATAATAAAATCAGGTGGGGAGGTGGGGATTGGCGACCTGTGGAGCGAATGATTAATATTAATTCGAAAATAAAACCTCAAAACAATAGACTATAAACCAAATGTGTGCCATATTTTTGAATACTCCCATAAATATAAACAATCTGTAATATTTATTTTTAGACAATAGATTGATTGAAATGTTGGTATGCTCGATGGTGATGGCCTAGGGTGATTTTTTCTTGCCATAAATACTTTTAGTCAGTCAATAATATACGTTTACGCATTGAACTGTGTGTGATGTGGCACACATTCATCTGGGGCAGAGCTTCATCTAAACTTTCTTAAAAGTTTTCGTTTTTTCTTCAAGTTATTTAATAAATTCTGAATAAAGTTTTGTACCATTTTATTCCAAGTGGGAACGCACCGTGGGCAAAAATTATAGAAATCCTAAACGACAAGACATATTTGAATTGTGGACGGGCTTAAGTTCTGGCCGCAAGAGGGCTACTTCGCGAAAAGACAAAAAAATAATTGTTACCTCTACTTTGTCAGTTTGTACACTATATTAATATTTAATATTTTGGAAACCTTATAAGCGTAATTATTAAAAAAAACTTCACAAGTCTAAATTCAAAATTTCCCATTTTTCTTAATTATATCCTCACTCTACAGAGTAGGAGGGTATATATCATTTGGGACAGAAAAAAGTGTAACGCATTGAAAGGAGTGACTTAAGACCCTAAGTATGTTTGGACCAAATCCGTTTCACGGCTTTTCAAGGTGTTTGAGCCATGTCCGTCCGTCTGGCTGGCTGGCTGGTGTACACGATAACTCTCTAAAGGAGTTGGGGAATCGATTCAAACTTTGCACATGGTAATATTTTTCCCAAACTTAGTTTAAGGGTGAAATTACCACGCCCCTGCTGGTACCTCCCACACAAATAACCCATATTCCAAAGTTAAATTAAAACCCATATAACTTCCACACGGATATTCGGAATAGGCTATATTTTGGTATATGGTAAAGTTTTTATGATCACTTTAAGTGTACTAAAAATGACGGGTTTTGCCACGCCCTTTCCAGTACCTCCCACACAAATCACCCTAAACTACATAAAATTAAAGCTGTTATAACTTGCATACAGATGATCGGAATACTGTGAAATTTGATATTTAACAGTGCTTTTTCACTGGTCACACTTGCATGGAATATGGGCGATATTGCCACACCCTTTCTGGTACCTCCCACACAAAGTGGCATAAACTTTGATTACAATAAAACACACATATCATATATACGGGTAGTCAAAATCATTTGCAATTTGATATTTGAAAATGTTTTTGTAATCGCTTTAAACCAAAAAAATATTTTCGCTTTAACCACGCCCCTTCTTGTACCTCCCACACAATTGTCTCTAACCTTGGTAATATAAAATCCTTCATAACTATAGAAGTTATGATGCATGGAATCCACTATGACTTGATATTTGATTATGTTTTAGAATTGTTTTTCAAGTGTCAACGCTGGGACCATGTGCCACGTACTTTCAGTATCTTCCACTCAAGTTATGCTGCCCTACATTAAATTTAATTCCTTATAACTTTCTCTGAGAGTGAGGGTATATATAAGTCGGTTTAACCGACTGAAGCTTACTTACTTGTTTTAGTTTTCTTTTTGGGAGTTTCACAATACACTTTTGAAATTGGACTAAACATGTTTAAAGATATAAAATACATTATAATTTAAGAAGCCCAGTTTTAAAGATCCTTTTCCTTTCCTGCATGAAACGTATTTTCAACCATTTGGCCAACGTCTACCAGCAAAAAGAGAAAAATTCACCAATGAATTTAACATGGAGTTGTCATAGGAAGACTTAAAAGTTATTTTAAAGTAGTTGCAAAGGAACCACCAGTTCACTAGTTTCCATTTCTGTTTAAAAAATCCACCGCTACCTGGGCTAGAATAGCTTCTGGTTGCTACTACGGCTATCCTCTGCTGTTAGTGGTGAACAACTAAAGCAAATAGTTGAAATCCAATTTTAGCAAACTTCAAGAGAAGTATATTATGCGGAACCTTGTCAAACGCTTTACAAAAATCGAAGTAAATTGTATCGACTTGGTGACCCATTCAATGCAAAAGAGAATAACTTATCATAGACTAAGTGTTCAAATAACTTGGCAACATTGGCAAATTTAGAAATTGGCCTATAATTGCAAATGTCCCCCTTAGGACCAGATTTATGAATTAGAGTAATAGCGGAAATATTTAAAAAAGCTAAATCTGAGACTGCAGTAATATAGTCCAAAAGAGCGAAATCCATCAATTGTGAACCCGAATCAAAATTGGAACTAACGAAATTAGCAAATAAATTAGCTTGGTCTTGAGCTAAGCAAGCCCGCTCATCACCAAAAACATGGAAGAAGGGAAATCACTACTTTTCTTTTTAGATTTTATGGAACTCCAAAATGCCTTAGTATTACAACTAATCTTATTTTCAAAGCTTATTATAAGCTTATAAAGAAATTTTTTCAAAAATTAAAATTCTCTATAATAATGTTCATGCATTCTTTTACTGTACACTGAATTTGTGGATTTAGCGATTTTATAGAATTTATTTCTCAAATTCTTCAGTTTTTTTAGGCCAGGAGTGTACCAGGGGAGTTTATACTTTTTTGGCTTTAAAAGAGGTAGATTAGCGAACATAATATCTATTATTATATTAATAAAAGTAGAATAACAATCATGAATCGATTTTTCTTTAAACATATTCATCCAATCAACATTAGATATAAGTTGATTAATTAAAACAAAGTCGCAAGCATTATAATCAAATCGCTCAATATCAGCGCTGACCAAACTAGGAAATGAATATAATTCAATATTTATAATAATCGGCACATGATGCATATTAGACGTACAAAATGGATCATTAAAAATGGCGAAATTAACATTCTTTGAGACAAATACCAGATCAAGTAATGCGGCGGGGTCATTGGACCTTACTTTTTCGAAAATGAGGTTGCATTAACAGTTACGGTGAATGGATTGCGCTATCGAGAGATGATTAATGATTTTTCATGGTCGGAGTTGAATAGTATTGATCTGGACAACGTTTACTTTCAACAAGATGGCGCTACGTGCCACACAAGCAACGAAACCATTGCTCTTTTACGGGAAGAGTTTCCGAACCGAAGCGGTGATCACAATTGGCCACCGAGATCTTGTGATTTAACAACTAGCGACTTCTTCCTTTGGGGCCACGTGAAAGATAAGGTCTACGCCATCAGTCCAGCGTCGTTTCAAGACCTCAAAGATATAATTCGTGAGGCTATCGAGGACATAGGGCAGCCACTTTGCGATTTGGTTATGGAATATTTCATGAAAATGATATAGTCCTGTATGCGTGGTCGTGGTGACCATTTGTCTGATGTTGTTTTTCATTATTAACGGCATACCTTCCTCTTTATTTTGAAATAAACATCCGATCATTTATCTCAAAAAATTACATTTTTCTAAAATAACACATCTTGTTGGATAACCCTGTATTATAGAAAAACGAATGTTTCACATTCCCCACTGTGTGAGGTATGAATGACGGACAGACCTGTACTTATAGTTCCACAAGAAGTGATACTCGTGTTAATACCTGGCAACTTTACGAAATACAACACAACTCATATTATGTTTCCTTTATTTATATTTTTAAACTCAAATATCTCTGATATGTTCAACTATTTTGTTGAGAATATATCATTTTTTGTTGAAGAACGACTTATTTGTATTCTTGTCAAGGATTTACAGAAGCAGTGTGTTGGAATCTTTTACCATTTCACAGTAGTTTGTATTGAAAACTGCGATGAAGATGTTTAAGTTGGATTTTTTTTATTTTAGTTTTTTTCGTTTGTATTTTTTGGTCTGTAATCAATATTTGATTTGAATGTAAATTTATTTACAAGTGGCATGGTGACATTTATTACTTAGCTGCAGACTATAAAATTCCTCGCCTTAATATTTCGCACCTCCGATGGGCAAATTTAAAAAATATGATAAATTAAAAATAGAAATGCATTCAAATTGTTCGTAAATACCTTAATAATATGCAATAGTACTCATGGAAACATTGATAATCTCGAGCAGTTATAAGAGATGCTAATTCTTGTTATTCGGGAAATCAAAAGTTGAATAAATACAAATAGACATTTTTGCTTAAACCAAAATAAAGCTGAAAGTGTTTTCAAATAGTGAATATATTTGAATACCAAAAGTGTGAATAAATACTAAATACATCTATATATATAAAAGAGTTGCGTTACTGACTGCGTTACGGCTGAAGCCAGGGCCATGGAATTTGCAGGGTAGTTCATGAAATTTGCAGGTAGTGACGTAGACGTCGACTAAGAAAGGATTTTACGAAATTCGTACTTTTAGGGGGTAAAATGGGACGAAAAGGGATAAACATCGAACCTTCGTCCTGACTAAACGGCAGTAGCTAGAAACATGAAATTCGGTGAGTTCTTTGCAATGACCATGCAGACGAGCTACAAATAGGGATTTTTTGCAATTTGTACTTTTAAGGGAGGAAAGAGACAAAAAGGGATAAAAATGGTACCAATTTAAGAATTGCAGCTAGAATGGTGAAAATCGGTATTTACATTTCTCTGACAACGAAGATTCGCAATATAAATTGATATTTCGAAATTTGTATTTATAAGGGGTGAGCGGGACAAAAAGGGAAAAAATGGTACCAACTAAAGTATTGTAGCTAGAATCGTGAAATTTGTTATGTAAATTCCTCTCACCACATAGAAGCGCCATATAAATGCATTTTGTACTTTTAAGGGTTGCGCAGGACAAAAAGGGATAAAAATGGTACCAACTAAAGTATTGCAGCTAGAATTTTGAAATTTGATGTGTAAGTTCTTCTGACCATGTAGAAGCGCCGTAAAATTGGATTTGTCGAAATTTGTACCTATATAAGGTGAGCGGGACAAAAAGGGATAAAATGGAACCAACTAAAGTATTGCAGCTATAGTCATGAAATTTGATATGTAAATTCCTCTGACCATGTATAAGCGCATTAAAACTGGATTTTTCAAGATTTGTACTTTTAAGGGTTACGAGGAACAAAAAGGAATAATAATGGAACTAATTTAAGTATTGCAGCTATAGTCGTGAAATTTGGTGTGTCCAAATTGATTTTTCGAAATTTCTACTTTTAAAGGGAGAGCGGGACAAAAAGGGATAAAAATGGTACCAACTTTAGGATTACAGCTAGAATCATGAAAATTAGTATGTAAATTCCTCTGACCATGTAGAAGCGCCATAAAAATGGATTTTTTTCGTATAAAAGGCACTGCGGTTGTAATTTTTTGTTAAAAACTGGGTAGAAAATGATAAAAAATATATACACGAAGGGAGTTCAGCTAAAACAGTGCACATCGACAAGCACATTCCTTTGACTGTATATTTCCAATTTAATAATAGAAAATTTAATATTTTAGAAAAGAAATCAAATAAATACTATCCTAAAACAGAGACGGATAAAACTAATAACAAATACCTGGCTTTTCGCGTGCGAAGCAGCGGGTACTGCTAGTCTCTCTATATATCATCTCTTGTCCTCGAAGGACCGTCGCCACGATTTTGGAGGGTTGTCTGCGAAAGTCCTATACAGATTTTTATTTTACTCCACAACATCTATCACAAAAATAGTATCAAAACCCAGGTACTTCTATAGGTTGGACCATGTAACATTTTGAACTACCGATTACTTTGACTTCGAAACATGAATTTGTGAAAATACAAATTGAAATTGGAAATTGACTTATTGAAGTTTTCAAAGGATTGTAGAAATGTCTACAGCAATTCCAATTGCAATTGATGAAAAATATTGAAATTGAAGAATTGGAAAATTAAATTGCAAAATGAAATTGGGAAAATATAAATTTAAATCGAGAAATTGAACTAGAAACAGCGGATAAAATGAATTTGAGAATTTATTTATTGAAATTTTTATTAAAACTACAATTTTGCACTTCTCAACTCTTATAATTTTTTGAATTTTAGGTACAATAACATTCATTTATATTTTTATTTTCAGGATTATGTTTGAAATAGGACACTATAGGCTCGAACGAAATTGGGAAATATTAAAAATTCATTTTCATCTCGGTGGCTATGTCAATAAGCAAAATTGCCACATATGGGGCTCAGAGAACCCACACGTAACTATTGAGAAACCAATGCATCCGCAATGAGTCACTGTTTGGTGTGGATTTTGGGCCATGTACCGAAAAATTGGGTTGAGGTTCTGCCGAGACAGCTGTGGTAGTCATATGAATGATATTGTCTTCCATTATTAAATGACAAAGTTCAATCTTTCCATTAAAACCAGAAACTTGAAAAAAATAATCAGTAGCTTTTTGAATAGCCGATTCTAATTTAAAATTTTAATTGGTCCACCCTATACTTCAGTTTTTGCCTCATTGTTTTCTTCACAATTAAGTGAAAGTCCTTCGTTTTTTGATTATAATGTGAAATATTATATGTTGACATTAAGAGTAACTATTGCGTTCTGAATCGTTGAAAGTGAGAAGCTTTGAATCAAACCACTTGTTTCTCATTTCCTACCCATTGTGTGAAACCACAAATATCCTTTGCAGTGTTATCCATTAGAAGTCCTTCGCCGTTGTACTACCACTATTTTACTGCCATATTTTTATTTGTTTTTTATTGTTGTTGTTAGCAATATAAATACGTTTAGTTTCAACAGTTTGCCAACGGAAATACCACGCCAAGATTACGCACGTTGTAAAAGATATTTACTCAATATATTTATAACATTAAATTACATTACTACACACCGTGGCACATTTAAACGAGCGGCTGCCGCTCACAGTTAAGCCACTAAATACTCAGTCACTTCGTTGTTTGTTGTTGCTGTGTTGCTATTCTAGGGGCATGATGTTGTTCATTTTGCCGGTGTCGTTGTTGCTGTAGCTGTTTTTATAGTTTTAATACCTAAATAAACAAAATCACTAAACACCAGACCAGAGGCATATAGTTGTACTTGTACCGGGTCCTTGCAACTCCTTCACTATCTCACTCCACCACAACTTACAAACCAACACCATCAACAACAACTTTCTAACATTCAGAGTTTGCAACCAGTTCAGTCCAGGCCATAATTATGTTGAAGTTCTATTTAATGAATGCACGAATGAATGAATGGATACTGGCTGCTGGATGTACGAACGAACTACTCCATCTATTCAAAGGACTGTAATCTGTGGTAGGGTGGGTTAGTGATGAGGTGTGGGTGTTGTTGTTACTGGAGATGGTGTTGTTGAATTGGCTGTTTGGTTGTACCACTTCCTATATTCAAAGGATTGTAGAAATGTCTACACTATTTCCAATAGAAATTGAAAATTATTGAAATTCAGAAAATATAATTTTAAATCGAGAAATTGAACATGAATTTGGGAAAATATAAATAGAAATTGGAAATTGATTTATTGAAGTTTTCAAATGATTGTACAAATGTCTACACCAATCCCAATTGATGAAAAATATTGAAATTGAAGAAATAGAAAATAAAATGGAAAAATGAAAATAAAATTGTAAAACATAAAAAAAATTAAAATCGAGAAATTGAATTTGAAACAGGGAATTATAAATTGAATTTAAGAATTGATTTATTGAAGTTCTTATTAAAACTAAAATTTTGCAGTTCTCATCTCTTATATTTTTTTCGAATTTTGGGTCCAATAAAAATACCTAAAATTCATCATAATAAATAACAAGTAAGGAAAGGCTAAAGTCGGGCGGGGCCGACTCTATGATACACTCCACTTTCAATGCGAATACAATTTAATTCGGTGAAATAGTGAAAACGGGACGGATTTTTGTATCCTGTAAATGTATGTGTTTGAAAAAAAATGTTAAATCGGAAAGGACATTTGTAAGGGGGTATATTGAAATCTGGAACGAAATAGGTGAAATATAATATGTATAGTTTAGCCAAAATCGGTTAAACATTTGGGAGCAACATTTGTATTTGCGCTATATCTAAATCTGAACCGATCTTAGCAACTTTCACCATAGGTTTTTTTACTTGGATTATAAGCTGTTGTGCCAAATTTAAAGAAAATCGAGTACAATATGTGGTTTCTAAAGCGGCAAAAGTCAAATCGGTAGCCACATTTGTATGGGGGCTATATCTAAATCTGAACCGATCTTACCTAATTTCTGCTTATGTGTTTCTAGTTGGATTATAAGATGTTGTGCCAAATTTAAAGAAAATCGAGTATAATATGTCGTTTCTAGAGCGGAAAATGTCAAATCGGGAGCGACATTTGTATGGGAGCTACATCTAAATCTGAACCGATCTTATCCAATTTTTGCACAGGTGTTTCTAGTTGGATTATAAGCTGTTGTGCCAAATTTAAAGAAAATCGAGTACAATATGTGGTTTCTAAAGCGGCTAAAGTCAAATCGGGAGCGACATTTGTATGGGGGCTATATCTAAATCTGAACCGATCTTACCCAATTTCTGCACAGTTGTTTCTAGTTGGATTATAAGATGTTGTGCCAAATTTAAAGAAAATCGAGTACAATATGTTGTTTCTAGAGCGGAAAATGTCAAATCGGGAGCGACATTTGTATGGGGGCTACATCTAAATCTGAACCGATCTTATCCAATTTTTGCATAGGTGTTTCTAGTTGGATTATAAGATGTTATGTCAAATTTAAAAAAAATCGGGTACAATATGTGGTTTCTAGAGCGGAAAATGTCAAATCGGGAGCGACATTTGTATGGGGGCTATATCTAAATCTGAACCGATCTTACTCACTTTCTGCATAGGTGTTTCTAGTTGGATTATAAGATGTTATGTCAAATTTAAAGAAAATCGGGTACAATATGTGGTTTCTAGAGCGGAAAATGTCAAATCGGGAGCGACATTTGTATGGGGGCTACATCTAAATCTGAACCGATCTTATCCAATTTTTGCATAGGTGTTTCTAGTTGGATTATAAGATGTTATGTCAAATTTAAAAAAAAATCGGGTACAATATGTGGTTTCTAGAGCGGAAAATGTCAAATCGGGAGCGACATTTGTATGGGGGCTATATCTAAATCTGAACCGATCTTACTCACTTTCTGCATAGGTGTTTCTAGTTGGATTATAAGATGTTATGTCAAATTTAAAGAAAATCGGGTACAATATGTCGTTTCTAGAGCGGAAAATGTCAAATCGGGAGCGGCATTTGTATGGGGGCTATATCTAAATCTGAACCGATTTGCCTCAAATTAAATAGCGTTCGTCCTTGATCGACAAAACTTACTTGTGCCAATTTTTGTTAAGATCGGACTATAACTGCAACCTGTAATTTGATTACAACAATAGATGGACAGACAGACGGACATTGCTAAATCGACTCAGAAAGTGATTCTAAGTCGATCGGTATACTTAACAATGGGTCTATCTCGCTTCCTTTTGGGTGTTACAAACAAATGCACAAAACCATAATATTCTCGCGGAGTGTATAAAAATGGTAAAAAAAACATAGTGAAAATTTTAGGGAAAAAATCCCCAATTTTGGAAATTTTGAAGAATCTGCAAATTTACACCATTTTCAATTGCAGTTCAATAGACACAATTTAAAATTCAAAAAATATCAATTGAAATTGAAATATTTTTCAATTCCAAATGATGTCTTTTGAATTTCAATTGATGTCTTTTAAATTTCAATTGATATCTTTTAAATTTCAATTGATGTCTTTTAAATTTCAATTGATGTTTTTTGAATTTCAAATGATGTCTTTTGAATTTCAAATGGCCTCTTGTGTACTTCAATTGATATTTTTTGATTTTCAAATCGAATTTTTAAATGTCAATTGGTGTCTTATTATTTTTTTCGTCGTTTTTATATACTGAATGAATTTTAAGTATTTTTATTCGTAAAATTTCGAGATATGTGAAATGGAATAACCAAAACTTGGATATTTGCAAACATTTTGTTTTAGTGAAAACTTCGATAACTCAGACAATTGCCGAAGGATTTAAAAAAATGGGGTTTTACCCCTTACTAAACGTCCCTTTCGAATAAATCCGCAAGCATTGCGGTTTTCTAACAAACTAGAGTGAAAACCCGTTCCCATATTTGGAAAATGGCGAAAAAAAAATTAAACAAAATGTGTTTAATTTCGAAGTAGTGAGTCTTTAACGCAAACTGTAAGAAATGTACGTGGAAAAATTTCGTGTTTTCAGATCAAGCTCATTTTCATCTCGGTGGCTATGTCAATAAGCAAAATTGCCGCATATGGGGTTCAGAGAAACCATACGTGACTATTGAGAAGCCAATGCATCTACAACGAGTCACTGTTTGGCGGCATCATTGGGCTATGTACTCAAAAATTGGGTTGATCGAATGAGGTACTGCCAAGCAAGTCGTGGAAGTCATATGAATGATATTGTGTTCCATTATTAAATGACAAAGTTCAACCTTTCCAATAAAACCAGACATTTCAAAAAATATTAGATCTTTTTTATAGCCGATTGTAACTTAAAATGTTACATGACCCACCCTGTATCACAGCTGTTAAATTTCGATTACGATTAGTAATCAATTACATTACTTTTTAAAAAGAATCGTAATGATTATATAATCCACTATTCAACAATTTCTGATTACTAATTGATTACGATTACAAATAATCAAAAAATAATCAGGATTACTTGCGATTACTGAAAAATAATCAAAAATGAGTTCGACTACTTTAAAAGATTACTTTTGATTACTTTTGACTATTTTTGATTACTTTTGATTACTTTTGACTTTTTGTGATTACTTTTGATTATTTTTGATTATTTTTAAAGGAATCTTGTACATTACATTTATTGAAAAAAAAACTATACAAAGTTAAGTTAGGGTGAATCCGCTAAATAATTGAAAATCTGAATTAAGCAAGTAACATAAATAAATTAAATTCTAGTCGAACTCATTTTTGATTATTTTTCAGTAATCGGAAGTAATCCTGATTATTTTTTGATTACTTATATTAGTTAAGATTCTTAACTAATATGTTCTACCGGTCGTATAAGTAATAATAATGATTGTTGCATGAGGTGCCATATAACGTATACGTAATATTAATTATTTTGATTACTGAATTACTGATGTTAACTGAACAACATGCGCCTGAGAGACAAATAGAGAGTTTGATATGAAGTACTAAAGACAGCTATAACTGGGATAACAAAGTAAACAGGGCATACTGGAAAAAAGTCTATAGACAAAGTCTGTAGACCAAAAGTCTACAGACTTTGGTTGCAAAAATACATTCACATTACGCTAGATCGCGTTTACTCTCAGACGGCTTGACCCAGCGACAAAATATTTTGCAGATCATCATTAAAGAATCCAATCTTAATTTCTGGGAACTGACCGCAGCAATTTAGTTTCGTAACCCATCGTAATGTACACACACGACTAAATCTATTTAAACAAAAACTTCGTGAAGTGAAGTGACACGATTTTTTGAAAATCTTTTACTTCTATAATAAAGGACACTTATTTATAGATATTCAGTTATTAGGCCTAGTTTTCGTCCTTAATATCCTTGCTCTTATAAAATGCAACAAAATATACTGCTATTAAATTTGCGAATGAATTTTTCGCGCTATTTAACCAAACATTAAAAAAATATTTTTTTTTAGTTTTTTTGTTTGTATTTTTTGCGAAGCCACTTCAAAAGACTTTTGACGTGTTCGAAATCATGAACGTGGTAGTCTGCAGCCAAGTAATAAATGTCACCATGCCATTTGTAAATAAATTTGCATTCTATTAAATATAGATGCAAAATGGTCTTGGGCCAGGACAATATCCCAGTTCAAAAAAATATATTTTTAAATTATTTCGCGTCTATAAAGAGTGTCATAACTTTTAAATATAACCATATATCTTTTACATATATACATAGTTTTCTTCGCTACAATGTTAGCTATGTAAAAATAAAACAAAATATTTTCTTCCTACTTTTTTATTTTTTATGATTTTTTTGTCATAATTTTTTTTCAGAATTTTTTTTCCATTTTCTGGAAACTCTTCCGAAACACTGTTTTTGTGTGAAAGAGAATTTCGCAATATTTACCTTTAATTTAACATAAAGGCAGTTGTGTTCGGACCTACATATATTTCTAAACTGAGAGTACAAATATTAAAGGTACCATTGACGAAAATTGGAATTTTAGTAAAAAAAATAAAAAATTATCCATATTTTTTGTGTTAATTTGAGTAATTATGCCTCAATGCACACAAAAATATTTTTAAGGTCTCGAACACAAAATTTTTATTTTTTGTTGCCCAGGGTTATCGTGGCCAAATATCCTTATAATTGATTTATTTTATTTATTCTTTGATTTTATTCTTTTCGCAATTTAAATTTTTCATCGATATCAATTAATAATTTCTCAATTTAAAATAGAATTTTCTCAATCTAAAATTTGAATTTTCTCAATTTCACTTTGAAATGGTGCAGTACCATTGGAACTGGGGAGTAACTTTGACAAAGGTAGTGATGTGGGTTTGCATTGTCGGTGGTAATGTTGTATTAGTTCAGGGGTGGGCGGGGTTAATAGTTATATTAGTTCCAGTAGTAATTGTTGTAGTTTCAGTGGCCCTGGTTTTGAATTTTATTCCGGCCTATTACTGGCCGAGCCACATGGCCAAAAATTGTTCATGTGTGCGATTTGTATGAGCGTGTGTTGGTGAACGTATGCGTGCGTGTGTTTGTTTGTGTGTATAACTATTAATTAAATATTTAAATCAAGTTAAAAGGTTTAAAATTGTGTATGGTAATTTTCACATAAATAATAAACAATAATTAAATGCATACAATAGCATATATTTACGATAATACAAGCGGCCCACAATGGATGTTTGTTTGTATAATTTCGAGTAGGAGGAATTTAAAAATTCCCCTATTATTTCTATATTTGAAAATCAAAAAGTGTAAATTAATGTAAAATTGAACTTTTACTATGGCCAGTTAATATTGAAACAATGTTGTGTGTTTGCATTACAAAAAATGTCTATGTCTGGACAAAACTATTTTTAAACAATTCTAAAATGTTGAAAATGGGGATTTTATTTATAGCATTAATTTCACATCACTTATTAGCACAAAAAGGATTGTCCTCGAATAAAGTTTATCTCAATGTGTTTGGTGTTTGTGTATGTGTAATTTGGGCAGATCAAGTAAGCTGAACAAGTCAGTAAATGTTCAGGGATAGTAAAATACGATTAAATACATAATTCGTGGATATTACATTTAGGAAATAGTAATTAACTTGTGCTCCCGGGCGTATAAGTAATAATAATAATTTTTGGTTGGGTACTACGTAACGTATAAGTAATATTAAAAATTTTGCGTGAAATGCAATGTAATATAACGTGAAATAAAATATTTTGTGTTTTCTTTCATTTTTAGTAAGAAAATATTTCTATTTCGAATTAAAATAAGAAATGTTTTTGTTAATATCCTTAATTTTTAAGCAGAATGAAAGTGGGACCAGGCTGAAGGTACCAACGTTGTTTTTTTAAAGTTCAATATAGTAGTAGGACATTCTAAGAAAAAAATGTGCTTCGGTGGAAACATATTTTTTAATTGACTCAAACATTAAGCATTGCATATCTCAAAACGGATAAAATGTGACTATCATACTAAATGGCACATATAAAAAAGATCCTTTGGAGGAAAATCCCATATATTGCTTGGGAGAGAGAAATTGATATGACGTATAAGTAATAATAATAATTTTTGGTTGGGTACCACGTAACGTATAAGTAATATTAATAATTTTGTTTGGGGTACATTGTAACGTATAAGCAATAGTATTTCGCATGTGAACCAGGTCGTATAAGTAATAATAAAACAGTGGAAAACAAAAACTAAAAATAAGTTATATATGCTGGACATTCTTTGATAACGTCGTAGAATTATCAAGAACTAAAAGACAAAATGATAAATAATTTCTTCTTTAAATACCCAAAGTGGTACTGATATTTCATTTATATATATATATATATTATGCCCACAGCTTTCTTTTGTTCCTTGACTTATGGTGAAATTTGACGTAGACTATTTTTCCATTTCTGTTTTGTGGGACAATTTTGCATCAATTCGGAAAGAGTATTCTTACTCCCTAAAATGAATTTTAAGTTTTGACATATTTTCGGACATTTAAGTTGAGTTTTGGTGTCTTTCGAGTCTCATATTAGAAATTTATGGCAGATATTTTTGTGGAATATGTTGAACCGTTAAATCCCAGTTTTAGGCTTTAGCACAAAAAGGACCAAAAAGACCCGTATATTGAATAGTTAGAGGGTTAAAATAATCCACAAAAATGTCCCTCGTAGTGTTTTAAGTAATATTGCTGAACACATTCTATATCTAAAATGTAAGAATCACAAGGTTTCCTGTGTTGATTCATCATAAGAATGTGCAAAAGGAGGAAGTGTTGACCTCCCTCTAAAATAACCACCAAACGAAAACTTTTAAATCGCCGATATACGGATATTTTTTACCTCATTATCAGAATCCGTTGTCCGAAATTTGTTATATTCGAAAAAGTTTCAATTTGTTCCACAGAGTAATTGTTGCTTGAGGTCCTATATAGCGTATAAGTAATATTATTTATTTTAGTTGAGGTACTACTTAATATTAATATTAATTAGACAACATACAAGTATGAAGTCGATATTTTTCATTATGTCATCCTTGTAAAATGAGACATCAAGTCCTCCAAAATATATGGATTAGTTTGTTATATTCTAAAAAGTTTCAATTTCTTCCACAGAGTAATTGTTGCTTGAGGTCCTATACAGCGTATAAGTAATATTAATTATTTTAGTTTAATAATATTAATTAGTTTAGTCGAGGTCCTATATAGCGTATAAGTAATATTAATTATTTTAGTTGAGGTACTACTTAATATTAATTAGACAACATAAAAGTATGAAGTCGATATTTTTCATTATGTCATCCTTGTAAAATGAGACATCAAGTCCTACAAAATATATGGATTAGTTTCCCCATTCAGTATCATCATTTGTGCAAGGAAAATGTCTCCGTTGAGATGTTTATATTTTATATTAGTTATTTTTAATATTTTTATTCCTTTCCCGTGAACCATCTCTTGCAGATGGAACTCCTTATTGAACTAACCTCGTATGTAATTTCTATAATGTAGCACTAGATAACTTTATTTTTTTTATTTTCAAAATACCTTACATTTGAGGTTGGCCCACCACAATGTTATTACGGCCAGGACAAAGGAAAACTTACTGAACACCATGTGGAATTATTCCCAATCAACCACCAATCCATAGACACAGAATCACATGCTACAAACATAGAAACCAATGCCATTGTATTTCTCAGAAGCCACAGACGCAATGGTATAATTAATTTATAGATTTCATAAGTTCATTATAAATGAAAGTTTTAACACAATTGCTTCCCCAGATGGCATGGATCGCCCGTGTTCGCCCCGTTCACCATAAACCGCATGTGAAGCTATTCATGGCATTATGAATGACACAGCTTGTATGAGATGGGTAACCACGCGACCACAACTAAACAGAGAGGCAAACAAACAAACAAACGAACGAACAGAGATACAGCATGAGTTTTGGATTAGACGCATTTAATTATGTGCGCGAATTAAAAGTGATTGTAATGGTGTAAAAAATCGTAATAAATCTTTTGGATTTTCGAAAAGCACTTGAATTTAAGTAGATTACACTAAATTTAAATATATATCGTATAAGTAATAATAATACAATGTTAGGGCCACCCTGTCCTATGAGTAATATTAAATATATAAAATTTTGGCAAAACGACGTATGAGTGATATTTATTAAAAAATATATTACGTATGTAACAATTTGGGTCTAAATGTGGGATAACGAATTCAATATTGAGTAAAAGTCTCATATGTGAAGATCCGCTCGCCAGTGGATATTGATTGAGCCGAAATATTTTATTTATCAAAAAGTATAACAATCTTAATTTCAATTTTTTGCATGGTATACATTTAACAATTACAGGTTGGCCATTTAAAATTTTAAATTCGAATTTTCGATTACGTTGACTTTGAAATGTAGAATAACATTCATTTTTATTTTCAGGTTTACGTTTAATGTCTGCAAAATGGGATGCAAAATTGGTAAATATTAAAAACATACTTCCAAAGAAGTGAGTCTTTAACGCACACTGTAAGAAATTTACGTGGAAAATGTTGGAGAAGAGATCGGCCTTCATGAAGCTCATATTCATCTCGTTGGCTATGCCAAGAAGCAAAATTTCCGCATATGGGAAATTTTGCTTTTGACTATGGAGAAGCCAATGTATCCACAAGGAGTTACTGTTTGGTTCGGATTTTGGGTTGTACTGAAAAATTGGGTTAATTGGATGAGATACTTCCGAGCCAGTCGTGGTAGTCATGTGAATGATATTGTGTTCCATTATTAAATTACAAAGTTCAACCTTTGCTTTTTATAGCCGATTCTAATTTAAAATGGCACACCCTATATATATATATATATATATATATATATATATATATATATATATATATATATATATATATATATATATATATATATATATATATATATATATATATATTGTGGTTCATGATAAATAATAATATTTGATAGAACGTTTTGTTACGCTCGAAATAGTAAAAGCTCACGCACACCAAAACTTTTTAGTTGGTGAAGTACAGAGGGTTAAAATCGCCTAAACTGGAGATTGATTTGAGGAAGCCTTAGGGCAACGTAATCCGAGTACAGTTTAAATAAATTAATAAATCCTATCAATATATTCTTGTGATCAAAGTACAAGTCGCAATCCCAACAAAACTTGGTACCAAGTCTTTTTTGAGAACCAAGGACGGACGCTATTAAATTTGAAACAAATCATTTAATATTTACAAATGTCACTACCGATTTATGTTGTAATCTGTAATTAATTGCGGTCACATCGGTCTATTGTTTGATAAGATTTGGCCCATAAAGAACAACGTTTCGAATGTGTCCAGTATTATACTTTCACAAATATTTTAAAACAACTACAATTGGTAGTACATTACTTGTAATAGGGTATCGTAAAAAACGCATCGTCCTGTTTTTTTTTTTTTTTTTTTTGAATCTGATATAAGTAGATATAAATGTAAGGTAACTGAAAAAAAAATATGTCAAATTTAACTTTTCACAACTGTTCGCGTATAAATCAAAGATTTCTTAACTTTAAGACAGTACAACAGTAAAAGTAATCTACATATGACATTCATATTTCAAAGTCTATAGAATTTAATATAGACAACGTAAGTATGTCTGTAAATACAGTAACATACATCTTTTGGAAAACTATTTTATAAACTTGTATTCGATTTAATTGTCGTTGGATATTTTCGGTAGTGATGTAGAATTTTATATTATTTGATAGTATAATAAAATTTTGTCAAAATACAAAAAAAATCAATTAATCTCCATTTTTGGTGATTTCAACCCTCTGCGCGAAGTTGCCAATGTACCTGTCGGCGTATGAGTGATATCAATTAGCTAGCTAGCTAGTTGAACTAAATGGCGTATGAGTGATATTAATACAACATCACACTGCGCTATGGTCCCAAATAGAGATGTGCGCGTGAGTGATTTTTGGCTCACGTTCACGCACGCTCACGAAGGAAAAAAATTTAATCACGCACGTTCACGCACGACGATTTTTTCGTTACTCACGTTCACGCACGCTCACGTGAGTAAAAAAAATTTTGCTCACGATCACGCGTGATTCACGCATGAATCACGTGATTCACGTAAATCACGCAAACAATGTCCACAAAGATATACATTTTAAATCAAAATGAGTAACGCCCCGCAAATCCGAAAATTATTTAATTTAATTATTTAAAACCTCTACGTTTGCGTTGTTTGTTTTAAATTCATATTTTTAAAAAAGTTATACAATATTACAGTGTGGTATACCGAATAGTTTAACGCAAAATAAGTTAGAAATCGGACACTGACATAAAATCCAAGTAAAAATAATCACAGCATATATACCGATACCAGTTGTGTGGTTTTTAATTGAATTAACTCTAAGGATATAAATTCAGTGCCTAGTGTTGGTGCAGGGAATGCTTACTTAAATAATAGAAAAAAGTAGATATTATACCTACACTGAAGCACTCTGATAAATATGTCTAGAAATAAATATGTCTATGACTTTAATTTTGAATGGAAAATTTCACATTTTTAAACGAAATTAAATGAAAATAAAAGAATTAATAAATATGTGCGACTCACGAAAAAATCACGTGATTCACGCAGAAATTAGACTCACGCACATTCACGCACGAACATTTTTTCGTTCCTCACGTTCACGCACGCTCACGTGAGTAAAATAAATTTTGCTCACGTTCACGCGTGATTCACGCGTGAATCACGTGATTCACGCAATTCACGTGAGTGGCGCCCATCTCTAGTCCCAAATCCATTTATTTTACAGAAATTCAAAAAAAAATAAAATTGGAAGGTGGTAAATTTGTATATATTTTCTTTATGGAAACACTCCAAGCAATCAAAAAAATATACTGGAGAAAATTAGGTGGCAACAGCACAAGCCTGAATGGTACTTAAACTTTGCGGTTCAAAAAAAGTGGAATTAATTTTGATATAAAGCAGTTTTACAAATTAATTAAAATCAAGACTTAAAAAGAAAATAATAAAGTGACTATATTATGAAAATTGACGGCAAGAGTTAGTAGTTGAAAAATTATATTTAACATTTTATTATTATTGTGGTCTTGTCAGTATTCATAGGTATTGTAATTTTGTGATTTGTAGAGAACATAATCTATAAATGTAGTGGACCAAAAGTTATATGTATGACTGAACTTGACTCAAAGTGTAAATGTGAAAGTGTTCGTCTGAGGTTGCTGTTTATAGTGGAATTAATATCTCGTCCGCATTTTTCGGCAAACTCCAAAAATTGTCATTTTATTTTAGCACAGTTTTTGTTTAGCCATAGACATATATATGATTATATCTCTGAATTAGTTTTGTGTACGAGACCTATCAATATTTTTTTTTGAAAGGTATTGGAAGTACCTTTAAAATGGTATACAACATCATTCACCTTTTTGTACTCATGTATACATTTTACTTTATTTCTTCAAATAATTATTTAAATTGCAGTTTAAAGTATACTATTTGTATGCTATATTTTGCTTTTGTAATAATGTTTAGAAAAACACATTTCGTCAAAATAAACAACTCTTCATTCTTTTAAGCTTTCATAAAATTTTGTTTTTGGTCATCCTGTACCAAAACAGGGTGATAATTATGTTGGTTATATATTGAGTTAGGAGGTGGTAGTGGGCGTGGTCCGATCGGCCCAATTTTATTTTTTGCGTATGATATGTCTAGAAAATGTGCAAAATTACAAGACTGTATGTTTATTTTTCGACTTTATGCCATAAAAAATGGATTTGGGACCAGTGTGCACTGTACGACTGTTTAAAATACCTGGTGTGTGATACTATTTTTCATCTAGGTGTTGTCGAGTTAAACATAATCTTTTAATTTCCAAATAGCATATTTAAAATTAAGATATTTTAAAATTGAGATTAATTTAAAATTAAAATTTCTGGCTTCTGTCTGTAATAGTTCAGCATTAAGAACCATTTCAAATGTTTTCCTTTATTTTTTTCCGGCTTTACTTTTTATGGAGGAAAACTTGAAATGAGTGTTAATGGCAAACTAATACAGATAGAAGCGTGAAATTTGAAGTATGTTTAAAATATATTCTTCTCTTTTGATACCCATACCCATATTTGTATGACTCTTAAAAGTACAAAAAATATATTAAAACATCATAAAAATCATATATCCTTTAGAAATTAAAAGTACTGTAAAGTTTGTCTACATACTATATCTAGTTTCAAATGTATACGGTCCTGTGTTATCAATCAATTTTCAGTTTCGCAACGGAAACTTAAGTGTGGATTTATCCAGCAAACACATTTTTTGAATATAAAAGTTTACAAAAAATAATGTCAAAACGTATGATTAATTTTAATTCGTCGTTATTGTTAATAAAAATCTCGTAGCTGTGTTTTCTTAAAATGACCAAATCAACAAATCGAATGAATAGTTAAACCAGTTTAATTATTCCATAAGACACCCTTATTTCCAAGCATTTCTTACCAAAAATCCACTTGGTAGCGTATGAGTAATATTAATTTTTAATATATATGAACGCCGGTACGTATGCTTAATATTAATTTAGAGTACATATATGAGAAAATACCCCTATTTTCTTTAACTCAAAAACAATTTCAATGATTCAAATGTCGTTTGATAGCAGACATATTAAGCTTTTGTGCTATGTACAAACGATTGACCGAAGCCGTCTATATTTGCTCTAGCATACCGGGGTAAATAATGGAATATTTGATTTCTTAACATGTTAATTTGTAATACCAGACCCCCGCTCCCTCGCATTGCGTTTTCTCTAAACTTTGATGTCGTCCAGGTTTTTCCTGTACACAAGAACATCTTGGGGTAAAAAAAAATCGTTCAGTTGTTTTCGTTGAAGAACGATTTGTGAAAGCTATTCAACGCATTGAGAGCATTCATGAGGAAGGAGGGAAAGGGGTCTTCTGGCTTCGATCCACCATGGAGGGAATTGCGATTGCCATGCACATCACGTAAGTGTAATTTATCACAAATGTTTGCATGTTAATTTTATGGGGTGAACACACAACAACAACATCAACAGCAGCAATGTACATACCGATCGACATAAATGCCACCAGAAGATTTCGTACGCAATAGAATTGCATGCACATCCCATTAACCCGGGAACTGTGAATTCCCCCATCTAATATGCACACACACCCATACACACACACACACGCAGTTATAGACAAAGTCATCAAAGGCAAAACGCAAAACGCCAACATATGATGGCGCAATAAAGCCAGGGGACGAGGGGGGCACACGCAGCAGCCAAACGCATAAAAGCCAGAGTGTTCAAGGACTATAAAATGGCAGAGAGGATAATTTGAATGCATCTGCATGCCTGCATCCACTGGCTGCAACAGTTTCCCCGGCCCGGCCAGGCCATGCTTACATACTCATGCACTCACTTTAAAGCGATTGTAACCAATTCTCAAGTAGTCAATACCTCATGCAGCCATCTCCATGTATGCTCTAAGGAACATTGTTGGCTGGCTAAAGGAAGCTTCCTGCCACGAGCATCATCTCGGCATTTCCTTGCGACGGGCGAGAAGAAGCAATTTCATTTTCACAAGCTATAATTTCAATTACTATTATAAACGTCTGCGTTGCATGTACCAACAGACATACACACATACTTGTATATTCTGTGAACCGCTGCTCATATTGCTTGCCAAGATTTATGATGGCTAAAAATGCACAGTTTGAACTTTCTTTGAAAATTTTATAAAGACATAAAATAAGAGTTATTATCCAACATCAACTACTACATACACATACACACACATATGTATGCAGATGTATGCCTGTGTGTGTATATATAGTGCATGCATACATATGTATGTATTTGTTTTTAGGTTAATTGGCAGTTTTTCCAACTGAAAACAGCTGAGCTTTATGTCTTTCAAAAGGAGAAAATGCATTTTTAATTTCTCATTGTAAGGCAGAGCTTTTTCTAATATAGAGATGGTCTCCTATAGTTTTAGATCTCATATAGATAATTTCTGCTTGCACACATTTCTTTGATAATATTTTCATCAGTGAAAAATATACTCTCCCTCGGGTTAAACCTGGGGGCAACATCAGGGGCGATGTTAAGTGAAAATCAATCATTTATGTATATACCTAACAATAAACAAAAGGCTTATTCCATTTGTTTGTGTATTTGTTGCGAGTGTGAGAAGTACATTTATCAATCGAAATAAGTATCAATTAATAATAATGGTTTTTGATTTAAATGCCCACCGTGGCGAATGACTAATATTCAGTTCATTTCACTGTTGAATACGAATGTTCACCGTGTCGTATAATTGTTATTAATTTATAGTATTTAAAGAAAATGTAAAAGATTTTAACGACTGTTAAAACGAAAACGAGGTTTTCCAAACCCTGATATTTGTGTAAATTTGGCATTATTTTTAAGTTTAAATTCGCTTTGCTTCCATTGTTGTACACAAACCGAGGTTTCTTTTATTAAATAAAACAAATATCGGTCTCTTTTATTCACGTCAGCCGAAGGAATCACAACTCAAAATTAAAGTATAAAATTTATATTCTACTCTATAAAAATCGCTTTTTATCTCTAGCAAAGGCAATCAAAGACTTCAAACATTTGTAAGTATTTGTAATTAGTTTTCTGCGCTCGGAAAACTACACGCCTTTCCCATATTATACACAAAGTCCTGCTCAACTTTGTTCAACGACTTTTGATAGCAAATTAAATCAGTACAGAATTAAAAAAATAGAAAAAAGTCGAAAAAAAGTGTTTTATTTTTTAATAGTTAACGCAGTTTTAATGCAAAAACAATGTTAACGCAAAAATAATGCTTATATGTAAATGATCTATGGATAAATGTAGAAGTTCTGATACTCTTAGTAGACGCAAAATATTTTTTTAAATCATGATTTTTTAATTTCAAAATTTCCCATTTCAAATTATATCATATTTTGTCTTAGTTTATAATAGCTAGCATCTCAACGAGGAAAACAAGGCATTTTTTAAGAAATCTATGAATAAATATAGAATGTTTGACCCTAATGTGGAAGTAAGGCAATTTTAAAAAATTATTCATTCAATCATTTTTTACGAAGTTTTAGCTTAAATTGATTTATGACGACAGACAAGAAGAAGAACCATAAGTTCATCATTTATCCATTGATTTTCTTTAAGTAGGCCTTGAGCTATTCATTAAGACGTCCGCTATTACAAACTAAAATAAAATATTCTGTTACCTATTTGAACAAAAATTAAAAATAAGATCGTTAAAAAAAATAGTTTGCGTCTCCAAAGAGTATTATAATTTCTACATTTTTTGTTAGAATGTTAGCTATTAAAAAATAAAACATAATACTACAGCAAAAATAGATTTTCTTACAATAAAATAATTTTTTCCCAAATTGTTGAAGATTGTTTCTAAACCACTGTTCACTATGTGAATGTATAATACACATCATTTGTAGCCATCATGAGTTTAGTTAATTTAACATATAACCGGGTGTTAACGAACTTATATTTCCAAAATGAGAGTACAAATATTGAAAAATTGGATTTTTAGTACAAAAAAAAAATAAAAATATTACTATCAGGCAAGTCACAGAAATTTTACGAAAACGATTTGATTTCGTATTTCCAAATCGTAAAGTTTTACTTTTGTTTCTTCAAAACTTGCTGGTTTTGATGAAACCGAAAAAAATGGAAATCGAAAATTTCCTATTAAAAATATGGTAGCATTGACCCACCGCCGTCAATAATTTCGGTTCGGCACCAAACTCTGGCGTTAGTGGTTAAAATTAAATAAAAATAAACAAAGAAGTTTTTTTACTTTCTAATAAAGGGTGTTTTTTATTGAGGTATAGAACTTCGAATTGAAATAAAACACAAGAAAATCGTTTTAATGTCCATCAATTTGGCTTTATTGGAAGGATAATTTTATGCCATTAATGTTTAAATATGATTTCGGGCATGTGGCCGCCGCGGCTGGCTCGAATATAGCCAATTCTACAGGTCCAATTTTCAACCACTTTTTCGAGCATATGGGGCCGTATGTTGGCAATAACGCCACGAACGATGGCTTCCAAGTCCCCTAACATTTCTGGTTTGTTGGCGTAGACGAGCGACTTCACATATCCCCAAAGAAAATAATCCAATGGTGTCAAATCACACGATCTTGGTGGCCAATTGACAGGTCCATTACGCGAAATTATGCGCTCATCGAATGTTTCCTTCAGTAATTCGATTGTGACGTGCGCTGTGTGGCATGTAGCGCCGTCTTGTTGGAACCACAACTCATCCACATTCATGCCATCCAATTCGGGAACAAAATAGTCAGTTATCATGGCTCTATACCGGTCTCCATTAACGGTAACTGACTCTCCAGCATTATTTCGGAAGAAGTATGGCCCAATGACTTCACCAGCGCATAGAGCACACCAAACAGTCAGTTTTTGTGGATGTAATGGCGTCTCAAGGGTCTCATGTGGATTCTCTTCACTCCAAATGCGGCAATTTTGCTTGTTGACATAGCCATTCAACCAAAAATGAACCTCATAACTGAACAAAATTTTGTGATGAAAATCAGCATCGAGATGAATCTCATTTTCGGCCCATACACCAAAATCAGGACGCATTGCATGGTCTCGCGGCTTTAATTCTTGCACAAGCTGGATCTTGTAAGGTCGCAAGCCAAGATCTTTGCGCAAAATCTTCCATAAAGTTGATGGACAAAGCTCCAATTGCTGTGCATGGTGGCGAATCGATTCATTCGGGTCCTCTTCAACACTTTGCTCTACAGCGGCAATTGTTTCTTCGGTGCGCACTGTTCGACGTCTCTGCGGATGCGTATTATCACATAGAGTAAACGTAGTGCGAAAACGATTCATGGTTAACCGAATTAATTGCTCTGATGGACGATTATGTCGACCGTAAAATGGACGGAGCTTGCGGTGAACTTCGCGAACTGAACCATTACTTTCGAAATAAATTTGCACGATTTGCAAGCGTTGTTCTTTTGGCAACCTGTTCATGATGAAATGGCAAACCAAACTAAATATTAATCACTTGACAGCTGACAAAATGGCCGCCAGTTAAAAAAAAGTTCTATATCCCAATAAAAAAACACCCTTTTCATGTTCTTCACGTTTGTCTTCCAATCTATCCATTTTTCCATTCTGAAAGTTTATTAGAAGGCGGTCCAGTGCTATTTAATTTTTCCGCCAATTCTTCCCACAGACTGCAATCGCCTTGTCTCCTTTGACGCAATGTCTTGGTGGCATTCCATAAAATTGATAAAAAAAATTTCTTGTGCTTGCCCCTTTAAATTAAATTAAATTAGATAGATACTCAACGTATTTAGTATATTTATTTTAATAAAAACAATATTCTTATTAATTTTGAACAGAATTCCAAAAAAATTGGAGTTTAAGTTACTTAAAATATCAATTTCACTTCAGATTTTATGATTGGTTTCAAATCGATTTTTTTTATTTACGTTTTCTGGAGAAGCTTAATACGTTTTGGTTTCGAAATTCGTACAATTTGGTTTTCTGTGACATGCCTGTATATAAATTTATTAATTTTGTTTTCGAGTTTAGAAAGCCAAAATACATCAGAAAATGTTATAAATGAACCTTCGTCAATTGTTTATTGCATGGTGTTATTTCTAAAAGTTGAACATACTGAATACTTCACTGACCTTGCTCGAACTCCAAAATGATAAGAGTAAATTTACAAATCTCTTTACTTTGCTAGTAAATAGAAGAGCTTTTATGGGAATAATTGTATTGTATTTTCTATATTGAAAGAAATATCTCACTTAGAGGAATTTTTCTTCGAAATCTCAGACCTCCGAATCTTATGGTCTCTTATGAACTCATTCTCAAGTTTATTTTTATTATTATTTTTTTTTTTAATTTAACAAAACCAAGAATTTTACTTACTTGTTCCAAATCATATCGCCCGATACCAAAGGCATTTCCATTAGCAAAGCCGACAGCAACGATGACTTCCCGCTGCCGTTCTTGCCCACAACCATGGTGAGTTTACCCCGGGGCACTACCACGTCACGTATGAATAAAATTTGTGACATGCCCTGGGCATTCCAAGAGAATTTGCAATTATTCACCGACACCGCAATATCGTCGGGCATTTTCAAAAGCAACGAATCACGATGCCACGAATCAGTTTTGCTAGTCCGATGATGGGAGGTTCGATGATAGTTACCACACTTGAGGGGATGCTGTTGTGCCTCCTTCTGCTCCTGCTGCTGCTTCTGCTGCTGAGCTTGTGGTGCACCCGAGGACAAATTCTTTCTGGGCCTAATGACCACATAGGGGGTATTGCGCAGCAATTCCTTGCGTGCATGCGACGACAGTTTCTTGTGGTCAACGGGAAATTCCAAAGTTTCTTTACCCTCCGGCAGCACCAAAGGAGTTTGAGGTTCTGAATTGGCCAAAGGTGCCGGCTTTTCGGGTATAAAGATTTTAATGCTGGGCTTCTCGCTGAGCTTGCTGGGTGGGCTGGCATTTTCGCTGACCGTCTTCAGGGTTACATTGGAGGGCAGAGATTGCGATTTCACTTCGTACATATCGAGAGAGGCATCACTTTTGCTCAATATGCGGGCCATATTGCGTATGCCCTCGAATTGCTTCTGAATTTCATGGGCGGAGAGAAAAGTTTCCAATCTTTTGGTCGAGACAATGGCAGACAAAATAATGGGCACGGTTATGGGAAATATCAGCAGAGGGACGGTGAGTTGTTGGAATAAGGCCAGAGCGGAAAATAAACGACTGGCACTGATCTCGGAATTACTTTCACGATAAACATAAACGGCCAGGGTGACAAAGGTGATCAAAACGGAGGAGATGTGCGTCAAAATGGCTGTAAGATATGGAGGGGTTAATAATTGTTTGAATTTGTGTTATTTGTGGCAAAATCCTTACTCATCATTGTCCAGTAAAACGAGTCCTTGTTCAAATATTTCAGCTCCTTTTGCCGGGCCTCGGTGATTTTCTTGATGAACACATTGTCCCAGGCATTGAGCTTGATCAGTTTGATGCCCACAAAACAATCGTGCAGTTTCTTCAGGCGATTGTCGGTGTATTTCTGCAAGAAATTGTGTAAAAATGAGTCAAAATTATAAAGAGCGCCTAAAAGTATGTAAGTAAATTCAAGGTGGCCCACGATGGAGCTTCAGTTCTCCCTGGTGGGACATTTGAGACCGATATATACAGCGCCTAAAAGTATGTGTGAATTCAAGGTGGCCCATGAAGCTTTAGTTCCCCCTGGTGGGACATTTGAGTTCGAACCACACGGAACCTAAGAGTAGGTGTGAATTCGAGGTGGCCCAAAAAGGAGATTCAGTTCCTTATGTGTTGAACATTTGAGATCGAACTTCACAGTGCCTAAAAGTATGTCTGAGTTTAAGATGGCCCACAATGGAATTCCAGTTCTCCATAGCGCCTAAAAGTATGTGTGGATATGATATGACCCAAAATTGACATTTGAGATCATTTTGAACAACTACACAGCGCCTAAAAGAATGTAGGAATTCTAGGTGGCCCACAATGGAGTTTCAGTTCGCCATGTGTGGAACATTTGAGACTGTTATTTCCAACTACATAGCGCCTAAAAGTATGTGTGAATATGAGATGGCCCACAATGGACATTTGAGATCATTATGGCCAACTACACAACGCCTAAGAGTAGGTATGAATTCGAGGTGGCCCAAAAAGGAGATCCAGTTCCTTATGTGTTGAACATTTGAGATCGAACTTCACAGCGCCTAAAAGTATGTCTGAGTTTAAGATGGCCCACAATGGAGTTCCAGTTCTCCATAGCGCCTAAAAGTATGTGTGGATATGATATGGCCCAAAATGGACATTTGAGATCATTATGGCCAACTACACAACGCCTAAAAGAATGTGTGAATTCGAGGTGACCATAATGGAGTTTCAGTTCGCCATGTGTGGAACATTTGAGACTGTTATGTCCAACTACATAGCGCCTAAAAGTATGTGTGAATATGAAATGGCCCACAATGGACATTTGAGATCATTATGGCCAACTACACAGCGGCTAAAAGTATGTGTGAATTCGAGGTGACCATAATGGAGCTTCAGTACGCCCATGCGTGGGACATTTGGGACACTTATGCCGGACAAAAGTGCGTTTTATAAGGCACACCTCCAATAAAATGCCACGCCCCCCAAAAATGATGCTAATAACACGAAAATGAAGTTTAAAATAGGCACTCGGACCCATGGGACCCGAAAAACGCGCCCACCCACTTTCATACAAGTATGGGTACTCAACTGAAATGAATTGAATTTCCTGTAGATGGTATATATGCAAAAAATGTATTATTATGGACTTAGTAGACCCCCAGGGGCCCAAAAAATGGGAATCTGAAGCAAAATTTTAGAAGGGAATATGAAACTCAATTTTAGTGCGGGTACTCAAATGAAAGGAAATTTCTTATAGATTTCATACATGACAAAAATATTTTTGTGGACCCAGTAGACCCCCAGGGGCCCGAAAAATTGGGAATCTGAAGCAACATTTTAGTGTGGGTACTCAAATGCAGGGAAATTTCTTATAGATATCATACATGAACAAAATATTTTGTGGACCCAATAGGCCCGTAAGAAGGGAATTTGAAACAAAATTTTAGTGTGGGTACTCAAATGAACGGAAATTTTCTGTAGATATCATACATGAAAAAAAATCTTTTTTTGTGAACCCAGTAGGTCACCAGAGGCCCGTAAGAACGGAATATGAAACTAAATTTTACTATGGGTACTCAAATGAAAGGAAATTTCTTATAGATGTCATACAGGGGCCCGGAAAAATGTAAATCTGAAGCAAAATGTTCGTGTCGGTACTCAAATGAAAGAAAATTTCTTATAGATGTCATACATGAAAAAAAAATATTTTTTTGTGGACACAGTAGGCCCCCAGGGGCCCGGAAAATGGCAATCAGAAGCAAAATTTTAGTGTGGGTACTCAAATGAACGGAAATTTTCTGTAGATTGTACATATATGTCAAAAGATATTTTTTTGGATCCAGTAGGCCCCCGGGGGCCCGAAAAAATGGGAATCTGAAGCAAAATTTTAGTATGGGTACTCAAACGGAACGGAAATTTTCTGTAGATGACATATTTGTAAAAAAAATAAT
Source organism: Polietes domitor (assembly GCA_947397865.1). NCBI lineage: Eukaryota > Metazoa > Arthropoda > Insecta > Diptera > Muscidae > Polietes > Polietes domitor. The sequence goes on from OX377619.1 coordinate 180,281,717, forward strand.
TTTGTGGACCCAGTACGTCCCCAGGTGCCCGGAAAATGGGAATCTGAAGCAAAATTTTAGTGTGAGTACTCAAATGAAAGGAAATTTCCTGCAGATGACATATATGTACTAAAAAATAATTTTATGGACCCAGTAAGTCCCCAGGGGACCCGGAAAAATATGAATCTGAAGCAAAATTTTACTGTGCGTACTCAAATGAAAGGAAATTTCTTATAGATGTCCTACATGAAAAAAAATATTTTTTGTGGATCCAGTAGGCCCCCGGGGGCCCGAAAAAATGGGAATCTAAAGCAAAATTTTAGTATGGGTACTCAAACGGAACGGAAATTTTCTGTAGATGACATATATGTAAAAAAAATAATTTTGTGGACCCAGTACGTCCCCAGGTGCCCGGAAAATGGGAATCTGAAGCAAAATTTACTCAAATGAATGGACATTTTCTGTAGATGACATATATGTACTAAAAAAATAATTTTGTGGGCCCAGTAAGTCCCCAGGGGACACGGAAAAATGTGAATCTGAAGCAAAATTTTAGTGTGGGTACTCAAATGAGCGGAAATTTTCTGTAGATTGCACATATATTTAAAAAAAAATTTTTTGGGACCCAGTATGTCCCTAGGGACCCGGAAAAATGTGAATCTGAAGCTAAATTTTAGTGTGGGTACTCAAATGAAAGTGAATTTTCTGTAGATTACGTATATGTAAAAAATATTGTTGTGGACCCAATTGTCCTCAAATAATATATGTGGAGAAAATTTGGTTAACAGTAAATTATTATTGTATTGAAAATCAATATATTTATGATCAACATTATGAGATGACTTTGCTAAAAAAAGGTTACTGGCAATCTTTTACAAAAAATCATGCGATTTTTTTTAACAAATTTTTTAATTTCAGTTTAAAAATTATTTTTCAATTTTGGGAAATATTTGAGAAAGTGGACTTTGTAAAGTCATAAATAATTGCATTAAATTATAAATAAGTTGATATCGTTGGAGATACCCAGGGATGAAAATGGGCGGGCCCGTTTTGCGGGTCTTAGGGCCCCACGGTCCCCAGCGACTACTTTAGATTTAATTTTCATGTTTTCTAGATCAATCTTAACATGATTGGATATTTTTTATTTTAAACTGCACTTCAGCCTTATGCCGAACATAAGCTCCACATTAGATCGGTTATGCCTCTGTGAAATGTTGAAATAAATGCGAACAGCCAGCTTTGTTCGATTTTGATCAAACTCTTCGCCAAGTTATAAAAATATATCCACTGTACGTTATTGAAGAGCCTTGTTAATTTGTTGTCATGCCAAAGTTGGCACATTGTGTTTTAAAAACATTAAGAATATCCTTTATATTTTTTGAATCAAAAACTTTAGTTAATTAACATCAATGTTTTTTAATTAAAAATAATTTTCTGATAACTTTGGCCAACAAAAAATGAAAGCGAGAAATGTGTAAAAATAACAGCTTCGCCTACAGTGGCGAAATTTAATTTCACCACACACACACATACTTTTACCAACACTTGTGCGCCCTGGCTCATAAACTTTCATTCAAATGTTGCAAAAGCTCCATCAAGTGGGAGTGAGAGAGAGGGAGAGTGAAGCACGATTGTAATTGAAAATAAATATTGCCTACTTTTAGGTAAGTTAATATAGGCGAAACAATAACAGAAGGCAGCATACTTTTAGGAGCCCAGCACAGAAAGGGCTCCGCGTTGTTTCATATGAACAATGAAACAACGATAAATTCCATTAAATGGCCAAACACAACATAACAATGGCTTGAAAGTTGTGCCATGTGCTCTGTGAACTACGTCGCCGGGAATGTGGCCACAATTTCACTCTCTGTACTTTCTTTGGACAACTTACCGCCATTATTTCAGCATTGCCAGACATGGCTTTGCCAATCAGGAACTGCAACGGAGTCATTGTTAGAATGCATACAAATGAGCCAATAACGGCGCTGATGCCCAATTTCAAATACAGCAAATACATGACGATGCCAATCTGAAAAGCAAGAAGAAAAAAATACAATTTAATATTTTTAAATAAACTTCGAAGAGTTCTCTCTACAATGCATGTAACAAAAATTAAAGCATACTTTAAGGGGCCAGCTATAAAACAATTAAACCATTTCCGCATAGTCATACAGCCAGCCAGTCATATGCCATGTACTATAATTATAATAATACTAAATTGCCACAAACTTTTTGGAAAATATTCAAAAATTAAATTCTTAAAAACTCACTCACTAAACTAGCAACACTATTGCATACTTTAAGGCTTAACAAACAGTCGTTTGCCATGCATGCATTCACATTGTTGTGAAATGAAATATTAAATTTAATTGTTATGTTCGGGAAGACAATTAAATTCAATCACTGCAGCTTAACCTACATTAAGTCACAGTCTAGGGAGAAACAGAAGCCATCCGAATAATGTCAAATGTCATCGGTATGCTTTAAATTGAAATTAAAAGGAATTTTCAATGGATTTATGAACATTTCAGAATTCATTCAGTCAGACGAAGACAAAGTACCGCCGTAAGTTCAATAGAAGAAAAAGTAAATGTCATTGAGGCCTTAAAAATGGCAGCAGCGCCATCATAAGGATGTTGACTTCTTCTTAGAGGATTTATTTCAAAGAATTTATGGGCAATCGTGGAATTCGCAAATATTGATTTAAAAAATAGCAATAGATATATTTAAGTAAAAAATATTTTATATTTATTTGCCTAAATATCAGCAAATATTTTACATTGACTTAACAGCACTTAGTTTCCTCTTGATTGTCATGAAAAGCTAGTAATTTAATAAAACATAAAATTTAAAAGTGTGATTACTGCAGAACTCCAACGAAATATTGAACAATTCTCGTATTTATACACTCCACGAGAGTGCATTTGTTTGTAACACCCAAAAGGAAACGAGATAGACCCATTGTTAATTATACCGATCGACTTAGAATCACTTTTTGAGTCGATTTAGCAATGTCCGTCCGTCAGTCCGTCTGTCCATCTATTCCCGTAATCACGATACAGGTCGCAATTGTGGACCTAACTAAATGAAACTTTGCACAATGAAGTTTTTCTGGACAAGGACGAACGCTATTTATTTTGAAGAAAATCGGTTTAGATTTAGATATAGCCCCCATACGAATTTCACTCCCGATTTGACTCTTTTCACTCTAGATACCACATATTACAAGAGATTTTCTTTAAAATTGGCAAAACATCTTATATTTCAACTAGAAACACCTGTGGTAAAAATGTGTTAGATCGGTTCAGATTTATATATAGCTCCCATACAAATTTCGCTCCCGATTTGACTTTTTCTGCTCTAGAAACCACATAATGTATCAGATTGTCTTCAGATTTGGTAAAACATCTTATATTTCCACTAGAAACACCCATGGTGAATATAGGTCAGATCGGTTCAAATTTAGATATAGCCCCCATACAAATGTCGCTCCCGATTTGACATTTTCCGCTCTAGAAACCACATATTGTACTCGATTTTCTTTAAATTTGGCACAACATCTTATAATCTAACTAGAAACACCTATGCAGAAATTGGGTAAGATCGGTTCAGATTTAGATATAGCCCCCATACAAATGACGCTCCCGATTTGACATTTTCCGCTCTAGAAACCACATATTGTACCCGATTTTATTTCAATTTGGCACAACATCTTATAATTTTACTAGAAACACCTATGCTGAAATTGGGTAAGATCAGTTCAGATTTAGATATAGCCCCCATACAAATGTCGCTCCCGATTTAACTTTTGCCGCTTTTAAAGCCACATATTGTGCTCGATTTTCTTTAAATTTGGCACAACATCTTATAATCTAACTAGAAACACCTGTGGCTAAAGCGGGCTAGATCGGTTCAGATTTAGATATAGCCCCCATACAAATGTCGCTCCCGATGGTGAAAGTGGGTAAGATCGGTTCAGATTTAGATATAGCCCAAATACAAATGTTTAACCGATTTTGGCCAAACTATACACTTTATATTTCACCTATTTCGTTCCAGGTTTCATTGTATCCTCATACAAATGTCCTTGCCGATTTAACATTTTTTTTTTTTCAAACACATACATTTACAGGATACAAAAAACCTTCCCGTTTTCACTTTTTCACCAAATTGAATTGTTTTCGGATAGAAAGTGGAGTGTATCCTAAAGTCAGCCCCGCCCGACTTTAGCCTTTTTTTTTTATTTGAATTTTATTTGTACAAATATTGTTACATTCATATATAATTTGGCCCCAGCGCCATGAAGGCATTATTGAGGCAGGCTGGCAGTATATAATACATATACAAATAAATTAGTTCAATATCAATTCAAAATAAATATATTAAAGTATTTATAAAAATTATGGTAGAAGTGTTTCAAACTTATCATATAAGTATTTTTTGCAGGAGGACTTAAAATTTGATATTCGAGCAATGTTTCTTAATTCAAACGGCAATTCATTGTACTTATTTCCCCCAATATAATCAATTCGCTGCTTTGTTTTTTCTAATCTACATCTAGGAATTCTTAAATTGGTCTGATTCCTAGTAGCAAAATTCGACTGGTTTTGCATAAATGATATGGTATGGTGACCGATGTTGTGAATACATTTATAAACAAATAATAGTACTTGGTATTCATGCAGTCCATAAATTGGCAGTACAGTTTTACTCTGATCCATATACAATGAAATTGTTGAATAAGTTACTGGCAAATTATATACAACTTTCAAGGCCTTGTTTTGCATACATTGCAAGGATCTGAAGGAAGTATTGTTCTTGTTGTAAGCATAGGCACTTGCCAAGTAACTTAAATGAGACTGTATTAAAGCTTGAAATATCATCAACTTGGAATTGAGACTAAGTTTGTTCCTCAACTTATACAAAATACCTACAGCAGGAGCAATTTTCTTCTTTAAATCATCCATATGCATGTTCCAAGATAAATTACTCTGCAATGTTACTCCCAGGTACTGCATAGCATGTGTCTCATACACAAGTCTTCCATCAACATAAACATTGAAATTATTGTTAAGACTGGCAGAATGTGGTCTGAATCTAATAAGTTTGGTCTTCCCGGGATTGATCAGTAACCGATTCAACCGTGCATATTCAAATACCAAAGCTGCATCCCTCTCAACTCTAGTTTTCAGTTCCAAATCATATTTATAAGGGTAAAATAGGCAAACATCATCAGCAAACATAATAAGATGACCATCTAGTTCCAAATTCCTCAGATCATTAAGATACATCGAAAACAATAATGGGCCTAACCCGCTTCCCTGTGGTACTCCATAATCCACTGTACCATATTGCTTCCTGTTAGAAAAATAATTTTCAAACAAACATAACTCCTTTCCCTGAATACCGTAATACTTCAACTTCTGCAGCAATATTTTATGATCAACCAGATCAAAAGCTTTAGTGAAATCAAAAAATATTCCGCAAACTCCATTAAAACCCTCATCTAGTCCATTAGAAACAAACTTCACAACATTCAATATAGCGTCCTGAGTACCACAACCTCTTCTGAAGCCAAATTGATAATCATACAATAGCCGATTCTCCTCCATATAGAACAATAATCTATCATAAATCAGCTTTTCAAAAATCTTATCTATGGTAGACAACACTGCTATCGGACGATATTTATCCAACGACGTTACATTGACTCCCTTTGGTATTGGAACTACTCTGTGAACCTTCAATATATCCGGAAACGCTGATGTATTAATAATCTTGTTAAATATATCTACCAAAATTGGTGCAATAACATCCCCACATTCCCTTGTAAATTTAGCAGAAATATTGCCAAAGCCTGGACTTTTATTCACCTTAATATTTGATAGTACTTGGATAATATCTTCAATATTAATATTATCAAGTGAGAAGCAGTGACTCGTTTGAACAAGAGTATGTAAATCATTGAAAGTGTCACCAGGATATGATTCAATTTGCTGCTTAAGATCTCTGACAGAAGAAAGAAAATAATTATTAAAACAATTCGCCTTGATCAAATCATCTGATATCCTCATTCCCTGAGAGTCATTCAAATCAGTATAATTACTTTTCGATCTACCAAGAGTATTGTTAATAAACCGCCAACATTTTTTTGAATCATTTCCCACAGCAGCAAGATTTTCCACGTAATAACATTCCCTACACTTTCTTGTAGCAACCTTAATTATTTTACTTATACGCCACAAAATTTGTTCCACATGTTGCCTATTTCTCGCCTTACGTCTCTTTTTCAACAATTTATTTTTGTAAACAATCAAATTCTGTATTTGTTTATTCACCCAAGGTGTCAGTTCAAAACGCAAATCTTTCACATGACTTTCAATAGATGTTGACCGACTTATCGCAGAATCCATAGAAGATATCAGTGTAGACGTTAAAACTGAAGCATCCAACAAAGTATAATCAAAAGAAAAACTATTTTGTAATAGTTCTTTTGCCTTTCTATAGTCACAAACTTTCCTCGTTATCTCTATGGAATCTGTAACAAGCGGTCTACACCTAAATTTACAGCACAGCATATTGTGATCAGAGAGATCGCACTCAACTGAATCAACGTAAATTCTCTCTGAGAAATTGCTAAAAATATGATCGATACACGTTCCACTATTGGGTCTTGTCACCAAGTTATGAGCACTGTCACAGTCATAATTCTGGAACATTGTGAGTAACTCCGTGTAATGAGAATTTTGGACAGCATCAATATTAGTATCTCCGAGCACAACATCATCAAGCTTATTTATAAAATCTGCTACATGACATTTCTGTGACCGATACAAAGAAATTAGCTTCAATGGCTTGGAATCAACTTTAAAATTCTTCAATGTAACAGTTATTAGCTCAACATAATTCTCACTATTGCATACATCAACAGAATAATGTAGATTTTTATTTATATACAATGACGTACCACCATACCCATCATCCCTACAACAGTGAATATTATTAAAGCCAGGAAGCGAATAAATTTGAGTAATATCCCTCTGAAACCACGTCTCTTGAACCGCAATTACATCAGGTAATTTAGGTATACTAGCGACCAACTCTTTAAATTGATTGAATTTATCTAAGGATGAAACACTTCTAATATTTAAACTCAATATATTCAAAAATTTACAATTAACATCACTAATATATTTTTCAAAATTGGAAAAATGTTTAAAATATTGATTTTTAATCATAGAGAAACAATTAATAAACAATAATACTTTAAAGTAATTTATGCTTCAACTTCTGCGGGGGAGACATATGCCCCATCTTCACCTTCTTCACTAGACACATCTACTTCTCTGTTGCGCACCATAGATCTTCGGCCCCAGTGCTTGTTTGTTGTTACAGCTAGCAAGATTTTGTCCACGTCATCTTCTGATCTTATCATTTGTTGCCGGGAAATGTCACTTTTCTTACAAAAAACAATTCCATTACTGGCGTATATATGCTGGTACCCAACTGCTTTGAGCGATTTAGCATAATGCAAAAGATTTAACGACTCTTTGCTAAGAAAATGGTTTACAAACACTTTCTTTGTCTCTTCATTGTCCTTTAATTTAGCTTTTGACGCCATTAACTTTTCTTTATTTGCTTTTGACGAAAATTTCACAACGACTGTTTTACTTTCATTGGATCTTTTATTATTTATAAAATAAGCATCTTCTACTTCGTTTTCTGCTATTTCCACTTCAACATTTTTGGATAATTTTACTACGGCATCAATTGCCTTCACGCCTTCTTCAACTTTCAATCCACTGATCACACAGTCATTTTTTACACGAACATCATTTAACATTTTCACAGAAGATTTTAATGTGTGTATTTCAGTTTTTAATTTTTTATTTTCTTTTTCTATTTCTGTTATTTTTTTCCTTACTTGTTTTTCGTTGGTTTTACTTCGGTCTGTAATCAAAGTTTGATTTGAATCTATATTTTATAATCGAATGCAAATTTATGTAGAAATTTACTTGATTTCCGCACCGTGACTACCTTCTTCAGCGGCACACTACCTCTATCATTATATCCGCCCCGTGACGACCTTCTTCAGGAGGCTTCATAGCGATTTTTTTCAACCAAATATTTTATCCCAATTGTTTGCCTACTTTCAGAGGACTCTGACTACAATTCCTCATAAAACCGTTGCCATAATTATCCCGCCAACAATTGCAGATGAAATGTTGAAATAATTTGCAACGCAATTTAAAAAGTTGCAAAGAATAAATTCTAAGGAAATTTCAACCCACATTGAATTATTTGAAATGCAATTTTTACTTTTTATAAGTTCAAATGAAATTTAAACGAATTCGGAATCTTTGAACAAACATCCTCCCACATGTTTTTAAAAGTTCCATCAACTTTCGCATTCCCGCAACAAAATCAGTTGAGACTAACAATTTCAAGTTTCAAGATTTTTAAATGTTTAACACTTGCTGGGTAATCAAAAGGAATTGTTAGAATACTTCGAAAGAACGTTTAAAAAATTGTATGACAATAATCATTTTCAAATAAAACGCAATACTATTACTGCACTGTGCAGCAATAAATACAATTTTGTGTCCGAGACCTAAATATTTATTTTTGTTCTACAATTTCAAATAAAACAAGTAAAAACGGCGTTAAGTTCGGCCGGACCGAACTTTATATACCCTCCACCATGGATTGCATTCCACAGAGGTTGTCGGTTTTCGTAGAAGTGCAGCAATATTACAGGAAAATATAAATTAAAATATAAATTTTGTAATATAGCCAAGCCAAAACAAATAAAAATATTGAAAAAATAATTATATAAATAAATATAATAGTTTAATCATATCAAACCATTATCTATTTCAAATCAAAAAATAAATATTCTTACATTTATATTTTCGAAAAGCTTATATACCATAAATATAAATACCATGAAAGTACGAATTTCGAAAAATCCGTTTATTTTTCGTGTCTACGCAGTCAGAGGAATGTATACTCCGAATTGCATGACTCTAGCTGCGGTCATTTGATTGGTACTATTTTTATCCCATTTTTTCTTTTTAACCCCAAAAAATACGAATTTCGAAAAATCTGTTTATTTTAAGTGTCTACGCAATCAGAGGAATGTATACACCGAATTTCATTATTTCAGGTGTAGCCGTTAGGTTGGTACCATTTTTATCCCTCCGTACCCATTGTATCTCTTGAAAGTACGAATTTGGAAAAAAACCTTTTATTTTTCATGTCTACGCAGTCAGAGGAATGTATACTCCGAATTGCATGACTCTAGCTGCGGTCATTTGGTTGGTACTATTTGTATCCCCTTTTTCCATTTTAAACCCAAAAAGTACGAATTTCGAAAAATTCGTCTATTTTCCGTGTCTACGCAGTAAGAGGAATGTATACTCCGAATTTCATGACTCTAGCTGCGGTCATTTGATTGGTACTATTTTTATCCCATTTTTTCTTTTTAACCCCAAAAAGTACGAATTTCGAAAAATCTGTTTATTTTAAGTGTCTACGCAATCAGAGGAATGTATACACCGAATTTCATTATTTCAGGTGTAGCCGTTAGGTTGGTACCATTTTTATCCCTCCGTACCCATTGTATCCCTTGAAAGTACGAATTTGGAAAAAAACCTTTTATTTTTCATGTCTACGTTTTCACAGGAATGTATACTCCGAATTGCATGACTCTAGCTGGGGTCATTTGGTTGGTACTATTTGTATCCCCTTTTTCTATTTTGACCCCAAAAAGTACGAATTTCGAAAAATCAGTTTATTTTCCGTGTCTACACAGTCAGAGGAATGTATACTACGAATTTCATGACTCTAGCTACGGTCATTTGATTGGTACTATTTGTATCCCCTTTTTTCAGTTTAACCCCAAAAAGTACGAATTTTAAAAAATCCGTGTATTTTACTTGTCTATGCAATCAGAGGAATGTATACACCGATTTTCATTTTTCTAGGTACTGCCGTTCGGTTGGTACCATTTTTATCCCTCTATTCCCATTTTACCCCTTAAAAGTACGAATTTGGAAAAATACTTTTATATTATGTATCTACTCAATTAGAGGAATGTACACACCGAATTTCGTGTTTCTAGCTGTTGTCGTTTAATATGTACCATTTTTATCCCTTTTTTGCCCCATTTCACCCCCTACAAATAAGAATCACATTATGTTCCACGTTTTTGCTATAAGGGGAATGCGCATACCAAATATCAAGCAAATATTTATAAACAGACATATTCAAAAAACATGCTTAAATACGCTCAAATATTAGGGATTATTATGGGTATTTTTATTAGTCCTTGTGAGGGAAAAAATTTTCCCTTTGGGCCGATTTCGCCCCATTTCACTCCCAACCGATCTACGACTGTAAGACTCGTTTATGGAAAATTTGAACGTTCTAGCTCCTTTCGTTTAGATGCTAGCGTGCTTTCAACAGACGGACGGACATGGCTAGATCGTCTTAGAATTTTATGACGATCAAGAAAATATATACTTTATAGGGTCTTAGGTCCATATTTCAAGGTGTTACAAACGGAATGACAAAGTTAGTATACCCCCATCCTGGAGGTGGAGGGTATAAAAATATTTTTTTGTAATTTTTTTCCTATATTTAATGGGTCTTTTCTTGGCAAAAAAGTATGTATAGTTACCCAGCAATACTTGGTGCGTCTTTTTTAAACGGTAGAAATCGTGATAGTGGTAATCGGCAGCCAAGTAATAAATGTCACCATGTCATTTGTAAATAAATTTGCATTCTATAAAATATAGATGCAAAATGGTCTTGAGCCAGGAATAAATAAAAAAAATTTGTTTATGGTTTCCTTTGAGTTGTAGCCGTAAAGTGTACAATATTAAACAAATATCTTTAAAATTTAATTTTAATATTCATATTCACATAGAAGCAGTATTTTAGGAACACTCTTCAAAAATTTGGGAAAAAATAATATCTTTTTGAAAAAATCTATTATTGCTGGCATAAAACAAATAATAAAAAATAGAAAAAAGTCTGAAAAAATTTTGTTTTACTTTTTAATAGCCAATATTAAAACGCAATAAAAAATAAATTAAAAATCATATTTTTATATTTTTTAAATAGCGCGAAAAATCCCTTCACAAATTAGATAACAGATTTTTTTAACAATATTTTTCTCTAGTTTGTAATAGCTGACATCTTAGCAAAGAAAACAAAGCCCAGGTAATCTATGGATAAATGTAGAATATGTGGTCCTTCTTGAAGAAGTACAAGTCTTCTTCAATTTAAGCGGAAAATTGGTAAAAAATATGACACACGATTTTTTAAAATTACCTTACTTCTACATAAGGGTCATAACGTTTACATTTTTTTTTCAAAAATGTCTTGTTTTCAAACTAAAACAATATATTCTTTTATATAGTTTGTAATGGGTTTGTAATATAGTTTGTATTTCAACAAAAATGAAAAAATCATGATTTTTTTTAATTATTTTGCGTCTACAAAGAGTATTATAAATTCTACATTTATTCATAGATTTTTACATATAAACATTAGTTTATTTTTATCATGTTAGCTATTAAAAATAAAACGAAAAATTTTTTTCCGACTTTCAATTTTTTCGTGCCAGATTTTTCCGAAAAACAAATAATTGTTTCCCAAAATTTTAGAAGCTGTGCCTCTTTCTATGTGAAGGAGTAATTCACAACATTAGTAGACATCATAATTACCTTTAATAGATAATAATTACCAATATATCCAAAATGAGAGAACAAATATGATGAAAATTTTAATTTTTAATTTTTTTTTTAATTTAAAAATTTTTTCTGTCACGATTTTATGAATCAAGCCGCAATGCACACAAAAAATAATAATTGAGAGAACAAATATGACGAAAATTTTAATTTTAGTAATTTTTAATTTTTTTTTTAATTTAAATTTTTTTTCTGTCACGATTTTATGAATCAAGCCGCAATGCACGCAAAAAATATTTTTTCGGCTTTTTGTTTCATTGTTTGTAGTGTTATTGGACGTCTATAGAAATGTTGTTGTGGTTTTTCATAGTGACAACTGAGTATTTTTAAAAAAATATATATAACTGCAATCAATACCTTTTGAACTATGCTCAGTGTTGCAAAAAGAATTTGAAAACTTAGTATTAATCTATTGTCACGCAAATGTAGTCAGTGGCGTCAGTTTTCGTGTTCTCAAGAAATTTGGGTTTGTAGTTTTCACTTAGAAAAAAAAAAAAAAACAAAAAAATATCTAGTACTAAATATACTTATTTAATTTGACTGCCAAAAGTCCTCGAAAAGTGAGTTATAGAACGGAAAATACACTCAGTGTTATTTTTGAAAAATAATTCGTCGATCAATTTCTAATCTTTTTCTCTTTGGGCGGTTCTCTCACCAGCTCTCCATAATTTGTAAATAATTCAAATGATAAATGTCTTGCATACCCCTAGGCTTTGAATTCTCGCAAAAACCATTGACATATTTTTGAGAGTAAACATTGAAAATAATATTAATGAGTGTTAATCATCAACCGTTTACATACATTAAATTAACATAATTAAAAAAATAGGCTTTTTGGGAACTTTACACTTCCCTTATTCCAGAAAAAGAAATGGATTACATTTCATTTCCTGTTGATGACATCCGGAAATAATTTTAAATCCACACTTCAAAAATAATTTTCTAATTAAACCGCATTCAACAACCAGTGATTTATGTTTTAACTCTAATTGTGCTGGAATGTTTGTTTGCCTACATTTTGGCGAAACAAACATCAATTAGAAAGAAACCAAAAAAACTGTTGCCTACTGCAGGGCGCGAAACAAACAATTTCTAATGAAAATTTAAAGAATTTTAAGCCGCAATAGAAAACCATTAATGCCATTGGTGTATGGCGGGTAGGGTAGGGCATCGTAACCCTCCAGTCCTTCCAAGGGCAGCAACCTTCCACGGTGGTGACATTACAAACACAACCACACACACACGCACTCCTTCTCACACTCACTCCAGACATGCATTTCCATAGAATTGCTGTGCTTAATTGTACGAAGGTGGTCGTGATGGTCGTGATGGTGGTGGTGGCGATGATGATGGTGGTTTCGACTCTTGTTTGGTTGGTTAATTTGAATAAATATGTTTACTTTTCGGAAATTTATAGCAACAGACGTCAAAAGGTAAACGCTTGTAATGGCAGCGCAACAGCAGCCAACAAGGACAACAGCAGCAGCAGCGACAACAACAGCCGCAGCAAAATAAATGACTTAAGTTAAAACATGCAAATAATGCCGGGAATCACGGGCTGACAAGTACGTGTGTTGCTCTCGCCGTTGCTGCAGGGCGAGAACCAGCCTGCACACAGCTCCGTTAAGCAGCCGTGGATATGTCGGAGGGGGGAATGTTGGCTGCTACCTCCAATTTGAAAAATTAATTATGCACATACATGTACAACTAAGTTTTTGCCTAAAAGTGTGAGTTGTCGCCTTTACAATTTCCCAGGTGGGCTGGAGAGGGGAACCCCTTCCAACCGACAAGAGGGCTAGAAGAAAGCAATTAACACAAGGATAAAGATTTGCGTACAACATGTACATGTGTGCAACTAAGATTTGCGGTTGTCCTGGTTGCCCGTGTATGTGAAGGATGTAGGATTTTTCATTTGAAATTCGTTGAAATTTGTTTGTTTTATTTATTTTCTCTTTGCCTTTTTAATATTTGCTTTGTTTTAATTCGATTTATTTGTTAATTTAAATTTGTATGTGCAAAGGATTTTAAATCTGAAAGTCATCGAGGACATTTTCAATTTGATAATTCAAATGCTTTGCTTAGAGCAAAATCGCAAAAACGTATGTTTTTCGAGGAGAAGGGGTCAGATTTCGAGAAAAGTGTTGCCTAATTTTAGGCGCTTAAAACTTCTGCAGTGCATAAATCACACAACTTTTAACGAACACAATCCTGGTAACCAAAGAATAATTGGGAATGCTCTGTTTATTGTTTTCAAGTTGAATAAATAAATTGAAAATCTTGAATGGTTAGAATTTCCGCTACTTTAGCTGTAAACACAGCAAAACTGATTCAGTCACCTCTTCCAACACAAACCATTTGCGTTGTGATCACCTGCCCCCTTTCTGGACAGAGAGAGAGAGGAAAACACATACACGGGCTTATATTGCGATCATTGGGAAATCTGACTCTGTATTAATTTATACCTTAAGAATTAATAGTAAATTTATTATAACCCAAAAGGTATGCATTGAAAAATACTCATATTCCAATCAGTCGATCATTTTATAGGAATGACTTGGCAGGATATTTGAAAAAAAAACTTGTGTGTCCAAGCCGAAGCAAATAATTTTTTCTGTGTATTGAGGCATGTTGATACATAAAATCAACACAAAAAACATTTATTGATATATTTTTTTTAATTTTTTACTAAAATTAAAATTTTCGTCGTAAGTACATTTAATATTTGTACTCTCATTTTGGATATATTGTTCCGATGGTATTCATTTATATGTTCAATTAAAGATAATTATGATGTCTAACAAAGGTTATGAATTACTTTTACATAGAAACAGCGGTTTAGAGAAATATTTGGGAAAAAAATATTTTTGCTGATACCAAAAAAATCATAATAAATAGAAAGAAAGTTGATAAAAAGAACATTTTGTTTTATTTTTTCATTCTAACGCTAAAACGATGTTTATGGATAAATGTAGCAATTAAGATAGTCTTTGCAGAAGCAACAGATTGTTGAAAAAAATCATGTTTTTTTTAATTTTTGTTTAAATAGCGCTAAAAGTCCGATTACAAATTATTGCTTCGCATGTGAAATAGCCAGTTATTAGTCACATTTTTTGGATAGTATTTATTTAATATTCTTTTGGTGGATATAGATAAATCTAAAATATTAGACAGCACTCATACACAGTCAAAGGAACGTGCTTCCCCTTCGTATGTATAATTTTTATAATTTTCTACCCAGCTTTTAATGTAAAGGGTGATTTTTCAGCTATTATCTTTTTGGCAACACTGGTTTAAACAGCTGACGCACGTTTCGTGTTTTGTTTCACTCTCAAACATCTTCAGTTTGGTCTATAATTTAATCATGAATTGTCTTACAAACGAACAACACTTGCAAATTATTGAATTTTATTATCAAAATGCGTGCTCTGTTAAGAAAGTTCATCGCGCGCTTCCATTTTATGGTCAGTTTAATCGACCCACTGAAGCGGCTATTCGGGCTATTGTGACTAAATTTCGCACCAAATTTACATTGTTGGACATTAAACCACCAACACGCTTACGTAGAGTGCGAACTGAAGAAAATATCGCAGCTGTATCGGCCAGCGTTAATGATGACCATCAATTATCGATTCGTCGCCGTTCGCAGCAATTGGGCCTCTGTTACTCAAAAACGTGGAAATGCCAAAATTGGAATAAGCGGATGGACCATTTGAGGCGCAGTCAAGGTCAACATTTACATGAAATAATCTTCAAACCTTAAATTATATGGACCGTACTATCGATTCAAATAAAGAGTTCATGGATTTTTCTGAATTTTATGTGTTTTTTTTTTGAAAAACTTTCCTATAGCTTATAAAAAATCACCCTTTAGAAAATTCGACAAATCCAATTT
Source organism: Polietes domitor (assembly GCA_947397865.1). Lineage (NCBI taxonomy): Eukaryota > Metazoa > Arthropoda > Insecta > Diptera > Muscidae > Polietes > Polietes domitor. Next base: position 180,297,344 of record OX377619.1, read on the forward strand.
TACTACTCTTCTACATGGAATTTACATATCAAATTTCACGATTCTAGCTGTAATACTTTAGTTGGTACCATTTTTATCCCTTTTTTGTCCCACTCACCCCTTTTTTTATACCCTCCACCACCAGCATGGGGGTATACTAACTTTGTCATTCCGTTTGTAACACCTTGAAATATCGAATACCTGAGACCCTATAAAGTATATATATTCTTAATCGTCATAAAATTCTAAGATGATCTAGCCATGTCCGTCCGTCCATCTGTCTATCTGTTGAAAGCACGCTACCATCTAAACGAAAGGAGCTAGAACGTTCAAATTTTCCACTAATGCTTCTTATATTCGTAGATCGGTTGGGATTGAAACGGAGCGCAATCGGCAAAAAGGGAAAAATGTTTCCCTCACAATGACTAAAAATACCAATAATAATCCCTAATATTTTAGCGTATTTAAGCATGTTTTTTGAATATATCTGTTTGCTTGATATTTGGTATATGCATTCCCCTAATAGCAAAAAAGTGATACTTATTTGTAGGGGGTGAAATGGGACAAAAAAGGGATAAAAATGGTACATATTAAACGACAACAGCTAGACACACGAAATTCGGTGGGTACATTCCTCTAATTGAGTAGATACATAATATAAAAGCATTTTTTCCAAATTTCTACTTTTAAGGGGTAAAATGGGAATATAGGGATAAAAATGGTACCAAACAAGCGGTTGTACCTAGAATAATGAAATTCGATGTATATTACTCTGATTGCATAGACAAGTAAAATACAAGGATTTTTTTTGGGGGGTTAAAATGAAAAAAAGGGATAGAAATAGCACCAATCAAATGACCGCAGCTATAGTCATGAAATTCGGAGTATACATCCCTCTGACTGTGTAGACACGGAAAATAATCTAATTTGTCGTACTTTTTGGGGTCAAAATAGAAAAAGGGGATAGAAATAGCACCAATCAAATGACCGCAGCTAGAGTTATGAAATTCGGAGGATACATTCCTTTGTCTACGTAGACATGAAAAATAAAAGGTTTTTTTCCAAATTCGCACTTTCGAGGGATACAATGGGTACGGAGGGATAAAAATGGTACCAACCAAACGGCTACACCTAGAATGATGAAATTCAGTGTATACATCCCTCTGACTGTGTAGACACGGAAAATAAACTGATTTTTCGAAATTCGTACTTTTTGGGGTCAAAATAGAAAAAGGGGATAAAAATAGTACCAATCAAATGACCGCAGCTAGAGTCATGAAATTCGGAGTATACATTCCTCTGACTGCGTAGACACGGAAAATAAACGGATTTTTCGAAATTCGTACTTTCAAGGGATACAATGGTACAGAGGGATAAAAATAGTACCAACTAAACGACTAAAGCTAGAATGATGAAATTCTAATTGTGTAGAAACGTCAAGGGGTAAAAATGGTACAACGCAGCTGGTTTCATGGAATTCGGTGTATACATTCCTCTGACTGGATTGACACGCAAAATATAAAGTTTTTTTCCAAATTCGTCCTTTTTCGTTTACGGCAAAAATTGGTTGAATCATGAAGTTATTTTGCACTATGTACGTCTGATAATTCCAGAATCAATTCATTCCTTAACTCCTTTCGGGAGTTATCGTGTACACCAGCCAGCCAGACAGACGAACGGACGGACATGGCTCAAACATCTTAAAAATCCGAACATACTTAGGGTCTTAAGTCACTCCTTCAATGCGTTGCACTTTTTTCTGTCCCAAATGATATATACCCTCCTACTCTGTAGAGCGAGGGTATAAAAATACAAGGTGGCGCAAAAGTAGTGTCATGTCATAATGTGAATTGCCTACCGTTTTGTTAGAAATGAATATGAGTTCTGTCTTCAGAAATAGTTTTTTGAAGAATAAAATATGACACCATATAATGTGTCTAATACATTTTCATTTCTAACAAAACGGTAGGCAATTCACATTATGACATGACACTACTTTTGCGCCACCTTGTATATGGATAAATGTAGAAATTATGATACTCACGACAAACCATTTTTCTTCGAGTGTATTTCTAATACATTCTCGCCAGCAAAAATCACGGCACTGTATACTAAATATCTAACGACTTTCAGTGATAATTTGCCAAGACTATTCTCTCTGATATCCTTGAAGTCGAACGTCCATCAAATACTTTCAGGCTATAAATTATTGAATTTTCCTTTTAGTTTCTTTGTTTCGTTCGAATAACACAAAATAAATTTACATTTAATTTTAAGCTTTCCAAATCGATCGTTTCAACGGCATAAATCTTAATGCAGCACTAAAAAACGCAAAAAAAGATTTTCTTTGTATACTTTTTTCCTATAAATTAATTGCATTTAAAAGCCATTTATTTTGTGATGTTTTTTTACCCCGGCACTCGTTAAGATTTAAAATAATATTGTATTATTGCTCAATTTGTTATTTATTGTCAATGGAATTGCTGCAGTCCGGATGCGGATGCGGGTATGGATTGCAACACAGTGATTGTTAGTCACTCTTTCATATGGGATGGATGGATATGGTACTTACTTTCAGTGGTATGGCCCAAACGTAATGAGCAATCCAGAAGAAGGACATTATATTCAGCGTATCCTCAGACATCAAATTCGTAATGGCACCAATGTCATTTAGGGCTGCACAAATTAAAAAAAGAAAATGATTTGGTAAATGAAAAATGCAAATACTTGTTAAAAAAATATTTCTACAAAAGAAATATACATAAATCTTAGAATCTGCTAGAATGCTATTTTCTTCATTTTTTCCTTCAGCTTATATAATTCTGATACATTTGGTGCTAGGCAATATTTGTATGTTGTATTAAAAAAAATATTTCCATGGGCAAATTGTAAATGTAAAACATCTCTGAGACTATTTTCTACAATAAATTATTTTCTTGCTATTTTTCTGTCAGATATTTTTTTACACTTTCATTATTCAGCCTCAACTTTATACGAGAAAATTTTTTTCTCAGAGAAAATCTTATATGAACAATTTTACAATTTCTATAAAAAAATTTAAGTAAATAAATATAGATTCATTTAATAATCGTTCGATTTTCTATAAGAATATGGAGCTTCAATTTATTTGTGAAACAATTTTTATAAAAAAGAGACTCTAAATCAATGAATACAGAATCATTTCGTTTTAATAAATTATATTTAAGATAATTTTTTATGGATATTTTTTCAAAAATTCCAAGTTTCGTTGAAGGAACCTTTAATATTTGTACTCTCATTTTAGAATATAGGTCAGATCACACCCTCTTATATGTTCGATTAAAGGTAATTATATTATTAAATTTTTTATTTATTTTTTATTATGATGACTACAAATGTTGTAAATTTCACTTTCACATAGAAAAAAAATGGAAAATTTGAAATACCCTCAACTTTCTTCCTGAATATAATTCAATTCGGCAAAATTGAGAAATCGGGAAAGATTTTTGTATGTGTCCTAATCATAGACCGATTTTACCTGAACCAATTTGTCAAGTCAAGAAAAATAATTATATCGGGGTTAAATCCAAACATGGAACGAAGTGTTTCTAATTGAAGTATAAGGCGTTGTGTCAAATTTGAAGAAAATAAAAAATATGTGGTTTCTAGGGCTGAAAAGTCACGTCTGAAGCGAAATTGGTATGGGAGCTATATATATAAATCCGAATCGATCGGACCCATTAACCCAGATAATTTGTCGAATTTGAAGAAAATAAATTAAAATATAGGTTTTCTAGAGCGGAACAAGTCAAATCGGCGGCGAAATTTTTATGGGAGCAATATATAAATCTGAACCGATCTGATCCATTTTTAGAATAAACATTTTTAAGTCGATCGGTGTAATAAACAATGCTCTATCTCGTTTCCTTTTGGGTGTTACAAACAAATGCACCCCAGTGGAGGGTGTATATAAAGACAACAAAACTAAAAAAAATATATATTATGCTCCATTTTTTAACAACCAGCACAGCCAGAAGAAAACAATGACTTTATGTAAAATATATTTGGATTTATCTAGAAGTTGTGACCCTTTTTGTAAACGGAATGGACATTTAAAAAAAATCGTGTCATTATTCATTACCTAGTTTTTGCTAAACTTCAAGAAGACGGCATGTACAGGGTGCGTCAGAAGCAGCGAAGGAATTTGAAAAATTAATATCTTTTCTTTAAGACGGCATGTACAGGGTGCGTCAGAAGCCGCGAAAAATTAATATCTTTTCTAATTTAATTTGTTTCCCCTCTTTCTTTTTAGGACATGTAAAATAAATCTGGGAAATTAATCATGGAAATTTACAACGTTATCCAACGAACCAAAATCATAGAATTTTATTTTGAACACGAATTTAAAAATTTAATTTCCAGCATTCAAATGGTTTTAAGAGCACCTGATTATTTCCTTTGGGAATATTTAAAAGAGAGGGTGTATATCAATAAACCCAGAACCCTTGAACAGCTGAAGGAGAATATTCCAGCCGAAATAAGAGCGTTGTAGCCAGATACTCTGATTCGTGTCATGGAAAATGCTTTTGAAAGAGCTCAACTTTGCGCGTCAGAAAATGGTTGTCACTTACGTGACTTAATCTTTCACGCATAAAATCTACAGATATTATACTTTATTATTTTGTAAGGAAAATAAATTTAAATTAAAAATTGAATAGGTTATGATTGCTTTAAACCCCTTCGCGACTTTTGCCGCACCCAGTACTTCTACAAGAGGGACCATATCTTCCACATTTTTCATAGCTTTTTTTTATACGCCTTGTTTTCTAAGTTTAGATGCTAGCTATTAAAAAAACTATTCTTTTATCTAATTCACGCTTTTTAAACAAAAATTAAAAAAATCATAATTTTTTTAAATTCGTTTGCTTCTACAAGGAGTATCACAAGTTCGACATTTATATATAAATCTTTTACATATAGACATAGTTTTTTCGCTTGAATGTTATCAAAATATAAACTTTTATTTTTCTAATTTTTATGGAATTTTTCGTGCCAGCAGAAAAAATATTTTTTTAACTTTTATGAGACTGTTACAATTCGTAACATTTGTAGCTATCATCTTTTATCATTATCTAATTTGTAAAGGGATTTTTCGCGATATTTAAACAAAAATTAAAAAATCATGACTTAAAAAATGGCGTGCTATTTTTTGTTTTGATTATTAGTTTTGCGTTGTTTTGATTAGTGATCGATTGATTGATTTTCTATGAGTTTTTAATGTAATACATTCGAATTTCAGCATTCGATCAAGTAATTTCTTCTTACGAAGGAAATTTTTGTTTTGTATAATTTTTTTCGAAAAAAAAAAATTGTTTCCCATTTTTTTGGCGGCTGGTCCTAAACTCCACTGTTTCTATGAGAAAATTATATTACGCAGCATTTGTAGCCATCATGAGTACATTTAATCCTTATATAAAAGAGTTGCGTTACTGGCCAAACGGCTGACTTATCAGGCCAAACGGCTGAAGTAAGGGTCATGGAAGGTCTTAGTCCGGGTCTCTCCGTCATATTTGGATTTTACGAAAATCGTACTATTAGGAAGTAAAATGGCACAAAAGGCAGTAGCTAGAAACATGAAATTCGGTGTGTTCCTTGCACTGACCCACGCCCAGACCAAACGGCTGAAGCCAGGGTCAACTTTCAGGGTAGTTCCCAAATATAACGTTGATACCGACTAAGAAATTACGTACGAAATTCGTACTTTTGGGGGGTAAATGGAATAAATACCGATCCTTCGTCCTGAATAAACGGCATTATCTAGAAACATGTATGTGTGCCTCGAACTACAAAAAGGGATTTTTCGAAATTTGTACTTTTAAGGGGGAAAGAGTCAAAAAAGGATAAGAATGGTACCAACTAAAGTTTAAAGTTTATTGCTCTCACCACATAGAAGCGCAATATAAATGCATTTTGTACTTTTAAGGGGTGAGCGGCACAAAAAGGGATGAAAATTGTACCAACTAAAGTATTGCAGCTAGAATCGTGAAATTTAATATGTAAATTCCTCTGACCATGTAGAAGCACAGTAAACTAGGATTTTTCGAAATTTGTACTTTAAGGGGTGCGCGGAACAAAAAGGGATAAAAATGGTACAAATTTAAGTATTGCGGCTATAGTCGTGAAATTTGGTGTGTAAATTTCTCTGACAACGCTCAGTCTAAATGGACTTTTTGAAATTTATACTTATAAGGGATGAACGAGGCAAAAAAAAGGGATAAAAATGGTGTAAAGTACTTTTTTCCATTTCAAAATTTGTACTTATAGGGAGGATGCGGGACGAAAAGGTATAAATTACATTATATTAAGGGAGAACACATGTTACCTATAGTTGTGTACTTTTTGGAAAAGAGGTGCAAAAAGTTATAAAAATGTCGGCTGCGTCTAGAAACCTGAGATGGGGGATATAATTTATGCTAGAAACTGGTTGAAAATGCGGTTGTAATTTATGCTAGAAACTGGTAGAAAATGATAAATACGATGGGAGTTCAGCTAAAGTAGTACACATCGACAATCACATTCCTTTGACTGAATTGAATAGGAGGTTTCGAAATTACTATTTTAGATTTATCTATATCCACCAAAAGAATATTCAATAAATTCTATACTGATAAAAATAACTGAGTGTTCCGCGTAACATATAACCAGGTGTTGTCGGACTTATATTTCAAAAATGAGCATACACATATTTAAGGTACCTTCGCCGAAAATTGGAATTTTGATAAAACAAAAAATGTTGCCTACTTTTGGGCTAATAATTAAATAGCATACCCCTAGTAACAATAAAATAATTGGGAACTCTCTTCTTTTTTTTAATATCTCACTCACTCTTTTTTGGAACAAAAATCAATATCTTCAAATAGGTCTCATGGTTTTTATCTGTTTTAATATATTTTTTGCGTCCTCAAAGATTGTCATAAATTGTACATTCATCCATAGATCTGTTAGATATTTTACATCTATTTTTGGTTAGAATGTTAGCCATTAAAAAGTTAAACAAAATAAAAATTTTTTCTTATGATTTTTTTTCGTGCCAGATTTTTTTTCGAAAAAAAAATAATTTTTTCCTAAACTACTGTTCCTATGTGAAAGTGTAAATCGAAACCATCATGACTACCTTTAATTTAACATATAGCCGAGTGCTATCAAACTTATATTTCCAAAATGATAGTATAAATATTTAAGGTAACTCGGCGAAAATTGAAATTTTAGTAAAATAAAAAAATATAGCGTACTTTTAGGCAAAAAATTATTTAACAGACGCCTGATAACGATAAAATAATTGGGAATTCTCTTTTTGTTTCCTATCTTTACAAATTTGTTGTAAAATATCAACTCACTCTTTTTTGGAAAACAATCAAAATCTCAAAAAAAGTATTTTTTCGTCGTTTTTATCTGTTTTAATATATTTTTGGTGTCTACAAAGATTGTCATATCTTCCACATATCTTTTAGATATTTTACATTATACTTTTGCGTTCGAATGTTGGCCATCAAAAATTAAACAAAATACTTTTTTACGATTTTTTTTCTATTTTTTATGATTTTTTTCGTGCCAGCAAATATAGTTTTTTTTTTCGAAAAAAAACCAAATTTTTGGAGGCTGTTCCTAAACTGTTGTTCCTATGTGAAAGTGTAATTCGCAACATTTGTAGCCATCTTGAGCAACTTTAATTTGACCTATAACCGAGTGTAATCGGACCTATATTTCCAAAATGAGAGTACAAATATTTAAGGTACCTTCGTCGAAAATTTAAATTTTAGTACAAAATTAAAAAAAATATACATAATTTTTTATAATATCGTTTTCCATTTTAGAAAACCAAAATACATCAGAAAATGTTATACATGAACCTTCGAAAAAAGTTTTGTAACATAGTGTAAGCAATTAAAAAACTAATTAAGAAAATGACTCGAAAAATTTTCTGTTCTGAGATTATGTGTCAACATGTTGTCGATATTTCCCATAAAACGATCTATCCGTCCAGCGAACATGGTCGACGTATGTATGAGAAAAAACGAGCCTTTTGATAATTGCTCGTCGAACATGTCTGATAGTGAATACGGTGGGATATGATCGCTTGAAATGAAAAATGTTTCGGTTTTTTTTTCTATAAATTCTTTAGGCTTTTACCAAATAAATACACATACATATGTATATGGACTTATCATACTTTATAGCTTCTAAGTTATAATTTACTTGGACTATAATTCCATAGGATTTCTGATGTGTGTACTTACAATTGTCATTTGATTTTGCAGCGTCATTATTATTCCTTTGGTTTCCTTCGTCCTTTGCCACAGCAGCAGCAGTGTCATCATCACCAACTCGAACATCATGATCATGATGATGGTTATCATTATCTGGCCTAGTGCTGCAATTAGTACTCGCACCACTCTCCAACGATTTACTTCCGTTTGCAGTCAACGTCGACGATGATGTGACTGGGGGGCCATGCTTCTCCTTTGAATTGACAGCATTGGCAGCACTTGCTGGCGTGCTTTGTGTTCCAGACGGGCCGCCGTTGGTGCTGGGCGAGGTGGTGGTGGTGGTGGTGGTGTCAATGCATGTTGAATTTAACAACAGTGTTTTGCGATAGATGAGACCCTGCAGTGATGTCTTAATGCGAATGCCGGTCATATTGAGAATGTGCGTCGAAGCCTGTGACAAGGCACCCTGGGCCAGAGCGGCCAGCAATACAATCCATGCTATGCACCAGCCGTTCGATACTAAATCTGACCATGTGGCATAGTAAATTTCCACTTCGGAACCACTTGCAATACTGGTGTAGAGGGACGAGGAGGAGGAGGAGGGGTAGGAGAAGGAGTAGGGCGAGGAGGCTGCATTGTAATCGATGCCATTTGCATTTTGATTATACACATCGGTATTAATATTTCGAAATTCATTGTTATCAGAGCTGTCGTAGGATGCTGTAGCATTGGTGACATTTATATTTGGCAGCCACATGGATCCTCCTGTTGCTACTGTTGCTGCTGTGGCCGTAGCCGTTGCAGCGGCAGCAGCTGTTGCCTTTTGTGCCATTCCTCTTATGCTAATGCGGTGACTTCTAATGCTTCTTCCTACATGAGAAGGACAACGATGATGATGACGATGATGCCGATAATGATAATAATGATGATGATGAGGAGGATGCTATCTCTTGGGGTGGTAATTGATGTATTGTTATTGCCACTACTTACTTATATCGTTGCCTGGATAGCCAGGGCCAGAGCCAGAGTCGGGACTGGCAGTGCCACTGCCAGTATTCATTTGCCTTAATGCATTGTTGTTGCTGCTGGTGTTGTTGCCATTGCCGTTGTCGTAATGTATGCCATACATGATTTCGATGTATTGCACAATTTGCTGGATGGCCAGTGGGCCAATCACCGCAAATAAATCACCGAAGAGCTTCAAAAGACCACCCAATGTGAACATCCGCCAACTGTTTTTCAAATAGCACATCCACAACGAGGGGGGCTGATCCGAATGTTTCTAATGGAAAATACCACACCACACGGCACCAACATCATCATCGTCATCATGGACATCGACATCGAACATGTAATGAAAAGTGAAAATTGGGAGAAATTTGTTGGAAAATAATACCATTATTTAGACATGATTGGATATTTGCTAAAATATATCGAGAAGAGTTTGAAATGAGGGGGTGGGCATCAGTTTGAAATGCAAATTAGAATTCGAGATTCAAGTACAAACTAAAATCACACTAAACACAACACGTACATAAATTATAGGGGGGGCAGGCGGTGATTTCTGAGAAAATAGAAAGTATTTATTTCGGCAAGAATGCATACAATACAACATAAAGTGTTGCCCAACAGTTTGTTAACATGAAGGACTCTTTTAGGTCATAATTACCAACGTCAAAGCCATCATTTTATCGCCAACAACGTAATTGAGGGTTGAATACAGAATACTATGGCATCATCACTATCACTTTGACGTATAATTAATATTATTATCGAATACTACCACATGTGACGTATAATTAATATTATTATCGAAACTAGATAATATTAGTCATACGCCACATAGTCCATTTTTAACAAATTTATTTTTTCGCGTAGAAAAATTAGAAAAAAATATTATTTTTTAATAGTCAACATTCATCAGGTAAAAAAATCTATGGATAAATCTAGACTTTTTGTAGACGAGGAAAAAATTAAAAACCTAAAATCATGACGTATAATTAATATTAATATGGAAAATATATAATAGTAATCATAAAAAAATTGTATTTATTTTGACTAACAGAAATTTTAAACTAAATTTTATCACAAAAATTAAATTATATCGGAGAATGGTAGATCATACCCTAGTTTTTCATAATTAATTGTTTTGCAATGTTAACATATTTTTAATTATAATTATCGTCTAAGGTACATTTATTATTCAATTATAAGCCCGATCGAGTAAAAAAAAAAACGAGTTTTTTTGGAAAAAATCTATTTTTCTTTTGACGATTTATCTATCTAAACTAAAGTTTATCACAAAAATAAAAATATAGTGGATAATGACAAAGGTTTTTGAAATTTTAAAAATTTAAATTTATTTTTTTATTAAAATTACAATTGTCGTCAGAGGTACCCTTATTATTTTTGAAGGCGACTAAAGCCTTAAATTTAAGGTAAAACGTGTTTTTTAAATCGACTTTTTCTTTTGGCGATTTACCGATATCTGAGAAGCATTCCACCACTTTTTTAACTAAACGTTCTTGAAAATCAAAAATTGTCTAAAATCAATACATTTGAAATTTTAGTAAAATATCAAAAATATAACATATTCCTTTCAGTATCGCTTTCGAGTTTAGAAAGCCAAAATACATCACAAAATGTTATACATGACCCTTCGACAAATTTTTTGTTGCATATTGCATCAACACTACCACATGTGACGTATAATTAATATTATTATCGAAACTAAATAATAATAGTCATACGCCACATAGTCCATTTATAACACATTTATTTTTTCGCGTAGAAAAATTAGAAAAAAATATTATTTTTTAATAGTCAACATTCTAAAGAAGAAAACAATGTCTATAGGTAAAAAAATCTATGGATAAATCTAGACTTTTTTTAGATGAGGAAAAAATTAAAAACCTAAAATCATGACGTATAATTAATATTAATATGGAAAATATATAATAGTAATCATACGCCCCATGATAAAAAAATTGTATTTCTTTTGACTAAAAGAAATTTTAAACTAAATTTTATCACAAAAATTAAATTATATCGGAGAATGGCAAATCATACCATAGTTTTTCATAATTAATTGTTTTGAAATTTTAACACTTTTTTAATTACAATTATCGTCTAATGTAAATTAATTATTGAATTATAAGCCCGATCGAGTAAAGAAAATAAAAACGAGTTTTTTGGAAAAAATCCATTTTTCTTTTGACGATTTACCTAACTAAACAACGTTTTATCATAAAAATAAAAATATAGCGGATAATGGCAAACCATACCACAGCTTATCATAACTAAACGTTTTTGAAATTTTAAAAATTTAATTTTATTTTTTTTATTAAAATTACAATTGTCGTCAGAGGTAGGTACCCTTACTATTTTTGAAGGCGACTAAAGCCTTAAATTTAAGGTAAAACGTGTTTTTTAAATCGACTTTTTCTTTTGGCGATTTACCGATATCTGAGAAGCATTCCACCACTTTTTTAACTAAACGTTCTTGAAAATCAAAAATTGTCTAAAATCAATACATTTGAAATTTTAGTAAAATATCAAAAATATAACATATTCCTTTCAATATCGCTTTCGAGTTTAGAAAGCCAAAATACATCACAAAATGAAAGCCAAATAGAAAGCCAAAATACATCACCCTTCGACAAATTTTTTGTTGCATATTGCATCAACACTACCACATGTGACGTATAATTAATATTATTATCGAAACTAAATAATAATAGTCATACGCCACATAGTCCATTTATAACAAATTTATTTTTTCGCGTAGAAAAATTAGAAAAAAATATTATTTTTTAATAGTCAACATTCTAAAGAAGAAAACAATGTCTATAGGTAAAAAATCTATGGATAAATCTAGACTTTTTGTAGATGCGGAAAATATTAAAAAATCGTGATTTAGCGCAAATCGTATTCTCAAATTGTATAACAAAAATTATGTTTTGTTTCTCAAACGAAGCAAACAAGGCACACTTGAAGAAAATCTATGAATAAATGTAAAAATTAAATAACTTATTGTAGAAGTAAGTGAATTTGAAAAAAAATGTGTCATCTTTTACAAGAATTTATACAAGAGTGGCCATAACTTCTACACATATATATACATATGCATTCGTTTAGACGTCAACTATTAAATTATCTACTATTATTATCAACTATTATTATCAGTTGTGTAAAGAGTTTTTTCCCATTATTTCAAAAAAATCATGATTTTAAAAAATATTTTAAGTCTACAAAAAGTGTCATAACTTATACATAGATCTATAGATCTTTTACATATAGCCTTTGTTTTTTCGTTAGCATGTTAGCTATTAAAATATAAACGAATATATGTTTTTTTTATGTGTTTTTTGAACTGGGATATTGTCCTGGCTCAAGACCATTTTGCATCTATATTTAATAGAATGCAAATTTATTTACAAATGGCATGGTGACATTTATTACTTGGCTGCAGACTACCACTATCATGATTTCCACCCTGTCTAAAGGTTTCATTTAGGTGGCTTCGCAGCGACTTTTCAACATCAAACCCGCCTCTATAAGGAGATGATTTTCACAAACGAACGAGAATCAGAACTCACTTGCCGAATTTGCGTTTAAAAAATCGCACCAAGTAATAAAGTACACATGCCATCTTACAAGCATCTCATTGAGATGCATATGTAAGTACGTGTATATGCAGGTATAGTTACCCAGCAATACTTCTGTTTTTATGGATTTTGTCGTGGCAGCAGAAAATGATTTTTTTCGAAAAACATCTTTTTAATTTTTTAAAAAATAAAAAAATTCGCAACATTCGTAGCCATCATATTTTATCGTTTAATTAATTTGCAAATGAGGTTTCCCGAGTTAAAAAATAAGAAGTTATGATTTTTTAAATCTTTTGCTTCTACAAAAAAGACTCAACTAACATTTTTTGCACATCGAGATTTTTGATTATTTTAACAAAACACAACAAGTCCGTTTGTAATAAATAAAAATATCGGTTTACAAAAAATGTTAGTTGAGTCTTTTTTATATTTTGGTAACGATATGTAAACATTTTTTTTATTTTCTAGAATGTTAAATATAAACCAAAAAAATATTTTTCTTTCCATTTTTTATGTTATATTTTTATGTTATTTGCTAGACTGTTCCTAAACCACAGTTTCTATGATAAAGTGAAACTGGCAACATTTGTAGCCATCATAATTACCTTTAATTGAGCATATGATCGTGTGTTATAGGCATATATTACCAAAATTAGAATACGAATAATAAAGGTACCTTGGGTAAAAATTGGAATTTTAATAAAAATTAAGAACAAAAATATATTGCCTGCTTTTTGGTACGTCAAATAAAACCTTAATAAATTATAAAAATTATTCATAGTGTAGTCCAAGAGTTTAATTTTTTCGCGTAGAATTATAATAAAAACTCTGGGGAATTTTTGGACCAAGTCTAATATCGTCTGTCCTAAAATGTCTGACGTATGATTAATATTAATATTGAAAACAGATAATAGTAATCATACGTCCCGCGGTCAATATTAAAATTTAAACTTTTTCGCCCAGAATTATAATCTTGAAAATAAAAAATCTTACAGAACAGTGTGTATCCTGACGTATAATTAATATTAATATCGAAACTAGATAATAGTAATCATACGTCGCATGGCCCATATTAAAAAGTCAGTTTTCAGGAGAAGCAAATATCGTTCAATTTTTAAGTTTGTATTGTGTTAATAAATTCTATATTTTTGGACGCAGATGTCTACGATTTTCGGAGATTATGTTGTGCTGTTATATGTAAAAATAAATACTTTATGAAGGGAAATATTTGTAGATTTTTGTTATAATTTTTTTCTTACCAGATTAAATTTTATCACATTGTTAACTGTGCCGTCCAAAATTTCGATTTGTGATTTTTTGTTGGTACGCCTTTTTTGCATTTCATTTAAAAATAACATAAATTAATTTTTCGAAATTTGTACTTTTAAAGGCTAAACGGGAATAAAAGGGATAAAAATGACACCTCCCAAAGTGTAGCAACTATAATCGTGAAATTCAATGCATACGTCCATCCGACTATGTAGATACACACATACGTAGATAAATAAATGGATTTTTCGAAATTTGTAATTTTAAGTAGGAAGTGGACAAAAAGCGATAAAAATGGTACCAACAATGTTTTTGAAACTAGAATCATGAAATTCGGTGTTGGCCTTCCCCTTACAATGCAGCATAAATTGTTTTGTCAAAATTTTGAATTCTATTAGAGCTTCTATGAGAGCTGCGATTTCTGTATATTTCGTACTTCTGCAAGAGCTTTCTGTATATTTCGAGCTACGATTTGTGTATATTTCGTACTTCTGCAAGAGCTTTCTGTATATTTCGAGCTACGATTTGTGTATATTTCGTACTTCTGCAAGAGCTTTCTGTATATTTCGAGCTACGATTTGTGTATATTTCGTACTTCTACAAGAACTACGATTTCCGTATATTTCGTGCTTCTACAAGAGCTACGATTTCCGTATATTTCGTCCTTGTACAAGAGCTACGATTTCCGTATATTTCGTCCTTCTACAAGAACTACGATTTCCGTATATTTCGTGTTTCTACAAGAGCTACGATTTCCGTATATTTCGTCCTTGTACAAGAGCTACGATTTCCGTATATTTCGTCCTTCTACAAGAGCTACGATTAAAGTATATTTGGTCCTTCTACAAGAGCTACGATTAAAGTATATTTGGTCCTTCTACAAGAGCTACGATTAAAGTATATTTGGTCCTTCTACAAGAGCTACGATTAAAGTATATTTCGTCCTTCTACAAGAGCTACGATTAAAGTATATTTGGTCCTTCTACAAGAGCTACGATTAAAGTATATTTGGTCCTTCTACAAGAGCTACGATTAAAGTATATTTGGTCCTTCTACAAGAGCTACGATTAAAGTATATTTGGTCCTTCTACAAGAGCTACGATTAAAGTATATTTGGTCCTTCTACAAGAGCTACGATTAAAGTATATTTGGTCCTTCTACAAGAGCTACGATTAAAGTATATTTGGTCCTTCTACAAGAGCTACGATTAAAGTATATTTGGTCCTTCTACAAGAGCTACGATTAAAGTATATTTGGTCCTTCTACAAGAGCTACGATAAAAGTATATTTGGACCTTCTACAAGAGCTACGATTATAGTATATTTCGTCCTTCTACAAGAGCTACGATTAAAATATATTTTATCCTTCCTCAAGTAATACATTTGTTACTCCTCCGCTTTAGACTTTAAAGTATTACCTTAAAACTCTGACCGTGGCGGCAATTTTGTCCAAGTTGTCTGTTGCCCCAACCGTCCATCGAATCACGTTACAGGTAGTCTTTTAAGTGCCCTCTTATTAGGTGTATACTTTGAACTTTGCCTCAAGCTGATCCTAATTTAAATGAGTTGAAGTTGAAAAATTAAATTCAACGCCGCCTATACCCTCATATCCTTGAAATACATTGCCGAAAGGATTAATTTTGTACATTCACCGTTTTTCGCCTCATTAACAACATGGTCCACAGATGTCCTTTTCCGGCAGTTAATTTGTTTATACATTATATGGCTCCTTTTATGCTTTTATTTTTATATAAACAAACGTAAATTAACGTGTTAATAATTGAAATTTTCACTTAGTCCACCGGTGCACACACGCCCGCACTCATACATTGTTGGCGAAGTTATTTAATTTGTAGTCGCGTATTGAAATTTCATTCGAATAAACACATTGAAATCAATTAATTTGTGGAATATGCCGTTGTGGATAGTGGATAGTTTGAAAATGCTGCCTCCACGTGGAATTCAAGAATGTTATTATAAATGTGCGATCAATGGGAAATTCCATGGCTGCCTGCTGTCTTTATTTGTATAAAGTGCAAATTAGGACGTATCGGGAAACAATCGTTAATATTAATAATCATAGATGTGGATAACATTAAGTTTTAACTAAGAATGAATCCTGTGGTAGATGAAGTATTCGATAAGATTTTTTCTGACAAATTCCCTAAAATATTTTTCCGAATTCTTAACTATTTCTTTCGTTTTTAATCAGCCCTACTTTCTCCTAATTTTTGCTCTTAAAAATATTAAAGATTTTCCTGTTTTTATTATGTCCATTTATCTAATTTTGAAACAATTGGCCTATTCTGTCCTACGTACTTTCTCCTCATTTTTCGATCTTACAAATCATTAAAGTTTTTCCTGTCGTTTCGTTATGACCCTGTGTCCATTTATGTTCGTTCATTTTATGTGAGTTTATAATTAATTTTATCACAACAATTTAAATCGCCATTAAATCGATGAGAAAAATGCGAAAATCATTTTTGACAGATATTTTTCTCATACTTGAGCACATTCATTTGAATACGAATGAAATGAAATCAGCTAAGAGATGATATCATAATTACTTATTGTTAAAAACGACAGTCCTGTGAAAGGATGCAATTATCCTGCCATCCAAAGGGATTTTCATTATTGAAAAGGCATTTCAAAAGGCATTATTTAAAAGAAAACAAGTTTTAATTTAAATAAATCTCCACACTTACCACTTTGTCTGTTTTGTAGATCAACAGAAAACGATCATAGTGTGCTCGGGCACTGTCCTCTACACGCATTTGTCCCAGATCTTCCAGTTCCAAGGGTTCTTTGTAGCCGAACCACAGTAGCGGTGTCAACCACCAGAAACAGGCCTTCGAATAAAATGTTGCCAGCGTATGTTTGTAGCCGATTTTTTCATAATCCTCAAGATAATCGGGACGGTAACGCTGGAAAGATCGGATGAAAATATATAGAGATGGATAATATAGAGAAAAAGACAAGTTTAAAAAAATACAAAGAACAAGAAACAAAAATAATCCTATAAAATATAGATGTAAAAAATAGTTGAGCAAGGTTAACCATAACTTAATTAAACAAATTATAAAAAATATGTTATCGTATGCTAGATATGACGGTTTATAATCTTTAAATCGCTCTGCTGAAAAAAACATTCAACACATTTTTGTTCAAAGGGCTCAGAAGTCACTTGTCACTGTGTATGAAGATATGTTACAAAAGTCTTCTTATAGATCCACGATTAACCTCTTAGGAAATCTTCTAATAAAACCTCTTACTAGACTTCTTATAGATCCACGATTAACCTCTTAGGAAATCTTCTAATAAAACCTCTTACTAGACTTCTTATAGATCCACGATTAACCTCTTAGGAAATCTTCTAATAAAACCTCTTACTAGACTTCTTATAGATCCACGATTAACCTCTTAGGAAATCTTCTAATAAAACCTCTTACTAGACTTCTTATAGATCCACGATTAACCTCTTAGGAAATCTTCTAATAAAACCTCTTACTAGACTTCTTATAGATCCACGATTAACCTCTTAGGAAATCTTCTAATAAAACCTCTTACTAGACTTCTTATAGATCCACGATTAACCTCTTAGGAAATCTTCTAATAAAACCTCTTACTAGACTTCTTATAGATCCACGATTAACCTCTTAGGAAATCTTCTAATAAAACCTCTTACTAGACTTCTTATAGATCCACGATTAACCTCTTAGGAAATCTTCTAATAAAACC
Source organism: Polietes domitor (assembly GCA_947397865.1). Lineage (NCBI taxonomy): Eukaryota > Metazoa > Arthropoda > Insecta > Diptera > Muscidae > Polietes > Polietes domitor. Next base: position 180,315,182 of record OX377619.1, read on the forward strand.
TCTTACTAGACTTCTTATAGATCCACGATTAACCTCTTAGGAAATCTTCTAATAAAACCTCTTACTAGACTTCTTATAGATCCACGATTAACCTCTTAGGAAATCTTCTAATAAAACCTCTTACTAGACTTCTTATAGATCCACGATTAACCTCTTAGGAAATCTTCTAATAAAACCTCTTACTAGACTTCTTATAGATCCACGATTAACCTCTTAGGAAATCTTCTAATAAAACCTCTTACTAGACTTCTTATAGATCCACGATTAACCTCTTAGGAAATCTTCTAATAAAACCTCTTACTAGACTTCTTATAGATCCACGATTAACCTCTTAGGAAATCTTCTAATAAAACCTCTTACTAGACTTCTTATAGATCCACGATTAACCTCTTAGGAAATCTTCTAATAAAACCTCTTACTAGACTTCTTATAGATCCACGATTAACCTCTTAGGAAATCTTCTAATAAAACCTCTTACTAGACTTCTTATAGATCCACGATTAACCTCTTAGGAAATCTTCTAATAAAACCTCTTACTAGACTTCTTATAGATCCACGATTAACCTCTTAGGAAATCTTCTAATAAAACCTCTTACTAGACTTCTTATAGATCCACGATTAACCTCTTAGGAAATCTTCTAATAAAACCTCTTACTAGACTTCTTATAGATCCACGATTAACCTCTTAGGAAATCTTCTAATAAAACCTCTTACTAGACTTCTTATAGATCCACGATTAACCTCTTAGGAAATCTTCTAATAAAACCTCTTACTAGACTTCTTATAGATCCACGATTAACCTCTTAGGAAATCTTCTAATAAAACCTCTTACTAGACTTCTTATAGATCCACGATTAACCTCTTAGGAAATCTTCTAATAAAACCTCTTACTAGACTTCTTATAGATCCACGATTAACCTCTTAGGAAATCTTCTAATAAAACCTCTTACTAGACTTCTTATAGATCCACGATTAACCTCTTAGGAAATCTTCTAATAAAACCTCTTACTAGACTTCTTATAGATCCACGATTAACCTCTTAGGAAATCTTCTAATAAAACCTCTTACTAGACTTCTTATAGATCCACGATTAACCTCTTAGGAAATCTTCTAATAAAATCTCTTACTAGACTTCTTATAGATCCACGATTAACCTCTTAGGAAATCTTCTAATAAAACCTCTTACTAGACTTCTTATAGATCCACGATTAACCTCTTAGGAAATCTTCTAATAAAACCTCTTACTAGTCTTCTTATAGATCCACGATTAACCTCTTAGGAAGTCTTCTAATAAATCATCTTATTAGTCTTCTTATAGATCCACGATTAATCTCTTAAGAAATCTTCTAATAAATCCTCTTCTTAGTCTTCTATATATCCACGATTAACCTCTTAAGAAGTCTTCTAATAAATCCTCTTAGTAGTCTCCTTATAGATGCACGGTTAACCTCTTATGAAGTCTTCTAATAAATCCTCTTATTAGTCTTCTTATATATCCACGATTAAACTCTTAAGAAATCTTCATCTAGATTCACAAATAAGTCTTCCATTAGATCTGCAATTAACCTCTTAATGAGTCTTCTAATAGATCCACCATTAATCTCTTAAGAAATCTTCATCTAGATTCACAATTAAGTATTCTATTAGATCCACAATTAACCTCTTAATGAGTCTTCTAATAGATCCACCATTTATCTCTTAAGAAATCTTCATCTAGATTCACAATTAGTCTTCTAATAGATCCACCATTAATCTCTTAAGAAATCTTCATCTAGATTCACAATTAAGCCTTCTAATAGATCCGCAATTAACCTATTAAAGAGTCTTCTAATAGATCCACAATTAACTTCTTAATGAGTCTTCTTATAGATCCACGAATAACATCTTAAGAAGTCTTCTTATAGATCCACGATTAATATCTTAAGAAGTCTTCTTATAGATCCACGATTAATGTCTTGAGAAGTCTTCCAATAGATCCACGATTAACATCTAGAGAAGCATTCTAAGAAGTATTCTAATAGATCAACAAATATCCTCTTAAGAAGTATTCGAAGAAATCTTCTATCCACTATATAAACAATTAACATCGTAAGAAGCCATCTAAGAAGTCTTCTAATAGATCCGCGAATACCATCTTAAGAAGTCTTCTAATAGACCAACAAGTAATCTCTTAAGAAGTCTTCTAATAGATCCACGATTAACATCTAAAGAAGCCTTCTAAGAAGTCTTCTAATAGATCCACGATTAACATCTAAAGAAGCCTTCTAAGAAGTCTTCTAATAGATCCACGATTAACATCTAAAGAAGCCTTCTAAGAAGTCTTCTAATAGATCCACGATTAACATCTAAAGAAGCCTTCTAAGAAGTCTTCTAATAGATCCACGATTAACATCTAAAGAAGCCTTCTAAGAAGTCTTCTAATAGATCCACGATTAACATCTAAAGAAGCCTTCTAAGAAGTCTTCTAATAGATCCACGATTAACATCTAAAGAAGCCTTCTAAGAAGTCTTCTAATAGATCCACGATTAACATCTAAAGAAGCCTTCTAAGAAGTCTTCTAATAGATCCACGATTAACATCTAAAGAAGCCTTCTAAGAAGTCTTCTAATAGATCCACGATTAACATCTAAAGAAGCCTTCTAAGAAGTCTTCTAATAGATCCACGATTAACATCTAAAGAAGCCTTCTAAGAAGTCTTCTAATAGATCCACGATTAACATCTAAAGAAGCCTTCTAAGAAGTCTTCTAATAGATCCACGATTAACATCTAAAGAAGCCTTCTAAGAAGTCTTCTAATAGATCCACGATTAACATCTAAAGAAGCCTTCTAAGAAGTCTTCTAATAGATCCACGATTAACATCTAAAGAAGCCTTCTAAGAAGTCTTCTAATAGATCCACGATTAACATCTAAAGAAGCCTTCTAAGAAGTCTTCTAATTGATCCACGATTAACATCTTAAGAAGCCTTCTAAGAAGTCTTCTAATAGATCCACGATTAACATCTTAAGAAGCCTTCTAAGAAGTCTTCTAATAGACCAACAAGTAATCTCTTAAGAAGTCTTCTAATAGATCCACGATTAACATCTAAAGAAGCCTTCTAAGAAGTCTTCTAATAGATCCACGATTAACATCTAAAGAAGCCTTCTAAGAAGTCTTCTAATAGATCCACGATTAACATCTAAAGAAGCCTTCTAAGAAGTCTTCTAATAGATCCACGATTAACATCTAAAGAAGCCTTCTAAGAAGTCTTCTAATAGATCCACGATTAACATCTAAAGAAGCCTTCTAAGAAGTCTTCTAATAGATCCACGATTAACATCTAAAGAAGCCTTCTAAGAAGTCTTCTAATAGATCCACGATTAACATCTTAAGAAGCCTTCTAAGAAGTCTTCTAATAGATCCACGATTAACATCTTAAGAAGCCTTCTAAGAAGTCTTCTAATAGACCAACAAGTAATCTCTTAAGAAGTCTTCTAATAGATCCACGATTAACATCTTAAGAAGCCTTCTAAGAAGTCTTCTAATAGACCAACAAGTAATCTCTTAAGAAGTCTTCTAATAGATCCACGATTAACATCTTAAGAAGCCTTCTAAGAAGTCTTCTAATAGATCCACGATTAACATCTTAAGAAGCCTTCTAAGAAGTCTTCTAATAGATCCACGATTAACATCTTAAGAAGCCTTCTAAGAAGTCTTCTAATAGACCAACAAGTAATCTCTTATGAAGTCTTTTAATAGATCGACGACTAACATCTTAAGAAGCCTTCTAAGAAGTCTTCTAATAGATCAACAAGTAACCTCTTAAGAAGTATTCGAAGAAATCTTCTAATAGATCCGCGATTAACATCTTAAGAAGCCTTCTAAGAAGTCTTCTAATAGATCAAGAAGTAACCTCTTAAAAAGTATTCTAAGAAGTCTTCTAATAGATCCACGAATAACATCTGAAGAAGCCTTCTAAGAAGTCTTCTAATAGACCAACAAGTAATCTGTCGTGTAAAAGTCATAGATTACCCTCTTAATAACTATTCTAATAGATCTAGGATTGTCCCCTTAAAATCTTCGAAATGTTCTACGATTATGCTATCCTCTCTAAAAGTCTTACGATTTGCCTCTCATGTCTTCTAATAGATCTACGATTGTCTTCCTATGATACTATCACACGAATAAAACCTACATATTCTTGCACTACAATCCAATAACATAATAGTTTGATCAAAGACCTCAGAAGTCGCTTGTCCTTGTGTGTACACCGATGTATTACACAAAGCCATCGCACATACGTTTTTTAGCCATTCGTCCCATTGGACAACTGAAAACATATCCTGTTGTTACCAGCTCAAATATGTTTGTATCTATCTGTGTATGAGCGTGGTCTCTATCATACTTTTGACAAACACCGACTAACAACTTTATCAAATTTCCATCATGTCTGTGGAGTCTATAAATTTTGAAACCTGTGATAAAACACACCAAATACAAAGAGTACCCCTTCCCCCCATCTAATAACCCCTTGGGCTTTGTTGCACCAACAAAATAAAAAGTTTGAACAATTTTTACAAAACAAATCAAACGAAACATAAATAGCACTTGTCACATACTTTATGTGATAAATATTTCATGCTGTGTGCACACTTTTGTGTACGAGTGTACACACACAACTACAGATTCAGATACAGATACAGATGTATGTGTTGTGGCATAGTTCGGTTCGGTCTTGATTTGTAGTGATGCTGGTGATGGCTGCGCTTTTGTTTCTGAGTTTTGCATGAATTTTGAGCAGCATAAAAAGCAAGTGTTTTTAGATTTTTTGTCGGTCGGTCTCATGGAGCAGCTGCAGCTGACGATATTTGTTGTATTTTATAGCTTTTTATGTTGTCATCTCGCTTTCGGGGGCATAGATTTTTTCGCTGCAGATATACACATTTCGTGTGTGAGTGTCCTGATGTGGATGTTTCGAGGATGTCTGGATGCATGTGTTTCGCTTTGTGTGTTTGTTGCTAGTGGCACTGGGGTCGGGGTGGCCATGATTGAGGATGTAATATGAGAAGTGAGGAGGTGGCGTTTGTAGTGGCTCTAGTCTATCATATCATCACATGACTGGGGTATTAGTTCTGCTACAGTTATGTTATGCAGAGATTTTTCCTTTATATTGTTATATCCGGGATTCCCTATTGTATTCTAGGGGAATTGTTCAATTTTCAGCGTATCCATATGCTATCAACATTTTAAGTACGGCGAAAGGGAGGGCACTTTTTAAAGTGTTTTTTGTTGTGTTGAAAAATGGTTGGTTGGTTGCATGCTTTTGATATTCCAATTTAGTCGTTTTTATGTCAAGTGTAGTTATGTTTTATTGAGAAAAGATTTTGCTATGACGTTTGCTAAGATTGAGAGTCAATCAATCAGGAATGAATTAAAAAATAAATTCTCAAATAGCTTACGAGTTTTCTGTACAGAAAGTATTCTAAAATGAATTAAGAAGACCTCTTAGAATTAACAATAGATTCTTATTAAGAAGGAAATATTTAAGAACTACCATTGTTCTTTAAGGAGGTCTTCCTTAAAACCTACGAGAAAAAGTCTTCTTTAACAGAATAAACCATATTTGCAACTCACGAGAACTACTATTATCTTGTTAAAAAGTCTTTTGAAAGACCACCTCTTAAGTCTTCCAAAAGTCCCACTATAATCTTGTTAAAAAGTCTTTTCATAAACCTCTTCTCAAGTCTTCTAAAACCCCTACTATTATCTTGTTAAGAAGTCTTTTGAAAGACCTCTTCTCAAATCTTCTAAAAGTCCTACTATTATCTTGTTAAGAAGTCTTTTGAAAGATCACCTCTTAAGTCTTCCAAAAGTCCCACTATAATCTTGTTAAGAAGTCTATTCAAAAACCTCTTCTCAAGTCTTCTAAAACCCCTACTATTATCTTGTTATGAAGTCTTTTGAAAGACCACCTCTTAAGCCTTCTAAAAGTCCCACGATTATCCTGTTAAAAAGTCTTTTGAAAGATCTCTTCTCAAGTCTTCTAAAAGTCTTGTTAAGCAATCTTTTCACGATTATCTTGTTAAGAAGCTATTTCAAAGATCTCCTCTCAAGTTTTCTAAAAGTCAAATGATTATGTTGTTAGGAAGCTATTTCAAAGATCTCCTCTCAAGTCTTCTAAAAGTTATCTTGTTAAGAAGCTATTTCAAAGATCTCCTCTCAAGTTAAAAAGTATTCTATAAGACATCCTCTGAAGTCTTCTAAAAGACCTATGATTATATTGTTAAAAAGTATTCTATAAGACCTCCTCTGAAGTCTTCTAAAAGACCTATGATTATATTGTTAAAAAGTATTCTATAAGACCTCCTCTGAAGTCTTCTAAAAGACCAATGATTATATTGTTAAAAAGTATTCTATAAGACCTCCTCTGAAGTCTTCTAAAAGACCTACGATTATATTGTTAAAAAGTATTCTATAAGACCTCCTCTGAAGTCTTCTAAAAGACCAATGATTATATTGTTAAAAAGTATTCTATAAGACCTCCTCTGAAGTCTTCTAAAAGACCTATGATTATATTGTTAAAAAGTATTCTATAAGACCTCCTCTGAAGTCTTCTAAAAGACCAATGATTATATTGTTAAAAAGTATTCTATAAGACCTCCTCTGAAGTCTTCTAAAAGACCTACGATTATATTGTTAAAAAGTATTCTATAAGACCTCCTCTGAAGTCTTCTAAAAGACCAATGATTATATTGTTAAAAAGTATTCTATAAGACCTCCTCTGAAGTCTTCTAAAAGACCTATGATTATATTGTTAAAAAGTATTCTATAAGACCTCCTCTGAAGTCTTCTAAAAGACCTATGATTATATTGTTAAAAAGTATTCTATAAGACCTCCTCTGAAGTCTTCTAAAAGACCTACGATTATATTGTTAAAAAGTATTCTATAAGACCTCATCTGAAGTCTTCTAAAAGACCTACGATTATATTGTTAAAAAGTATTCTATAAGACCTCATCTGAAGTCTTCTAAAAGATCTACGATTATATTGTTAAAAAGTATTCTATAAGACCTCATCTGAAGTCTTCTAAAAGACCTATGATTATATTGTTAAAAAGTATTCTATAAGACCTCATCTGAAGTCTTCTAAAAGACCTACGATTATATTGTTAAAAAGTATTCTATAAGACCTCATCTGAAGTCTTCTAAAAGACCTACGATTATATTGTTAAAAAGTATTCTATAAGACCTCCTCTGAAGTCTTCTAAAAGACCTACGATTATATTGTTAAAAAGTATTCTATAAGACCTCCTCTGAAGTCTTCTAAAAGTCCTACGATTATATTGTTAAAAATTATTCTATAAGACCTCCTCTTAAGTCTTCTAAAAGTCCCACGATTATCTTGTTAAGAAGCTATTTCAAAGATCTCCTCTCAAGTCTTCTAAAAGTCCCACGATTATCATGTTAAGAAGCTATTTCAAAGATCTCCCCTCAAGTCTTCTAAAAGTCCCACGATTATCATGTTAAGAAGCTATTTCAAAGATCTCCTCTCAAGTCTTCTAAAAGTCCCACGATTATCTTGTTAAGAAGCTATTTCAAAGATCTCCTCTCAAGTCTTCCAAAAGTCCCACGATTATCTTGTTAAGAAGCTATTTCAAAGATCTCCTCTCAAGTCTTCTAAAAGACCCACGATTATCTTGCTAAGAAGCTATTTCAAAGATCTCCTCTCAAGTCTTCTAAAAGTTCCACGATTATCTTGTTAAGAAGCTATTTCAAAGATCTCCTCTCAAGTCTTCTAAAAGACCTACGATTATATCGTTAAGAAGTATTCTATAAGATCTCTTCTCAAATCTTCCAAAAGTCCTACGATTACCTTGTCTTTTCAATGACCTCTTCTTTAGTCTTCTAAAAGATCTACTATTAAGAAGTATTTTCAGTTTTCCTTTTATGATGCCTTGTAATAATAGAGATTTTAAAAACTAGGTCAGACAATTCAAACTATGTTTCCTTGTCATGTCCCTGAAATAATGTTAAACATTAATTTCAGCCTTTTCCATTTTAGCGTCCCATGCTAAAACAATGGCAATCGGTGCCCCTAAAAGGAGAGGCTGTACACTTTCCTGGTATGGCAGTTGTTCTTTGTTTTTTCCTGACTGTCATTCCCTGTGCCACGCCACGCCACAGTCACGGTAACAACATATAACTGCAATAACAACGAAACTAAGCGACTTCCTTTAGGGATCCTCTATTACACGTACATTTCCTATATTGTTTGCATATTATTTTCCGCTTGAAGCTTGTTTTGTTTTCCCAGTAGCTTTTGTAATTGTGAAGGTCGTTCGAAGAGTGGTTGTTGCGCGAAATTCAAAGGATCTGGCTTTTTTGCCAAACATTCGGAAAATATTGTGGAAACCTCTCGAGTTGCCATAAAAAAGAAACAAAACCAATCGTAAAATGCATTCGCCACGAATGGCTGTTGCTGTAGCTGTTACTGGTAGTAATCGTTGCGAGTTCTCTGGTGAATTGCTAAATTGCAGAGCAATCTATTCGTTTTTATGTGGAGTAACATAAATTCCATGCAAAATGATGTATGGCACCGACAAAAAAGAGCACAAAACCTGGCCCTTTTTTTAACGGTAAAGTGAAAAATGAAAGTTTATAGCAGCAAAGAGAAAAAACAACCAAAAAATACAACTCTGTTTTAGGCATAACACAGTCAGCTGTTTTCTGGTAAAGTCATTGGTAGTTAAAATACATGAGATAGATTTCATTACAATAACATAATTAAGAAAAGCAATTAATTTTTGTTCTCAATAAATTGGTTTGTCGTACTAAAGTTATGAATTGCACTACATTCTACTTAGCCAAAATCTCTTCTCTTTTGTTTGCAATTTAGTTTCTCTACTCCAGTTCTCCACTTTGCTTAGTTTTAGTTATCTTTGTTATTGGCTCTTTGTATCCATACATGAATAATGCGCTTGTGTGGTTATTAAATATTTATTAAATTCGTATCCCGCAAAACAAAATAAGCTTTTGTTTTTAGTACGATTTGTAAGTAGTGGTATTTTTGGTATGTCAAAAATTCCGCTTAAATTAAACGAATATGGGTGATGCTAAAGAAGCGGGCTTTTGTTTGTTTTAAATCAGACAAACATACAACCCAGGGACGGATTAACCATGTTCAAGATGGAATGAAAAGACCTCCTCTCAAATCTTCTAAAAGTCCTACGAGTATCTTGATATGAAGTCTCCTCTTATAAAATCTTCTAAAAAACCTGGGATTATCTTGTTAATAAGTATTCTAAAAGACCAAAGATTTTCTAGTTAATTAGTCTTCTAAAAGACCTCCACTCAAATCTTCTAAAAGTCCTACGAGTATCTCTTTAAGCAGTATTCTTAAAGAACTACTCTCAAGTCTTCTAAAAGACGTACGATTACTTGTTGAGGAGTATTCAAGTATTTTAAAATACCTCCTCTGAACTCTTATAAGAGTCCAACGATTATCTTTTTAATAAGTATTCCAAAAAAACTCATCTCAAGTATTCTTACGATAAAGTTGTTAATATTTATTCTAAAAGATCTCCTCTAAAAGATCTATGATTATCTTGTTAAGAATTATTCTAAAATACATCCTCTCAAGACCTCTAAAAGACCTACGAGTATCTCGTTAAGAAGAATTCTAAATGCATCCTCCAAGTATTTTAAAAGACCTCCTCTGAAGTCTTATAAAAGACCTACGATTATCTTGTAAAGAAGTATTCTAAAAAAAACCTACTCCAAGTATTCTAAAAGTCTTCTAAAATCCCTACGATTATCTTGTACAGAAGTATTCTAAAAGGCCTATCCTCAAGTCTTCTAAATGATCTACGATTATCTTTAAAGAAGTGTTCTAAACAAAACTCCTTCAAGTATTCTACAAGACCTCCTCTCAAGTCTTCTAAAAACCCTACGATTATCTTGTACAAAAGTATTCTAAAAGGCCTATCCTCAAGTCTTCTAAAAGATCTACGATTATCTTTAAAGAAGTGTTCTAAAAAAACCTCCTCCAAGTATTCTACAAGACCTCCTCTCAAGTCTTCTAAAAGCCCTACAATTATCTTGTACAAAAGTATTCTAAAAGGCCTGTCCTCAAGTCTTCTAAAAGACCTACGATTATCTTGTACAAAAGTATTCTAAAAGGCCTATCCTCAAGTCTTCTAAAAGATCTACGATTATGTTCTAAAAAAACCTCCTCCAAGTATTCCAAAAGACCTCCTTTCAAGTCTTCTAAAAGACCTACGATTATCTTGTACAAAAGTATTCTAAAAGGCCTATCCTCAAGTCTTCTAAAAGATCTACGATTATGTTCTAAAAAAACCTCCTCCAAGTATTCCAAAAGACCTCCTTTCAAGTCTTCTAAAAGACCTACGATTATCTTTAAAGAAGTGTTCTAAAAACCTCCTCCAAGTATTCTAAAAGACCTCCTCTCAAGTCTTCTAAAAGCCCTACGATTATCTTGTACAAAAGTATTCAAAAAAGGCCTATCCTCAAGTCTTCTTAGAGATCTACGATTATCTTTAAAGAAGTGTTCTAAAAAACCTCCTCCAAGTATTCTAAAATCCCTACGATTATCTTGTACAAAAGTATTCAAAAATGCCTATCCTCAAGTCTTCTTAGAGATCTACGATTATCTTTAAAGAAGTGTTCTAAAAAACCTCCTCCAAGTATTCTAAAAGTCTTCTAAAATCCCTACGATTATCTTGTACAAAAGTATTCAAAAAAGGCCTATCCTCAAGTCTTCTTAGAGATCTACGATTATCTTTAAAGAAGTGTTCTAAAAAACCTCCTCCAAGTATTCTAAAAGTTTTCTAAAATCCCTACGATTATCTTGTACAAAAGTATTCAAAAAAGGCCTATCCTCAAGCCTTCTTAGAGATCTACGATTATCTTTAAAGAAGTGTTCTAAAAAACCTCCTCCAAGTTTTCTAAAAGTCTTCTAAAATCCCTACGATTATCTTGTACAAAAGTATTCAAAGAAGGCCTAGCCTCAAGTCTTCTTAGAGATCTACGATTATCTTTAAAGAAGAGTTCTAAAAACCTCCTCCAAGTATTCTAAAAGACCTCCTCTCAAGTCTTCTAAAAGCCCTACGATTATCTTGTACAAAAGTATTCTAAAAGGCCTGTCCTCAAGCCTTCTAAAAGACCTACGATTATCTTGTACAAAAGTATTCTAAAAGGCCTATCCTCAAGTCTTCTAAAAGATCTACGATTATGTTCTAAAAAACCTCCTCCAAGTATTCCAAAAGACCTCCTTTCAAGTCTTCTAAAAGACCTACGATTATCTTTAAAGAAGTGTTCTAAAAAACCTCCTCCAAGTATTCTAAAAGACCTCCTCTCAAGTCTTCTAAAAGCCCTACGATTATCTTGTACAAAAGTATTCAAAAAAGGCCTATTCTCAAGTCTTCTTAGAGATCTACGATTATCTTTAAAGAAGTGCTCTAAAAAACCTCTTCCAAGTATTCTAAAAGTCTTCTAAAATCCCTACGATTATCTGGTACAAAAGTATTCAAAAAAGGCCTATCCTCAAGTCTTCTTAGAGATCTACGATTATCTTTAAAGAAGTGTTCTAAAAAACCTCCTCCAAGTATTCTAAAAGTCTTCTAAAATCCCTACGATTATCTTGTACAAAATTATTCAAAGAAGGCCTAGCCTCAAGTCTTCTTAGAGATCTACGATTATCTTTAAAGAAGTGTTCTAAAAACCTCCTCCAAGTATTCTAAAAGTCTTCTAAAATCCCTACGATTATCTTGTACAAAAGTATTCTAAAAGGCCTGTCCTCAAGTCTTCTAAAAGCCCTACGATTATCTTGTACAAAAGTATTCTAAAAGGCCTGTCCTCAAGTCTTCTAAAAGACCAACGATTATCTTGCACAGAAGTATTCTAAAAGACCTCATCTTAAATCTCCTAATAGATCTATGAACAAATCTTGCAAAAGAGCTACGATTATCCGTTTTAAAAAGTAAAATACGAATAAACTAAGAGGTAAACTCTAAATGGTTCTTTATGCTGAACTAATACAGATAGAAGCATAAAATTTAAAATATTTTTAACAGATATTTTTCTCTTTCATTTGAAACCCATATCGTGCTTGTATAACTCGCAAATGTACTGTAACAAAAAGATCACATTCGCATTAAAAAAATTAAAAAAAGCAGTCTATGAAGACATGAAGTCTCTATTTCCATGTGTATATGGTCTTGTTCAGGTCCCAAAAGTTCTATCGCATGGTGTAATCAATCATGAGCGCCCCGGTAGGGAACGTGATCATCTATCAAAGTAGGAATGTGATTTCGGCACAGGATTGAGGGCTCCATACCAATAGCATGGAACCCTTTTACTTTAAGTAAAAATAAATAAATAAATGAAATAAATAATGTAAATATAGTAAATAAAATAGATAAACTAAATAAGAAAATTAAATAAAAATAAAAATAATAAAGTAAATGCAATATATATAGCAAATAAAATCCCATTGTGCGAATGATTGTTATTAATTTAACGTAAAAGAAATATTTCTGTTTTAGCCAAAATAATGGTACAGAAAACAAACGATAGAGAGTAAGATTTGTTCTAAACATATATTGGACATGGGCATATACATATTTGGAAGGGATTATAAAATCTTGGAAAGGTGTTGGTATTCAAGGGGAAATGTAACGCTCATTTGCTAGGTGATATTTGTAACTCTAAATAACTAAATAAGAAAATTAAATAAAAATAATAAAGTAAAAATATAACTTTACAATATTTACAATATTTATTGTAATTTGTAATAAATATTATAAATAAAATAATAAAAAAATAAAACAAATAAAATAACATAAATTAATTTAATTAATATTCAAAATAAATAAAACCAAATATAATAAATAAACTAATATCTTATTGTATTAAAATCTTCCACATCAACCAAATCTGCACACAACATTAATACCACTCCACTTATTAATCAACTTTTCCATTAAAATCGCTGAAATTAGCAACACTGTTACACAGAGTAGGTGTGTACATTAGAGCGTACCAGGTTACAAGTAAAAAAAAAAGTTCGCCGTACACCTTCGAATATGAAGTATTATTGAAAGGTAGCTTCAAAATTTTTTTTTTTTATTTTTTTATGCCGAACGTAGGGGTCGCGCTTTTACATTTTTCTATATAACTTCTGCATTTATAAACGTATTTTAAAGTGTGACACATCGATGTTTTTGTCTCGAGGCCGATTTTTTTTGTCTTTGAAGTCATTGAGCTCAAGCACCCCCCTTCTGGTACTTACCCATCATATCTCAGTTGCTACTACCCTAATGTACCACTCTAATATCAGAAAATTAAAGCTCGCATAAAATCATAAAACTCTTCTGACTTCAAAGACAAAAAAATCGGCCTCGTCGAGACAAAAACATCGATGTATCACACTTTAAAATCCGTTTATAAATGCAGAAGTTATATAGAAAAATGTAAAAGCGCGACCCCTACGTTCGGCATAAAAAAATAAAAAAAATTTTTTGAAACTACCTTTCAATAATACTTCATATTCGAAGGTGTACGGCGAACTTTTTTTTGAGGTACGCCCTAGTGTACATGTGTATGCACGCGAACCGTTCTGTGAACCCACATAACCACAGTCATTGCATGCACAGAGTACTTCGAACACACACACACAGTCAGCTTAACCTCAATTAATTTGTAAACATATCAAAATATGCAACTCTCGCCGCCCCACTCTCATTCACCCTCTCGCTCTCTTTCACTCAACGTCTCAATGTCTTTCATTTTCTCTGAGAATCTACAACACGATGGTCCGTTGTTTTGCTCCGCTTTGTTGATAAACATCCTTGACCATAACAAGGAAAAGATTTACCAACAAAATATTCTCTTCCACAAAAAAAATCCGAATAAAATCAGATTTGCCATTTGATACCGTTTGTGGTCCATTGTGTTGCTTGGTTTTCCATTAAATATGTATAAATTATATAATTTGTTTTTGTTGAAACGCTCTTGTTACTCTCACTGAGTTTTATAAACAATCACTGTCTTTTAAGTCGGGGGCGGGCGGGAGGCAAACGTACACATTCCTTTGCATTCGTAAATATCTGTTACAGAGTTGCATTTACTTAGCTTTCAGCCATAGTTTTTTCGCCTTTGGCGCTGTGGATTTTTTTCGTTTAATGTTGCCACTTATTTGTGCGTGTGTTGTAGAGGGAATAGGGATGTCAAAGTGGGAAATGCTGCGGGGAAATTTAGCAGATTTGTTGAGAATGAATGGGGAATTCAAAATGTGGAATAACCGAAAAAATAACTATTTTAACTATTTACTTTTTCTTGGCTTTTACTTGGACGTCTAGATAGTCCATTGAAAGAAGAATCTGCTTAACCGCTCTCGATTTTGGCATCTCTAGCGTGAACTGTTGTGTGGAGCCACAAGCCGTGCTGTGAGCTGCGCTGTGCTGTGTGCAGAGTGATGTCAAGTTAATGCTTTATTTTTATGCAAACAAAATGCAAATGCATTTTTGCTGTTTTCTGTTGCGGTTTATTGTTGTTTGATGTAACTGTTACGGTTGTTGTTGCTACTGTTTCTTTTTTTTTTCATCTTGTGGGTTGTATAAACAAATAAATTTCCGGATTTTATTAAAATTCTGCTCGGGCGTTTCTTCTGCTCCGCTGTGTTGGTATATGATTTCGTTGCATTTAGTGTCAACTCTTGTTGCGCCTTTATCCATGCAGTCTGCACTGGGGCAGGGATGGGGTAAAGGTGGAGATTTAGCAGCCCACTCCATCGCCCTAGTACTCGTTCTCCTTGTCAGAATGTTTTGGCTTTTGTAGTCTGCAGTCAACCAGTTTGCCAGCCAAGTGGCGGAAAAGTAGTACTTAGTTTATAAATTTACTTCCGCTACAATGCCAACTATATTTAGGTCTTTTATTGTAAAGATTTCCATAGCTCCAGTTTACCCTTCAGTTTGGTTGAGTAGCCAGAGCAAACATTTTTTGTTATGCTTTTTTGTCTGCGACAGCAAATTCTGGGATTATTTATATTATATTTTTTTCATTCATAAGCATTTATAGTATTTTTGGAAATACAAATGCTCAAACTAACAGTGTCTCGTTGTGATTTAAGTGGAAGTGTGTGTTTCATTTGCCAGAGGATATTTGTAACTCCAAATAATTCTTTTGACAGGGATTCCTACAAATGCTAAACCAAATTCTTTTTATTTTACTGAAACTCTAGTGGGAATGGAGTTTTCAGTCGAGTTCCACTGAAAAACGTTACTCCGAACGTATAATTTATATTAATTGCTTTAGTTAGTCATGTGGTGCGAATGATTGACAATAATTGAATGGGTCCCATTGTGCGAATGATTGTTATTAATTTAACGTAAAAGAAATATTCCAGTTTTCGCTAAAAAAAAAAATACAGAAGACAAGCGATTGATAATAAGATTTTTTCTAAGAATATATTGGACATAGACATATGGACATTTGGAAGGGACAATAGAACCTTTGGAAAAGGTTGTGATTTAAATAGATATGTATCGCCCATTTGCCAAAGGATATTTATAACTCTAAATAACTATTTTGACTGGGATTCCTACAGATATTTCAATTTGCTAAATAAAATTATTTTTATTAAACTCTGTTGGGAATAGAAATTTCAGTCGAGTGCCACTGAAAAACTTCACTCAATTGATATTAATTGTTTTAGTTGATCACGTGGTGCGAATGATTGACAATAATTGAATGGGTCCCATTGTGCGAATGATTGATATTTATTTAACGTAAAAGAAATATTCCAGTTTTAGATAAATAATGGTAGAAGACAGAGAGAGAAAGAAAGATTTTCTTCTGTTTATATATTGATGTATATATGTCCATGTATATTTGCAAGGGATTGTTATTTAAATGGAAATGTTTCGCTCATTTCCTAGAGGATATTTGTACTTTCAAATAACTCTTTTTTTCCTACAGATGTTTCAATTTGCTAAAAGAAATTATATTTATTTTAGTGAAACTCTATTGGGAATGAAATTTTCAGTAGAGTGTCATGGAAAAACTTCACTCCGTACGTATAATTGATAGTTTTAGTTAGTCACGTGGTGTGACAGTAATTGAATGGGTCCCATTGTGCGAATGATTGTTATTAATTTAAGATAAAATAAATATTCCAGTTTTCGCAAAAAAAAAATGGTACAGAAGTCAAACGATACAGAGTAAAATTGTCTCTAGACATCTATTGGACACCGACATATATTTGGAAGGGATAATAAAACCTTTGGAAAATGTAGTGATTTAAATAGAAATATATCGCTCATATTTATAATTTCACATAAAACTTTTGGTTGGGACTCCTACATATATTTCCGTTTGCTAAACGAAATTCTTTTTATTTTAGTGAAACTCTGTTGCGAATAGAATTGTTAATAGAGTGTCACTGAAAAACTTCACTCCGTACGTATAATTGATATTAATTGTTTTAGTTAGTCACGTGGTGCGAATGATTGACAGCAATTGGATGGGCGTATGATTTTTATTAATTTAACGTAAAATAATTATTCCAGTTTTAGCTAAAAGAAATTGGTACAGAGAGTTAGAGTTTTTTCTAGACACATATTGGGCATGAACATATATTTGGAAGGGACGATAATGCCATTGAAAGGAATTGTTATTTAAATAGAAATGTATCGCTCATTTGCCAAATAATATTTGTAACTCTTTTAACTGGGATTACTACAGACATCTTAATTTACTAAACCAAATTATTTTTATTTAAGTTAAACTCTATTGGGAGTAGAATTTTCAGTTGAGTGTCACTGAAAAACTTCCCTCTTTGCGTATTGATATTCGCCCTTATCACGAACAAAATTTTCCCTGGGAATGAATTGTTCCCTTAAATTTACAATCATGATTTATGGTATTTTTTCAAGTTTATTCTGCTTTTTAACTTTGATTTGATCATCATTTCCCGGATTATATTCGTATAACCATCTTACGACTACAGGGGTATACAAAATCCCCTTTTATTCGCGATAAGGGTGGTTAATTGTTAAGCTTGGCACGTGGTGCGAATGATTCACAACAGTTTCATGGGTGCCATTGTACATTTGCGGAATTCGTTTGTCACAAACGAGTTAGGTATGTTTATACCAAACCCTACGTTTTAGTGTGCTCACCGTAAACGATTTATGTTTATCACAAACCATGTTTATCACAAGCACACGGAAGGTGCTGCAATTGGAATGACAAACTTAGTATCTAGCAGTACCGATTACTCAAAGAGCTACACTCTTACAATAAATGTTCTTAAAAGTTTTTCGTTTGCCATGATCGTAAAACATGAATATGGTATCCAATTGTTCGGACTTTTAAGATATTGGATTTATAGTTTATACGAAAACAATGAATTTCCATTTAATCGAATAGAAGCCTCAAGAGTTGTTTGATTAACCGATTAATCGAATAATTGCTCAACTCATTAAAACATTAATTATGTTAAGAGTTAAATAGGTAAGAAAAAGAAAAAATTCAAAGTGAGTCACTACTTTTCTATATTTATTTATAAATACATTTCGATGTAAAATCTACAAAAAACAAAAGAGTGATCCTTTCCTACACTGGCTCTACATATACATATGTGATATAATATTTCTGAACGATTCTGACAGTATTCTTCTGATAGTATTCTTCTTATATGAAGAAGATTATAATTAGGTTTTAATACGAAATTCAGAATATGTTGAAAGTAAAATTTTTACGTAGTCGATGGAAATATATAATTTCTGTTTAGAGTATTTAAATAATAGCAATTAATAATAATCCATGCGTATAATGTCTTCATGATGTATTCTGGATTTCCATCAAATTTATTATTTTATCCATTTAGCGTTGGGCTGCTTTTCTTTAAGACTAGATAACTAAGCTGCGATAAGAAAAATCTAAATGAAATGTTAAAGTTTTACTCAAAATAAAAAAATATTTTTTAAAGTTTCCGCCAACAGCAATATCAAAGTACATATGTATGAAAACAAATTTTGAAAAATAATATTACGTTAAAAATTCCAGAGTGAATCAAATTTATGGCTTTCGAGGCTCAGTCCAAAAAGTCAACAAAAATATTTTTTTAAATTTGTATTAAATATTTATATTGTAGTTGGCGACATTGTGAACAAATAATTATTTATTTTGAACAAAAAAATATTTTTTTATTAACGTTTTTGTTATCGCACCTTGTTATCCCGACTTAAGTTTGGCCTTTATGTTTTGATACATATATTTATATTGTAGTTGGTGACAATGTGAAAAAATACTTTTTTTATTTTGAGCAAAAAATTTAATTTTTATTAACGTTTTTGTTATAGCAGCTTGTTATCCCAACTTAAAGAAAACCAGACCTATTATGGTTGAGCCTAGCCAACGCTGTTTGTCCACAATTCCGTCGTTAACTATAGAATATCTCCAAATAAAGCCAATGGATTATTCTAAATCAATTTATAATAGCAATTTCAATATTTTTATACAAAACTAAACTAATGTCGATTAAACGATAATTTAGGTCAATTTATTGGAATTATTTGTTATTCGCAATTCGGGATTTTTTCATTATTCGAACAAATATTTGAAAACAATTATTCGATTAATCGAACAAAATCGAATCGGTTGGATACCCCAGTTGACAGCAATATAAACTACGTTTACGATAAACGTTTTCCATTTGCGGGAAATATTTCAATTGTTAGGGTAAAAGTAGATCGTTCGAGACGAATAAACTATGTTTGCAATAATCGACCTCCAAACGATCTTTTCTTTGCTTTTCATATGAAGGTTTATTATTTTAAAAGTCTTTAATATTTTAGCGAATTTTGGGAATATTTCTATTATTATTATTTGTATAGCGCCGACTCATGACCCTATAGTTCCTTAAGGAGTTATTTCCATTTGTGACTATTTATGGCTATTGTTGCTTTAGGTTGCTCATATTTGATTGGTATAGAAGAAGAAGAAAATTTAAGAAATATGTGTGCTTTGTCCAGCAAACTCATTTTTTAAATAATTTTTAGTCGTTTTTCAACTTTGGCAATGTTTTTGCACATTATTTTGTTTGATAACCATATAATATGTAGATTCATTTTAATAACACATCGAGCAAGGAGTAAAACGCAGCTTCGCTTTTAGAAATACCTTAGTAATTGACTGAGTTATTGCAGTTTTTATTAATACTAAATTTTTGCAAAACTACAAGTTTTAGTCATTCTAGTTAACATCTCTCATTGTTTTACGAATTGAAATCCAATAAAAAATAAATATCATCAAAACAGATAAAAATGGTAAAAAAAGCATGGCGTCTATTTTAATAAAAATACCCAATTTTGGAATACATTTCCCCACTTTGGGAATTCGGGTATTTTATTTTTTGGAATGGAAAATCTAGTAATTTTTTCATCGTTTTTATCTTATTGACGAATTTTACGTATTTTTATTGGACCTCAATTCGTAAAATTATGAGAGTGTGAACTAGAAATATTGTATTTTATATTTATTCCAAAAAAAAAAAATAGTTTTAATATAAAATTCGTAAAATTATGAGAGTGTGAACTAGAAATATTGTATTTTATATTTTTTTCCAAAAAAAAAATAGTTTTAATATAAAATTTCAATAACTCAGTCAATTACTAACGGAATTTGAAAACTAAAGCAGTGTTTTATTCCTTACTAAATTTGTTATTCAAATTTAAGTGGTACGGTCGCCAAACAAAATAATGTGCGAAAACATTACCAAAGTTGAAAAATGACAAAAAATTGTTTAAAATAATGAGTTTGCTGAACAAAACCACGCAGATTTCTTAAGTTTTCTTAAATAAGCTATATATCCGTCAAAAGCTCCAGGTTTCTTCTTATTAAATCTGATGAGAACGGTTGATAATCAATTAAGTTACAGACTTAGAAGTGTGCAAAGGTACGAAAACCCGGTTTTTACCCTAACTAAAGATTGTCAAGGGCTGTCTGGGAAATTTCAAATACAGTTTCTTGTTCTACTCGACAATACCTACTACTTCATTCATACTCATTTTCCCGCGCATTTATGATACAAAGTGATGCGTCTTCGTTTTTGTAAACTGCGATGTATTTTGTGTTTCCAATGTTTCCTCCCAAGCATATAGATTCCGAGTAGACAGGTCATTCAACTTTTCCTGTGTTTATATGATGATGGATGAAAAGAAAAACAATGTCATCGCATATAATTCGGGTCATCAAGGTATTTCATATACTGATAGGATACCAGAGTATACCCCTACCTCATTTCTAATCGTATTCATTTGTCAGGACCTTGACTTTTACTATCAACTGTCATATCAATTGATATTATGTGCTGAGATAAATTACAACCATACTTCCGAGAGCCACGCGCAGACGATATGGGTGTCAAATGAAAGAGAAGAATGTATGTTAAAAATACTAAAAATGTCATGCCTCTATCTGTATTAATTTAGCACTAACGACAATTTCAAGTTTCCCCCCTTACATAGTAAAAGATGACAAATAAGGGGGGAAATTGAAATTGTTGTTAATACTAAACTAATGCAGATAGAAGCATTATATTTAAAATATTTTTAATAGATATTCTTCTCTTTCATTTGATACCCATATAGCCTTTGTATTACTATTTGAAATATACAAATAAATTACCCAAACATCTATATCCTTTAGAAATTAAAAATCTTGTAAAAAGTAGATAGGATCACCAAAATAAATGAAATGAAATTGAATACACAGTTTTTCTACACACGATCTTTAGTTACATATGTATATTGTCTAGCTCAGGTCCAATAAAATAAATGTTAAATTATCGCACGGTGATATAAATACATCCTATTTGCGTTTTTTTCAATTTATAGTTGTTTCACAAAAAATAAAAATTGATTTCGATAGTAACTTGTCGATTTCCCCTGTTTTCATTAGTTTAAATTAATTATTAATTAAATTAATCATACGCCTTGCAGGGCCCTCCAATTGTTATCAATCATACGCACCACATGACTAACTAAATCAATTAATATCAATTATACGCACCGCATGACTTTTTTCAGCATTTTGTTTGGTGGGAAGGCCTCAATAAAAAATACACTTTCTACACACGATCTTTAGTTACATGTGTATATTGTCTAGCTCAGGTCCAATAAAATAAATGTTAAATTATCGCATATCACATACATACTATATGTGGTTTTTAATTTATAGTTCTTTCACAAAAATTAAAAAATTGATTTCGATCGTAATTTCTTGATGCGGATTGCCGTGATTTCCCCTGTTTTCATTAGTTTAAATTAATTGTTAATTAAATTAATCATACGCATTGCAGGGGCCTCCAATTGTTATCAATCATACGCACCACATGACTAACTAAATCAATTAATATCAATTATACGCACCACCGCATGACTTTTTTCAGCATTTTGTTTGGTGGGAAGGCCTCAATAAAAAAATACACTTTCTACACACGATCTTTAGTTACATGTGTATATTGTCTAGCTCAGGTCCAATAAAATAAATGTTAAATTATCGCACGGTGATATACATCCTATTTGTGTTTTTTTTTTGTAATTTATAGTTCTTTCACAAAAAATAAAAATTGATTGCGATAGTAACTTGTCGATGCGGATTGCCGTGATTTCCCCTGTTTTCATTAGTTTAAATTAATTATTAATTAAATTAATCATACGCATTGCAGGGCCCTCCAATTGTTATCAATCATACGCACCACATGACTAACTAAATCAATTAATATCAATTATACGCACCGCATGACTTTTTTCAGCGTTTTGTTTGGAGCGAAGGCCTCAATAAAAAATACACTGTAAAAAGCCTATCAAATGAGCTAATTGCCTAGGCATTTCAACGATTATTTGCCGTACGCCGCCACGTCCATCCATCCATCTGCATAAACGAACAATAGAAGCTAACATTTTAATATACTTCTTATTAATTTTTTATCAATTTGCCATGCATTTGACAATAGCTTTTTTTTCAATTATTTTTCTATAAAAACATAAAACAATCATGCACAGCCTGGCCTGGCCGCCTCATTGAAATTTCTGGCAATTACATTATAAAAAATTGCAGTTAAACATGTGTCGCCGGCTCGTTCTCTGTGTGTTGGGTAAAAAATAATGGAAATTTTTTAATTAAAAAACTTACCTCTTTGTAAACCGTAAAACCATCAATGATGGCCAAAAACAATAAACACGCAGCCGATGTTGCCTGTATTACCGATTCCAATTCCATAATTGAATCATAATAAACAATTTCAGCCAATTCATAAATGCGTAAAATAAAAATTAACACCGCCAGTGTACAGCTGACATACAGGAATTCTGATGAAATTAAAATAAAATAGAACAACATGAAATGAAAAAACATTAAATGAACAGCAAACCTGAATTGAATTGAATTCATCTACTAACCCAGAGATTTTTTAATTTCGACAACACGATGATACCACATTAATACTATGGTCAGAATGATGGCTGCCAAAGCGTTGGCCAATATTGATTTGCCGATGAGCACAACAATCACATCCGCTTCGCTTTCCGTAGATGATGGTGATGGAGGTGGTGGCTGTGGCAAATTACTCTGACTTCCGCTTCCTCCATTACCACCACCCGCGGCTTTGTTCAGTTGCTGGGGCAGGGGCAACAGAGCCTTCGCTAATTCTATGCTATTAATGGCCAACAATAAGAGGGCCACGGCAGCCCGTAAATTGTGGAACGTTAACAAAGTTTTATGGCACCTGCAAAAAAAGAGAAGAAAAGAAGAATGAAGAAGTTAGTAGAGAAAACAAGTATGAGCGGCGTTAAGTTCGGCCAGGCCGAACTTATATACCCTCTACCATGGATTGCATTCCACTGAGGTTGTCGATTTTCCTAGAAGTGCACTAACATTACAGGAAAGTAATTTTTTAATACAGCCAAACCAAAACAAATAACATATTGAAAAAAATAATTTTATAAATAAATATAAAACATTTATTATTTCAAACCACGCTTATAAGGTAAAGCTATAGTATGTTTCTTAGCAATCTTCTAAAAAGCTTAAATACCATAAATATTGGTAGATAGTGGGTGCTACAGTTGGTTGTATTTCCATCCTATTTTAATTGCCAAAGTACAAATTTTGAAAATCCACTATCTCACGTACACATCCTGCACAGTGTACCTAACTTCATGATTCAACAATTCAATTTTTGCAGTAAAAGTAAAAATACGAATTTGGGAAAATCTTTTTATTTTGCGTGTCTATGCAGTCAGAGGAATGTATGAACCGACTTCCATTATTCTAGCTGCGGCCATTTGGTTGGTACCATTTTTATCCCCTTTATCCCTTTACGAGTACGATATTCTAAAATCTGTTTATTTTGCGTGTCTACACATTTCGAGGGATGTACACACCGAATTTCATAATTCTAGCTGTAGTCGTTTAGTTGGTACCAATTTTATCCCCTTTTTCTCATTTGACCCACATAAGAGTCCGACTTTCTAAAATCTCTTTATTTTACGTGTCTACGCATTGCGAGAGATGTACACACCGAATTTCATTATTCTAGTTGTAGTCGTTTATTTGGTACCATTTTTATCCCATTTTACTCTCTTAAGAGTACGACTTTCTAAAATCTAATTATTTTACATGCCTACGCAATTAGAGGGATGTACACGAATTTCATAATTCTAGCTGTAGCCGCTTAGTTGGTACAATTTTTATCCCTCTGTTCCCATTGTATCCCTTGAAAGTCAAAATTGGGAAAAACCTTTTATTTTTCCTGTCTACCCAGTCAGAGGAATGTGTACTCCGAATTTCATGACACTAGCAGCGGTAATTTGTTTGGTACAATTCTTATCCCCTTTTTCATTTTATCACCCCATAAAGTAAGAATTTCGAAAAATCCCTTTACTTTACGCGCAATCAGAGGAATGTATACACCGAATTTAATTATTTTAATCCCTTAAAAGTACGAATTTGGAAAAGGTACTTTTATATTAAAAGGAATCAATTAAAGAAATGTACAGAGAGATTTTAATATTTCTAGCTGTTGTCGTGAATGCGCATACCCAATATCAAGTAAGTACAAGCAGATATATTACAAAATACTCTAAACACTATAAAATATTAGGGGTTATTAGGGTATTTTCAGTCCTTGTGAGCGAAACAAATTTTCCCTATAAAAATTTTTCTATATATGAAATTACCGACATTTTACATCATTATAATTATTAGTTGTTGATCATTTTTTTAAATCTGTTTCCAAAACGGCAGAATATCCAAATTTGCAGAAAAAAAAATGCTACCCCACCTAATGTATATGTTTGTTTACATTTTTGAATTTCAAATGGAATTATTTTTGAATTTAAAATGAAAACTTTTGAATTTCAAATGGTATATTTTGAATTACAAATGACGAGTTTTGAATTTCAAATGACGAATTTTGAATTTCAAATGATGTCTTTTGAATTACAAATGACGAGTTTTGAATTACAAATGACGAGTTTTGAATTTCAAATGATGTCTTTTGAATTACAAATGACGAGTTTTGAATTCGAAATGATAAGATTTGAATTTCAAATGATATTTTTTGAATTTCAATTGATATTTTTTGATTTTCAAATGGTGTCTTTTGAATTACAATTGAAAATGGTGTAGATCGTCTTAAAATTGTATGACTAATAAAATAATGTATATGTTTGTTTACATTTTTAAATTTCAAATGGAATAACTTTTGAATTTCAAATGGTGTATTTTGAATTACAAATGACGAGTTTTGAATTTCAAATGATGAGTTTTGAATTTCAAATGATATTTTTTGAATTTCAAATGGAATTTTTGAATTTTAAATGGTGTCTTTTGAATTACACTTGAAATGGTGTAGATCGTCTTTGAATTACAAATGACGAGTTTTGAATTTCAAATGATGAGTTTTGAATTTCAAATGATATTTTTTGAATTTTAATTGATATTTTTTGAATTTCAAATGATATTTTTTGAATTTCAAATGGAATTTTTGAATTTCAAATGGTGTCTTTTGAATTACACTTGAAAATGGTGTAGATCGTCTTTGACGATCGAGAATATATATGGGACATTCCACGACAAATCGAACAGTTAAAAAATAATGGTCCGCATTGGATATTTTTTTAATACATTTGTTTTTTGAAGTACTTTTCAGAAAAAATATTGAAAAAATATTCACAATGTTTTTGTATAAAAAATATGATTTTTTTAATTACAACTTTATTTATTAGTTGTTTGTACTTTATTTATTCATTAATTTTTGAAGTTTGGTTGAAAGTGGGCCTATAATAATTAATAATTTTTTTTTAATTTTTTCA
Source organism: Polietes domitor (assembly GCA_947397865.1). Lineage (NCBI taxonomy): Eukaryota > Metazoa > Arthropoda > Insecta > Diptera > Muscidae > Polietes > Polietes domitor. The sequence goes on from OX377619.1 coordinate 180,340,561, forward strand.
AAATTTGGAAAACCAAAAATAAATTTTAACATTATTTTTTATGTTGTCATTTATTTTGGTTTAAGACCAAAGGTTGTGCTGAAGTCTTCCGCAGAACCCAAAATTAGCAAAAAGGCAAAGTGTTGCAGCTAAAAGTCGATGGGCGCTACCCCATCTCGTCAGAACTTTCGCAACGAATGTATGTCTTTGACTTAAATCAGGGTTCATATTAGTACCAGCGGTCACATACGACAAATGAGAAGCGCTGATAAACAAAATATTCCACCGAACTAAGTCGACACACTAAAAATCTCACTTTACCAATTCAATGTTATGCATGTGCTCGCAACTCTGGCAACAATGCAAAGGTTGTTGTTGTACGGTATGTCCGTCTTCACTGTACCTCGTCTGTATTGTTGTTGTTTGTATGTATAGTCGGTCTGTTATGTTGTATGTCTTGTCATTTATTTTGGTTTAAGACCAAAGGTTGAGCTGAAGTCTTCAGCAGAATCCAAAATTAGCAAAAAGGCGATGTGAGACCTTTATTGTTGCAGCTAAAAGTTGACTGCGCAGTTTCGATGGGCGCTATCCCATCTCGTCAGAACTTTCACAACGAATGTATGTCTTTGACTTAAATCAGGGTTCGTATTATTTTTTATATATATTTTTTTATTATTTTTTATTGTTTGTATTCTTCGACTTTCTCTAAAAAAATTTTATTTGAACATCTATTTACTCTGTAAATTTAGAGGGTTGGATGAAAGTGGGCCTATAAAAATTACTAATTTTTTGAAAATTTGGAAACACGAAAAAAATTAAAAAACATTTAAAAAATTTTTATAAGTCCACTTGCAACCAAGTCCCAAAATTTACAGAGTAAATAGATTTTTAAATATTTTTTTTCGAGAACATCGAAGATTACAAACAATTAAATAATAAAGTTTTAATTTAAAAAATCAAAATTTGTATACAAAAACAATGTGAATATTTTTTTCAATATTTTTTCTGAAAATTACTTAAAAAAACACAAGTATTAAAAAAAAGAATATCCAATTCGGACCATTATTGACGAAGTTATGTGCCCGTATACTTTATAGGGTCTCAGGTCGATATTTCAAGGTATTACCAACGAAATGAGAAACTTAGTATACCCCCATCGTGGAAGTGAAGGGTATAAAAACAAACGAATAAAAACATTAAATTGACGCTATTTTGTCCAATAAAATTCATTTCAGTAAAAGAGCGATGTGACTAGGACGACAGAGTTATAAGGCAAAACAAATTAGGTTTAATTATAATTACTTCGGACTCAAAACGTAAAGTTGTTGGCAAATTTATGACTTCACTTGCAATTGTACAATTTATAAATGCATTCGAAGTGAAAGTGGGAGTGCTAGTTAAAAACCGTCGTTCGTCGACACCTCTCCTGTGGATTAAATGGAAAGGATGCTCATAAAGCGAGTTTACTGGACATTTAACAAAATTTTGCAATAGACATAGATTTTACCATAAACTTCCTTATATATTTCTTATTTATTCCTATAGAAAAGCATAGCATGACTCTTTATTTCATCCTTGAAATCCACTTTCATTTAAACATAAATTGCCCCAATATCCCTAACCGGCCTTGATGTGCAAATATTTTCCCACAAATCTCTCCCTCACCTTGATTTACGAAAATATCACTTTGTTTCGTTATCTTCTCTTTTCTAAACCATTAGATTTCTCGCCCCAAAAAGTAATCGCTAAACACTCTCCTAGGGGGGTACTCACTTGGAAACTATTCTCAAGCGGGGGACACAGCAAACAAACAAAGCCATAAAGTATGCAAACAAACATATCAATTATTCACGTTTATTTTCGCCAACAAGACAAAACCAAACAGAGAAAAACGAAAAATCGGAAAACTGGCGAAAAGTAATTAATACTCGGCGTTTTTTTGGTTGCCTTTGCACACATTTGCATCCGTTTTTTTTTCTTTTTTTGACTGGCCTTTATCAAATATGGGAAAACGAATATTTGTAGTTTATTTTTTTTCTTTCTCGCTCCCGTAACTTGTGGGGTAAATTCTGTAATACATCACATGCAGCAGAACGACGGAGCGGACTAACGTGAAATCTATGCGAATATTTGCACTCGGTCGTAAGCGCATAAGTATGTAAGCGATAGCGGGTGGTATAGGGGAGAGTAGTCTCGCTACGCCTGAAAATATGCAACACAAATAAATACATTCTAGCACCCGAATGTATGGCAAACAATTTTCTCGCACCATTTACGTAAATTCTTGTTAAAACAAGAATGGTTATTGGCATGTACATATATCCATACATATACGGGCAGATGTGAAAAAAGCGGGATTCTGCAAATTTGTAGAATTGCAGCAAAAAAAGAAGAAAAAAGTTTAAAATGTTACATATCGCCCCCTCTCAAATAGAGTGTTTGTAGGGAATTTTGAAGACCTAGGGAAAAATATGTGTTAATTAAGAGAAATTTAAGAAATGGGTTAGTTTTCAGGGGATTTTAGAGAACGATCACTATATGAGAAAATATATATGAAGAAAGGGAATGGGCCGATACTTGTCTATTCGCATGATATTACAATAACAGTGTGGCACTTCCAACACAAATTTATTTTTTTAACATTTTAAAAAGCAACATATTTGGAGAACTATGACAGTTATGCAAAAAATTGGCGAAATTGGAAAAGGGGGCGTGGTACCTCCAATACGAAATTAAAATCAATTATCAAATATATTTTCTATGACACTGAGACTTATACAATTTTATGTGAATCCATCCATTATTAAGCTGGTTAGTTGGGAGAAAATGGGCGGTATATTTGAAGGGGCGTGGCACATCCCATAAGAAATTAAAACCAGTTATAGAGTATTTTCTCTTACATGATACCGAATTTCCTGAAAATATGTGTGAGTTCATTAAGTTTTCACTTACGTAGGCACCTTCTCTAAAAATTTGAACCCAATATATCGAGCCCTTAGCGCGGTATTATCGTAAGCGACATTTTCTGAAAATATTTTTTATTGTTCAATTTAAAATTTTATGGGCTGATACATAAATAAAAATTGTCAAAATTGTTAACGTTTATATAAAAAAGGGGCTACGATTTTATCGTAAGTCGCTGCCCATATTCTCAAATAAAGCAATTTTATCGTAAGCGACCGTTTATGAATTTAGGCAAAAACTGTCAGATAATGTAAGAGATATTTATAAATGTTTTAGATAGGTCTACCAATATATTGATGCAATAATAAGTGTATTTTTATACCCTTGGCCATATAATGAAGTGTTCATCTGTTGGTGGAAAGTACGATAGGTTACGAACGTACTAAGCTAAGAGGTTCGAAGTTCCCAGATATTGGTTTTATATTTTTTTATCGATCCAGAAGAAAAAAGTTTACCCACAAGAACTGAAAGAAGCTCTAAATTATTGTCTTTTTCGAGAACACAAAGTCTGTTTGTATGATTTGTGCCTTATATACAATAATTTAATATACTTCTTGGAATATTCGTATATTAAGCCAAATACTATATAAAGAGTGATCACGTGGGATTTCAGACATGGTGTCAAAGAGAAAGATGCTCAGTATGCTTTGACATTTCATCATGAATAGACATACTAACGAGCAACGCTTGCAAATCATTGAATTTTATTACCAAAATCAGTGTTCGGTTCGAAATTTTTTATCGACAAATTTTGTTCAGCGATGAGGCTCATTTCTGGTTGAATGGCTACGTAAATAAACAAAATTGCCGCATTTGGAGTGAAGAGCAACCAGAAGCCGTTCAAGAACTGCCCATGCATCCCGAAAAATGCACTGTTTGGTGTGGTTTGTACGCTGGTGGAATCATTGGACCGTATTTTTTCAAAGATGCTGTTGGACGCAACGTTACGGTGAATGGCGATCGCTATCGTTCGATGCTAACAAACTTTTTGTTGCCAAAAATGGAAGAACTGAACTTGGTTGACATGTGGTTTCAACAAGATGGCGCTACATGCCACACAGCTCGCGATTCTATGGCCATTTTGAGGGAAAACTTCGGAGAACAATTCATCTCAAGAAATGGACCGGTAAGTTGGCCACCAAGATCATGCGATTTGACGCCTTTAGACTATTTTTTGTGGGGCTACGTCAAGTCTAAAGTCTACAGAAATAAGCCAGCAACTATTCCAGCTTTGGAAGACAACATTTCCGAAGAAATTCGGGCTATTCCGGCCGAAATGCTCGAAAAAGTTGCCCAAAATTGGACTTTCCGAATGGACCACCTAAGACGCAGCCGCGGTCAACATTTAAATGAAATTATCTTCAAAAAGTAAATGTCATGGACCAATCTAATGTTTCAAATAAAGAACCGATGAGATTTTGCAAATTTTATGCGTTTTTTTTTTTAAAAAAGTTATCAAGCTCTTAAAAAATCACCCTTTACATGGGTTTGGTATCATTTCCCTATTATTGTGGGTAAACGTTAACATTTATTTAATTCAAATAGTGGCAAATTTGACAAAGAAACAAAATATTTACCTTAAAATAGTGATGAAATGGGCACATTGCCCACAATTCTATAGAGTTAAAGAGTAAACAAGTAAAAACGGCGTTAAGTTCGGCCGGGCCGAACGTTATATACCCATACCACCATGGATTGCAATCCACAGAGGCTTTCAATTTTCATAGAAGTGCAGTAATATTACAGGAAAATATAATTTGTTTAATATAGCCAAACCAAAACAAATAAAAATATTGAAAAAGTAATTTTATAAATAAATATAATATTTTTATTATTTCAAACCACGTTTATAAAGCAAGACTACCAATAAGTTTACACTATATATAACGAAGTAATACTTGAAGTCAATTTAAAAAATAAATATTCTCATATTTTTGTATTTTCAAAAAGCTTACATACCATAAATATTGATAGTGGATGCTACAGTTGGTTATGTTTCCATTGAATTTTAATTCCAAATGTACAAATTATGAAAATCCATTATCTCTCGTACATAGTGCAAAATAATGATTCAACCAATTTTTTGACGTAAAAGTAAAAAGATCAAATTTCGAAAAATCTTTCAATGTATACGAATTTCATGACTCCAGGTGCGGTCATTTGGTTGGTACCATTTTTATCCCCTTTTCCCATTTTAACCCCAAAAAGTACGAATTTCGAAAAATCCCTTTATTTTTCGTGTCTACGCAATCAGAGAAATATATACACCGAATTTCATTTTTCCAGATGCAGCCGTTTGGTTAGTATCATTATTATCCCTCTATTTCCATTTTACCCCTTAAAAGTACACATTTGGAAAAATATCTTTTATATTATGTATTTACTCAATTAAAGGAACGTACACACCGAATTTCGTGTTTATAGCTGTTGTCGTTTCATAGGTTTCATTTCTCTATTTTTGCCCCAATTCACCCCCTACCAATAAGAATCACTTTATGGTGCACTTTCTGTTGTAGGTGGAATGCACATACTCAATGTCAAGTAAGTACAAGCAGACATATTGAAAAAAAAAAAAACGTTCTAAATACTCTAAAATATTAGGGGCTATTAAGGATATTTTTAGTCCTTGTGAGGGAAAAATGTTTCCCATTGGGCCGAATTCGCCCAGTTTTAATCCCGACCTATCTTCGACTATAAGACTATGACGATCAAGAATAAATATACTTTATAGGGTCTCAGGTCGATATTTCAAGGTGTTACAAACGGAATGACAAAGTTAGTATACCCCCATCCTGGAGGTGGAGGGTATAAAAACATCAGTTTCCGTAGCATAACATTTTTACTTCCCGGTCATACAATGATGCCAGTTGATTCAATTCAACTGATTGATTCACTCTACAACTGATTCATTTTGTAAAGGAAGAATAATTTGGGCCCCTTCTGCGTGGCCGACCATAATTACAGATTCCCGCACGATACCGAAGTGTTATGAAAGTATTTTATTAAATCATTTTGATTTTAGGAGCTGTAATTCACTTTTCTACCGCCAAACATTAAAATAAAATTCAATTGTTTGAGATCGGCACATTTTTAAAAACTGGGATTTTGCGCAAAATTTAAATATGGATATTTTGCTGATAGTAGGGTGGATGAAATGAATATTAATTTAATTATTCGTTCAAAGAAAAACTCAATATCGATATTACCTAAAAACCTTTATATGGAATTTAACTATTATTCATAGGAATTCAAATGTGTCTAAAATAGTTATTTTATTAACGATTTGAATTACTTTACTTTATTTTCCCTGTATAAAAGTAGTGTTATCTATTTTATTATGTTGTTTTAATAATTTTTTTAAAGTGTTTTTTTACTAAAATTTCGAGGTTTAATCGAAAAAAACTTATATCGTCAGCGCCATAGTTTTTTCAGTATTTGTAGCCGCAAGTACAATATTTGTATCGCAAGCGCCAAAAGTACCGTATGGTGTAAACAAATGATACATTTTTAGTAATAATTCGTTGGGTACGTACATTTTGCATTAAAATATGTTTCATTTTATGCAAATATTTCAAAATAATCAATAAACACCTTCTCCTGTAAAATGTGTGTATTGGCGATCATTCCGGGCTAAGGGCTCGATATATTCCGTTATATGGCAACAAGGATCTTGAAATTTTGTGTGAGTTTATTGAGTACTAATGTGCAAATTTGTGGAAAAAGTGGGCGGTAGGAGTAAAGTGGGTGTGGCACCTCCCACATAACGTAAATACAAGTCCCTATTATTATTATAAAAACTTTTCTCTCTTTTTGGAACTTCATGCATATAGATCCCATAGGCTATATATTAACAAAATTACACTGGGGGCAGGAGGGGCTTGGCAAAACTGTTTTTGAGAATAACTTTATAAAAAATAGTACATATACATATATTACTGAGCACGAAAAAAACAATGTAAACCCGAATTTTTATTTTTCGGTACGTGTTTTTTGTCTGGAGAAGCGGTCGGGGTTCAGTTAGTTAACTATAACTAAAGGGTGATGTTTTAGCTATTATCTTTTTGGCAACACTGGTTTAAACAGCTGACGCACGTTTCGTGTTTCGTTTCACTGTCAAACATCTTCAGTTTGGTCTATAATTTAACCATGAATCGTCTTACAAACGAAAAACGCTTACAAATTATTGAATTTTATTATCAAAATGCGTGCTCTGTTAAGAAAGTTCAGAAAGAAAGAAATTGTGTTCAGCGACGAAGCTCATTTTTGGCTCAATGGGTACGTAAATAGGCAGAATTGTCGATTTTGTAGTGAATATCAGCCAGAAGCATTGCAAGTGCTACCAATGCATCCAGAAAGTCACAGTTTGGTGCGGTTTATGGGCTGGAGGCCTCATTGGACCGTACTTCATCAAAGATGATGCGAATCGTAACATAACTGTGAATGGTAAGCGCTACCGTGAGATGATATCCAACTTTTTTTTGCCCAAAATGCAAGAGCTTGACTTGCATGACATGTGGTTTCAACAAGACGGTGCCACATGCCACACAGCACGCGCAACAATGGACTTATTGAGAGGCGAGTTCGGTGAACATTTTTTTTCACGTTCAGGACCGGTCAATTGGCCGCCTAAATCGTGCGATTTAACGCCTTTAGACTATTTTTTGTGGGGCTATGTTAAAGCTCATGTCTATACAGACAATCCCGCTTCAATTGACGCATTGGAAGACAACATTGAAGCATTTATTCGTGAGATACCGGCCGAAATGTTGGATAGAGTATGCCAAAATTGGACTAAGCGGATGGACCATTTGAGCGCAGTCAAGGTCAACATTTGCATGAAATAATCTTCAAAACTTTAAATTATATGGACCGTACTATCGATTCAAATAAAGATTTCATGCATTTTTCTGATTTTGTTTTATGTGTTTTTTTGAAAAACTTTCCTATAGCTTTTAAAAAATCACCCTTTATAAATATGTGAATATATGTCATGTTAGATCAAAAAATAAATTAAAAATTAGTAGTTTGGTAACAAAAAAAAATAAATGTAAAATAACACGAAAGATAATGTTTTAGAAAAGAAAGAAAATCCATATTCAACGTATGATTTTAAAGCTCCCAATACGTATAGCATGAAATTGGTGGTTTCATTTTAAAGCCCATGATGTTTTCTTTACAACAAAATTTTACTTTTGTAATTATGTTTCCTATTTCAGAAGTTATGTCTTTTGCAACGCAAAAAAAGTCAAAAGGCCCCACTGTGCGACGGTGACGATAAGAGTAATGAAAGCGGAAAAACGCTGGGCTAATCTATCGAGTTATCGAAATTGGCTTTCTAAACTGAAAAACGATATTAAAAATGTTTAATTTATTTTCGAAAAAATCAATGTTTGCAGTCACGAAAAAATAGAAGTACATGTCGTCTTCACGATTTAGTCATGAATCAATTTAAGCAAAAACTTCGTAAAAATGGCAAACGATTTTTTAAACTTCCCTTACTTCAACATATGGGTCATATTCTCTACATTTATTCATAGATTTTCTTCAAAAATGCCTTGTTTTCTTCGTTAAGCTGCCAGCTATTATAAACTAAAACAATATATTTTTTGAAGTAAATTGTAATGGAATTTTTCATAAAAAATCATATCTTCTATATTTATCTATGAATATATAGGGTCCGCCATCTAACGTTTTTTTTTCAACTATTCAACCGTTGGACTATTATTTGTGGGGTGCCCGAGGCAGCCATTTGAATGAAATTATTTTCCATTATTAACCGGAAGGATTGTACTTTCAAATAAAAAAGAAATTTGAGAAAATATTCAGTAGTTTTTTTTTATAGCATTTAAAAAAAAGTTATTTGGCGGCCCCTGTACATACATATAAACACTGTTTACTTTAGAATGTTAGCTATTAAAAATAAAAATAAAATAAATTCTTTTTTATTATTTATATTTTTTTCGTCTCAGCAGAACTAGATTTTATCTAAAAAATATTTTTTCCCAAATTGGAGGCTGTTCCTAAACCGCTGTTTCTATTTGTGTAAGGTGAAAGTGTAATTTGCAACATTTGTAGACATCATAATTACCTAAATGATAGTACAAATCGTCGCCTTAATAAAACAATAGTGTATAATTTTTTTGCCGTTTCGAGATAATACAGTTTAAAGTTTTTGTGCTATTAGACATCTGGGAAACCAGTAATTTTTGAGAAAATAATCGATGTTTGCAAGTTGTGATCATTTCAATATGTGGAGGAGTACCTGATTACTCTTCCACATATTGAAATGATCACTAGTAGATGATATTCGATTAATCTAAAAGTGCTTTATTTGCAACTTAATGGGATTCAAAGTACCATGATGTCACTTAGGCTATTTTATTTGTTTTATAATATGTATGAAAATCATTATACACTATTTTATTTTGTATGGTATACACTATTTTATTTGAATCCTTTACACCATTTATCACGAAATACATTTAAATTGTCTGACGAATGTTCATACAGTAAAACAAAGCATTCGTGCTTAACAATCCATTTTATTCATAATTCACAGTCATTTTTTGGTATTGCAATGACACGTTGTTAATTGTTTTGCAATAAAATTTTTACAGTTTTAATTAATTAAAAAATACATGAATAAAAGGCAATATTCATCTACGGAAATATCCTCCTGCACATTAGGCTCATCCAAGCAATTTTTATTTCCACTGTGTTGTAGATTAATATAAAAATAATGAAATTCTTTGGGAATGACATTTTTGGTACACAGCCCCTTAAGATCCTTGTACTTTAAGGAAGATATAGTAAGCTGTTGCTTAAATTTAGAGCACAAATTTGGGGTATCACAGCTATTAGTGGTTGATTTCTTCCTCTTACGTTGCATAATATCAATTGTTTGCCACTCGGAGTCCCAATTCTCTTTGTAGAGCAGCAAATTAGGATTAACTTTCTCCACTTTAATTTGCTTAATCTTCAACCAATTCACAGAGCTGTTTTCGTTATTAGTTTTCAAATTGTGCCCCAATCTGCTGAACCATTCCTTGAGATCATAAATGTCGTACCAGGACATTCTTTGCACAACGTACGGTTGTTTTCTTCGGGCCAATCGCAAAATCGTTGGCCATTCCTCGGGAGAGTAAATGGATATATTTCGTTTGGCCCGTTCAATTGTCGAGTGCATACAATCCGCCTCCATTTGTGTGTGGCCGCTCTCTAAATACTTTAACGTGACCGTATTTAAATTCAACTTACGAATTACGTAAAATAGCAGTGCTGCAATATAACGATTCCTATTCTGCCCACCACAACAATCAGAATACAAAATTACATCCGTTACATTTTCGTCAAATGAGCTCAACATTTTGATAATTGAGGTCCCAATCTCGTCCGAACCTCTTTGTCCCTGCGTTTCATTCCACAAGAAACAGTAGCCTTCCTTCGACGCAAGATCGAAAAAAGTATTATTGAAGCTAGCAAACTTCCTTGAATAATACAATGAGCTTACATTGCTGCATGGGGTTGTCAAAACAGATTGTAAGTCAAAAGTAAATACTCTCAATTTGCCTCTTCTTTATCGGCCTCCTTTTCTTCCCTAGCCATATTCTTATTTTTAATATGTTCATTGTACGCTTCCTGCAAAATCTCCTTGTCATCAGAGTTACGATATCGTTCGCATGTGTAGCATGTATCCTTCTTCGGTTTATGAAAAAAATAATTATATTCGTTGCAGAAAATACGCCTGCACATACTTTCCTTAATGGAATTGCCTTCATGCTTTTCATTAAAGAGTTGAAACATTTTTGAAATGTTTAAATTAGAAGCAAGATATAACCGTTTTGATGACGAGCGAGTGTAGTGGCTCTCCACGGCCGGAAAGGATTCAATATGCTCTTTAATGATTCTTTTAGTTTCTTCATCCTTTTTTTGATGACAACCATGGTGTCCACGTTTATCTATAACTTCATGACATTCACTTTTCTTTATGAAAACCGAAATAGCTCCATCAGATATATTCAGTGTTTTCATAAAAAACTGCTTGCATACTTGCTTAGACCTCAGAGTGTATGTTAGAGTCTTGTCTCTTCGGGAGCCGGCAACAATAGCCCTCTTGCATTTCTTTATTTGTATGCACTGGCTTAAGTACCACTGTTGTTTTGTGTAGTCAGAAAGTTCCCAAAACTCGGCGTTGATCGCAATACGTTCTTCATTGTTAATTTGCTCAATGCATTTGTGCCGACACTTGCAATTCACTGATTTTGGCAGTCGCTCCTTAATCAATTTCCCCCTTTTGGTCACGTAAGCTTTTCCTGACTGCCTTTTCTTCTTCCGAATATTTTGCATCCATGCATGCGTCTCCGTCTGTAACATTAAATATAACCGTTAAGTAAATTTATGTCACTAATCTTAAATAACCAAAGTCGTTCCCTCCGGATTTTACCTTCCTCTTCCGAGTTGGTTTCTTGAGCTCTAACTCCTCGTTATTGGTGACGTCTGCAATCAGACCCTCCATGTCTTGGTCTATTTCAGGGTTCTCTTCCCGTGCCGAAGTGACTATGTCCAATTCCTCTGCTTTCGACTCAGCATCTGTTTGTGGCTCTTCATCTGTTTCCGGAACATAATCATCCGAAGATCCTGTGGAGAAATCGTCTTCGTCCGTCGTACCAGGCGCATTATCATAACCAAAATCTGTCGAAATTCCAGTTACATAGTCATAATACGGCACACACTTGTTATCGTTTCACAGTAAATACTCACCATGACTTGATAGATCCATTATTTTCACGAACTTTTCACAATAACACACTAGCAAAAGCACAATTGCCCAGTCAATTAAGTATATTAGAAAATTCTACAATATATCAAAAAGTTGACAATAACAGTGTAAACTGATTTTAAGGTATTATTTACGTCAACCGTAGAACACACAGAGAAATGTTGTGTGATATTTAAAATAGTGTATAAGTGTCATACGGATTGACTCGAAATAATATATTGTTAAAAAAAATAGTGCATATCAATATACGTCGTTTTTCGTTTTTATTTTGTTGTGAAAATGGATTGTTTTGAATAATAAAAATAGTGTATGCTTTTTATACACTATTTTTCTTTGAAATTATATTTAGAGTAACAACTAAATAAAACACCATACCAGCACTTACACAATTATTAATGAAAAATTTCAATCACGCAATTATACGCTAATATTTCAATTGATCTTTTGACTCACTTTGTGGAAGTAGAATTTCACCAAATTTTGACCACATATAGAATCAGTTATGTAGATTCTTATTATGCAATAAAAAAATAATGGTGTACATGCGTATACACTATTGTTTTATTAAGGCGACGAAATATTAAAGGTAACTACGACTATAATTTTAATTTTAGTAAAAATTAACAAAAAAAATAGTTCCATAAACATTTTTTGGGTTGATTTTATGAATCAGCATGCTTGGACACACAATTTATCTTTTTTTTTTGCATTGTGTAATTTGGAAAATATTCTGGCCAAACACTTTCAACTTTAAATCTCTTAAATTTGACAAATGAAGAACCAATAAAATGCAACAAATCACAAGAAAAAATGGTTGATGATTAGAGAGATTCCAAAATAAATCGACATTTTGGATCCGTTTTATATAGAAATTGGCACGTTCGTTTACCTCATTGCTGCTAATTTTTTAACGTTCGAGAAGAACAAACATGCTAAATTTTACAAAAATCGGAGGACCACGGGTTCGCGACTGTGAAAAATTTTTTTGGAATTACCCCATACATAACCATGGAAATCTCTTGTAGAATCCCCATATTCCATAGTGGAATAAAAAATGGAAAAGGAGGACCTCGCGTAGACCATGACGACCAGTTTTCTAAGGAAATCACATATTTTGTTATTTATCATCCTCGTTTTAGCAATTGTGTGATTTTCATATGAGCTACCTCAAAAAAGTTTTCAAAAGTTGAACACAATCAACACCGGCCGACTTATTGTCCTTTGCTCTGATGCACGTATTTTCTTCGAGTGTAGCCACCATATGCTTTTTCGTTTAGGGACCATTACTGGGGTGCACACGTTCGTGCATTTTCATTTATTTTAATTTTTTTTTTTATGTTACCAATAAAGATTATTAAACTACAAGGATGCATCGCGTCATACACACACTCAATATACTCAAGGGATAGTTCATTATATGTGCCAGCCAATACAAATGCAAAAACAAGCAAAATGGAACTCCCTGGAACCAGACGGTTATTATGTCTCCCACAAAAAGAAAGAAGTAGGTTACCACTTTTTTCAGCCAAATTCAATGATTTCAACCGTAAAATTTCCAGGCATTGTTGAAAGGACTAACAATCGGTAGTGTCTGTTGTGTGTGTGCGTGTGTCAAAAAACACAAAAAAAAACAAGATACAATTCAATTCGATTCCATGAAATGTGTTTTCGTTCAGTTCACTTTAATTTCAATGAAATTTTGCTTTAAAAATTCATTGTCGGGCAAAGACTTTTGCATTTTAATTTTTTTCTGATTTTGTTTTGTTTATATACGCGCACATACATACGTATATAATATTGTATATATAGAGTAATGTATGTGTACAATATTTTTATTTTATTTTATTTGGGTTCATTATACATACATACACTCGCAAAATTTGTTTGATACTGCAGCATACTAAAATTGAGTAAACAAAATCTATTCAATGTAAGTACATTTATATTTTAATTTAGTAAATAAAACTGATTTTGAGTAAATTTTACTTGATTTGAGTATTAACATAGTAAATGCAAGTAAAACATAAACTCAAATTCAGCATACTGGGTATTAATCAAACCAGATATCAATTTCCTTAATTTTATTCCATTTTTACTGGAAGATAGTACACTTATTTTGCTGAGTGTATTAATGTAAGTAAACATGTATATTTTTTGAAATGTTATTTTTCTTATTCGGTGGTTTGTTCTCCCATTTTAATATCAGACATCTGTTGGCGGACGGTTTCACATTTAAATCTACCGTTTGTGGTTTGTATTATTTTAACGCCGAGTTTCCGATATGATTTTGATTTGTTTTGAAGTTTTACATCGCCCGTTTTTCTAAGCGACTTGATCATTTCTTTCGAATTTGTAATATTGTTCTTCAAATGTAAACATTTGTGTACATTATGAACATTGAAATAAACAAGATCAGGGCGTTACAAAATGTATTCGAAATTGAATTTATTATTATTTTCTTTTGATTGGATTGGGATTTTGGATATTTTTGCAGGGTTCAAGGTTTACGAAAAATTAAATCGGCACCCCTTAATCACCAAACAATCATCATCTTGGCTTGGCTATTATTTGAGTAGAAAAATATGTGAAAAATACTGAAACTCTCCATTTAAATGTGGTTGAGACAATACATTTCACAGGGATCCATTGCGGATGAAAACAGAATAGACGGGAGGTTTATAGACACAGAAACTTCTTGGTTTTTCTAGTGTTTGTAGGAAACATAAAGCATACATTTTACACGTTTGGAGTAGATGTATTTTCCAGACGATTTGAAAAAAATGTCGGAACTCTAGTAGGTATGTGGGCTACTGGGCGAACCTTCAAAGTTGGTCACTTCGACCATATGAAAATTTTAAAAAATGGTGAAAAGAAATCCCAACAAGTGACTTTTTAGAAAAATTACCACAATTCCTTAATTTTGATCACAGATCAGAAGAAAAAAGCTTATTATAAGAGCCTTTAGAGAATGTATGTATGTATTTGGGTTTTCTAAACGCAATAAAAAATGTTAATGGATCTATTTTTGTTTTAAATTATTTACTAATATTCTAATTTGCGCAGAAGGGTGGGCCATTTAAAATGGCTATAAAAAGTACTGTTTCTTTTTTCAAATTTCTGCTTTTATTGGAAAGGTTGAACATTGACATTTAATAATGGAACACAATATCATTCTACCACGACTGTCTCAGCAGTATCCAATTTTCCATTACAGCCCAAAATTCACACCAGGCATTGACTCGTTGTGGCTGCATTGGCTTCTCAATAGTCACGTGTGGGTTCTCTAAACCCCAGATGTGGCAATTTTGCTTACTGACATAGCCACCGATATGAAAATGAGCTTCATGTGAAATCGAAATGAGCTCCATCATCATCATATAAAAGAGCTGCGTTACAAAAAGGGACAAAAAGGGATAAAAATGGTACTAATTTAAGTATTGCAGTTATAGTCGTGAAATTTGGAGTGCAAATTCCTCTGACAACGTAGAAGCGCAATCTAAATGTATTTTTTTTTTCGAAATATGTAATAATTAATTATAAAGGGTGAGCGGGATAAAAATAGTACCAACAGTATTATATTAGTATTGCAGCTATAGTCATGGAATTTGGTGTGTAAATTCCTCTGACAACGTAGACTTGCAACATAAATGGATTTTTCGAAATTTGTACTTTTAAGGGACGAGCGGGACTTATCATTGACCAGCGCCCAGATCAAACGGCTGAAGCTAGGGTCATGAAATTTTCAGGGTAGTTCCCAAATATGTCGAAATTCGTACTTTTAGGGAGTAAAATGGGACAAAAAGGGACACACATCTAACCTTCATCCTGACTAAACGGCAGTAGCTAGAAACATGCAATTCGGTGTGTTCCCTGTACTTACCATGCAGTCGATCAACACAAATGGATTTTTCACTCTTAAGGAAAGAAAGGTACAAAAAGGTATAAAAATGGTAGCAATTTAAGTAATGCAGTTCGTGAAAATCGGTATATACATTCCTCTGATAACGTAGACTTGCAACATAAATGGATTTTTCGAAATTTGTACTTTTAAGGGACGAGCGGGACAAAATGGTATAAAAATGGTACCAACTTAAGTAATACAGCTAGAATCGTGAAATTCTATATGTAAATTCCTCTGACCAAGTAGAAACGCAATCAAAATGGATTTTTCGAAATTTGTTCTTATAAGGGGTGAGCGGGACAACAAGGGATAAAAATAGTACCAACTAAAGTATTGCAGCAATAGTTGTGAAATTTGATATGTACATTCCTCTGACCATGGAGAAGCTCAGTCAAATTGGATTTGTCGAAATTTGTACTTTTAAGGGGCGCGCGTTACAAAAAGGAATAAAAATGGATATCACAAAATTTGTACTTGCAAGGCGGATGCGGATCGACAAGGGTTAAATGTGGTACTAAATAAAGTACATTACATTTTAGGGGAAGCAAAAACACTTGTTATAGTGATTTTTCAAAATGTGTATTTTTTGGGAAAGAGGTGCAAAAAGTGGTCGGATGCATCTAGAAACATGAGGTCGAGGATATAAAAGGCTTTGTAATTTTTTGTTCAAAACTTGGTAGAAAATGATAAAAATTATACATACGAAGGGAGTTCTGCTAAAATATTGCACATCGACATTCCTTTGACTGTATATGAGTGCTATCTAATAGAAGGTTTCCGAATTACTATTTTAGATTTATCTATGTCCGCCAAAAGAAAATCAGATAAATACTATCCAAAACAGAGAGGGATACAACTAATAACAAATAACTGTTCTCTGTTTCTGTTTCTCGTGCGAAGCAGCGGGCACTGCTAGTGATCTTAAAAGACTACTATTGAAGTAGCCTAAGAATTAATTATCATTCGACTTTCTTCTTAAGTACTTCAGATATTATTCTAAATAGTTAATAATAATATGTAATGGATGTAACAAACAAACAATTCGCTGTACTAGGGATTATTTTCATATAAGCTGAAGCAAAAATTAGAATGCTAAGACCTTGAAATTTCGCTTCGTGACATATGACAAATGAGAAGCGCTGATAAACAAAAAATTCCACCGAACTAAGTCGACACAAAGCCTTTGGTCTTAAACCAAAATAAACGACAACACATACAACACAACAGACCAACTATACATACAAACAACAACAATACACACGAGGTACAGTGAAGACGGGACATACCGTACAACAACAACCTTTGCATTGTTGCGAGCGATGCGAGCACATGCATAACATTGAATTGGCAAAGTGAGATTTTTAGTGTGTCGACTTAGTTCGGTGGAATATTTTGTTTATCAGCGCTTCTCATTTGTCATATGTGACCGCTGGTACTAATATGAACCCTGATTTAAGTCAAAGACATATATTCGTTGCGAAAGTTCTGACGAGATGGGTTGGCGCCCATTGAAACTGCGCAGTCAACTTTTAGCTGCAACAATAAAAGTCTCACTTTGCCTTTTTGCTAATTTTGGGTTCTGCTGAAGACTTCAGCACAACCTATGGTCTTAAACCAAAATAAATGACAACATTCATCAATCTTGTTATTCCTATAAACTTATCCACTGATTGGAACATGTGTATTATGCAATGGATATTGTTTAGCTCCAATAGAGTTCTGATTTTGCTCCTATCGATCTCTGGCCATGTGGCCTGGCGATCCTGCTGGTTAACAAACTATTCCATGCTTCATTCATCTGTGACAATTCCTTAATTCAATCAGTCTATAGAACGTGCCAATCGGTGGTTTTGCTAAGTTATCAGCTCTATCGATTTCCAAGGACGAACCCTTTCTAGCCAATTCGTTTCATTTGACATTGCCTTCTCAATTGCTAGTAATTCTGCCTGGAAAACACTACAGTTGTCGTCGAGTCGGAGGGACCTCCGTATCTGTAGTGATTCAATATAGAATCCCGCACCTGTGCATTGTTCCATCTTTGACCCATCAGTGTAGACCGACAATCCCGTGAAGGGCTCGCCATTGTCCCAATATGATCTCTTTGGTATGATCATCTGTGGTAAGGGTGAGAAGTCCAAAACCGGTACCATGCAGTCTGTACCTCCATTGATGACCGATTCGTGGACAGGGTGAAGATATAGAGTTGCGGTCAAAATAATAGCAGCGCATCACAGCTTAATAAACATTTTCATATATTTGTTTGTGTGATACTTTTTTTATTGCTCCTTCTGCATTAAGTGCTGCGTTATGAGGTTACAAACACAAAATAATTGTTTATTTTGTGATATGATTTTAATTACTTAAGAAATTTCACATTTTTTTGTATTATTCGACATTTTGGACCGGTCAAAATAATAGCAGTGTTCAAAAAATCTCAAGAAAATGGAATTTTATCTTAATTTTTCAATTCGATTTGATGTTATAAGTAAGATATTATGAAATTTACACTACTTCTGAAATGTTATTGTATTGATTTTATTCATAAGTAGGGCGAGGAGTGCATTGTGGAGAAGAAAATCGAGTTCATATAAAATGGTTGAAATCTGAGGGAAAATCATATAGTGAAGTTCGACTTTTATTCCAGTGTTCTATTAAAATGATTCGAAATTCGATATTATAAGAAGAAAAATAAAAAACTCGTGAAAAAATCCGTTTATATCACCTACAACCATTCGCCGAATAATAATGTCTATTACAAAACAAGTAAGGAAAGGCTAATGTCGGGCGGGGCCGACTATATAATACCCTACACCACTCCCTGCGTATATACATCGCTTTTATTACTAAACCCAGGTGTTTCATGGGAGCAATTTTATGTAGTTCATATAAATTATACAGTATAAATTCATCTTTAGTCATATTTAACGAATATGGTAAATAATTGATCCAATTTTCCGGCAGACAAATACAAATTATACAGTAGTAATAGGATAAATCGGACCGACATTTGAAAGGAGGCCTATAACAACACCGGCTCAAAACAAAGACGGACGGACTTTCTATCTCATTACAATTGAATTCGGTAAAAAAGTGAAATCGGGAAGGATTTTTGCATCCTGTAAATGTTTGTGTTTGACAAAATCGGGAAGGATTTTTGCATCCTGTAAATGTTTGTGTTTGACAAAATCGGGAAGGACTTTTGTATGGGGGTATATTGAAACCTGTAATGATGTGACCCCCTTTCACCATGTGGATTTTAGAGCGGAAAAAGTTAAATCGGGAGTGACATTTGTATGGGGGCTATTTCTAAATCTGAACCGATCTTACCCAGTTTCAGC
Source organism: Polietes domitor (assembly GCA_947397865.1). Taxonomy (NCBI): domain Eukaryota; kingdom Metazoa; phylum Arthropoda; class Insecta; order Diptera; family Muscidae; genus Polietes; species Polietes domitor. Next base: position 180,359,522 of record OX377619.1, read on the forward strand.
ATAGGTGTTTCCAGTTCGATTATAAAATGTTGTCCCAATTACAATAAATCAGGTACAATATGTGGTTTCTAAAGCGGAAAAAGTGAAATCGGGATCGACATTTGTCTTGGGGATATATCTAAATCTGAACCGATCTTACCCCATTTTTGCATACGTGTTTCTAGTTGGGTTATAAGATGTTCTGCAAAATTTAAAGAAAATCGGGTACAATATGTCTTTTCTAGAGCGGAAAATGTCAAATCGGGAGCGACATTTATATGGGGGCTATATCTAAATCTGAACCGATCTTACCCAATTTTTACATACGTGTTTCTAGTTCGATTATAAGATGTTCTGCAAAATTTAAAGAAAATCGGGTACAATATGTTGTTTCTAGAGCGGAAAATGTCAAATCGGGAGCGACATTTGTATGGGGGCTATATCTAAATCTGAACCGATCTTACTCAATTTTTGCATACGTGTTTCTAGTTGGATTAAAAGATGTTCTGCAAATTTAAAGAAAATCGGGTACAATATGTCGTTTCTAGAGCGGAAAATGTCAAATCGGGAGCGACATTTGTATGCGGGCTATATCTAAATCTGAGCCGATCTTACCCAATTTTTGCATAGGTGTTTCTAGTTGGATTAAAAGATGTTCTGCAAAATTTAAAGAAAATCGGGTACAAGATGTGGTTTCTAGAGCGGAAAATGTCAAATCGGGAGCGACATTTGTATGGGGGCTATATCTAAATCTGAACCGATCTTACCCAATTTCTGCATTGGTCTTTCTAGTTGGATTATAAGATGTTGTGCCAAATTTAAAGAAAATCGGGTACAAGATGTGGTTTCTAGAGCGGAAAATGTCAAATCGGGAGCGACATTTGTATGGGGGCTATATCTAAATCTGAACCGATTTCCTCCAAATACAATACCGATGGTCCTTGGCCAGAAAAAATAACTTCTGCCAAGTTTAATGACAATCGGGCAACAATTGCGACCTGTAGAGTGCGAACAAGCTTAGATGGACAGCAGACGGACAGACGGACGGACGGACGGACTGACAGACATCGTTAAATCGACTCAGCTGGTGATTCTAAGCCGATCGGTATACTTTAAGGTGGGTCTAGCTCGATTATTTCTTGGTGTTACAAACATTTGGCGCGAAACTAACTTATAATACCCTAGACCACGAAGTGGTGTAGGGTATAAAAACCCACTTACGCCAGCCACCGAAATAAAAAACAATGTATGTCCATATCTAAGAAAAAATAATCTGTAAGCCAGAAGTCCGAAAAAAAGTCCCACTTATAAATAAAAGACATGGCACAAAAAATTGCAATTAGCAAAAACACACCTGGTGTAGCCAACCAAGAAGTGGGTGAACGTTTTATGGTCAGTTGAATCAAAAATTGTTTTGTATGGTGGGACAGTCCCTCGATAGTTTGTAAGACGTCCACAGAACACGGTATCCATCTCCAGGTATAGTACCAAAACTGTCAAATAGGGAGGATCAAGCGTAATGGCTTGGGCGTTTTTTTTTTTTTCATATTATGGAGATGGTTCAATACATTGGCTCAGAACTACCCAGTACATCAAAATACTACATAATATTATGCTTACGTATACAGAATACGGAATGCCCCTTAAATGGGTCTTCTACCAGGTCATTTATCCCGAAAATACCAGCCGACTCGCAAAAAGGTGGTTTGAAATCAATAATATTGATGTTATGGAATGGTTCGGGCAGACACCACACCTAAATATAATGAAAAATTTTAAGTGTAATGACTAAAATGAGGTCTCACTAGCAATACTGAAAAACAATATCGAGCTTTGACACGATATTATAGTGGTATGGGCAAAAATATCGGGTAAAAATTGTAAAAGACTAGTCGACTCTATGACACGGCCTTATATAGCAGTAATAAGCCATAAAGACAGTACAACTAAGTATTAAATTCAAGAAAATATCCTTATTTAACTTATTATTCAAAAAAGTTTCCAATTAAAGTGAATTGAAACAAAATATTTTTAATTTTTATTAGCGCTGCTATTTTTTGATTGTTCTCATTTTTGACATAAATGGTTCTAAAGGCCTAATCTCAAAATTACAAAAACTAAATTTTTTATTTAAAGCCAGATTAAGAATGGCGCAATACCACCTTTCAATCACCGTAAAAACTTTTAGGATTTTCGAAGTAAAACTTATATTTTTCGTTGTCGACATTTTTTTATCTCGTCGCTGCTATTTTTTTGACCGCAGCTGTACATCCATTGCAACATCGCGAATAAGAAAAAAAAGTCCAAAAATCTCGGAATATCTATTAAATAGGAGACACTGCTTGATATATTTACAATTATACTATAATTTGGCTTAAGTTTTGAAGGACCTTCAACCGTGACTCTGACACAACCAACGAAAACGTTCAAGCGAATGACAAGTCATCAATGTGCACAAATAAAATTCAAGTTTAAAAGGACTTCAAATGTTCTATTGGTGAAGTTTTGCAAATATAGAATGCCACGTTATGGATTATTAGATTATTCACCTTTGGCAAATCCTTGGTGCTTGTTTGTTTAATTGAAATGAATGATGATAAAAACAGTTAAGAGTCCAATAACTACTAACACTTTTTACTATTTTCATACAAACACTCTTTATAAAGGGTGTTTTTTATTGAGGTATAGAACTTCGAATTGAAATAAAACACAAGAAAATCGTTTTAATGTCCATCAATTTGGCTTTATTGGAAGGATAATTTTATGCCATTAATGTTTAAATATGATTTCGGGCATGTGGCCGCCGCGGCTGGCTCGAATATAGCCAATTCTACAGGTCCAATTTTCAACCACGCCACGAATGTTGGCTTCCAAGTCCCCTAACGTTTCTGGTTTGTTGGCGTAGACGAGCGACTTCACATATCCCCAAAGAAAATAATCCAATGGTGTCAAATCACACGATCTTGGTGGCCAATTGACAGGTCCATTCCGCGAAATTATGCGCTCATCGAATTAATTGCTCTGATGGACGATTATGTCGACCATAAAATGGACGGAGCTTGCGGTGAACTTCGCGAACTGAACCATTACTTTCGAAATAAATTTGCACGATTTGCAAGCGTTGTTCTTTTGTCAACCTGTTCATGATGAAATGGCAAACCAAACTAAATATTAATCACTTGACAGCTGACAAAATGGCCGCCAGTTAAAAAAGTGATGCCAACTTAAAGTTCTATACCCCAATAAAAAACACCCTTCATATATATTTATATATATAAATATATGTCTGTGTATATTTATTTATATAGCCCCTCTGTCTCCGCTGTACACTTACCACTGCGGTAAGTGGTCGCTTGTAGAACATGCAACAGCACTTCTGAAAGTCACAACTTCCGCAAATGCAAGTGCGTGCACACACATACACACACACGCACTCACACACCCTTCTCAATTACAATTTCCCAAAACACTTGAGTGGAGTATGGCGATGATTAAAATATACATTTCAACACAAAAACCAAAACATCTCCATTAATGCGTCGCGTTGCACTTGCAACACTTAGTGTAGCATGGTGCATGTGTGTGTGTGTGAGTACGAGCGTGCAAGTGCATTGCTATTTATAACCGCATTCAATAAAAATGCATCCGAAGGATGCGTATACAAATTTACAAATGCACGTGCGGATGAACTATTATTATTTGTTGCTGATGTTTCAATCGCACAGTGTCGCGAATGCAATGAATGATGGCAAATGACAATAAGATGATATGCATTCAGTACATAAATCCTGGTATAGAGGAGAAATAAATTTTAAAATGATTCAATACAATAAATACAATATACAGTCGACGTAATCTTAATACTGAACCTGAATCGATTTGCTCAAAATATTATCAATAACAACCCCCGGGTCCGAAAAAACACTTGTCACAAGTTTCATTGAGATCGGAAAATAAACTCCAGCTGTACCTTGATTTAAAGAATAGATCGCCTACCCATTTATTATTTTCAAGTTTCCAAATCGATTTGTATGCCCTCCACCTCCAGGATGGAGGTATACTAAATTTGTGATTCCGTTTGTAACACCTTGAAATATCGACCTGAGACCCTATAAAGTATATATATTCTTGATCGTCATAAAATTCTAAGACGATCTAGCCATGTCCGTCCGTCTGTCCGTCTGTTGAAAGCACGCTAGCATCTAAACGAAAGGAGCTAGTACGTTCAAATTTTCCATAAATGCGTCTTATAGTCGTAGATCGGTTGGGATTGAAATGGGGCGAAATCGGCCCAAAGGGGAAAATTGTTCGCTCACAGGGACTGAAAATACCCATAATAACCCCTAATATTTTAGAGTATTTAAACATGTCTTTTTAATATGTCTGCAAGTACTTACATTATATTGGGTATGCGCATTCCGCCTTTTAACAAAAACGTGCTCATAAAATTGATTCCTATTCGTAGGCGGTAAAATGGGACAAAAAGGGATAAAAATGGTACCTATCAAACGACAACATCTGGAGACACGAAATTCGGTGTGTACATTCCTCTAATTGAGTAGATACACAATATAAAAGTATTTTTCCAAATTCGTACTCTTAAAGGGTAAAATGGGAATAGAGGGATAAAAATTGTACCAAATAAACGGCAGCACCTATTACAATGAAATTCGGTGTATACATTCATCTGTATCGGTGTATACATCATTAAAATAAAGGTATTTTTCGCAGTTCGTACTTTTTGGGGTTAAAATGGAAAAAGGGGATAAAAATGGTACCTATCAGCTAGAGACACAAAATTCGGTGTGTACATTCCTCTAATCGAGTAGATACATAATATAAAAGTATTTTTCCAAAATCGTACTCTTAAGGGGTAAAATGGGAATAGAGGGATAAAAATGGTACCAAACAAAAGGCAGCACCTATAATAATGAAATTCGGTGTATACATTCCTCTGATTGCGTAGACAATTAACACAAAGGTATTTTTCGCAGTTCGTACTTTTTGGGGTTAAAATGGAAAAAGGGGATAAAAATGGTACCTATCAAACGACAACAGCTAGAGACACGAAATTCGGTGTGTACATTCCTCTAATCGAGTAGATACATAATATAAAAGTATTTTTCCAAAATCGTATAACAATGAAATTCTGTGTATACATTCCTCTGATTGCGTAGACTTGTAAAATAAAGGGATTTTTCGAAATTAGTACTTTCTGGGGTTAAAATGAAAAAAGAGGATAAAAATTGTACCAACCAAATGGCCGTAGCTAGAGTCATGAAATTCGTAGTATATATTCCTCTAATTGCGTAGACACGAAAAATAAAGGGATTTTCCTCATTTCGTACTTTCTGGGGTTAAAATGAAAAAAGGGGATACAAATTGTACCAACCAAATGGCCGCAGTTAGAGTCATAAAATTTGGAGTATACATACATTGCTCTAATTGAGTAGATACAAAATATAAAAGTATTTTTCCAAATTCGTACTCTTAAGGGGTAAAATGGGAATAGAGCGATAAAAATTGTACCAACTAAACGGCTGTACATAAAATAATGTAATTCGGTGTATACATTCATCTAAATGCCTAGACAATTAAAATGAAGGGATTTTTCGCAGTTCGTACTTTTTGGGGTTAAAATGGAAAAAGGGGATAAAAATGGTAACTCTCAAACCACAACAGCTAGAGACACAAAATTCAGTGTGACAATTAAAATAAAGGTATTTTTCGCAGTTCGTACTTTTTGGGGTTAAAATGGAAAATGGGAATAAAAATGGTACCCATCAAACGACAACAGCTAGAGACACGAAATTCGGCGAGTACATTCCTCTAATCGATTAGATACATAATATAAAAGTATTTTTCCAAAATCGTACTCTTAAGGGGTAAATGGGAATAGAGGGATAAAAATGGTACCAACCAAACAGCAGCACCTATAACAATGAAATTCGGTGTATACATTCCTCTGATTGCGTAGACTTGTAAAATAAAGGGATTTTTCGAAATTAGTACTTTCTGGGGCTAAAATGAAAAAAGGGGATACAAATGGTACCAACCAAATGGCCGCATCTAGAGTCATGAAATTTGTAGTATATATTCCTCTAATTGCGTAGAAATTCGTACTTTCCGAAATTCGTACTTTTTGAGGTTAAAATGGAAAAAGGGGATAAAAATAGTACCAACCAAATGACCGCAGCTAGAGTCATAAAATTCGGAGTATACATTCCTCTGACTGCGTAGACTTAAAAAATAAAAAAGTTTTTTTCCAAATTTGTATTTTCAAGGTATACAGTGGGAAAAAGGGGATAAAAATGGTACCAACCAAACGGCTACAGCTAGAATGATGAAATTCGGTGTGTACATCTCTCTAAATGCGTAGACACGAAAAATAAAAAGGGTTTTCCAAATTCGTACTTTTAAGGCGGTAAACTAGGAAAAAGGGGATAAAAATGGTACCAACCAAATGGCCGCAGTTAGAATCATGAAATTCGGTGTGTACATTCCTCTAATTGCGTAGACACGTAAAATAAAGAGATTTTAGAAAGTCGTACTCAGAGTCGTACTAAGAGGGTAAAATAGGATAAGGGGGAGAAAAATGGTACCAACCAAACGGCCACAGCTATAATCATGAAATTCGGTTTATACATTCCTCTGACAGCATATGGGCACCATTCGAAAAGTATAGACGGCAGCTATTTATTTTTTATAAAATACTGGCACCTAATGCGACTAATAAGTTACTTTAAGACAACAATCACAATTTATATTTAAAGTGCTTCCGAGGGTCCATTAATTCAGAAAAAACATTTGGACAAAAATGCAACGTAAAAAAGTTACACGGGAAAAACATGATTTTTGGAGGTGTTTTCAAGAGCGTTTAGCCCAGTGACGAAATATTTTGCAGATCATCATTAAACAATCCAAACTTTATTTTCGTGGGGTGACTAGTGTACGTGAGAGATAATAGATTGTCAAAATTTTTAATTTTTGAATTAAAATGGAATGGAAATACAACCAAGCGGCTATAGATGAAAATACATCCGCTATCCCCCCCAATAATTAGGGTATTTAAGCTTTTTTGAAGATTGCTTCCTTATATTTAATTTTGAATTGACTTGAAGTATTATTTCGATATATAGTATAAACAGATTGCCTCATAAGCTCGCTTAAAAATAATTAAAATTTTATATTTTTTTCATATAATTATTTTTTAAAGAAATTTAACATTTTCCTGTAATGTTACTGCACTGCTACGAAAATCAATAGCATCTGTGGAATGCAATCCATGGTGGAGGGCAGGACGGTTTTTACTTGTTTTTTTTTTTTTTTGCATTAGAATGTTAGATATTGAAAAATAAACACAAAATACTGTGTTCTTACATTTTTCTATTTTTCTTAATTTTTAATAGATTTTTTGAAAAAAAAAAATTCCCCAAATTTTGAGAGGCTGTTCCTAAACCACTGTTTCTATGTGAAAGAGTAATTCGCAACATTTGTAGATATCATAATTGCCTTTTATAGAACATGTAAATGGATGCGATCGGACCAATATATTCAAAATGAGAGTAAAAATATTAAACATACCTACGACAGAAATTTTAATTTTAGTAAAAAAAAAATAAAAAAATATCCATACATTTTTTTGTGTTAATTTTATGAACCAGCATACCTGCACACAAAAAATGTTTTTTTCGGCTTGGACACAATGTTGTTCTTTATTGTTGCCTACTGATATTATCAATAAGAACCTGCCTCGTTCGAAAAAGTCACGTTCATTGAGATCGGACAATAAACTCCAGCACCTAGATTAAAGGAATAGATAGGCACAGAGGTTTCAAATCGATTTTTGGAATTACTCCGATAAATACTGGGTAACTACTGACTACTCGGCGAACCTTCCAGAAAAGATAGATTTGGAACTATTGTGTGAAGGCTAAATCGACTGCGAAAATGATTCCAAACTGACTTTTTTGTTTGAAGCTTTAAGGGGTAAAGGGTGTGGATCATCCCTACAATCAATTACGAATGTTTTGTAAATTAATTGAGTATTTATCTTAACCCAATTTTCTTATAAACGTTTAAAAGTTTATAAGAAAATTGGGTTATGCGTCGCAGCACTGTGCCTTGTTGTTGTTGCTTTCGTTAATGATGACGATGACGGCGATGATGATTCTGTGTGTGAAGCATCATTAATGCAACATATGGAGATATGTATACACGCACTGTCTCCCATGAATTGGCGAGGGGAGAGCAGTGATGTTGTGGCACTCGCCACTTGCCACAGAGACCTCCGACACCTCTAACCGAGAATGCCATGTCATTACACTGGGAGCAATTACTCGTTGCACTCGAGCCATGGCAAAGCAATTGAGACATAGTACATATCCATGGTATTTCTTCTATAGCGCGGAGCCAATGGTTCCTTGACTTGATGGATGGATGAATGGAAGGAAGGAATGGAATGGAATGGAATGGAAGGCAACACGCAGACACAGGCATATCGCAACTAAAAATCATCGAGGTGATGGGAATTATAATGTCTACTGGGGGTAGTTAATAACAAATGCCATTCCGATACAAACTCGACATGATGAATCATTAGACAGACAGACGTATGGTTGGTATGGTTGTTATGGCTACCAATTCATTGGAATCCATAAAATTCCAATTCAATTTAATGCACTTTCGTATTTTAATTGGTCTGCTCTTGGTGGATGGGTTTGGAGCGGTTGGTTGGTTGGTTGTTTTAGCTTTGCCGTTCGTCTGAACATTTTGTAAACATTTGTTTTCAGTTTTTGGATTTTTGGGCGACGCAGGAGGGAAGGAACAGCATTTTAAGGTCATTTCGTTTTTCATATGGTCCGCATTCTATAAAGCCTCCTTTTTTCAAGTGCATTTTACACGTTTGTTATTTGAATGTTCCACAACAGAAGTGAAAATATAAAACATTTTGAACGTTTTTTGTTTCAAATTTATGGTTAATTTTGGAGAAAAAAGAAATACGACGTATGTATGTATGTACTTCCGTTAAGTTTATTGGAGTTCAGCGTGAATGGAAATATTTACATAAGTATATATGTATGAGAGTCGTAAATTTGTTTTATTCCCCATAGCTGAGCGATGGAGACACGAGACAGAGAACTTTGGTTAGTTTTCCTATCATAAATATTTAAATCTTTTAATTAATGAAAGAATGGATAAATGTAGAAGTCCCTGGTCCTTCTTGTGGCTATGAACCATAAAACCGCGAATAATAGGAAATTTTGAAAATTTTTTAATAGTAGCAATTAGTAACCCTCTTTAGATTAAACTGTAGAAGAATGATAAAAAATAACTCTTAAAATTAAGGAGAAAACCAGTTTTTTCGTTCTCCTGAAAAGTTGTGTTTTTTATTCATAGCCACTTTTGAATATAAGCCCTCGATATAAATATTGTTTTTTGCGTTAAAATGTTAGTTACTCAAAATAAAAAATACGATTTTTATGAGTTTTTTCGTGCCAGCAAAAATATATATTTTTTTAAATTTTTTGGGTTCATTTTATGAATCAGCATGCCTCAATGCACACAAAAAATATTTTTTTTCGGCTTGGACGCAATTTTTTCTGTTTTGGTCGCCAATTACCTCCAGTTTGTCTGCAAATTTCAGGCGTATATCATCCGGTTCAAGTGTAACGACCTACTTGTTTAATTCTCCAATCTTCAAATAGATGACGTATGAGTTATAATTATCGAGGACAGTATTACTCATACGCTTAATTTTAAAAGTAAACCGACTTAAACCTCACTCTCAGAGAACATATATACGGAAGATATAAGGAATAAAATTTATGTAAGGCAGGATAATTTGTGCGGAAGGTGCTTGGAGTTTAGTGTCACATAATCTCAGCTTCCACATTTATAAAACAATTGTAAAAACATGATCAAATATCAAGTCATAGTGGATTCCATATACCATGTATAGAAGTTATAAAGGATTTAATATTATCTACGATAGAGACAATTGTGTGGGAGGTACAAGAAGGGGCGTGGCTAAAGCGTAAATATTTTTTAGGCTTAAAGAGATTATAACATCATTTTAAAATATCAAATTTCAAATGATTTTGACTACCCGTATGGATGTTATATAGGTTTTATTGTTTATGCCACTTTGTATGGGAGGTACCAGAAGGGGTGTGGTAATTTCAGCCATATTCCCAACACAACGTGCGCAGGATTTTCCCCTGGGGGGTGGGTTTCATCTACACTCATAAAAAAGTGAACCCTATAATGAGTTAAAATGAACTAAAATTTAGGAAAATTGAACTTCCTATAGCGCTACAGCAAAATTTCCTCAAATCAAGTTCAAAATTTTCCTTGAAATTAGTACATGCTTTGAACTTGATTCTAGTTAAATTTCCCTCAAACCAAGTACATTTTTACTAAATCTAAGTAAAATTTTGCTGAAATGTTCCTAAATCTAAGTAAATTTTTCCTAAAACCATGTAAATTTTTACTTAATTTAAGTACAATTTTCCTAAAACTAAATGAATTTTTACTCAAACCAAGTAAATTTTTACTAAATCTTAGTAACATTTAGCTAAAATGTTCCTAAAAGTAAGTATTTTTTACTAAAATCAAATAAATATTTACTTAAACTGAGGTCAATTTTGTTGATTGTTTCCTTAAAACAAATAATTTTTTAATTAACTGAGAATCTTGATGCTAAAAATAAGTTCAATTTTAAAAAAAATTAAAAAAAAAAATGGTTTTGCAAAACTGATACAAAAAATGACAACATGAAATATTTCTCAAAAGTTTCATGATACCTCTGCCATAAAGAGCTCAGCTCTTACTCCATGATTGCTGCGAAGGCAAGAAAGGCGACTTCGCAGTGGTTGTTTAGAATAATTCTTAAAGTATTTGAGAAATAAGTCTTTGCAAACGAACGAGAATTGCTTCAAGTGTTTTTTATAAGTTCATTAATACTTAAATGTATGAAGAACTCATTTTAGGAAAAAACACATTTTTAAGTTAAAGTGTCCTAAATGGAATTTTTTCCATACAAAAAATTTCAGATTTTTTTCTCACTTAAAAGCTTGGAAATATTCTTCCACATAAGTATGAATTTACTCAATTGTAAGAATTTTTTTATTAGATCCAAAGAAATGTTTTTAACTAAATCTACTATCTTATTTCTAGTTAATGAACTATTTACTATGAAAGAATGAAACATTACTCATACTTAGTTAATTTTCCAACTTTTTAGGAAATTTTTACTGAACTGGAGTAAAATTATTGAACTAAATTGTAGTATGAATGAATTTTACTCAGATTTATGAATACTATTTTTCTGAGTGTAGTTTTACAAAAAATAAAGCAGGTGAAAATTCTGTTAATTATTTTAGTCAATTTTCAATCAATGTTTAATTTTTCTCATGAAGTCTAGTCACTCTATGGCGCAATGATAAATGACGTCAATTTGATTGTGTGTGATTACGTGTGCGTTTGGAAACCATTCATATTTTATTGCCAGGATCTTCGAGAAATATTTTGATACATTCATCTCAAACAAAGTACACTCAAAGGAATATGCCAGTAAAAGAAAGCAGAAAGTCTACTGAAAGAGCAGATTTTCTGCTGTTGAAAAAGAGACAGCAGATTTGTATCTGCTGAGATGGTAAACAGCTGTTTGCTGCTTTTAGAAATATAGAAAAAAACTTTAAGCATATGGACAGAACAGTATGACCACTTAGATATACATGTTAACAACACTTTTTTGAATAGAAGTTATTATAAATCAATTTATGTTATGTAATGCCTTCATAAATAAAGTTTTTAATTTTTAGTGTGTCGACTTTATTCGTTGAATGCTAGCAATTCTCATTTGTACTCTGTTAACTCTGACATAAGTATTTACCCTGATTTTGGTCAAAGACATAGTCATTGTAAAGACTCTCACAACGGTGGTATGTCTTAGTCAACGAGTCAGAAATTTTTTTATTTATATTGGAAAATTCTGTATTAAATTTTACTTTCATAAAATTATTGAAGTTTCTTCATAAAATCTATGAAAATTTTCATAAATCATATTATGAAAATAATGCATTTTTATGACAATCGACTTCGAATGAATAACTGCATTTCATAGTTTCTATGAGAAATGTTTCATAAATTCTATGACACTTTTCATTGATTTGTGATTTATGAAACATGTTTCATACATTTTATGAAATGTTTCTTTGGTGACTTTATAATGCCATTTTTCACTGTGGTTAAGACTAAATCATAAATATTATGAAAATAATTCTTTCAGTGTAAAGTTATGGTCAAATAGCTGTAACTGACACCTAAGAACACTTACGGTCACACGATTATACTGAGTAAAATGATTTTAAGAAGAAGAAATCTAATGAAAAATCAGTCACATTTAGGAAGAATCAAACAAAATGGGATTTATATATTCAAACCCGCCGACACGGTACTCACACGCCACACACAGATCTATTTACTCAGTATAATCGTGTAAATGGGCCTTTGGGTTTACCAAGGCTCCAATATAAATAGTGGCCTAGTAGAAATGAATGTGTACCAGTTGTAATTTAAAGTTTTGTTGTGAGTTTGAATTTCAATGTTCCCTTTCTAATTTCAAAATTTAGTCAAAAACTCAGCATCATTTAAATTTTAAAAATAATTAAATTTCCTGATGCCACTGATGATGATTTCGATTCCTCGTGACCGTTAAAGTTTTCAGAACGACATCTTCATCAATACATCATAGGTAGCACAGTACACTTGTCTAATATTGTTTTTTATTGTTCACAGAAAATTACAGCAAGATCAAAACAAACACAACACTTCCTGTAGAAAGAAATTATTCAATCTCAAAATTCCCATTAATTTGTTCACATTCTGACCTAAATCTAATACCACGCTGCTACTTGTTTCCATTGGGCGTTCCAATTTTCTTCTTCGTTTATTTATTTAGCGCGATCAGCATTTCCCGCCAAATTGGAACAAAGGGCAAATTAGCACAGCGGGACTTCCTCTAGTCCACAACAAACACACGCACACACATAATCTAATGGCAACCAGATGAAATATTTAGTATAAAAGCTATTGGAAATATATCTATCGATACATTAAAATATTCAAACCAAAAATATCCACAATAAAACACATTTTACTATGGCTACGATTTGTATATGAAAAACTGCAAAAGGTAAATATTTAAAATCAAAACACAATTCATTGGATTGCCAAGCCAAAAAATATATACATAAGTATACAAAAATGAGTTAAGAACGAGAAATGAGAAAACGAGCAGGGAAAACCCGCGGAACATGATGGGAAACAAATTTGCTAAATAAATATTTTCCAATTTTTTTAGAAAAATATTTACAAAATTTATGAATTATAAAAATAAAAAACTCAAAGAACCGCCAAGACATCGGGAAAACATTTCACACTTTTTTTTGTTATTTTTAAAACACTTAATTTTGTTTCTGCATTTTTCTTTTTTAATTTGTGCGTGTGTGTGTGTTGTGTTGCCACCGGAAAACAGACACATGTCATTCATTCGAACTCAACCGTAAGAGAAACACGTAGAATTCTTCTCTGCATTCCTTTGTCATTTCGAATATGATTTTCCATCAGAAACGTCATCATTTCGAGGTTTTTCCTGCAGCACACCGCGTGCTGCCACTCGTTTGGTTTGGAGGCATGACATTCCAGATGTCTACACAAGATCGTCATTATTATCATAATCAGTGCCGACAGCTTGCCCAGCATTCCCCATCCCATCATCGTCTTCCTTGACAACGTCATTATTAAGTTGTTGGTTGAAAAGTGTCGACACGTCCATATAAAAATATGAATATATCCACACACACACAGTATACACTCGAAGAAAAATCTAAATTCAAATGATTCATATAGCAATAGAATGGGGAGAAAGTGAATCATATATATACTATATACATTAGGGTGGGTTGTTTTGAGATAATTTGCAAAATATTTCGTCTCTAGGTCTAGCCGCTTGTGAGCGAATTAAAAGCAACATGAAACTTGTTCAATAGTAACAAGCTTCTGACTACGGATTCTGATAGAGGAGTTAAACATTTTGAAAGTTTACATATGGTGGTCATTTTAGAAGCGGGTGAATATTTCCGCCCTTACTAAACGGCATAGGAAACCTTGTGACACTTACATTTTAAGTATAGGACGTATTCAGTAATATTACTAAAACAAGTAAGGAAAGGCTAAAGTCGGACGGAGCCGACTATATGATACACTCCACTTGCTATCCTATTATAATTCAATTCTGTAAAAAAGTGAAATCGGGAAATAAATATGAAATATGATGAAATATAATATGTAAAGTTTGGCCAAAATCGGTTTAATATTTGGGAGCAACATTTGTATATATATATATATATATATATATATATATATATATATAAATACATTTATATCTAAATCTGAACCGATCTTTCCCGCATGTATTTCTAGTTATTTTCTAGTTAGAATCGGGTACTATATGTGCTTTATAGAGCGGAAAAGTCAAATCGGGAGCGACATTTGTATGGGTTCTATATCTAAATCTGAATCGATCTGACCGATTTTCACCATAACTGTTTCCATTTCAATTATAGGGTACTGTTACAAATTTGAAGCAAATCTATTGAAATATGTGGTTTCTAGAGCGGATAAAGTCAACTCGGGAGCGACATTGGTATGGGAGCTATATCTAAATCTGAACCGATCTGACCGATTTTCACATTAGTATGGGTGCTATATCTATATCTAAATCTGAACCCATCTGACCGATTTTCACCATCGTTTCCATTTCAATTATAGGGTACTGTGCCAAAATTGAAGCAAATCGAGTGAAATATGTGGTTTCTAGAGCGGAAAAAGTCAACTCGGGAGCGACATTTGTATGGGGGTCATATCTAAATCTGAACCGATTTGCAACATAGCTGTTTCCACTTCAATTATAGGGTACTGTGCCAAATTTGAAGCAAATCGAGTTTAATATGTGGTTTCTAGAGCGGAAAAAGTCGAATCGAGAGCGACATTAGTATGGGGGCTATATCTAAATCTGAACCGATATGACCGATTTTGACCGTCGCTGTTTTCACTTCAATTATAGGCTACTGTCTCAAATTTGAAGCAAATCGAGGTTAATATGTGGTTTCTAGAGCGGAAAAAGTCAAATCGGGAGCGACATTTGTATGGGGGCTATATCTAAATCTGAACCGATTTGAATCAAATTAAATAGCGTTCGCCCTTGACCCACTAAACTTACTTGTGTCAATTTTTGTTAAGATCGGGCTATAATTGCGACCTGTAGTTTGATTACAACAATAGATGGACAGACAGACAGACGGACATTGCTAAATCGACTCAAAAAATCATTCTAAGCCGATCTGTATAATAAACGGTGGGTCTAACTCGTTTCCGTTTGGGTGTTACAAACAAATGCACAAAGACATAATACTCTTGTGGAGTGTATAGACACTGCAAGGAACATTTTTGTGAACAATTTTAACCCTCTAGCCCCTCAATGTAGGGACCATTTTGCTCCCTTTTATGAAAAGCGATAAAAAACACCACTAAAGTAGGAGTTTACCCGGACAAAATGTTCTACAAAAATATTCGGCGTACAATTCCACTATAAGTCTCTGAATACACCGAAACTCAAAACTTAACTTAAATGCCAGAAATAAGTAAAATCTTGAAATTAATTTTAGGATTAATTTCGTACTTTTTTTCGAATTGGGTCTAAACTGTCCCACAAAACTGAATTAAAGGGGTGGTGTGAATGGAAAAATTATTCTATTCATTTCGATCATGGATCAGGAAAAAATATATTATATTTTGAAAAATATTTAGTATTTGATTTTAACTAAATTATTTTTATTTTGGTCGCATTCTTTAAAATATAACAACTTTTTTATAATTGGGAACTTTTCATGACTATTTTGAGGACAATGATGATCAAAATATTCCCTGGTTGTTGACGAATCAATCATTCATAAATTTTTTCTGTTTTGGCCGAATTCTTTGAATAAACTTTTTTTATTTGGCGATTTTTCATGACAAGAATTAGAGAGATTAATTACACTATGCAATAGCAACTTTCAGATGTATTTTGGCTCTGAAACTAAAAAGAAATTATATTCTTACTAAAATTCCAATTTTCGTCGAAGGTACCTTTAATATTAAAATATAAGTCCGATAACAGCCGTTGTATGTTGAATTAAAGGTACTTATGATGGCTATAAATGCTGTTAATTTCCTTTGATATAGGAACAGTAGTGTAGGTACAGTCTCCAAAGAAATGAAAAAAAATGATGTTTTTCTAAAAAAAAATGGCTGACATCAAAATACCATAAAAATAGAAAAAATACCTATATATATATATGTAAAAATTATCTTTATAGTCACAAAAGATTAAAAAATCATGTATCAATAAAATCAATCATCAACAGCTTCAACGTCATGCGAAGATCTTAGTAGGAAATTTTTTGTTTTATAGCTATAGAAGGACCATAACTTCTACATTTATCCATAGATTTTCTTTAACTAGGCCTTGTTTTCTTTGCCAGCTATTGCAAACTAAAATAAAATATTCTGTTATTTAATTCGTAAAGAGATTTTTCGCGCTATTTAAACAAAAAATTATTAAATCATACGATTTTTAAAAAAATGTTTGCGTCTACAAAGAGTATCATAACTTCTAAATTTATCCATAGATTATTTACACATAAACATAGTTTTTTTGCGTAAACTCTTCGAAGTCTCAAGAGGAAAGCAATTTATTATTAGAGTTACCACTCTACACCTAGAGGCTAAAATACGCAACATATAGGGAGGGTCATTTAAAATATTAAATTTGAACTACCGACTACTTTGACTTTGAAATGTAGAATAACATTCAATTTTATTTTTATTTTCAGGTTTATGTTTGACTTTTGCAAAATGGGACACTATACGCTCGAACAAAATTGGGAAATATTAAAAAATTACTTTCAAATTAGTGAATCTTTACCGCAAACTGTAAGAAATTTACGTGGAAAATTTTCGTATTTTCAGATGAAGCTCATTTTCATTTCGGTGGCTATGTCAATAAGCAAAATTGCCGCATATGGGGCTCAGAGAACCCACACGCGACTATTGAGAAGTCAATGCATCCACAATGAGTCACTGTTTGGTGTAGATTTTGGGCTGTACTGAAAAATTGGGTCCATCGGATGAGGTAGGTACAGCCGAGCCAGTCGTGGTAGTCATATGAATGATATTATGTTCCATTATTAAATGACAAAGTTCAACCTTTCCAATAAAATCAGAAATTTGAAAAATAATCGGTACTAATCTTAAATAGCCCATCCTATATATTTATAATGTAGTCGGCGACAATGTGAAAAAATATTGAGTAAAAAATTTAACGATTTTGTTATTGCAGCTTTTTGTCCCGGCTTAAACAGACCTAATAATTGATTGGGTGGCGAACAACCCTAGTAGTAGTAGGGTGGCGATGTCGATTGACAACACTGCTGCCATTGTGCGGAAATGTTTTTAAATAAATGCAAAAGGTTGACTTTATCTACACATTTTAATAGAAATAGTATTTGCATTTCTTATTGAAATTTTAATGTAGCAAGTTGAAAAAAAAATCTAACTTGAACTTGAACTAACTTGAAAATTTTATTTGAAATTGTTTGTAAGCATTCAACAGACATTTTGCTCTGAGTGATGACCATAACAAGATTATGATTTATATTTATGTTTTATAGCAGCAGTAGTAGTGGTAGAACAAAACCCCCAATAAATATGTTGTAAATTGAACTCTGAAAGAGATCTTCTTCCACCCACCAAACAACAATTATACTCTGGATCTCATAAATCAGGAGTGATCCGAAAATCTCATAAACATTTTTATGCATCAAATGTGTTATTTTTTTAGGAAAGACCTACCTTGTCCTTTTTATTCAATTCAAATTTTAATGATCACATGGAAATTCGTATTTCCCAATGAGTTTTTTCACTCCAACATTTTTCCAATATTCGGTAGAATTGTTTAATGGTCATTAAAATAAAGATTGCGGCCTTTTTTCTGTTCTGTTCGGTTCTTTTCTTTACTTTGCTTTCACTTTGAGGGATTTTTGTTTATATTTTGTTGATTGTTTTTTGTGTTGCTAAATTTAAAATAAGTATGTATGTATGTATATTGTTGTTCGATTCGTAGCATTTCGATATACATGTGCATGTTTGTACAAATGTATATAATTTGTTTATTTAATGTTTATATTTCACATTTTGTGTTCCAAAGAGGAAAAGATTTCGTCGATTTCGATTTTTTTCTGTTTTAAAATTGTTTCAAATTTCATTGTGGTAGCAATTTTTTCTTGTTCTGACTAATGCCGAATTGAATTTGAATTGATGCTGAATGACGAAAACTTTGGAAATGAGTTAGGGAAGTGCTGGCAGATATGTGTGTGTGGCCCAATATGTGTTCATAATATATAATAATAGGATATGTGTCGAGTGAGGTTTTTTTATATGAGGAGTAGGTGTTAATCAGGCCTTAATTTTAGCGATCGCCTTAATGCCAAAAATATTGATATTCGCTTAAAACAGATATTCTTATTGCAGAGGAAGACTTATCAATCCCTGGGAATCCCAAGATTTTCAAATTAGAATATCTTGGGGCAATCTTTATCGCTAGCTTACCAAACGTGTAATATCTTGAAATTAAAAAAAAAACAAGTAAATACGGCGTTAAGTTCGGCCGGACCGGACTTATATAGCCAAACCAAAACAAATAAAAATTTTAAATATTTTACACCACGCTTATAAGACCAGACTACCAATATGTTTATACTGTACATATCGAAATAATACTTCAAGTCAATTCAAAAATTAAATATAAGACAGCAAGCTTAAATACCAGAAATATTGGGGGATAGTGGGTGCATTTTCAGCTACAATCGTTTGATTGTTTGTATTACCATCCTAGTTTAATTCCAAAAGTAAACATTTTGAAAACCCATTATCTCTCACGTACACAGTCCTGGCAAAAAAAGTTGGAAGTACTTCCGTAGGAAGGACATTTTAATCGCATCTCAAAATCCAAATGTGCATTTTTCCCGCTTTTGAGGAAGTTCTTTTAAACAACTACCAAAAAGTCGATAATATGTTAATATTCCGTAACATTTTCCGAATAGCATTTTCACAAGTGAATGGGAACGACATTTTAGTATGGGGTCACAAAGGTAAGGTGTCCGCTTTGCACCCAGAAGGTCTCGGGTTTGAATCGTGGCTCGGGATTTTTTTTATATTTTTTTATTACTTTTATAAATAAACAATGTTTAATTTTGTATAATTTTAACAATTTAAAAATTTTTGCTTAAAAAATACAAATTTATAGTTTTTTTAATGTACTTAAAATATTTCATATTTTTATTAATTATTAATACTGCATAATATCAGTAAACTTAAGTTGTGTCAATTTATTTAATACTAAATTTAATTAAAGTATTTATTATATTTATTTGTTATATATTAGTTCATATTAAATAAATATTTTGTTAAGTTTCCTATTGTCAGTTCTACCGAACTAAATGATTTGTTTTAGTTATTCAGCGCTCACAACAGAGGATAGCTGAGATGGTTAGAGTGCCGTAGTAGCAACCAGAAGGTCCGCTGTTCTACCCCCGGTAGCGGCGGATTTTTTAAAACAGAAATGGAAACCAGTGAAAAAGTGGTTCCTTTGCACCACTTTAAAATAACTTTTAAGTCTTTCAAAATAAAGAACTTCACTCCTATGACAACGCAATGTTAAATTCATTGGTGAAGATCCCAATTTTCACTACTTCCGAAGCACAATATGAACATCTTTTTCACTTCTTTGGGTGCTCTCTTTTTGCTGGGGTGCAATAACTAACTTCATGATTCTAGCCCATTTTGCCGTAAAAGTAAAAAAGTACGGTCATTTGGTTGGTACCATTTTTATCCCCTTTTTCCTATTTTACCCCCAGTAAAATACTACTTTAAAAAATCTCTTTTTCTTGTATGTCTAGACGTTTAGAGTGATGTACACAACAAATTTCATCATTGTAGATATAGCCGTTTAGTTGGTAGCATTTTTATCCCTCTGTTTCCATTGTATCCCTAGAAAGTACGATTTTTGAAAAACCTTTTAATTTTTTTGTCTATGGAGTCAGACACCGTAGACACCGAATTAGATGATTTTAGCTGTGGCCATTTGGTTGGTACGAATTTCGAAAAATTTTCTTTTTTACGTGCCTACGTCATCAGAGGAATATAAACACCGAATTTCATTATTTTAGGTCCAGCCGTTTGGTTTGTACCATTTTTATCCCTCTGTTCCCTTGAAAGCAGGAATTTGGAAATACTTTTTATCTTTTGTGTCTACACAGTCGGAGGAATGCATACACCGAATTCGATGATTCTAGCTGTGGCCATTTGGTTGGTACCATTTTTATCCCCTTTTCAATTTTACCCCCTAAAACTACGAATTTCGAAAAATCACTTTATTTTACGTGTCTACGCATTTAAAGGGATGTACACACCCACAATTTCATCAGTCTCGCTGTAGCCGTTAAGTTCGTACCATTTTTGTCCCTTTGTTCCCATTTAATCCCTTGAAAGACGAATTTGGAAAGCCCTTTTTATCTTTTGTGTCTACGCAGTCGGAGGAATGTCTACACCGAATTTTATCATTTTAGGTACAGCCGTTTGGTCGGTACCATTTTTATCCCCTTTTCCATTTTACCCTCTAAAAGTACGAATTTAGAAAAATCCTTTTACTTTGCGTGTCTACGTCTTCATAGGAATATATACAACGAATTTCATTATTTTAGGTCCAGCCGTTTGGTTCGTACCATTTTTATCCCTCTGTTCTCATTGTATCCCTAGAAAGTACGAATTTGGACAAAATACTTTTATATTATGTTAATTCAATCAATTAGAGGAATGTACACACCGATTTTTGTGTTTCTAGCTGTTGTCGTTTGATAGGTACCATTTTTATCCCTTTTTGCCCCATTTCACCCTCTACGAATAAGAATCACTTTATGGTGCACGTTTTTTGTTATAGCGGGAATGCGCATACCCATTATCAAATAAGTACATACATATATATTGAAGAAACATGCTTAAATACTCTAAAATATTAGCAGTTATTATGGACATTTTCAGTTCTTCTGAGGGAAAAAATTTTCCCTTTGGACCGTTTTCGCCCAGTTGCAATCCCAACCGATCTACGACAATAAGACACATTTATGGAAAATTTGGACGACCTAGCTCCTTTCGTTTCGATGCTAGCGTGCTTTCAACAAGCGGACAGGCGGACTGACATGGCTAGATCGTTTTACCATTTTATGGCGATCAAGAATATATGAGGCATTTCACGACAAATCGGACAGTTGAAAAAATTATTTCTGATTTCGTCCATTTTTATATTTTTTAGTACCCATTAAAAACACCTCCTGGTTAAAAAGATATAGCATTTTAAAGAAATGGTAAAATAGAAGTTCTTTCTTCAGTCTTTTGCTAATAATTTCTTCATTATTGGTCCGAATTATATATTCTTTTTTTAATATTTTTGTTTTTTGAAGTACTTTTCAGAAAAAATACTGAAAAAATATTCACAATGTTTTTGTATACAAATTTTTAAATTAAAACGTTCCTCGACGTATAAAAATCAACACCGCGACTAACTTCATCAACAGAGTTTTCAACATTAGTGACGCAGAATTCCATAAAAATAACGAAAAGATGATAAGACATATTTTAAAATTAAATGACTTTCCTAATAAAACCATTACGGAATTAGTAAGACATGTTAAGAAGAAACAACCTGGAGAATTGAATGAACCAATTTCAAAAATATACAAACCGATGACATATGTTCCTGGCTTCTCGGAAAGATTCAAAAATTCCAACATTTATAATAAGGACAAAATACAATTAGCATTAAAGAGCAACAACACAATTAATGACTTTTTTAGCAGGACAAAATCAAAAATAAACACAGAAGAAAAATCAAACGTAGTCTATAAGATAAAATGTTATGGGGACAAGTCCAACGTATGCCAGAAGGTATACTACGTTGGTACTACAAAGATGAAATTAAAAAATCGACTTTCTGCACACAAATCTGATCATAAAGCGGTTGACAAACCACTGGAACAAAAGACAGCACTAGCAGCCCATTGTACCTTGACGCGGGGGCATAAGCCAAACTTCAACGACGTAGACATTTTGACGCAAGAAAATAATTATCGTAGAAGATATACGCTTGAAATGTTACATATTATAAATGTCCCTACTGACCAGAGAATGAACTACAAGACTGACACTGACCACTGTGCACAAATATATCGAAATATTGTTGGCAAATATGGACGAAAACAATAGCTTTAGTTGAGAAAGTACTTCGAAACGAAAGAGTTCATTGGTTTTGCTAAAATGTAATTATTGTGATAATTTTTGTTTTGTCTTTTTGATGATGAAATTCGAATTGCGTAAAAACGTCAAGGGGGTAAAAATGGTACCAACCAAATGGGCGCAGCTGGAATCATGGAATTCGGTGTATACATTCCTCTGACTGCATAGACACGCAAAATAAAAAGTTTTTTCGAAATTTTTTCAAATTCGAAATTTTTCTATTACGGCAAAAATTTGTTGAATCATCAAGTTAGGTTATCTTGCACTATGTACGTCTGATAATGGATTTTCAAAATTTGTTCTTTTGAAATTAAAATAGAATGGAAATACAACCAACTGTAGTAGCACCCACTATCTACCAATATTTATGGTATTTAAGCTTTTTGAAAATATTAATATAAGATTATTTATTTTTTGATTTGAAATAAATAATGGTTTGAAATAATTAAAATATTACATTTATTTATAAAAATATTTTTTCAATATTTGTATTTGTTTTGGTTTGGCTATATTAAACAAATTATATTTTCCTGTAATATTACTGCACTTCTACGAAAACCGACAACCTCTGTGGAATGCAATCCATGGTGGAGGGTATATAAAGTTCGGCCCGGCCGAACTTAACGCCGTTTTTACTTGTTGTATAATTAATTTTGTTTCTATTTTTAAGTGAATATCCGTGAGTATGATCGTCGATGACGATCGAAATATCGGAAAAGAATAAATAAATAAAACAATTTAAAAAAACTAAACATCAGTTTTTTCATTTGTTCATGACCTCAAGCCAGACTATCCGGAAAAATAAAAAAATTAATTTTAATTAAAACTTTATTTTTTAATTGTTTGCACTCTTCGATTTTCTGGAAAAATTTCTATTTAAACATGTATTAATTCTGTAAACTTTGAGTCTTGGTTGAAGTGGGCCTATAATAATTTGGGAAAAAAAAACGAATTCTCTAATATACACTGTATGTTTTATCTCTTCATCTACTTTGAGTTGATATTTACAAATTCTTATCTTATATTTACAAATTGTTATCTATAAAACAAGTAAGGAAAGGCTAAAGTCGGGCGGGGCCGACTATATGATACACTCCACTTTCTATCGGAATACATTTCAATTCAGTAAAAAAGTTAAAACGGGAAATTTTTTGTATGTTTCCTAATCACAGGCTAATATGACCTGGTAGAATTTGTCAAATCGAGAATAATATTTGTATCGGGGCTATATCCAAACATGGAATGAAGTGACTAACTTTCACAATAAGTTGTTCTAGTTGAAGTATAACGTGATATGATCAATTTTAAGAAATTCTCTGAAAATACGCGGTTTCTGGGGGAACGAAATTTGTATGAGAGCTATATGTAAATCTGAACCGATGTGACCCATTTTCACCATAGGTGTTCCTAGTTTAAATATAAGATGTTTTGCCAATTTTAAAGAAAATCTGTTAAAATATGTGGATTCTAGAGTGAAAAGGGTCAAATCGGGAGTGAAATTCCTATGGGGGCTATATATAAATCTGAACCGATCTAACACATTTTTACAACAGGTGTTTCCAGTTGAAATATAAGGTGTTTTGCCAATTTTGAACAGGTAAAAACGGTGTTAAGTTCGGCCGGGCCGAACTCCACTATGGATTGCATTCCACAGAGGTTGTCGGTTTTCATAGAAGTGCAGTAATATTACAGGAAAATATATTTTTTTTAATATAGCCAAACCAAAACAAATACAAATATTGAAAGAATAATTTTATAAATAAATATAATATTTTAATTACTTCAAACCATTATTTATTTCAAATCAAAAAATAAATATTCTTATATTTATATTTTCAAAAAGCTTAAATACCATAAATTTGTTGTATTTCCATTCTATGTATTTTATTTCCAAAATACAAGTATTTTAATTCCAAAAATACAAGTTGTGAAAATCCATTATCAGACGTACATAGTGCAAAATAACCTAACTTCATTATTCAACCAATTTTTGCCGTAAAAGAAAAGGTACGAATTTGGAAAAAAAAAACTTTTTGTTTTGCGTGTCTATGCAGTCAGATGAATGTATACACCGAATTCCATGATTCCAGCTGCGCCCATTTGGTTGGTACCATTTTTTATCCCCTTTTTTCATTTTAACCCCAAAAAGTACGAATTTCGAAAAATTCGTCTATTTTCCGTGTCTACGCAGTCAGAGGAATGTTTACTCAGAATTTCATGACTCTAGCTGCGGTCATTTGATTGGTACTATTTTTATCCCCTTTTTCATTTTAAACCCAAAAAGTACGAATTTCGAAAAAATCTGTTTATTTTAAGTGTCTACGCAATCAGAGGAATGTATACACCGAATTTCATTATTCCAGGTGTAGCCGTTTGGTTGGTAACATTTTTATCCCTCTATTCCCATTTTACCCCTTAAAAGTACGAATTTGGAAAAAATACTTTTATATTATGTATCTACTCAATTAGAGGAATGGACACACCGAATTTTGTGTTTCTAGCTGCTGTCGTTTAATATGTACCCTTCTTCCCCCCATTCCATCCCCTACAAATAAGAATCTCTTTATGGTGCACGTTTTTGCTGTAGGGGGAATGCGCATACCAAATATCAAGCAAATATAAACAGACATATTCAAAAAACATGCTTAAATACGCTAAAATATTAGGGATTATTATGGGTATTTTCAGTCCTTGTGAGGGAAAAATGTTTCCCTTTGGGCCGATTTCGCCCCGTTTCAATCCCAACCGATCTACGACTATAAGACGCATTTATGGAAAATTTTAACGTTCTAGCTCCATTCGGTTAGATGCTAGCGTGCTTTCAACAGACGGACGGACGGACATGGCTAGATCGTCTTAGAATTTTATGACGATCAACAATATATATACTTTATAGGGTCTTAGGTCGATATTTCAAGGTGTTACAAACGGAATGACAAAGTTAGTATACCCCCATCCTGGAGGTGGAGGGTATAAAAACATGTATAAATACTCTAAAATATTAGGGGTATTTTCAGTGCTTGCTTGGGCCGATTTCGCCCAGTTGCAATCCCAACCGATCTACGACAATAACACACATTTATGGAAAATTTAGACCTCCTAGCTCCTTTCGTTTAGGTGCTAGCGTACTTTCAACAAGCGGACAGGCGGAAGGACATGGCTAGATCGTCTTAGGATTTTATGGCGATCAAGAATATATGGTATACTTATATATCTGGTATACTTTGAGTTTTTTCTGATTACTCTTTAAAAAGATATAGCTTTTTTAAGAAATGGTTAAATAGAAGTTCTTTCATCAGTTTTTTGATAATAACTTCTTCATTAATGGTCCGAATTAGATATTCTTTTTTTAATATTTATGTCTTTTGAAATACTTTTCAGAAAAAAATATTGGAAATATATTCACAATGTTTTTGTATACAAATTTTTAATTTTTAAATTAAAACTTTATTTTTTTAATTGTTTGCACTCTAAACATGTATTTATTCTGTAAATTTTGAGTCTTGGTTGAAAGTGGGCCTATAATAATTACTATGGCTTTTCAATTTTTTGAAAATTTGGAAAAAAACGAATTCTCTAATATACAATGTATGTTTTATTTCTTCAGCTATTTTGAGTTGATGTTTACAAATTCTTATCTTATCTTATACAATACAAATTGTTATCTATAAAAAATTGAGGAAATCGAAAATATTTTTTTTCAACTGTCCGATTTGTCCTGGAATGCCCCATATATACTTTATGGGGGTTCAGTTCGAGATTTCAAGGTGTTACAAACGGAATGACAATGTTGCTATACACCCATACTGGAGGTGGAGGGTATAAAAAACATATAAAAATGGTTGTTTCAAGAGCTTTCCAATCAGCCCATATGGCAATGACTTTTGGCGCCATTGTATGAACTGTTGGCGTGTCACGGCGCTCATTTCCTATAAATGTTTTTAAAAATTGCACTTCAGATTTCCAAAATCTACACCAACAATCACTCATGGGGTTTGTGTTAAGTGTGACAATTTTGATGATTAACGAAGCCTTTTACAAACTTCACAAATTTCGCTTAATTTAAATATGGGGTGAATTTTGGGTTGCACCGGGCACTTACCTATATTTCCATTTCTGCAACATATAGATGAGAATGCCTAAGAGCAAAATCGAAGCTCCTGCCGAAGCTTCCCATTTCACCGAACTGATGCGACAGATATCTGTGCCCAATTGATCGTGCAAAAATTCCGACTCGATCGTATCACAATTGATGGTAACGCCCATATTTCCAACAACACAACAACACTTTACACTGATAGCAAGAGAAAATCGTATTCAATAATTTTCATTATTTTCTTCTTTTGCATGCTTTTTCTAAAACATGAAATTTTTGTTGTTATTTTTGTATGATTTCAAATATTGGCTTAGCACTAAAATTTAATTATTTCACACATTTGAACAATTAATAATCAAACATTTTCAGGGAAACGTTCAATTATTTCGTTTTCCTTCGCGTTGCGTTTTGTTTAGAAATTCATTTATTTCATTTCTTTTGTCGGTTTCGAATTGAAATCTTCAAATGTTCTTTGCTGGACTTCCACAATAATTTTTCTTTTCGGAAAACTTTTTCTGTTTTTTTTTTCTTTTTGGTGGTGGTGTGATTATTGCCAAACTTTTGTTGGTAAATTTCAAATAATTTCCAAATTTCTTACGCACGCACACACACACAACTACACATTGCACAAGACACGACGACGATGACGACGCACAACATTGAGTACTACACCAATAACAAAAATGTTTATTTTTCCAAAAAAAAAAAAAACAGCAACAACAATGCCACGAAATCGCACTCGTTTCTCCGTTTCGGGAATTCTCAAATCAACCGTTTCCCTCGAGCTCTGAAGATCATCTGAATTGAATGTTCGAAAATTGATTTAGAGGCACGCACACACTTCCCATAATCAGCGCAGCATCATCTTCGTCCAGTCTCTTAAGCATCGTTCGACCGACCAGCTGTTGCTTAGCTCATCTTCCTTGTCAATGTCTTGTCGATTCTTGGAAGGGAAAAACAAACATTCGTTGCTCTCGATATTTTGAAAAGTTTGGAAAAGAGTAGGTGTTTTCGGATAACGAAATTATTGAAGAGATCTTTGGAGTATATTATTGCAAAAAAAGAGGGGGAGAACCATCTACATAAACATATGATACACTACAGTACGTTCCAAGTAATGGTCTGTTCGATTGGACTCGCTATGAGTAGGTATGGTTCGCTGCGAGTAGGTATGGTTCTGTCAGAATTTTCTTTCTGATTCATTTAAGAAAAAACAATATATAACACTGCTGCCACTTTACCTCTGTCTCTGATTTATAATAGGGTGGGCCATTTCAAATTTTAAATTAGAATCGGCTATAAAAAGTACTGAATATTTTTTCAACTTTCTGGCTTTATTGGAAAGGTTGAACTTTATCATTTAACAATGGAAGACAATATCATTCATATGACTACCACGCTGACTGGCTCGGCAGTACCTCATCCGATCAACCCAATTTTTCAGTACAGCCCAAAATCCATACCAAACAGTGACTCGTTGTGGATGCATTGGCTTCGTAATAGTCAATAGTTCTCTGAACACCATATGCGGCAATTTAGCTTATTGACATAGCCTCCGAGATGAAAATAAAAACACGAAAAATGTCCACGTAAATTTCTTACAGTACGTTAACGACTTATAAATATATACCCTCACTCTCAGATAACATGTTAACATTAAATATTACTTAGTGCCGGATTATGTGTCTGGGAGGCACTGGAAGTTTGTAGCCAACCCAGTTTTTTGTAGAACCCAGTTTCCACTTGCAAATCTCGACGTAAATAAATCTCCAGGCCCGGATGGTATCTCAGCACTTGTCCTATATAAGTGCTCTTCAACGCTAGCCCGTCCACTTCGCAACCTTTTCAACCTTGCATACCGTGTAGCGGTCTTCCCAGCGCGTTGGAAGATTGCGAAAATACAGCCCATCCCTAAAAAGGTGAGGCTAATAACCCCGCTAACTACCGCCCGATTGCGATTTGCTCTGCGCTCTCGAAGGTTATGGAGAGTATGGTTAATCACCATCTTGTGAGGTATTTAGAGACTAACGACTTACTTAATGATCGACAGTATGGCTTCCGTATGAATCAATCTACGGGAGACCTGATGACGCTGCTGTCCGAAATGTGGAATCGATCCATCCACAAGTTTGGGGAGAGTAAGGTTGTTGCTCTAGATATCTCCAAGGCCTTTGATAGAGTATGGCACGGCGCACTCATATCAAAGCTCATTGCTTTTGGTGTTGGTAGTGACTTCTCTCGATTTATATCGAGCTTCCTCAGAGATCGCACTATACGAGTTGTTGTAGATGGGTTCTCAACCGACGAGCATAGGTTAACCGCAGGGGTGCCGCAGGGCTCTGTCCTTTCCCCTTCCTTTTTTTATTTTCATCGACGACCTCTTGGATCGAACTACAAATCCAATCTACTCATTCGCAGATGATAGCAACCTCTGTCATTCATACTCATTCGATCATAGACCAAGTCGCCAAGAAATTGAGGACAAAAGGAGATTGATGGATGAGTCACTAGCCAGGATTTATTGGCCATTTCCAAATGGGGTCAAGTGAATAGAGTGGATTTTAAGACCCAGTGTTCCTTGTTGTCTCACAAGCGATTCACTGATCCAATGGTGTCGTCGATTTCTATGAACGGTGTAGATATTGAGCATTCGGACACTCTTGATGTTCTGGGCATGAAGATACATAGTGATGTTCGTTGGACAAAACATGTATTTGATGTGTCGAAAGAAGCATTCAAGTGTCTTGGCTTTTTAAAGCGGTGTAAGAAATTCTTCACTCCTTCCGATCTTCTCAATATCTACATTACGTACATCAGACCTAAGATGGAATACAACTCCCATATATGGTCGGGTGCTCCAAGATCTTCCTTGGAGCTACTCGACCGTGTTCAGAGGAGGGCGATGGTGTTGATAGGTGACAGTAGGATATCCAATTCTGTTGTCTCCCTTGAACATCGTCGTAATGTGGGTTGTGTGTCGCTGTTTTATCGATACTTTTATGGTGTCTGTTCCTCGGATATTCGTGATCTCATACCGGACGTGAGGACGTTCGGTAGAGATACGCGACTTTCAAGGAACTCTCACCCATTAGTTGTCGATTGGACAGCTAGCCGCACTACACACTACAGAATGAATTCGTTCTTTGCTCGCGCAACTCGTATGTGGAATCAACTTCCGGCAAATATCTTTCCCGCCAATTATGACATCCAGAGATTCAAAACAGATGTCAACAAATACTTCTCCCTTTTTCCTTTAGCCAACGCAATGCACTGCATTTATAGGGGTGAGTGTTGGTTCAGTGAAAAAAAAACATTATCGAATATGAATTCATAATGGTTTTCAGGCACCGGTATAGGAGTTATAAAGGATTTAATTTGACCTAGGGTAGAGACAATTGTGTGGGAGGTACATGAAGGGGCGTGACTAAAGCGTAAATATTTTGTAGGTTTAGAGTGATTATAAAAACATTTTCAAATATAAAATTGCAACTGATTTTGATTATCCGATTTTGATTACTTAAACTCAGAAAAAAAAGCATTCTTAAATCTGAGTAAAATCCATACTCCAATTTAGTTTAACAATTCTACTCCAGTTTAGGTAAAATTTCCTTACGAGAAGGAAAATTAAATAGATAAGAGTACACTTTCCTTATTTCAAAGCCAGAAAAATAGTACATATACTCAAAATAGAGTAGTAAATTTACTTAAAAACATTTTATTGGCTCTAGTAAAAACTTCTTACAATTAAGTATATTCATACTTGTGCGGAAGAAAATTTACTAGCGTTTAAGAAAGAAAATAATGCAGAATTTTTTTGTATGGAAAAATTACATTTAGGAAGTTTTTACTTAAAAATGTGTTTATTACTTCAAATAAAGTAAATAAATGTAATTACATTTATGCCATGTTCCTCATACATTCAAGTATAAATGAACTTATAAAAAATGCCTCAGTGTGTTTAGAAAAATACATGAATAGTAGTCTAAGAAGCAATTCTCGTTCGTTAGCCGAGACTTTCTTCATAAGTACTTCAAATATTACCCTAAACAATCACTGCGAAGGCGCCTACCTAGCCTCCGCAGCAGTAATGGTGAAATATCTCAACTCTTTATGATATGAGTAAGATGAAACGTTTGAGAACTATACCATGTTGTCATTTTTCATATGAGTGTTGCATACTCTGAAGCGAAATAATTTATTTCAATTATCAATTATAGTCGTATTCAGGCTGAACACAAATTTACTTGGTTTAAGGAAAATTTTAGTCAGGCTGAGTACAAATTTACTTGGTTTAAGGAAAAATTTCCAAAAATTTTCCTCAGATTGAGTATAAATTTACTTGGCATGACTACAAAATTTACTTAGCTTACTTGATTTGAGTAAAATTTCTTAAAAATGTTCCTCAGATTAAGTAAAGATTTACTTGATTTGTAGAAAAGTGTTCCTCAGTTTGAGTAAATTTTACTTGCATTGAGGAAAAGTTGAACTGGAATCAAGTTCAAAGCATGTGCTATTTTCAAGGAAAAGTTTGTACTTGATGTGAGAAATTATTGCCTTAGCGCTATACGAAGTTCAATTTTCCTCAGTTTTAGTACATATTTACTTAATCCGTGGCATACTTTTTTCTGAGTGTATTATGGAAGTTATATCCTAGACTTATGTCATTTTGTGTGGGAGGTACCAGAAGGGGTGTGACAATATCGCCCATATTTCAAATGTATCAAATTTCAGAGTATTCCGATCATCCGTACATAAGCTATAACAGCTTTAATATTATTAATATTATTGTTTGGGGTGATTGGGGTGTGGAAAAAACCCGCCATGTCTTACACGCTTAAAGTGCTTATAAAAACTGTATCATTGCCAAAATATAGCTGATTCCGACTATCCGTGTGGAGGTTTCATTTGTTTTTATTTAACATAGGAATATGGACCATTTGGGAGGTGCCAGAAGGTACGTGACAATTTAAACTATGTTTTGGAAAATATTAGCATGTACAAAGTTTGAATTGATTCTTTAACTCCTTTCGAGAGTTATCGTGCACACTCCTTTAATGCGTTAAACTTTTTTCTGTCCTACTCTATAGAGTTATTCTACCTTACCAAAGTAATCGGTAGTTCAAATTTAAAATGTTACATGCCCCAACCTATATAATGGTTTCAGCTTTATTGTTGAGGATCACTTTCAATCGATGTCTTGGAATTTTGAAATCCATCAGTGATTGTTGGGAAATTAATGCCAGCCTCATTTTGGGTGGACGCATCATTGGACCATAATTACTTACACTATGCAACAAACGATATTAAAAAATTGTTTATGATATTTTTTCGGCGAAAGTACCTTAAATACTTGTATTTCATTGTGGAAATATAAGTCCGATAATATTTTATCGGACTTTATTAATTTAGTCGGTTATATATTAAATTAAAGGTACTCATGATAGCAACAAATATTGAGAAATTCACTTTAAAATAGAAACAGTGGTTAGGTACAGCCTTCATAGGAAAGAACTATTTTTACACGAAAAAATCATAAAAAAGGAAAAAAATACATTGTTTTATTTTCTAATAGCTGAAAATCTAACGCAAAATGTTAAAAAAATCTATGGATGAATGTAGAATAAAATTTTATATAATTTGTAATGGGCGCTATAAAAAGAAAATAAAAAATTCTTGATTTTTTTTTAAATTCTCAACAAAGAGTATCATAACTTCCATAACATGTTCATAGGTTTTCTTCAAAAAAAAACCTTGTTTTCAAATTATATTATATTATATTCATTTATATAATTTGAAATGGGACTTTTCGCGCTATTTAAACAAAAATTAAAAAATCATGATTTTTAAAAAGTCGTTTGCGTCATAGATTTTTTACATATAAACATTGTTTTTTTGCGTTAGAATGTTAGTCATTAAGAAATAAAAAAGTAAGTTTAGTGTTTTCCGTCTTTTTTCTATTTTTTAAGTTTTTTCCCCAAATTTTTGGAGACTGTTCCTAAACCAGTGTTTCTATGCGAAAGTGTAATTCGAAACGTTTGTATTACCTTTAATTGAATATATAAATCCGATTGGACCAATATATCGAGAAAAATATAACGAGAGTACAAGTACATTAAAGGTATCTACGCCGAAAATTTTCATTTTAGTAAAACATTAAACAAATTCTTGAAAATTTTTATGAATGCTCACAAAAAATATTTTTTGGTACCAGCTGACAAAAAGCAAGTTAGGAAAGGCTAAAGTCGGGCGGGGCCGACTCAATGATACACTCCACTTTCTATCCTATTACAATTTAATTCGGTGAAAAGGGGAAGGATTTTTGTATCCTGTAAATGTATGTGTTTGACAAAAAATTTTAATTCGGAAAGGACATTTGTATGGGGGTATATTGACATCTGGAACAAAATAGGTGAAATATAATATGTATAGCTTGGCCAAAATCGGTTAAACATTTGGGAGCAACATTTGTATTTGGGCTATATCTAAATCTGAACCGATCTTACCCACTTTCACCATAGGTTTTTTACTTGGATTATAAGCGGTTGTGTCAAATTTAAAGAAAATCGAAATCAAATCGGGAGCGACATTTGTATGGGGGCTATATCTAAATCTGAACCGTTCTTACCGAATTTCTGCATAGGTGTTTCTAGTTGGATTATAACATGCTGTGTGAAATTTAAAAAAAATCGGGAACAATATGTCAAATCGAGAGCGACATTTGTATGGGGGCTATATCTAAATCTGAACAGATCTTACCCAAATTCTGCACAGGTGTTTTTAGTTCGATTATAAGATGTTGTGCCAAATTTAAAGAAAATCGGGTACAATATGTCATTTCTAGAGCAGAAAATGTCAAATCGGAAGCGACATTTGTATGGGGGCTATATCTAAATCTCAACCGATCTTACCTAATTTTTGCATAGGTGTTTCTAGTTGGATTATAACATGCTGTGTCAAATTTAAAGAAAATCGGGTACAATATGTGGTTCCTAAAGCGGCAAAAGTCAAATCGGGAGCGAGATTTGTAAGGGGGCTATATCTAAATCTGAACCGATCTTACCCAATTTTTGCATAGGTGTTTCTAGTTGGATTATAAGATGTTGTGCCACATGTAAAGAAAATCGGATACAATATGTGGTTTCTAAAGCGGCAAAAGTCAAATCGGGAGCGACATTTGTATGGGGGCTATATCTAAATCTGAACCGATCTTACCCAATTTTTGATAATGTGTTTCTAGTTGGATTATAAGATGTTGTGCCAAATTTAAAGATAATCGAGTACAATATGTGGTTTCTAGAGCAGAAAATGTCAAATTGGGAGCGACACTTGTATGGGGGCTATATCTAAATCTGAACCGATCTTACCGAATTTCTGCATAGGTGTTCCTAGTTGGATTAGAAGATGTTGTGCAAAATTTAAAGAAAATCGGGAACAATATGTGGTTTCTAGAGCAGAAAATGTCAAATCGGGAGCGACATTTGTATGGGGGCTATATCTAAATCTAAACCGATTTGCCTCAAATTAAATAGCGTTCGTCCTTGATCCACAAAACTTTTTTGTGCCAGTTTTTGTTAAGATCGGACTATAGTTGGGAACCGTAATTTGATTAAAACAATAGATGGACAGACGGACAGACAGACGAACATCGCTAAATCGACTTAGAAAGTGATTCTAAGTCGATCGGTATACTTACCAATGAGTCTATCTCGCTTCCTTTTGGGTGTTACAAACAAATGCACAAAGACATATTACTCTCGTGGAGTGTATAAAAATCGCTATTGCCACGCCCACTCCGCTCACAAAACGAAAATCCAAAATACGCCATTAAATTCATCTTTCTCATGATCTGTAATATATACGTTCCAATTTTCAGCCTTCTAGCTCCAATAAACACTATTGCCCACTCCTCCCACAAAAAGAAAATTTAAATTCTCGTGGTTCGTGTACCAATTTTCAGCCTTCTAGCTCTCAAAAACACTATTGCCACGCACACTCCGCCCGCAAAATGAAAATCCAAATTTCGGATTCAAATTGATCTTTCTCGTGGTCAGTAATATATATGTACCAATTTTCAGCCTTCTAGCTCTCAAAAACATTTTTGCCACGCCCCCTCCGGCCACAGAGAAAAAACAGACAAACAAACAGACAGACAGACTTACACTAAGGTTTTATAATATTAATAGGGTTATAGTATATAATATTAAAAGGGGATAGTGTAATTCATTATTCTTCGAAAATGCAGTTGGTCACCCAATATTATTATTTAAAAAAGTTATTTAGTCAGTATTTAAAAACCAAAACAAGTCGTGGACCACAAGAAATTCAAAAAATCTTCATTTCAATTTTCGTCAGTACGAAAAAGAAAAAACCGTCCGTTATCTTGCTCAATAGTGTATTTTTCTTTTTCAAGAGTTGTGTGTGTGTAAGCGCCACCATTGAGAACGCGGAACCTCTGCCCAATGGAAATCTATGAAATATGCACTCTTTCAAATCGATGTTGATGATCTTGTTATTTCCTTTTCTGTTTACAAAATGTTTACATATTAAACTGCAAGCGTTTTAGACGCTTTTTGTGTGGATGTCTTCATCCGAGAGCCATTTCATTTAATCATCATTGCGTAGTATTTATTTGTATCTATGATTTTTTATGAAGACTTTTTATTAACTTCACTTCATGTTTGTGGTTGGTTGGAAGAGTGCATTTCTATGGCAATTGCACAAAATTTCCGCACTATTTCCAAAGGGAACAGTGGTGGTGTGTTCCCTTCTTGAAGACGTTTCGTTTGTAAAGCAAAAAATACCAAAAAGGACACCTGTTTTCCATGAAATAAACGAAATTAGATTAATTTCTCTGATGTTACGTGAAGTTAAAGCAAAACGTCAAAACTTTGGAAGACAATATTGTGTGAACCATAGTCCAGCCCATTCGACACAATTTAGGCGAATATATTCCACGGCATTGAACAGCTTGTCAGCCCTTCCATAAATCTTTGAAATTTGCATGTATTCAATTACACTGTCCAACAGCATTTTTGGAACAGAGTAGCGACCCTATAATTCTGAAAGGGCATGTTGAGTAGACCATTTTTGTAGAATAAACTTATAGTCCAGCTGGTCCGAGTTTATTTTTACAGTGGGTCAAAATTTTAATTTTTTGGCCGAATGGAGCATTATACTAAGCGAAAAAAAGTGTTGTAAGTTAATGTCTGAATGAATTCTTATTGTCAGAGCTATATTGTGGAATTTTATGAGGATCATTTTTGTGGAAGACCGTAACGCTCTAACTCCTCTCTTTATGGGTCAATTTGACCATTGTTTTCGGGAAAAATAAAAAACTCCTTTCAAAAAGGACATTTAAGGAACATGTGTCATTTCATTCTATCAATCCAACCAAAATAATCTAGAAACAAGTAAGTAAGCGTCAGTTGACTAAACCTCACTTTCAGATACCATATGCATGAAAGTTATAAGGACTTAAATTTGACTTGCAGTGGGATAATTTATGTGAAAGGAATTGGAAGGTTCGTGGCACATGGTCCAGCTTCCACATTTATAAAACAGCTGTAAAAACATGATCAAATATGAAGTCATGATGGATTTCGTGGAATGTAAGTGTTATGGAAGTTATAAAGAATTTAAATTTAGCTAGGATAGGAACAATTGTGTTTGGAGGTACCAGAAGGGGCGTGGCAAAAGCATAAATATTTTGTAGGTATAGAGTGATTATAAAAACATTTTCAAATATCAAATTGCAACTGGTTTCGACAAGCCGAACAGAAATTATATTAGTTTTATTTTGACCAAAGCTTATGCCAATTTGTGTGGGAGGTATAAGGAGGGGTGTGCAATATCGCCCATATTTTAGGTGAATACAATGTCTATAAAAACAGTGCCGAAAATATAGCTAATTCCGATTATCCGTTTGGAAGTTACATCGCTTTCAATTTAACATAATAATATGTTTTTTGTGGGAGGTACAAGAAGGGGCGTGGCAATTTCGCACATCTTCGAACTTATACTAAGTTTCGGAAAAATATTAATATGTGAAAAGTTTGAATTGAATCCTTACCTCCTTTTCAGTATTATCGTGTACACCAGCCAGCTTAAAAAGTCATGACACGGATTTGGTCCAAACATATTAAGGGCCGTAATATACGCTCACACTCATACTTAGGTTGCAATTCAAAAGACATCATTTGAAATTCAAAAATTATTCCATTAGAAATTCAACAAGTAAAAACGGCGTTAAGTTCGGCCGGGCCGAACTTTTTATACCCTCCACCATGGATTGCATTCCACAGAGGCAGGAAAATATATATTTTTAATATAGCCAAACTAAAACAAACAAAAATATTGAAAAAAAATAATTTTATAAATAAATATAATATTTTTATTATTTCATACAACGCTTATAAGGCTACCCGTTTACACTATATATGTATATCGAAATAATATTTCAAGTCAATTCAAAAAATAAATATTTTTATATTGATATTTTCAAAAAAGCTTAAATACCATAAATATTGGTAGATAGTGGGTGCTACAGTTGGCTGTATTTCCATTCTATTTTAATCACACGTACGTAGTGTAAAATATCCTAATGTATGAATTTGAAAAATCGTTTTTATTTTGCGTGTCTATGCAGTCAGAGGAATGTATACACATAAATCCATGATTCTAGCTGCGGCCATTTTGTAGGTACAATTTGTATCCCTTTTTCCTATTTTACCCCTTAAGAGTACGACTTTCTAAAATCTGTTTATAATACGCGTCTACGCAAGTAGAGGGATGTACACACCGAATTTCATCATTTAGCTGGTATTTTTATCCCTCCGTACCCATTGCTTCCCTTGAAAGTAAGAATTAAAAAAAACTTTTTTTCGTGTCTACTCAGTGAGAGGAATGTATATTCCAAATTTCATGAGTCCTAGCTGCGGTCATTTGGTTGGTACTATTTTTATCCCCTTTTTCATTTTAACCCCGAAAAGTACGAATTTCGAAAAATTTATTTTACATGTCTACGCAATTAGAGGAATGTATATGCCGAATTTCATTATTCTAGATGCAGCCGTTTGGTGGGTACCATTTTTATCCCTCAATTCCCATTTTGATTTGATTTAATTTGATTTTATTTATTTCAATTCAAAGCCATCGGGCCAATTTAAAACAAATTACAAAATGCATATATAATACTTTTTTTAACATGACTAAAAAAAAACTACTCAACAAAACTACTCCCTTAAAAGTACGAATTTGGAAAAAATACTTTTATATTATGTATCTACTCAATTAGAGGAATGTACACACCGAATTTCATGTTTCTATCTGTTGTCGTTTGATAGGTACCATTTTTATCCCTTTTTGTCCCACTTTACCCCCTACGAATAGGAATCACTTTTTGTTATAGGTGAAATGCACATACCCAGTATCAAGTAAGTACAAGAAGAAAAATTAAAAAAAAATATGCTTAAATACTCTAAAATATTAGGGGTACCCATAAATTTTTAGTCCTTGTGAGGGGAAAAAAATTAACTTTGGGCCGATTTCGCCCAGTCCCAGCCCAATCCCAACCGATCTACGACTATAAGACGCATTTATGGAAAATTTGGACGTCCTAGCTCCTTTTGTTTAGATTCTAGCGTGTTTTCAAAAGACGGACGGAGATGGTCTTAGAATTTTATGACGATCAAGAATATATATACTTTTCAATATACCCCCATCCTGGAGGTGAAGGGTATAAAAATGTAAACAAAGCAAAATGTACATTTGGTGCAATAGCATTTATTTATCATCTTACTGTAGCCCCACATACAACTTGGCATAAGCTTTGATTAAAATAAAACTGCTATAACTTTAATTGGATATTTATGCTTTTGTCTTCCTACACAATTATCCCTATCCTAGGTAAAATTAATAAAATTAATGATTAAGTTATTGTACTGAGTGATAAACTGTTGGTAAAAGATATAAACTATACACGAAATTACAGAAAATTTACAACTTTATAATTATAATTTGTAAACTTGAAAATATCCAAATTTTTAGAAATAAAGAGTGATTTTTTTGAGGTTAGGATTTTCATGCATTAGTATTTGACAGATCACGTGGGATTTCAGACATGGTGTCAAAGAGAAAGATGCTCAGTATGCTTTGACATTTCATCATGAATCGTCTTACAAACGAACAACGCTTGCAAATTATTGAATTTTATTATCAAAATGCGTGCTCTGTTAAGAAAGTTCATTGCGCGCTTCCATTTTATGGTCAGTTTAATCGACCCACTGAAGCGGCTATTCGGGCTATTGTGACTAAATTTCGCACCAAATTTACATTGTTGGACATTAAACCACCAACACGCTTACGTAGAGTGCGAACTGAAGAAAATATCGCAGCTGTATCGGCCAGTGTTAATGATGACCACCAATTTTCGATTCGTCGCCGTTCGCACCAATTGGGTCTCTGTTACTCAAAAACGTGGAAATGCCAAAATTGGACTAAGCGGATGGACCACCTAAGACGCAGCCGCGGTCAACATTTAAATGAAATTATCTTCAAAAAGTAAATGTCATGGACCAATCTAACGTTTCAAATAAAGAACCGATGAGATTTTGCAAATTTTATGCGTTTTTTTTAAAAAAAAAGTTATCAAGCTCTTAAAAAATCACCCTTTACATAAATGGTACCCCTACTAATGTACATGACGAGTTTTGAATTACAATGTCTTTTGAATTTCAATTGACGAGTTTGGAATTTCAAATGATGTCTTTTGAATTTCAAATTGAATTTTTGAATTTCGACTAATATTTTTTCAATTTCAAATGAAATTTTTGAATTTCAACTAATATTTTTAGAATTTCAAATGGAATATTTAAATTTCAAATGGTACTTGTAAACATGACTTCACGAAAAAGGTAGTGTTTCAAATACATTGCGTATATACTTGTTTTTTTTTTTACATTTCCAGCCATCCACACCACTGTAGGTGTCTCCCATTAATTTTAATTTCGGCTGCAGGGCGTACTTCTCCGACTTTCTTGTTGTTGTCTGCTTTTTGACTAATTAGAGCATTAATACGTTGCATTTTTTTCGAGCAGCTTCCTTTAAAAGCCACATATACACATACACACACGCTGCAATTCATAAATGTTTGCATTTATTTGAAGTTGATTACAAATCCAACATCAATTTGTTGCTGCAGATGATGCCTTCTCAGATGGCGATACTCTTTGAGTT
Organism: Polietes domitor; assembly: GCA_947397865.1. NCBI lineage: Eukaryota > Metazoa > Arthropoda > Insecta > Diptera > Muscidae > Polietes > Polietes domitor. Next base: position 180,399,285 of record OX377619.1, read on the forward strand.
GATGTTGTGTTGTTTTTAATTGACCCTTAACAACTGCTGATGATCGCTTTAATCAGCCAGCCAGCGAGCGAACCAGCCAGTCAGCCGTTACCAGTACTTCTTGTAGTCAATGAATGAATTGAAATTTCCTTAATTGTTGCCAAAGCTAAATATTTACAAAACAAATGAAGCGATATGCGCTCGGTTTTATTAATTGGAATGACCACCAAGCACCACCCTCGTAGAGGCAAATTAGCGATGTGTTTACATACATACGTAGATGTCTTTGTTTATGTGATCCAATAATAATTGAAGTGTAGAGTTGAAAAAAACAGTGTATTGCCAGGGAAGAAGAGAGATGAAGTATATCTGTATTGATAGTCCTGAAAGTAACCTCAATGTGTGTAATAAGAAAATTGCATACTGCTGTGGATCTTGAGAATATGATAATTTCGAAAGAAATTGGTAGCGTTATTTATCAGATTTCTTTTGAGTTTCCCATGAGATGTGATCTGATATTTTACAACCATTCTCAATAAACAGCTTTTTGACTGCTTTTTCATATGCTAATGTTCAGGCTAACTATCATCCATACTGTCTGTTGATGTCATACTTTCACTCGGCGATTTGGTTTAACCAAAACTTCCATATTTACAAATACCGAAGTATTTTATTCCTAAAATCATAACACTGTGCAACATTTTTGAAGTCATTTCAAAATAACCATATACGGACACCGCTACATGATAAAAGACCAAAAAAAGACCCGTGTTTTTTTCCCCCCAAAGTCATGCACTTTTTTTTATGGGCCCCCAGAGATTTGAGGCCTCGGTGTAATTTTTGGGAAAAAGTGATCATATTCTCAGGCTCATATCTTGCAAACCGTTCGGAATTTTGATTTACTCTCTGAGGCAAAGTTCTAGCTCTTGTCATAAAGAACAAAAATTGTGAATATATAAAATCAAAAAAAACTTCATCTTCAAGGTCAAAATCGCAAAAAACTTAAAAAAAATCGATTTTTTTAACCTTTTTTCCCCTGTTCAGGTCCATAGGTAGCAAACCGTTGAAAATTCAGGGAAACAATCAACTACAAAAATGTACCTAAGATCTCAATAAACAACTTTCTAGAACATATGAACTTCCTAGGAATTATTCTTAACACCGTTTAGGTAGCGCTTAGGTAGCCACAAAATTGAAAAATTTCCCAAAAATTTCACTGTGCAACATTTTTGAAGTCATTTCAAAATAACCATATACGGACACCGCTACATGATAAAAGACCAAAAAACAAGACCCGTGTTTTTTTTTCCCCCAAAGTCATGCACTTTTTTTTTTATGGGCCCCCAGAGATTTGAGGCCTCGGTGTAATTTTTGGAAAAAAGTGATCATATTCTCAGGCTCATATCTTGCAAACCGTTCGGAATTTTGATTTACTCTCTGAGGCAAAGTTCTAGCTCTTGTCATAAAGAACAAAAAATTTTCATGAGCGCCGAGGAAGTTTTGAATAAACCCATGTTATAGGAAACTTTTCAACGATTTCAAATCTGCCACTCTTAATAATATCACATTTTTAGTTTAGAAGATATAGCCGTTCAAAGTTGACCGACTTTCGGTTTTCAAAAAAACACACAATTTTTAGTGAATTTGTTGCGATTTCAGGTGTAATATCACGAAAAATAGGTAACGAATCGCCTTATTTTTTGTTTGTATTGATTGATGTATTTATTAAATGTAAAGGGTGATTTTTTAAGAGCTTGATAACTTCTTTTAAAAAAAAAACGCATAAAATTTGCAAAATCTCATCGGTTCTTTATTTGAAACGTTAGATTGGTCCATGACATTTACTTTTTGAAGATAATTTCATTTAAATGTTGACCGCGGCTGCGTCTTAGGTGGTCCATTCGGAAAGTCCAATTTTGGGCAACTTTTTCGAGCATTTCGGCCGGAATAGCCCGAATTTCTTCGGAAATGTTGTCTTCCAAAGCTGGAATAGTTGCTGGCTTATTTCTGTAGACTTTAGACTTGACGTAACCCCACAAAAAATAGTCTAAAGGCGTCAAATCGCATGATCTTGGTGGCCAACTTACCGGTCCATTTCTTGAGATTAATTGTTCTCCGAAGTTTTCCCTCAAAATGGCCATAGAATCGCGAGCTGTGTGGCATGTAGCGCCATCTTGTTGAAACCACATGTCAACCAAGTTCAGTTCTTCCATTTTTGGCAACAAAAAGTTTATTAGCATCGAACGATAGCGATCGCCATTCACCGTAACGTTGCGTCCAACAGCATCTTTGAAAAAATACGGTCCAATGATTCCACCAGCGTACAAACCACACCAAACAGTGCATTTTTCGGGATGCATGGGCAGTTCTTGAACGGCTTCTGGTTGCTCTTCACCCCAAATGCGGCAATTTTGTTTATTTACGTAGCCATTCAACCAGAAATGAGCCTCATCGCTGAACAAAATTTGTCGATAAAAAAGCGGATTTTCTGCCAACTTTTCTAGGGTCCATTCACTGAAAATTCGACGTTGTGGCAGATCGTTTGGCTTCAGTTCTTGCACGAGCTGTATTTTATACGTTTTTACACCAAGATCTTTGCGTAAAATCTTCCATGTGGTCGAATAACACAAACCCAATTGCTGCGAACGGCGACGAATCGACATTTCACGGTCTTCAGCAACACTCTCAGAAACAGACGCAATATTCTCTTCTGTACGCATTCGTGTGGTTGGTTTAATGTCCAATAAAGTAAACTGAGTGCGAAACTTGGTCACAATCGCATTAATTGTTTGCTCACTTGGTCGATTATGTAGACCATAAATCGGACGTAAAGCGCGAAACACATTTCGAACCGAACACTGATTTTGGTAATAAAATTCAATGATTTGCAAGCGTTGCTCGTTAGTAAGTCTATTCATGACACCATGTCATGAATCTTTGACACCATGTCTGAAATCCCACGTGATCTGTCAAATACTAATGCATGAAAATCCTAACCTCAAAAAAATCACTCTTTATAATGATAAAAAAATTAACTGTTTGCTTTGTGTTTCTCCTGGTAAATCACTATTTAAAAACTATCCGTTTTTTCACTATTTTTCAACTTTGACGGAAAATAAAAAAATCTATATTTTTCTATATTTGCCATATTTGCAAAACCTGTTCATTGATTATTTCTTTACATAATTCAAAAATTTTAGCTGCCCGTTTGGCTTCTAGAGGTAAAAAAGGTTAAAAAGACATGGTTGCAGAAATTGTATGGCGTCCATCCCTTATATGTTTTGACTGACAGTAGTTTGATCTAATAGTTTGAAAAAAACTACTCATTGAAATTAGCAGGTACGTACCTCACTTAAACAATACTTTGGCGTACAAAAGGTCAAGAACAATATTGACTTATGGTCCCTACAGGTAGGCACAAATCTTATTTGGACACGTGCATAATATCAAAATTGCATTATTCAGCCTAAATCCATATGTATGCAGGGAACAGGTAGATTTTTCGGCATGGTAGCATAAGCCTATATATTGCAAATGGCCAAGAACAATATTGACTTATGGTCCCTATTTTTATTTTTTATTTTTAGGCATGGTAGCATAAGCCTATATATTGCAAAATAAGGATAATGCCTGGATTACTCTACGACTGAAAGTTGGCGCAACAATTACTGAAACCATTAAACAATTTAAGTACTGAAAACATGGCGTTGAACAATTTTAAATTATTTGAACTGTTTAGAAAGTCAACCACACCAAATTTTTTCACGGAAGCTGCTTTAGAAGAACTTGATAGCTTATACGGAAATATTGAGAGAAGCGAAATTATAAAAAATAAATTTTATCTGATATATGCAAATATTAAGGCAAAATGGGTGAAATCTAATCGAACCATTCAGAACTTCAACTCCAAATACGAGGACTGGCTTAATGAAGACACCATCCTGTATATATTGGCAGTAGATAAACCCACCACATCAACCAGAGGAGCAAAAGGAAGGCCAAAAAGAAGTATTGAGGAGTGTTCAATTTTCACAAGGAAGAGGAAACTTGCCGATGCCACCAATGACTTGACCACGAAGCAATTATCGGACGCGCTGTCTATTAAATTTACAAAGGATAGTGAAAGAGTTAGGTCGCAGATAACCAAATCTGTTGCTGATGCAAGCCCACTGCGACTAAAAAGGATTAAGGAAAGCATTCCCACACCCACAAACGCACACATTAAAAAGTATGGATCCGAAGAAGCCTTGGCCTTGTTTATGGACTTAGAACTTTCCAAAGAGAAATATGAGAAACTACGGACATCTTTAACGCGACACGGCGCTGACGTTTTACCCGGATACAAGCATATTACGCAAGCCAAAATAAATTCACGACCACTGCATACGGAGTTTACGGAAGTCTCTGCGAAAGCCAATCTGCAGGATCTCATGGGCCATACAGCAAAACGGTTGTTGGAGAGTCTTCCTGAAACTGAGGTGAAAATTCTTCCTGAGAAGTTGACATTGATCAGCAAATGGGGCTGCGATGGATCATCCGGACAAAAAAAATAAATAAATAATAATAAAAAAATAAATTAAAAAAAATATATATATTTTTTTAATTTGTTGGGTAATAATTTAAAACATAAAACCCTAAAGAAAAAAAAATTAAAAACAATATAAAAATGTAAAAATAATTTTTTTTAGTTACCATAAAATTGATTTTTCTACTAATTTCAACTTTGATAACCCATAATTAGGCCCCTACATTTCATAGGCTGAACAGTTATCTATCATATGCTGTTTAAACTGTTCAATTATCTTATTCGGTTCAAAAGATATGATTTTTGCAACGAAAAAACTCAAATGGCGCACTGTGCGACGGTCGCGATTAAAAATGTAGCAAAACGTGGACTTTCTGTTATCAATAACTACTTTTGTAAGCCATTACAAAGTGGTCATTATTTCATACTTCAAAATAATGCAGGGCGTAATGGGCAGTCATTACTAGGTAATGCTAATGTTAATAGCGATGTGTCATTACCGAGTTTTTGCTGGGTAATTTTAATTTATATTTCTTTATATATTTACGTAGACGCAAATTGAAAGTATTTTTGAACAACCACCCGGTTGTATGTTAAATTGAAGGTACTCATGATGACTACAAATATTGTGAATTAAACTTTCAAATAGAAACAGTGGTGTACGAACAGTCTTCAAAAATTTGGGAAAAATAAAATAAAAATACAAGAAAAAAATCCGAAAAAATATTTTGTTCTATTTTTTAATAGATAATACTCTAACTATGGTTTGCATTTTCCCGTACTTTTTATTTCCCGGGAAACGGGAATTATTTTTTCAATTTCCCGGGATCCCGGGACAGCACGGGAAATCTTCAACATATTTTTTACCATTACTTTTTCCAATGAAACATTCACATTTTGTAAAATTAAAATAAATATTTATTTCACAGCCAACCTGTTACATAATTCATATAATAAAGTGCAATGTGAGATCAATTCAAACTTGTTTTCAAGTTTCAAAATTAATTAAATGTATATACATACATATGCAAGCCTCATCAGATATTTCTTATTTTATTGAAAAATAAGATGTAGGCTAAATAGTCAGTAGAGCATTAAATAAAATGTTTAGGTTGTCTGTTCTTTGTCCTGTCGCTTTGAAAACTTTAAATTCTTTTTAGAGAGCTATCTTGACTTTTTTAATATAATATTACTATTTGCTTTTTCTATTGCATTGTTTAAAATATTTTCAAACGACTAACTTTATTTATTTTGGCCGTTCGGAAGCTCGTCCTTAATCCACTTTCTACGGATCATATGGAGCTTGACAAAATCCGAAAAAGATTGGATTTTGGGTGTATATCCGAACCTAATTTAAAATTATTTTGTCATCGAACTACAATATTTGACATACCTAATTGAAAGCGATATGAGCTAAATTATTGTACATTATTTATAATTTTATTGTGGAAATGATGGAAAAAATATGGGACGAAATATGTAAAAGTTTCTACCGAATTCCCGTACGAATTTCCCGGGATACGGGAAACGAAAAATATGCGAATTCCCGGGAATTTTCCCGCGGGAAATCCCGGGATGCAAACCCTAATTCTAACGCAAAAAATTGATATGTAAATAAATCTATGGATGGGTAAATGTAGAAGTTATGATACTCCTTGTAGACGCAAACATTTTTTAAATCGTATTTTTTTAATTTTTGTTAAAATAGATAACAGAATATCTTATTAGTTTGAAATAGCTGGCATCTAAACTAGGGTTTGGGGTTTCCCGAACTTATTTCATTTCAGTTTCATTCCCGGGAAAAATAATTTATTTTAGGTATGTATGTCCAATATGGTTTAAAATATCAGCATTTAGTAACTGGTGTGCTTTTTTTAAATACTGACATATTACAAATTAAAATTTGTGAAAATATTTTACAATTTTTATAAAATTGTACAAATATTTTACTCGTCAGAATTGAAGGCGTCATAAAATTGACATTTATATCATAGCCACAGGATTCAAAATTAAAAAAAAATGATTAAGGAAAGAAATAACTCGTATGACGAAGAATGTTATGACGTATTTAATCTGGAAGATTCATTCATGAAACTGTTTTATAGAAACAGGGGGAAAATTCTAAACTGTGAAAACAATAGAAACATTATACAAAATTTAATATTAATTAAATAAATTCATAAAAATCAAAACATTGAAATAGTCCAGTCATTAGGTCTTACAAGGGTCATTTAAATATACCGTAGGATATACTTATATTCCTTTTAGATTTCTCTTGAAAGTTTCCAAGTGAACAATTTTAATTGCACCCCTATTTTTAGACAATTTTATACTGCCTTTTATTTCGACGATTCTTCTAGGAAAACAAGAAATTTAAGGTTTAACCAGATAGCATGAGGGGTTAAGTATTAACTTTATGTCAGACATAGTATTGTCGGTATGATATTTCTGTTTCGTAATAAAGACGCTGCAAATATCATCACAAAAAGTTTATATTCCCCTAGCGCGAATTTTTGAATTGATAATAATTTTTCCCGGGAATTCCCGTCCAAAATTTTTTTCCCGATTCGGAATTCCTGGACCCCAAACCCTAATCTGAATGAAGAAAACAAGGCCTAGTTAAAGAAAATCTTATGGTCCGCCTTGTATATATAAGTACTTGTCGTCTTCATGTATGACTAAATCAATTTAAACAAAAACTTCGCAAAAAATTACCTTTTCTAAAAATTCCCTCATTTCTATATAAGGGTCATAACTTCTACATTTATTCATAGATTTTCTTCAAAATGTCTTACTTGAAGAAAATATTCGTTAGAAGGTCAGCTATTACAATTTAAACAATAGACCTGTTCGATTGGTGATAAGGAGGCAACATTGTTATCCATTGGTTTTTCTTAAATGAACCACGAAGAAATATCTGGCAGCATTATTAAGCGAGTAATAAACTACTTTTTTGTTAAGCGACTAAATTCGATACAAATATTAAGCTAGTAAGCCCAATCGAGCAGGCCTATTATATTCTTTTATATAATTTGTAATGGGACTTTTCGCGCTATTTAAACAAAAATGATTTATAAAAATCTTTTGCGTCTAAGAAGAACATCATTGCTTCTACATTTATCCATGGATTCATTCAGCATTTAAAAAATAAAAAAAATAAACAAAATCTTTTTCTTACTTTTTTTATTATCCTTCCACCACAGGATGGGGATATTCTGTGTTTGTAATTCCGTTTGTAACACCTTGAAATATTGACCTGAGAAACTATAAAGTATATATATTCTAGCCATGTCCGTCGTCTGTTGAGAGCACGCTAGCATCTAAACGAAAGGAAGCCAGACGTTCAAATTTTCCCAGCTGTAGATCGGTTGGGATCTGTCTGAAAATACTCCTAATATTTCGAAGATTTATGCATGTTTTTTGAATATATCTACTTAGTATTTGTTTGATATTCGGTATGCACATTCCCCTTATAGCAAAAACCTCCACCATAAAGTGATTCATATTTGTTGGGGGTACAATAGGGGAAAAAAGGATAAAAATGGTACCTATAAAACGACAACAGCTAGAAACACAAACACATTCCTCTAATTGAGTGGATACATAATATAAAAATATTTTTTCCAAATTCGTACTTTTATGTGGTAAAATGGGAACAGAGGGATAAAAATGGTTCCAACTATAATAATGAAATTCGATTCGATGAAAACCAGTATATATTTCGTTAAGATTGCGTAGATTTTAAATTTAATACAATCTTTCGATACTCGTTTTTTAGGGATTAAAATTGGTGCCGACCAAATGACTGCAGATAGATAAAGTTCGGCGTGTGCATTCCTCTGATTATGCAGACGCGCAACATAAAGGATTTTTTGTAAACTTGTATAGGGTGTTTTTATTGAGGTATAGAACTTCGAATTGAAATAAAACACAAGAAAATCGTTTTAATGTCCTTCAATTTGGCTTTATTGGAAGGATAATTTTATGCCATTAATGTTTAAATATGATTTCGGGCATGTGGCCGCCGCGGCTGGCTCGAATATAGCCAATTCTACAGGTCCAATTTTCAACCACTTTCTCCAATTGCTGTGCAGCTCCAATTGCTGTGCACGGTGGCGAATCGATTCATTCGGGTCCTCTTCAACACTTTGCTCTACAGCGGCAATTGTTTCTTCGGGGCGCACTGTTCGACGTCTCTTCGGATGCGTATTATCACATAGAGTAAACGTAGTGCGAAAACGATCTGGGTAGCTAATTGCTCTGATGGACGATTATGTCGACCATAAAATGGTGAACTTCGGGAACTGAACCATTACTTTCGAAATAAATTTGCACGATTTGCAAGCGTTGTTCTTTTGTCAACCTGTTCATGATGAAATGGCAAACCAAACTACATATTAATCACATGACAGCTGACAAAATGGCCGCCAGTTAAAAAAGTGATGCCAACTTAAAGTTCTATACCCCAATAAAAAACACCCTTTACTTTTTGGGAAAATGAGTCAAAAGGAGATAAAATAAAATTCTTTCATAACACAAATATTTTATTGGTTATGACATATTTCATGACTTTTAAGAATTGTTTCTTTAATACAATGAAATATTTCTTTGATCTTATGAAACAAGTTTCACTAATTAAACAATTTTGTTTTATGGAATATAAAATGTTTGCATTTTTCATACATATTATGAAAAATTCACCAAATTTATGAAAAACCTTTTATGAAATCGCTTCTAAAATATTATGAATTCATTCAGGGTACTGTTGATATCGTTCAAACCGGTAAAATAATGCTTAAACGCTGCGTGAATTCATATATATTTTCATACTAAATATTTTGCAAGACATTCGGCTTCGGCGCAAAAAATCACCTTCGGTCGAACTCTACTCTCTACGTATTTGATTCAAATAAATTGTTTGAAGTTTATAACCACATATGGTTGTGATTGATGACTACCATGTGAGTATGAGAATGGGGTGAGAAATTGGGTTTCAAAAGATACATCTCAGTTAAATTTGTGTGGATAGGTCAATGTACATAGCCATATGTAGGAATATGTGTTTGCAATCCAGCAGCAGAAACAGGACCAAGTCAGTCGGGTAGGCCCCCTACCACATGGTGAAAATTTACACAGTGCGACAGTCCAAAAAGTCTGAGAAGAGTTTTTCGTACATTTGTACACTTCTAAGTCTGCAATATAGTTGGTTATAAAACGATTTTTAATTTCTGAGAAGAAAGAAGAAACCTTGAGCTTTCGATCGACATATAGCTTATTTAAGAAAACTTAATCTGTGTGCTTTTTTCCAACAAGCACATTTTTAAACAATTTTTAGAAAATTTCCAAATTTTTGCACATTATTTGTTTGATAACAATACCACTTGTATAATTATTTAAATAACACTTTAAGTGAGGAGTAAAACGCCGTTTTGTTTTCAAAAATCCGTTAATAATTGACTGAGTTTTTGCAGTTTTTATTATACCCTCCACCTCCAGGATGGGGGTATACTAACTTTGTCATTCCGTTTGTAACACCTTGAAATATCAACCTGAGACCCTATAAAGTATATATATTCTTTATCGTCATAAAATTCTAAGACGATCTAGCCGTGTCCATCCGTCTGTTGAAAGCACGCTAGCGTCTAAACGAAAGGAGCTAGAACGTTCAAATTTGCCATAAATGCGTCTTATAGTCGTATATCGGTTGGGATTGAAACGGGGCGAAATCGGCCCAAAGGGAAAAATTTTTCCCTCACAAGGACTAAAAATACCCATAATAATCCCTAATATTTTAGCGTATTTAAGCATGTTTCTTGAATATGTCTGTTTATATTTGCTTGATATTTGGTACACGCATTCCCTTATAGCAAAAAGGGGCACCATATTCTTACTTGTAGGGGGTGAAATGGGGCAAAAAAGGGATAAAAATGGTACATATTACGCGACAACAGCTAGAAACACGAAATTCGGTGTGTACATTCCTCTAATTGAGTAGATACATAATATAAAAGTATTTTTTCCAAATTCGTACTTTTAAGGGGTAAAATGGGAATAGAGGGATAAAAATGGTACCAACCAAACGGCTGTACCTAGAATAATGAAATTCGGTGTATACATTCCTCTGATTGCATAGACAAGTAAAATACACGGATTTTTCGAAATTAATACTTTTTGGGGTTAAAATGAAAAAAGGGATAAAAATAGTACCAATCAAATGACCGCAGCTAGAGTCATGAAATTCGGAGTATACATTTCTCTGACTGTGTAGACAAGTAAAATACACGGATTTTTCGAAATTAATACTTTTTGGGGTTAAAATGAAAAAAGGGATAAAATAGTACCAATCAAATGACCGCAGCTAGAGTCATGAAATTCGGAGTATACATTACTTTGACTACGAAGACATGAAAAATAGAAGGTTTTTTCCAAATTCGTACTTTCAAGGGATACAATGGGTACGGAGGGATAAAAATGGTACCAACCAAACGGCTACACCTGGAATAATGAAATTCGGTGTATACATTCCTCTGATTGCGTAGACACTTAAAATAAACAGATTTTTCGAAATTCGTATTTTTTGGGGTTAAAATGAAAAAGGGGATAAAAATAGTACCAATAAAATGACAGCAGCTAGAGTCATGCAATTCGGACTGTGACTGTGTAGACGCGGAAAATAAACTGATTTTTAAAATAGAATGGAAATACAACAAACTGTAGCACCCACTATCTACCAATATTTATGGTATTTAAGCTTTTTGAAAATATAAATATAAGAATATTTATTTTTTGATTTGAAATAAATAATGGTGTGAAATAATAAAAATATTATAAAATTATTTTTTTAATATTTGTATTTGTTTTGGTTTGGCTATATTAAAAAAAATATATTTTCCTGTAATATTACTGCACTTCTACGAAAACCGACAACCTCTGTGGAATGCAATCCATGGTGGAGGGTATATAAAGTTCGGCCCGGCCGAACTTAAGTCCGTTTTTACTTGTTAATACTAATTTTTCACCAAAAATACAAGTTGTGACCATCTCTCATTATTTTACGAGTTGACGTCCAAAAAAAATACCTAAAATTTATCAAAACAAATAAGGATGATAAAAAAGCATGGTGACCATTTTAATAAAAAAAAATCCCCAATTTTTGAACACATTTTCCCCACTTTGGGAATTCGGATATTTTTTCTTTTTGAAAACATGGAAAATCTAGTATTTTTTTACTCTTTTTGATGAATTCTATGTATTTTTATTGAACTTCATTTCGTAAAATAATGGGACATATTAACTGGAATGACCAAAACTTGTATTTTTTTTTCAAATGTCAGATAAAAAATTAAGAAAATCATTAAATTATTAATTTAATAAAAAAACGTTTTAATCTATTATTCCTTAAATCTTATGGAGGGAACTATTATTAAGATTAAAATAATTATACAGCACTATCCTCTGTAGCTTCATTTAATTTCCATGTCTGCAGGCCTCTTTAGCCAAGGCCTAAAAATATCCACAACTGTAAATGAATGTCAACAGTACAAATACATACTGTAAATATCAAATTGCACCACACACACACACTCAGAGGACGGACACACTGAATCCAGTTAATAAGCAATACTCTCAAAAAGCCAATATTGTAAACCAATCTAAATACACATTTCATGCTATATATGTATGTGTGTGTAAACATGAAACAGGTCTGTCTATTCATTTGCCACTGCCCACACGTACACACACACACAGGCACACATTCATATTTTAAGAGCGTAAAATGTGCATTGAGGAAACGGAAATGCTTCGATTTAAATGGCATACGAGTGTATAATAAAGTGGGTAGCGTACCATGCGACCCATCTATCAATATATGTATATAAAAGAGTTGCGTAACTGACTGACTGAAATTTTCAGGATAATTCCCAAATATGACGAAGACGCGGACTAAGAAAGGGTTTTACGAAATTCTAACTTTTAGGGTATAAAATCGGACAAAAAGGTATAAACATCGAACCTTCGTCCTGACTAAACGGCAGTAGCTAGACACATGCAATTCGGTGTGTTCCCTGTACTTACCATGCAGTCGATCTACAAAAAGGGATTTTTCGAAATTTACACTTTTAAGGAAGGTATAAAAATGGTAGCAATTTAAGTAATGCAGCTCATGAAAATCGGCATATACATTCCTCTGACAACGTAGACTTGCAACATAAATGGATTTTTGGAATTTGTACTTTTAAGAAGCGAGGGGAACAAAGAGGGATAAAAATGGTACCGTGGAATTATTACGTGGAATTTGGTACGTAAATTCCTCTCACCACATAGAAGCGCAATATAAATGAATTTTTGTACTTTTAAGGAGTGAGCCGAACAAAGAGGGATAAAAATGGTACCAACTAAAGTATTGCATCTAGAATCGTGAAATTTGATATGTAAATTCCTCTGACCATGTAGAAGCGCAATAAAATTGGATTTTTAGAAATTAAGTAATTATAAGGGGTGAGCGGAACAAAACGGGATAAAAATGGTACCAACTAAAGTATTGTGGCTAGAATCGTGAAATTCGGCGTGTAAATTACTCTCACCACATAGAAGCGCAATATACATGAATTTTTGTACTTTTAAAGGGTGCACAAAAAGGGATAAAAATGGTACCAACTAAAGTATTACAGCTAGAATCATGAAATTTGATATCTAAATTCATCTGACCATGAAGAAGCGCAGTATAATTGGATTTTTCGAAATTTGTACTTATAAGGGACGAGCGGGACAAAAATGGATACAAATGGTACCAACTAAACTATTGCAGCTAGAATTGTGAAAGTCGGCGTGTACGTTCCTCCGAATACGTAGAATCGCAGTTAAATTGGATTTTTCGAAATTTGTACTTTTAAGGAGTAATCGGGACAAAAAGGGTACAAATTGTGCTAACTAATGAATAGTAGCTAGAATCGTGATATTCGGCGTTTACACTTCTCCGACCACGTAGAAGCGCAGTAAAAATGGATTCTTTGAAATTTGTACTTATAAGGGGTGAACGGGGTTAAAAGGGAGAAAAATGTTACCAACAAAATTATTGCAGCTAGAACCGTGAAATTCGAATTTGTACTTTTAAAGAGTGATCGGGACAAAAAGAGATATAAATGGTACCAACTAAAGTAGTACAGCTAGAATCGTGAAATAAACGTGGTACAAAATAAAGTATATGAGTCATGTCAAGCGGTACGGTTTTTGACCTAGATAGCTGCGATTGTTTTGAAAGTTTGTGTATGTATTCTTCTCATAAAAATATTGCATACGTATTCTTGGAAAAAATTGATTTTTTTTCACTAGTCATTACCAATTTAACAGTGAAAAAATACTACTTTTTTTCAAAAGGTGTGATTATTTAATCGCCTGTAACTCCCGAAATACTTTACCGATCTTAATGGGTTATGCCTTGTTTTGAAGGCAATTTCAATTACTTTTAATATATTGATGTGGTGTTTTGAATGATTTTTTAAAGTTTTTGCTATTTTTATTCTTTTATTATACCCTCCACCTCCTGGATGGGGGTATATTCACTTTGTCATTCCGTATGTAACACCTTGAAATATTCATCGGAGACCCCATAAAGTATATATTCTGGGTCGTGGTAAAATTCTAAGACGATTTAGCCATGTCCGTCTGTCCGTCTGTCTGTCTGTTGAAAGCACGATAGCGGCCGAACGAAATGAGCTAGGAGGTTCAAATTTTGCTAAATGTGTCTTATGGTTGTAGATCGGTTGGGAGAGAAATCGGCCCAGAGGGACAAATTTTTCCCTCACAAGGACTGAAAATACCCCTAATATTTAGAGTACTTCAGCATTTTTTTGAACATATTAGCTTGTATTTACTTGATATTTGCAATGCGCATTCCCTTTATACCATAAATTGTTTTTTATTTGTAGGGGGCGAAATGGGACAAAAAGGGATAAAATATGGTACCAATGATACGACAACAGCTAGAATCATGAAATTCGGTGTGTACATCCCTCTAATTGCATAGATACGTAAAATAGAGGGATTTTTGGAAATTCGTACTTTTAAGGGATATAATTAAAAAAGAGGGATAAAAAACGGGACCTACCAAACCGCTGAAGTTGAAATCAAGAAATTCGGTGTATAAATTCTGACTATGAAGACTCGAAAAATGGTTTTTTCGAAATTTGTACATTTGGGCGGAGAATGGGGCGAATGGGGATATCTTTAAAATTTATACTTTTCTTATCACTTTGTATTTGAAATGCTTCTTTCTAATGGCGACTGACAATCGCCTAATATTTAGGCATGTTCACTTTCACAATTTCAGCATTTTATTTATATATAGCAGCCGATTTTAACAAATATAGCAATGTGCATAAAAATATCACAATTTTCGTAATATGGTACTGTGCTTCTATGTAAAGTCGACATCCTTTAATCTGCTGGTAATACTGTGGTATGCACTCCGTGGTGGAGGGTATATAAGATTCGGCCCGGCCGAACTTAACGCCTTCTTACTTGTTTTTATTTTCGAAATGAGTACACTAATCCATTTTGTTTAAATTTTAAAGTAGTGTGCTTAGGTCTATTTTTAACGGACTGTGTGAGTTTGAAAGTGGTGAAATGATGGTTTCTATTTTTTACGAATTTTTTTACAAAATCAACCAGAATTAATCTGAAAAATCATCAAAATTATAATTATGTCATTAGTTCATTAACACAAGGTATAAAAACAATGAAAAACCCAAACAGTATTTTTTCACTTTAATAGTGAACTTCACTTTAATAGTGGTCATAACTCGTGAAAAAAAATTCATATTTTTTCCAAAAATACGTATACAATATTTGAGAATTTGGCCGAATTTGTGTGGAGCCCCGCTTATTCTCAAGAAGTCGTTGTAGCCGACCTAATAGATTGGATCGATTGTTATGAAATTGTTGCAACAATGTCTCCGTCAAGAAAATTCTTATATTCTATCTATCTCATGAATTTTTATCTGATTATTATTACTATCGCGCGGAAATCGCACATAATGCAACTAAGTTAAAGCGGTTAACAAAGTTGTTAGTAGTACAGATTGTGCCAGAACCGAAAGACTTTTGGAATCACTACGTTCTATGTGTCTCTCTTTTGACCCACTCTAGTTTGGCTGTACATACCTACTGTATATATGTAGTTTTAAATCGAACCCATTTCTTCTTTACGTCATTAGCAACGGAGGAAATACGCAATGATATCAAAATAAATCTCGTTTTAAATCATTGGAATTAATGATACTCGTATGTACATTAGAGCGTACCAGGTTACAAGTAAAAAAAAAAAAGTTCGCCGTACACCTTCGAATATGAAGTATTATTGAAAGGTAGTTTCAAAAAAATTTTTTTTATTTTTTTATGCCGAACGTAGGGGTCGCGCTTTTACATTTTTCTATATAACTTCTGCATTTATAAACGGATTTTAAAGTGTGATACATCGATGTTTTTGTCCGATTTTTTTGTCTTTGAAGTCATTGAGCTCAAACATGATTCATGATTTTATGCGAGCTTTAATTTTCGATTATTAGAGTGGTACATTAGGGTAGTAGCAACTGAGAAATGATGGGTAAGTACCAGAAGGGGGTGCTTGAGCTCAATGACTTCAAAGACAAAAAAATCGGCCTCGTCGAGACAAAAACATCGATGTATCACACTTTAAAATCCGTTTATAAATACAAGTTATATAGAAAAATGTAAAAGCGCGACCCCTACGTTCGGCATAAAAAAATAAAAATTTTTTTTTTGAAACTACCTTTCAATAATACTTCATATTCGAAGGTGTACGGCGAACTTTTTTTTTGAGGTACGCCCTAATGTACATACTACGTACCACAATATTGGTTTCATGTTTTGAATTTCACTTTGCATTTAAATGATGTTGATGATGATGATGATGTGTTAATGAACTTTCCCTAAACATTGACACAAAGTTAATCAAATTGTGCAGAGATTAATTTCGCCATTACTTTGGTTTGGAAAACCGCAAACATGTTGTAACACTTTAGAAACATCAACGTCAACGTATTGCCGTAATTTATTTAATAGAAAATCATATTGCAACGTTACTACAAAATTGGCAGGGAATGGGAGTTGACAATAGAACAGAAAACCACAAATATGTTGTAACATTTTAGTAACTTGAATTTTGAAGATATTTTTTTCAATAGAAGATACCATTACATACAATGTATCTACAAAATGGGAAGGGAAAGTGCCATTCAATAAAAAGTTACCAATGAAAATAGAAATTATTTTTAAATATATATCGATACAATAATATAAAGAAAGACTCAACTTACAAACTATTCAGCGGATGAAAAAAAAAACGTGATAAAAGTGGAAATAATATAAGACTAATATTTTTTAATGCAATTTTTATTCAAAACATTCGTCGAACTCAGTTATGTAATTTTATTTTTTTTTGTAGGGAAATGCAAAAGTCGGGCGGGACAGACTATATGATTTATAGCCCAATTCAATTCGGTTAAAAAAGTAGAATCGGGAAGGATTTTTGTATGTGTCCTAACCATAGACCGATGTGACCTGACCCACTTTGTCAATTAGAGAAGAATATTTGTATCGGGCTATATATCCAAACATGGATGTGACCCACTTACACTATGGTTCTAATTCAAGTAAAGGGTGATTTTTTAAAAGCTATAGGAAAGTTTTTCAAAAAAAAAAACACATAAAATGCATGAAATCTTTATTTGAATCGATGTACGGTCCATATAATTTAATGTTTGAAGATTATTTCATGCAAATGTTGACCTTGACTGCGCCTTAAATGGTCCAACCGCTTAGTCCAATTTTGGCATTTCCACGTTTTTGAGTAACAGAGGCCCAATTGCTGCGAACGGCGACGAATCGATAATTGATGGTCATCATTAACACTGACCGATACAGCTGCGATATTTTCTTCAGTTCGCACTCTACGTAAGCGTGTTGATGGTTTAATGTCCAACAATGTAAATTTGGTGCGAAATTTAGTCACAATAGCTCGAATAGCCGCTTCAGTGGGTCGATTAAACTGACCATAAATGGATGAACTTTGTTAACAGAGCACGCATTTTGATAATAAAATTCAATAATTTGCAAGCGTTTTTCGTTTGTAAGATGATTCATGGTTAAATTATAGACCAAACTGAAGACAGTGAAACACAACACGAAACGTGCGTCGGCTGTTTAAACCAGTGTTGCCAAAAAGATAATAGCTAAAAAATCACCCTTTAGTTGAAATATAAGATGTTTTGCCAAATTTGAAGAAAATCTGCTAAAATATGTGGAGTGAAAATCGTATGGGGCTCTATCTAAATCTGACCCGATTTTCTTTAAATTAAATAGCGCTCGACCTTATTCCGAAAAATTTTGTTGTGCAGAGTTTCATTTGGTTCTGACTACAATTGCGACCTGTAGTTTGATTACAAGAATAGATGGACAGAAAGACGGACATTGCAAAATCTAGCGATCGGTATTGATGGGTGTTACAAACAAATGAATGAGCGGGATCAAAGGCCGACCAATATGGATATCCATAATGGGTTTTAAGTTTTGGTTGCTGCAGCCAACATTTGCATTAATGTCTCTAAGCGCTAACTAAATAACTAAATAACTAAATAACTAAATAACTAAATAACTAAATAACTAAATAACTAAATAACTAAATAACTAAATAACTAAATAACTAAATAACTAAATAACTAAATAACTAAATAACTAAATAACTAAATAACTAAATAACTAAATAACTAAATAACTAAATAACTAAATAACTAAATAACTAAATAACTAAATAACTAAATAACTAAATAACTAAATAACTAAATAACTAAATAACTAAATAACTAAATAACTAAATAACTAAATAACTAAATAACTAAATAACTAAATAACTAAATAACTAAATAACTAAATAACTAAATAGCTAAATAACTAAATAACTAAATAACTAAATAACTAAATAACTAAATAACTAAATAACTAAATAACTAAATACTGTATTCAATGCCGCATAAAGTTGAGCGTAGAATTGGTCCTCGATCTTATCAACATTCGTAGGCAACATCTGTAGCATTGAAAGAAGGAGATTTTTCAAAAATTGGAATTGAATAATTCTCTTCTCAGTCGATCCGATATGGTAACAAACATACTCCGTTTTTGTGATGTTCGGTATTACCCCGAGTATATGAAATATGGACGGAGTGCAAGTTTAAGGGTCCCGTTTTACGCCCATCTCACTTCACATAAACCAAGAATGGCAAGTTTATACATATGTATGTGTAATGCTCAATTCTAGATCTTTCGGAAAATGTACTTACATTTCATGTAAGTATCCGTGTTTTGAAGCCAGGCAGCTCGTCATCGACTTGGGAGACTTTTTGTGTTAAACTTGTTGAAGATTCAGTAATGTATTTATATATATATAACATTTCTCTATGATTGGTACCTCAACATGAACTTTTGTTTAGGTACGTGTATTAAATAAATGACATACACATATATAACATTTCAAGTAGAGATTCAGGGAATGAAAAACCACCCAATCACCCACTACGTTACATCCACCAGTTGATATGTTCATCTTTACAGATACATGCATGTACTACATCCGTTTCCTGTTTAGTTTTTTGTCTATTGAAAAAATGCTAATGCAACAAACCAGTTGTAACTTTGTTTCCTCAGGCTCCACCCATCCGTGCTCTCCTGTTACTGTTTTATGATGCATTTACGCCTTTGCATAATTTAAACATGCTGGAAAACTATTTTTAAGGATTTTGTGGTAAAATGCTTTCAACTTGGATTTTGTTTGGCGCTCATCATGTAAGTAGCCAACGAAAGATAGTAAATCTGCTTTAATATATGAAACATTTATGGAAAACAACATTTGTAGAGATTTGTTAGACTTTTTTGTGAGCTCAGTGTTTATGGGTTAAGGTGAAGGAAAAGGTCAAATTAACATTATAAATACACCAAGAAATATTTTATTAAATATAAGAACATGTGAGTTGTTTGTATAAATAAGCAAAAATTCTGAATTTTTTTTTGCGTTTTTTCTCAAATGTGTTGTCTAGATGAATATTTATATTACCTCCACAAGTTTATTAAGTCAGTTTATTAAGACACCGATCGACTGTTTGAGTACATTTGGCAATGCCCGTCTGTCTATCTATTCTTGTAGTCAAAGTTCGCAATTATTGTGTGATCCATATGAAACTTTGCATAACGATATTTAATAGGAAACAAATCGGATCATATACATCATATATCTGTCTGTCTACATATTCTTGCAATCAAAATAGAGTTCGTAATTGCTGTGTGATCCAAATGAAACTTTATGCATAGAGACCATACTAATGTTATATTTTACCTAGAAACATTTACTGAGAAATTGGGTTACAACGGTCCATGGATGTAGAACACATACACATGTCATTCCGGATTTGATACAACACGTAATAGTTCACCTAGAAACATTTATTGTGAAGTTGGGTCACATCGGTTCAAGTTTTGATGTAGTCTTTCTCGATTTGACATTTTCAGCTTCAGCAACCACATATTTAAGTCAATATCACGTCATATTTCACGTAGAAGATTTTATCGTGAATGTGGGTGTTCCACATCGCTTCAGATTTTAATAGAGCGCCACATTTTATAGAGCGCGAATTAGGTGACGAATTACCAACTTATGCATATTTAACATAAATACTTTCTTGTTAAACAAATATTTCTTTTTATTTCATTTTTTACTTAAAAATAAATAAATAACTTTACCATGCGCTCAGCGTATTCAAAAGCTTCATTTCATTCATGACAAAAAGTATAATATAATTCAATAAAAATATGTGTATATATATCCTGCAGCTTCCATAATACTTACAACTAAACTACGAACTACAAAAATAATCACAATTGTCGCACATGGCCTCCAATTGGGATGACACTGGATTAACAAAGAAATTTAATTTGGTCAAGCATTTCTTTTCGTGCGCATCAATGCTAGCTATCAAGTGGGAGTGAAGTGTCGTTATGTCCGAAGCAAAGAAAAAGCTATAGGGGATACAGGGATGTAATCATTACAACAGTTATGTTGTTAATCAAATGTGTTCGGAAGGGCACCTACTTGGCATTACATTTGCATCTATAGTTGAAACGTTGATCTTTTGTCTGGTATGCCACCAAATTGTTAACCTGGCAGACGGGACAAACCAGAGCCTGTGATTCGCCCACTTCCAACAAGTAATTGGCTTCATCTTCGAATTCCTGAGCAAACCATTCATTGAATTCTTCGGAGAGCTCATTATAAATAGCATCCTGCAAGTCAATATCTTGCTCCAACTCAGCCAATTCTTGGCGCAATATGTCATTAAAGGAAATCTTATAAATGGAGCGAGAAATAAAGGAAAACCAAATTCAAATGACCAGATCTATGGTGTTCCCTCATATATACACACTTACCTTGCTCATAGGGACCTTCCCATCCTCGGTGGGGCGAGTTTGTGAGTAGCATAGTTGACGGGCCTCCTTGGCGCGTATTATACATTTCTATGTTTTTAAAGATAAAGGACATATTCAGTTTTGTTGAAATTTTAAAAAGATTATTCCGAATTATTTACCTCTCTTAGCACATCTCTTAGTTTAGCTGAGCCATAACGATACAATTTTGCGGCATTCTTCGATTTGAGTTTTTGTTCCGCTGATGTATGATACACTGGACTAGAGGGACATTCCAGAGACATGGCGAAAATTGTTTACTGTTTGTTTCCAAAATAGTTTTGTTCAGAACATATGAAAGCAGAAAAATAAGATTCACTTTACAAAACAAAAGGCGGGCAAGCACAGTAAGGAGTCGAATAAACATTTTCGACGCCGTTAACAATTTAGGCCGGCGGTGGTTGGTACAAAAAAAACTACTGCCAGTTATACAATAAATCTTATGTAAAATTACATTGTATGTTTTGGCTGTATTCCAAAGCACTTTATTCTCTTAAACAATTTGCATTTATCAGTATTTGGAAATAAAGAAATAAATGTACAAATTGATAGAACATAAGTAATCCAACGCCATGTTTCATTTATCTTATTTGGAATGTTTTTGGAACAAATCTAGTTTAATGGTAATGTTTAAAAAAAAAATACAGCCTTGTAGAGTGTTAAAAATTACCAAAAAAATGGCGCTATGGTCGACTTTCCGAAATCGGGGCCTTGAAAGTTTGGATATATAATTTGAGCTATAGTCGTCATTCCTGAACCGATCGGGTCGATATATATATCGTTGGAAAGCTTATTGAATTTACTATAAGATAGCGGGTAGTAAAATATAGCTTTGGTAAAATCGACATTATCTGGAAATGTGATAGATATTGAGGTAAGAGATGATTAATATCAGTCTATAGCCTACACTTTAATCTTTCTTTCAATGTGGGTTACGGAATCGTAACCCACCTGGAACCGGAGATATTCAACTTCAAAATAATGTTTTTGGGGAAAGTCTGCAATAATTGTAAAAATTTTGTTTTCTGTAGGCGTGTTTACACATGAGGATGTACTGTACATCCTAAAATTAGTTTATATGTAAACACGGAGACAGAAACATGAAGTTTTGTTGTTTTGGGGTCGAAGATTTTCTCCTCTGGGGTATGTCCAAAACGGGCTACGCAGACTAAAATGTTCACGCGTAGCCGGCCTTCGACCGGGGTTTAAGATTTTCTACTCTGGGGTATGTACAAAACCGGCTACGCAGACTAAAGTTTTCATGCGTAGCCGGCCTTCAGCCGGGGTTAAGGATTTTCTCCTCTGGGGTATATCCAAAACGGCTAAGCAGACCAACGCTTTCTGGGGTAGCCGGCCTTCGGCCGGGGTTAAAGATTTTCTCCTCTGGGGTATGTCCAAAACCGGCTACGCAGACTAAAGTGTCCTTGCGTAGACGGGCTTCGGCCGGGGTTAAAGATTTTCTTTTCTGGGGTATGTCCAAAACCGGCTACGCAGACTAAAGTCTTTCTGCGTAGCCGGCCTTCGGCCGGGGTTACAGATTTTCTCCTCTGTTGTATGTCCAAAACCGGCTACGCAGACTAAATTTATATTCAAAATTTATATTTTGTAAAAATTAAAAAAACACTCGGAAGTTTGTAAAACAAAGCCATCCTAGCTGGTTGGCTCGCAATTGATTAAGAAATCGATAACTAAATCATAGGACAACTTTGAAGTTGAATATCTTCGGTTCCAAGAGGGTTAAAGATCTGCAAACTACCTTAAAAGAAAACTGGAAGTCTTGATTATAAACCTATATATACGATGGCGTACATCTGTATAGGACCTATTTCCAGATAATGTAGATTTTACCAAAATGTGGGTTCAAAATTCACTTTTTTAACGTTGGCTCCCGATGGGTTAATGATTTTAAAATGCTCCGCTATCTTATAGTAAATTCAATAAGCTTTCCAATTATATATAATTCGACCCGATAAGATCAGGAATGATGACTATAGCTCAAATTATATATCTGAACTTTCAAGGCCCCAATCTCGGAAAGTGGACCGTAGCGCCAACAATTTTTTTGTTGTGTTCAAATCAAAAAGTTCTATCTATAGTGAAAATTTTAAACAATTCTGAGAATCGCACTTAAACTAGATTTACGGCTAAAAACGATGATGACTTAATTTTTTTAGCTTTTTGTTCTTTGTTTATTTTAAATATTATACTCATATATTAAGGCTGTTTTTTCTTTGATGCTTCTGTTGTTTTTGGTTGGGTTGCTATTGTCGTTGCTGCTGATGTGTTGATTGGGCATCGACGTACAGATGAGACTGATGTTGCTGTTGTTGTAGCTGCTGTCTTTTGCGATGAGTTAACAGCAGCAATATGGGTTTGTGGTTTCTGTTGTATATCGTTCTCAAACAATGTTGATCAATATTGTTGTTGTTGGAGTTTTGGTGGTGCTTACTGCCGTGGATGATGTTGTTTTCATTACCCACATATTGTTTGTATGTTGCTGAAGCACAACTGCCGCCACCCCTACAGCATGTGAAGTGTCAATCATAAAAGGATTAAATTAATAATGACGAAATAAACTAGAGGCCCGCTGCTATTTTCATTAATAAAGACAAAAGATGTCCCAGCACCACCGGGCGGAGAACCAAATATTATGCGTAGTATATAAATGCCACTGCTGCCGAAACCATTTACGGCATCACTTGTCGAGACTACATAATGTTGCTCCAACAATTCCTAAATCAACTTCATTGACATTAATTGAAGGAAAACATCATATTAAATTCCAGACTTCCTAAATGTAACTAAAAATGATATTAAAAAATTAAAAGACTAATCAGTCTTCATTTTGCGAGTGCAAAATAAATAAATTTTAATTTCACCATACTTACTTCTTCGTCTGTTGTTTCTTCTGTTCTGCTGCTTTTGGATTTCTTGTAATTCTAATCGTCGAAATTCACTTTAACAAATTTATCTGCTACAAAATTCGTGAAATTGGCAACTAACTAATTAATTTCAACTAAGAAACTTGTGTAAATGCTACAAACTTCTAAATTGGGAAAAAAGAACATATTTAAGGTACATAAGCACTGAACACCTACCAAGTAAAATTAGTTATTTATACACAAGATGCAAATGTGTAATTTACACAAGTACGAGGGAAATTTAGCGTTTACTTGTATGACTTTTGTCAACTCTATATGAAAAAGATTTACAAAGTTGAATTAGGTATTTTTTCACATGTTTTTTTCTGCGTGTATGTTTTCAGTCATTTAACCATTTAAAGTTAATTTTAAACATACAAAATATTTGCGCAAAACGTCACATTGCGCAAAATGTTGTATATCCAATCTATGTAAAATGTATTTGCTTTGGTGTGGGCGTTATTTTACATAGAAAATGAGAAAAAAGGGAGACGAAAAACGATACGATAATATTTACGTCGTGACTAATTATATGTTGACAGGGTTGTTAAAAGCAGTGTTGCATTCGGCAGTGCTGACAACATTACCTCAGTACTGACAACGTTGAAAACAACTTCCTTTTGCCTTTTCCTTTTCTCTTTCAACGTGCACTGTGACAAGTAAAGGTTAGTGAAAAATTCAATGTTTTCGTTGAAAATTGAGTGAATTTAATGTGTTGCCTGTTATTAATTAGATAAAATGTGTTCTTTATGTAGATGCCTGCCACGGCCGCTAAGAAACCCGTAGCTAAAAAGCTACCAGTTGTGCCTGAATCCAAATTGAAATTCAGCAAGAAGCAACTCAGCAAACGTGCCCTAGAAACCAAAAGGAAGTTCAAGCGTACTGCCGTGATTGCCCTCCGTAAACGTGAAAATTTGGTGCGTGCCGAAAAATACCAAAGTGAATACATTAAGGCCGACAGACGTGAAATCAAATTGCGTCGTTTGGCTAAGAGCCGCGGTCAGTTTTATGTTCCCGGCGAAGCTAAATTGGCTTTCGTGATCCGTATTCGCGGGTGAGTGTTTCATTTATGTGATGGAATTTACAAGAAACAAACGTAAAGGAATGATTAAGATAGAAAAAAAAGACATTTGCAGATGTTCGAATTATCGCACCTCATTGTTTTTTGTTTATAAACATAACCTTATTCTGTTTGTTGCCACTTTGTTTACTCTAGTCATTAATGTTTTGCATATATCTCTATTTTAGTATCAACAAAGTTGCCCCTAAGGTCCGCAAGGTCTTGCAACTGTTCCGTTTGCGCCAAATCAACAATGGTGTCTTCATCAAATTGAACAAGGCTACCATCAACATGTTGCGTATTGCTGAACCCTACATTACCTGGGGCTACCCCAACTTGAAGTCGGTCCGTGGATTGATCTACAAGCGTGGTTTCGTCAAGCACAACCGTCAACGTGTCCCAATCACCGACAACTTCGTGATCGAACGTAAGATGCGTCAAGCTCACAAAATCCAATGCGTTGAAGATATGGTTCATGAAATCTTCACCGTTGGACCCAAATTCAAGTATGCCTCCAACTTCTTGTGGCCCTTCAAATTGAACACTCCAACTGGCGGCTGGCGCAAGAAGGCTAACCACTACGTCGATGGTGGTGACTTCGGTAACCGTGAAGACAAGATCAACAAACTGCTCCGCAAGATGGTCTAAACTGCCCATGTTGGTTGGTTTATTCTTCCAATAGAGATTAGTATGTACATCTTGTAAAGTCTGCTTGTTTAGTTTTTCCCAAGATTTAACAACAAAATACACACACAAAAAAGGAAAAAAGTCTGTTTGAATTTTGAACGCTTGAAGAGCGTTTTTAAGAGAATGTTTTTATATTATACAATGTATGGAAAATAAACAAAAGGATCATAAACTTGAAATTAAGTGAATTTGTGTTTTATGGCAATACAAAGAGGACCATCGCACATCCTGTACGTTCCTATCTATTACTTTGGCAATGTCAATTTGTGTTGTCACGTGTAGTGCAAAAGGGTGAAAGGAAAAAATAAAAATTGAGTTTTTGATATACACATACTCGTAAAATTAAAGATTTCTTCTAGGCCAACAATAGGAATATTTAAAAAGTCCTAACAAAGCTTGAAAAACTATTTTCTACGCATAGATCCACTGTCATTTTCATACAAATTTATTAAAGGTTTAAAGTATACCCTTACATGGGAAATTCGTGACTTATTTTATAATTTAATTGTATCGATATGATTTAAAAGTATCCTGAAAATCGCTGTCATAACCACTAATTTCCTATTATACTACTTTGTATCTCATGAAATATTAAAGTTATGTCTTATATTACGTGGCGGTATAATTGTTGATTTCGGTTAAATGTATAGAATTCCGTATTCGGCAATATTTTGTTTATGCCTCCATGAAAATATTTCGGGGACTAATCATGGTATTTGCTTGGACATATGTCATTTATAATGAAAAGAGAAAGAATTTCCGCCGAAAGCAATGACGTTTTGAAATAATCTCTATAATTAGATAGTTTTAAAGGCTTGCTCTACAAGTATTTTTTATTTACTACATATGAGAAAATATCTTATATTTCTTGTATGAAAAAGTTCGATTTTTTTAAGAAAACATTTCTTGACTAACCATCAATCACAGCTTTTTCTATATCAAGGGCTTATATCCAAAAGTGCCAAAATTTTTCGGGAGAGCGAATATGTATTTTCCCTTAGTTTTAAGATTGATTTTCATTCTTCTACTGTGTAATCTAAAATGATTATTATGGCTGTTTTTCTTTAAGACTGGATAACTGGATTTAAGCTTCGATAACAAAAATCTAAATAAAATGTTAAAATTTCACTCAAAATAAGAAATTGCCGCCAACAGCAATATAAATGTTTGTGTGAAAACAAATTTTGAAAAATTAATTTTGTGTTAAAAATGTTGGAATTAGTCTGGATAATTATCCAGTGTAAGACAAAGTTATGGTTATCGAGGCTAAGTCTAAAAATGTCAACACAAAATTTTTTTTAAATTTTGTTTTGATACAAATATTTATGTTGTTGTTGTCGGAAATGTGACAAAAATTTTGATTTTGAGTAAAAAATTGACTCTTTATTAACGTTTTTGTTATCGCAGCTTTTTATGCCGGCTTTAAGAAAAACAACCCTATTAATTGATATTCAAAATTTCCTATTATTCCTGCTTTTATGGATCATAGCCACTTTTACATTTTAAATATGGACATTATATGGTATGTGTTGAAAGTCGTTCCGTTTTAAATCGATACGATTTCGCATATTTACTTGACTGTTGTGTCATATAAAAATGGAATCAGTTGATTTATTATTTTATCCTCTCCATAAAATTAGGCGAATAAGTATAAAAAATCGTGCAATACTTATCATATCAAAATATGTATATAAACTTTTCAAAATATAAAAACTCATCGATTTAAAACGAATCGATTTGTATCACATATATGTATGAATATATTTTGCCAATTATAATTCCATTCAATAGACGGTAACAAGAAACATTATAACTTAAATGATTAGTTTGTCTTCTCGTTCTTTTTTACCTTCACAAACTTTTGAGTATAAGCCCTCGTTACTTACAAATATTGAGATTTTTGATTTTGCTATATAAAAATCTATCATCGTGAAAAATTCCATTACAAAATAGTTTAGTCAGAAGCTTTTTACTATTTCGACAGTCTTCCATTTTTATTAACAAAATTCTATTTACATTCAACTTCTTTAAGACCTAAACTTAACACTCTTACTAACTGTCGCCTTAATACCAGAGACTTCTCCACCATATCGCGATGTCTCTTTGCGTACGGTGCGGACCGCACCCTTGCGTCGTATTAAAGCCTTACGATACTTGCCACGATGTTTAACACGAGGATTACGTTGCTCCTTCTTTCGATGTGGCATAAGACCTTTATTCTTGGCAATTTGATAGGTAATGCCACGGCGAGCGGCACCTTCTTCATCGCCTTCTTCTTCTTCACCCATAGCATCTTCGTCGTCATCTCCGCCATCGTCCGAAGACATCTGAGCCAAAGTTGCCAAGTCATTGGCACTATCCTTTTCCACTTTAGCTTTCTTTGTTGTTGGTTCTGCAGTATCTTTATCATAGGTCGACATAATACCTAGTTTTGTTGACCGCTTTTGTTTCTTTTTGTTCTGTTCTTCGGGAGGCGGTGCGACATTCTTCATTTCCAGCACTTCGAATTGATCTCCATCTTGTATCCGTTCCAATAACGCTTCCAATTGAGGCTTTATGATGTTTTCATGTTTATCCTCAAGTTGATTAAGTAATTTTTTCAATTGCGTTAATCTCTGGATTATGGGATGATTTTGTATCGACGATCTGTTGGCCTTCAGCAGAAGATAAAATGCCAAATTGGAACAATAGGTCATGGCTATATTTTGATAGTGTTGGGCGAACTGTAAGGCTGGAATCATGGGAACTTTATTCTCACGGACATAACGCAACACGGGAGCATGTAGTTGTTGTATCTCCTCCAAATAACCCTCGAAGTCTCCTACAAGTCCTGAAAACTCAGGAGAATCTTTCTCAAATAATTCCAAACGTTCTCTTTTGCTGAGACCAGAGAAGTCAGCTTTAAGTAAAGTGCTTTTCTTTTCTTCCACTAGAGATGTTTTCTTTGATTTCTTTGTTTTCTTGAAGGCGGTGTCCAACTCAAAATCTTCTTCCTTCAATTGTTTGGCCAGACGCAACTGTATAGCTTTGGCTTCCTCCCCTTCCAGTTTAGCCAGCTCCTCCTCTTTTTCATTATATGTACTATAGTCTTGATCCACAAAGTCAGTGTTGTAGTAAGCACTCGATTTTTTACCCCAATACTTGGTATCGGGCAAATCATCATCATTCTGATCTGCTCCCTCAATGTCACTGTCGGCTAAGCCCATCTCATCTTCATCATCCTCATCTGCATCACCATCAAGTCCCTCGCCTTCGTCCTCTTCATCATCTTCTTCAGATTCCGTAAAAGCAAGTACCTCTTTTTGTTTTGATTGATCTCTTGAACGGCCTTTACGAACTTCCTGCAACAATTCTTTCTCTTCTTCACTATAATCATCGTCCGAATCAGAGGGTTCGTATTGACCTCCATCTTTGAAATTGTTCTTGAATTTTATTTTATCCATTTATTTTGAATTTTCACTTTATTATTTTATTTCGGCAAATAAACAAACTTTGAAAATAAAACAGAAAAATTTAAGAAAAAACGTGGTGAGTAGTGTTGAGACTATATTGAATATTTAGTTACCGAGTAGTCGATACCGATGTTTTACTGATTACTCAATATTCAAAAGCAACTACTGAATACTTTTTCGTACAACTTTAATAAAATCTTTTGTTTGGCTTGAAATTCACTATTCCCGATTTTAGGTCTCCATAATAGCTTTGTCACACTGCATGCGAAATCTAGTTTAAATGACATAAGGTCGATTTTCAAATGACAAATTTGTATGGCATCTGACATTTGTATTGTAAATCGAACTTATGTCATTTAAACTAGATTTCACATGTAGTGTGACAAGGCTATAAGACTGCTTGCGAAATCAATCGATTTCAGTTCACGATCGATTTACAAATGTCACATCCCATACTAATTTTACAATTGAAAATCGAACTTACAGCCTTTTCAGACTGCATGGGAAATGAATAGATTTCGGCTCAATGTCGATTTAAAACTGTAAAATCTGTATGGGATCTGACATTTGTAAATCGACGCCATGAGAAATCAATCGATTTCAGGTTGAAAGGACATAAAAGCTTTTTAATAGCCTTGTCACCCTGCGTGCGGAATCTGGCTGAAATGACATAAGGTTGATTTTCAAATGTCAAATTTGTATGGCATCTGACATTTGTAAATCGACCTTATGTAATTTCAGCTAGATTTCGCATGCAGTGTGACAAGGCTATTAGCTGTACTAAAGTTAAATTTCAAATTATGTTTAAATTATGAATAGAATTATGTAATTATAAAATTACAAATTATGTTTAAATTATGAATAGGCTATAACAGCCTTTAGGTCATTTCAAGCTGAAATCGATTTATTTCACATGCAATGTGAAAAGTCTAAAAATGGAAACTATCAGTTTAACCCATTACCGCATTCTGTCGAAACATATGAACAACAATTTTTTCTGGCCGTTAAAGGGTTAATAGTTAATGATGCCTTCTCGTAGTAATAGTGCTGTTTTTCTTTAAGATTGGATAACTGACCTGCGGTTACAAAATCCTACATAAAAAGTTAGAATCAAAACAATTTTTTTTAAATAGTCGCCAACAGTAAATTTATGGTTACGGAGGTTAACTTCTAACTAAAAAAGTCAACACAAAATACTTGTTTTTATACAAATGTTTATACAAGGTGACGCAAAAGTAATCCTCCTATCAGAAAATGCTATAAATTTTGCGATTGGCCCCTAATGTCAGTTCTGTTTTGACATTTGTGTAGTAAACACATGCGAAATACACGTTAATAAACAATGTTACGCTACACTGCTCCAGAACGCGGAATATTGGTGACTATTTATTTGACCAATAATCGGTCGGTGACTTTGGCACAACGTGAATTTCGTCACAGATTTCCTAGCCGTCCAAAGCCTACTGGTGAAACACTGCGACGTTTAGCGGCTCGCTTCGAAGAGACTGGCACAACACGAGATGCTGCCAGGCGTGGCAGACCCCGGAGTAGCCGTTCTGCAGAGAATATTGCTGCTGTAGCCGGGGATGTCATGGAAGCGCCGTCGACATCGACCAGACGACGTGCCACGAAAATGGGTATCAGTCGACGGTCTTTACAGCGAATTTTGGTACAAGATTCGAAGATGTTTCCGTACAAAGTCCAGACGGTGGATCAGCTGTTAGCTGCTGACCGCCAATCGCGTCTAACATACGCTCAAGCCATCCTTAATCACCACCAACAGGAAGATGATTTTTCATCAAAAATAATCATGAGTGGTGAGGCCCATTTCCATCTTAGCGGGTACGTAAATAAGCAAAATTTACGCTTCTGGGGCTCTGAAAATCCGCGTGTAACCCACGAAGAGCCATTACACCCGCTCAAAGTCACTGTATGGTGTGCTGTTTTCGCTGGAGGAGTCATCGGACCTTTTTTCTTCGAAGACGTCGCGGGCCAAACGGTTACTGTGAATGGTGAGCGCTACAGAGCAATGATCAACGAGTTCGTTTTGCCGCAACTTGATGAATTGGGATTGGAAAACATGTGGTTCCAACAGGACGGTGCAACGGCACACACTGCACGTGCCACAACCGATATGCTGAAGGATGCATTTCCCGGGCGCCTAATCTCCCGTTTTGGCGATTTGCACTGGCCAGCAAGATCGCCTGATTGACTCCAGACTTCTTTTTGTGGGGCTTTTTGAAGTCGCGGGTTTATGTCAACAAGCCTCAGACTCTTGCAGCTCTTAAAGACAATATCCGTCAAGAATGTAAGGACCTATCGCCGGAAGTTCTGGCGAAAGTAATGGAAAATGCCATAAAAAGGGCTCAAATGACAACCAACTGTGGCGGCGGCCATTTACAAGACATCATATTCTCGACTTGATGTAAAAAAACAGCCAAAAAACATCGGAAGGTTATTTTTGCGCCACCTTGTATCATCACCAAGACAATGTGAAAAATTTATTTTTTATTTTTAGTACAAAATTAACTCTTTTTTTTATTAAAGAAAAACAGCCCTAATTGTAGGTTAACAAAATTCTACTCAGACTTACACCTATAACTGTAGTTTAACCAGACTTGGTGTAATCGGGGTAGTATAGTATATTTAGGCACTTCTAGCGACATTATAAACATATTCCATACCGTCGTTAAGTTCTAAGGTGAAGCCAAAATAAATCAATCTATTAATTTTGTAGGAGAGAAAATTTCGTTTAAGCCAGCTAAGACCGATAAAAATCTAAGAAGTCTTTTCCTATTGAAATTTGAATTGCTAAACTCGATTTCAGAGTCAGTATGAAATGGCTGAAATGAAATGGGATGAAAATGGAGTATCACTTACTCGGATCAGGCAAGCAGTGCACTTGCATTTATATTCCATCGGTTCTGATTCAAACACTATTTTTATTTGTCTGTGACAAGTTTTATTACTTGAATTTGTTTCACACAAAAACCACTTTTCATCATGTATATCGCGACCACGAAAGTCCTAAAGAGTCGTGATATTAATATTAGGAAAAACTTCTACATGTAGTTGAGAGTGAAAAAGTTGAAACGAACATAACGATGAAATAAAATAAATTTCATTTATTTTTGAAAAATATTTAAAAGTATTGTTGAAACATTATAAAGAAAAATTCTATTAACATTCGAAAAACAGATTCTTTCACATTTTTTGTTTTGTTTAAATAAATACCTTTACAAAAAAGGACGTACATAATAAAAACACATAAAAAAATAAAAGAAATGGTAAAAAGGTTTAAAGACAACAACATAGAAATAAGGGGAATAAAATAAAATCAAAAACAGGAATGGTTGGAAAAACCGGGGTTGTGTAGTTTAAGTAGGTATAATATTTTGAAAATGTGTAGTGAGAAAAGATTTAAGAATAAATGTACCATTTGCCATTGTGTTAAAAATATTGGTGTTTGAAGAATCTTTCTTGTTGTTGTATTGTTGTTTAAATACTAATATACTATTGCTTATATATCAGCGATATATAAATTATATACAGGGTTCAAGACAAAGCCTTCACTGACTGAAATGATGTTTTTATATTATTGTTGAAAATGACAAATAATTGCAATATTATCAATGGCAGTTTAAGGTATTTTTTTAAATACACTATTTTCAAAACAAATGCTTAAAACCCAATAAAATGCTAATAAACTCTAATTTTGTATATATAAAAATATGAACATACATATATATATGTATGTATGCATTCTTCAAACGAATTTATTTTTTAAATTAATCCATAACCTTCCGTTTGTAAGTAATCGACTAAAATAAAAACAAACCAAAACAACAAACTACAAAGAACTTGTATTTACACCCTGTATATAATTTAAATTTCTTTTAGATTATATATAATTTTAAATGTTTTTTCTTTTCATTTCAAAGAGAGTATAAATATCAATTATGTTGTTCTTGAAACGGAATTTTAAGATATTTTTCTTGCAGTTTTCCTTTTTTGTTTATGTTTCTATTTGTCATCATATTTAAATTTTTCTGTTTTCTTTTTTTTTGTTTGCCAACAAAAGTATCTGTGTTTTTGTCATAATGCTTGTTTTTGTTTATAATCTGTTGTTGTTGTTGCTGCTTCTGCTGTTGTTGTTTGCCATTAAATAATTAATGTTGTCTAAAACACTTAATTGTGGTTGCTTAAATGGGGACTTCTTATTGATGGCCATGGGAGGAGATGTGTATATTTTGAACCAGTCGCTGGCCCCAATACTCCTCCAAATTAAATGGCTTAAAGTTTTTTAATTGATTATCAGATTCGTTGTATAGAACAGATGTACCTTGTGCACTAACCTGGAAAAAAAGAAAGAAAGAAATAAAATAAATTAAAGAATGGGTAGTGGAAAAGTAGCAATGTATGCTAAAATGTATATGTTCAGCATTAACAGCTATTTCAAATTTCTCCCTTAAAAATAAATTTAAGTATTTTTAAAAATATATTCTCTCTTTCATTTGCTACCCATATTGCTTTGTATGACTCCAAAAAGTACGGAAATAAACGATTAAAACATATATATCCTATTCTTTTAAATTAAAATCCATACAAAAAGGAGAAAAGATCACCAAATGAAAGAACCAAGTATACAGTTTTTTATGTTCTTCTTCAGGCCCAAGAAGTACTGTCGTGTGGAGTCATTCTTTCATTTCGCCATCTGCGACGATGACAGAATACTGAGTTAAGCTACTTCAAAAAAACAAAAGATTATGATTATGCTACTTACTTTTGTCCATGCTTCTCTTATATAACGTATAAGTTCATCATGCTGTGTTATCGGTTCGCGGGCTGTAGATGTTATATTATTGCTTATATGTGTTGTTGTATTTGCATACATCGATGATGATGACGATGTTGAATTATTCTGTAGCGAATTATTGGAATAATGTGACGAGGAATTATTTGTTGAATTACGGTGTGTATTGTATGAATTATGATTATCATAATGATTATTGTTATGATTATTTGAAGACGACGAAAGTGATGATGACGACGACGACGACAGAGATGAATTTGAATGATTATTATGGTGTTGATTATGACCGCCGCCACTGTTGCCACCGCGCTGCTGTCCACCGCCGCCTTCACGGCGATTGTATGAATAACGTCCGGAACTGCAAGAAAGGGAGGCAGTACAATATTTATAAATACATTTATGTATATTATGTTAATGGCATTGATATTAAATATGTTTTATATGGTTTATCGCTAAATTAGATTCTACTCTGCTCCTTCATTAGCAGCAGTAATATATTTTGTGGCGGTATTTATTAGATGCAGGAGTTGTTAATAAAAGGATCAGACAGTGGTCGACCAATTGCGCAGAAATGTTGAAGGCGACCATACGACCTCTGACTAAATGGTTTTAGAATTTTACTTGTAAGTGGAGTACGATAAGCGAAATTCGATCAAAATGAATTTTGTGCGCATATTCAAACCCATCATTGCCATAATGAATTCTAAAATATCTTCCATTTTATTATCAGTTTTTATAAAAAATAAATTAAAAATTGTTGTTCTACGAGAAATTGTGTACGCGTTTGCCTGCAGTTTCAGAGCCTCATAACCAAAATCAAACCTCTTATAAAAAATTTAAGAGAAATGGGTTAAGAAGTTCTAAAAATCACAATTATCGTTCAGTGTCTTTCCATCGAGCCCCTTTGGACTATTTGGACTAAAAATGTGAATCTTATTTCTGAATAATATGAAAAACATTGTGATGACAATTCCAGTTTTTCTGGATACTTTCAAAAATGCAATTACATTAGAAAATTGGTCGTGTTACATCACTGTGCCAAAAAATTGGCACTATACACTCACTAATAGTTATGTTTTACTAACAAATTTGTTTTTCGGTCTGTTTGAATTTCTCTCGCAAAGTCGCCACATTTGTCAAAATAAGACTAAAATTTGCTGAGGATGTGTAGTTTTGTATTGTTCGGTATTTCTGGTGTCATTCGCTCCATAAAGTATATGATAATTTCCCAGTTCGCATATGTGACAGTCGCATGTTTCAATGGGTTGAAAAACAAGGAAAAACTTAAAAACTTTTATTGACTTCTGTATATTTCTGTGTACAACGTAAGACACTATGCAACAAACAAAGAAAAATATTTCTGGATATATTTTTAAAAATTTTCTACTAAAATTACAATTTTCGAATTACAAAATATTCCGAATTACACTTTCTAAGCTCGAAAACGATATTACAAAAAATATTGTACTTTTTTACTAAAATTCCAATTAATTTAATTAATTATTTGTGCTCTCATTTTGGAAATATAAGTCCTGTTAAATTAAAGGCACCCATGATGCCTACAAATATAGTGAATTATACATTAACATTCAAAAGTAGTTTAGGAAAAAGCTCAAAAATTTTGGGAAAATTTTATGTTTTTTTCCTAAAAAAATCTATTTTTGCTGGCACGAAAAAAACATAAAAATTTAAAAAAATGTCACGCTATTTAAACAAAAATTAAAAAATCATGATTAAAAATTTTTTGCTTCTACTAAGTATATCATAGCTTCTTCATTTATCCATAGATTGTTTACATATAAACATTGAATGTTAGCTATTAAAAAAATAAAACAAAATATTTTTCGACTTTTTTCGTGCCAAAAAAATAATAATTGTTTCCCTACATTTTTGAAGACTGTTTCTAAACAATAATATCGATGTAAAATAAAATATTTGTAGCCATCATGAGTACTTTTAATATAACTTATAACAGGGTGTCATCGGACTTATTTCCAAAATGAGAGCACAGATAATTAAGGTACGTTCGCAGAAAATTGGAATTTTAGTAAAAAATTACCATAACATTTTTTGTAATATCATTTTCGAGTTTAGAAAGCCACATTACGTTATACTTGACCCTTCGAAAAATTTTTGTTGCATAGTGTAATTTATAAAAAAAGAAAACATTTGATCTACGTGGTCGTAAGATATTAGCAACTAAAGAGGGTGACGTGACAAAAATATAAGTTAGTTACTTTTTTTTGGATAAAACTTTCCCGAGTTTCAAGTCGATTGAATACGACAAGATGTACTTGGCGTCGTATCTGCAAATTTAGTTTTCTGACATCAAATATTTGTCTTTTCAATTTACAAATGAAATGGTTTCTGCAAAGAAAAATATGTTTTGAAACAGAAACAGCCGAAGTAAAGTAAGGTTGTTGGTTGTTAAATGTCGACGAAATAAGTCGAGAGGGAAAAAGTTTCTCTCACAAGGACTCATTGTATACTGCTATTTGACTACGGCAGCATATAAACGATTTTCATATATAATCACCCTCTAATCTATTGGTGGAGGGCATGTAAGGTAAGGTCCGGTCTAACTTAATGTTATTTTTCTAGTTTATCCTCCAAAATCTCTCAAAACTGATACATTTGTTCTCTTTCCTACACACCCTATTGCTCAGCCTTTTCTGTTCGGGCCTCCCACCACGGTCAGGAGTAATTATTACATAAATTTCATCTTATTTAATTTGTGGTCAAATTTAGGCTATTATATTGTATTCCAATGAACGGCCACTACGAAATTTGTTATGTTACGAAAATGTATAATAATAAAAGAAATGAATATTGTTGGCAAACATGTTGCAAATACTTTTCCAAGAAAACTAGTTTTTTTCATTATGTGATAGGTTTAGTTTCCTAAGGCTGTATTTGTGCCTTCAAATTATTGGAACTATAAATCGAAAAATATGTATTTTTCACTTCCTCTATCTTTACGTGTATCATACATCCCCCTTCCTCCTCGTACCGCTTGATGTGTCCTAGGCCATGTACACAAACGAACAACAGCCAACAAACAATTGCAACACAATCACCCGCGCATAGAGGCTTCTGTAAACAAAACCTGTTCACTCACTCAATATACCCAGTACTCGTATCGTAATTGTGTATGTAATCAATAAAATTACATGAACAATAATAATTGATACTATTGTACTGGGAGGGGTGGGAAAAAATAAAACAAAATACTACTATGTATGTAGATATGTATATGTAGTAAGGAAAGTAAAAATGCAAAAAAATGCGTAGTGGAAAATCATCACAAGGTCTAATGAAAGTTTATAAAAAGACTACAACTATCACCTCTCACTAATTATAAAATTAAACAGCACCAACAACTAGCCAGAGCCAGAAGCACCCTCTCCCTCATTCACAAACCTCACCGACAGCAAAACAGAACACAAATGTAAATGAACCCCTATAAACGAGTGGGGGCTGGTGCTCGACTCTCATCGCATCGCATCACACACATCACATCAAGAAATACCCAAAATGGCCCTAATTTTTCTAAGTACTCATATGTTGTTGTAAAAAATACTAAGACCTTGGCACAATTTTCGTTCACCATTAACATAAGAACGTTTAACAAAAACGTCTCTGGTCGTGGCTATATTATCATATCAACATTTTAATAGTTTTCCTCCATACATTACCAATTATCGTTAGGAAAGTATAACATCTTAGAACAATTACTGAATGTTTATTTCGTTTGTAAACTTACCCACGATCCATTTTTGTTGTGTTGATTTGAGTTGGTGATTTATTAATAACAATAAGAAGGCAGACACACAATCTTTTCCTTGCAGTTATTTCCTGAATGGTTTGTTTTTCTTCTGTTGAATATTTATCTTGTTTTTCTCTTTTTTTCCAATTTTGTATGCAATTTTTTGTGTTTGACGAGTTTTTTTGTTTATTGCGAAAATGAAAATTTCTTTGTTATCTTGGTGTGTGTGTGTGCCTGTTTTTTCTCCTTGTTTTACTTTTTCTCTTCGTATTTTGTTCTCGGTTTCTTTTCTTCGTCTTTCTTTTCCTGTACGAAGATATTTGGTTAGAATAGAAAGTGGCAGGTCTTTTCAAAGGGTTTTGTAGAATTTCCCGTGAAATTGTCTTTACTCCTCAGCCAATAATCGATCCTTGTATTTGCTGTTAGCTGTGGAGATGTGTCCTTTTTATTTACTTTTTTATAAATTTATTTTTGTCCAAATCAAGAAAAACACCTCTCGGTTTTTTAGCTTTTGCAGAGCCAGATATAGTGATGAATGGTTATTTGGTTATGTGGGTACTTTAAGTAAAGCGCTGTTCACACATAAAGATTTATTGTACAACTTGGTATCCGTGATTCTAGTTCTGTGATGGTTTTTCATAAAAAAATTACTAGCCTTAAGTTACAGATAAAACATATTTCCCTTAGAAAAATGTTAAATTTGTTAGTTTTCGTCATAATCCATTTTCAAGTTGTACAATAAATCATAATGTGTAAACAGCGCTCAAGAAAGTAATTGTTATTCGTTGTTAAGGCTCATTCAGGCAGACTCGACACGACAATTGCAAGTTGCTGTGACAATAGTGCCGTCTCACATATTGAACGTATAGCCCTATTGTTACTGCGACTGACGTGTCGTGTCTGTCTGAATGGGCTTTAATATATAAATACAAAAAATGGGCGTTAATATAATATGTATAAAAAGGCCAAAACAAATTTAAAGTGTCATAATTAAATCCACTTTTTTTCATAAGGACTGCTTACACATGAATCTATGAAATGATTTAAAAGGCCCGTTCGATTGGGCCTATAGCCTTGTCACACTACATGTCAAGCTGAAATGACATAGCTGAAATGACATAAGGTCGATTTTCAAACGTCAATTTTGTATGGGATCTAACACATGCTCAAATAGAATTGTATGCATAATAGACAAGTGAATTTTGAATTTTTTAAAGCAAAAACTTAGGGAGGGGGATTATAATTACACTATCCAAACAATTAAGACATTTTGAATGGAACAGAATAGCGAACCTATAATTCTGAAAGGGTATATTGCCATTACTAAGTTGCCAAGTGAGGTGGATCCAGATTTATATAAAATTTTTAAGTTTACGCCATAATCCACTTTCAAATTGTACAATAATTCCTCTTGTAACCTAATTCCACGTAACCTAATCAAAACGCAATCCGAGTGTCAAAATCAATATAAATGATGTCAAAATTAGTTCAAGAAATGGAAACTTCGAATTCATTCGACCTTACTAAAAAGCACTGTTTACACTTTAATATTTATTGTAAAACTTGATAATAGGCCTGTTCGATTGGGCTTACTAGCATAATATTTGTATGGAATTTACTCGCTTAACAAGAAAGTAGCTTACTACTCTCTTAGTTACCATGTTAGGTGGTGCCAGATTTGTATCTCTGATTTATTTAACACATCGTGTGCAAAGCATTTTTGGGCTATAAGTAAAAGCAATCACTGTCGTACAGAAACGTACGACGTGGAACTCAATGTGTTAAATAAAAATGTTGCCACCTTATCAAGTCTATTAATTTTAAGCTAGTAAGCCTAATCGTAAAATTGGAAAATA
Organism: Polietes domitor; assembly: GCA_947397865.1. Lineage (NCBI taxonomy): Eukaryota > Metazoa > Arthropoda > Insecta > Diptera > Muscidae > Polietes > Polietes domitor. The sequence continues at coordinate 180,438,874 of OX377619.1, forward strand.
AAATTTATGTTTACAGCGGTATACAAATGGCCGCTTCACCGTTACTTATATGTGAATAAATACCATTAAATTTATTAAAAAGACACAGATATTTTAAAAAAATTGGTTTTATTAAATAAAAATTTTGATAACACATTATCTTTATTTTTGTTTTGTTCCATAATTGAGTAGTAAAAATAGCAAATATTAAATATGGTAAACTAATTTTAGGTAAATATATGTATATATATTTATATGTGTGTATGTATGTATGTATATATAAAAAATGTTTAAATGCATTTACAAAAGATACGTTTTTTAAATAATATATACCTATATATAAAAAATCGTATATAAAATGTATTTCCAACGATGAGAATATTTTTTCTGAAGAAATTAGATAACAAATTTTAATTTTTTAAATAATTTTCTTCGTTATTTTAATTTCTATAAACTTCATGTTTTAAAAACCTGTTGGCAATCGATTGAGCTTTTCTTATAATTTTGATGAAACCAAAGTCGAATCATGAGAAATTTCGTTGTTTTCAACAAAAACAATAGATAATAACATAGATCGAAATATAATAAAACGTCGATGCAATCTATGTTCAAAAAAGATCATACGTGTAAATAAATTATGTTTGGAATTATTTTTCACACTGTTTAACAATTTAATTTAACGATATAATTATATGTATGTATGTATTTTAAATGTCAGTATTGCCGAGTAACATAATGCCGGTTATGTCAATTTATATGCACGTTTTGCAAACAGAATCAGCTGCTATTTGGGTTACATTTCAGTGAATGTCTCGATAGATATTAATGATCATTAAAAATCCAGTTAAACGTTATTTTAATTTGACAGGGAAAAGTTGCAATTTTTGTTTCCTTTTGATATTTGCTGCACCATGTTTACCTAATTTTCTATAAATTGTACATGTTTTGTAGGTTTTTTAGTTTTTGTTTAGTCAATTTTATAGTTCTACTTATCAATTGATGTTGTTTATTAAATGCAAAATTGGGAATATATATACAACCAGAGCATGGAGATTTTATGAAATATTGTATTAGACCCGAATGTTTTGGAAGGAGGAGGAGCAGTTGTTCTGGTGTCTTCACGGAATTATTACCTTTTTCAAAACACTTTGTTCGGACTATCTTAGAAGCAGATGCGATATATAAAAACCTTTCGAGATTTTGAAAAAATATGAATTACTAAAATGTTCATCAAAATGAGGACGATTTGCTTAGTGCTGAAAAGAAATTTAAAATGTTACCTTTTAAAAATAATAATTAAGGTTATTGCATTTCTTATATTTGAACGTATTTAAGAGACATTTGATTTTTCGATATGAAAAGAAAAACAAAAAACAATCTGGAATTTAAAGAACTCAATTCGTATATAAAAATGGCAAGATACTTTCAGAGGCTATAAAAATTCTGTATATATCAAAACAATTAATTCAACGAAGTCGTCAATTCTTTAAATGGCAATCAATAGACACTAAATTAGTGGTATATACGGATTAAGAAAGGTTTTCGAAATCTAAATATGTGTTTCGTAATTTGATACCTTTGTTTTTACGATTTTGAGCTTCTTTTTAATTCCGAACACTTCCGACCGATTGATTAATTCTATTCTCTAACTGAAGTTGACAACTGAAATATTAAATTGGGGTACAACTAAAATAAGACAAAAAGCCAAAAGAAAACTTGTCATGATATGGTAAGATAATTACATTTTGTAAGAGTTAACGACATGGCTTGCCGAGTCTTTCCAAATTGAAATTGAAATTCCAGTGAAATGTGTAATTTCGCTGAACGAAATAACTTCTAAAAACGACTACTTCCGATGAATAGTGAAAATAGATAAACCACAAGAACTTTATTTTCAAATCTCCAATACTATGCACCCAGCGCTAGCCCAAAATATACAACATTTTAAAATCAATGCATTCAATCCACTAAATTTTTAAAACTAATAATTGTAAAAATACCTGTAGACATCTTACTTTGATGGCATTACTTACAATAGAAACGAGCGAGCGCACACGCCCGCCCTCTTACAAGTCATCGTCTCCTATTCCCTCGAAGGCCTCATTTTGAACTGAATCATCTCTAGCCAATGAGTTGCGATAGAAGACCGCGCCATAGGAATGTTGTTTCGATATATGCGGATTTTGTTTGTTTAAAATTCGATGGGCTAAAAATTTAACCGGTGCCTCCGAAGGCGAATTATCAAAAGTGACGGACGTGGGTGACTCGTCATTGTAGGACTGCACATATTGCGAGGTGGGTGTAGATGAAGATGAACATGACGATGTGGGCGTGGGATAGGTAAAGGACGATGAAGACGAGGATGACGAACAGGTGATGGTGTTGATTGAGCTGTCTAAATTGGACGTGGAGGCCTTTGTTAACTGTTCGTTATCCTTGTAATTTAGTAATTCATTAACCATTTCCTGTAAGCAAACTGACATTAACATGGCCTGAGGACTGTTTATGGTTATCCATCGTAGATTTTGCTTCGACATTAAATATTCGAAGGAAAGCTGGAGATTTGAAGTTTTGTCCTTGCTATCCTGTGTGTTGTGTAAGGCCGTCACGCGCCACACCCGCATACGTGTAACGCGAAATTTGGTTTCAAGAATTTTATCCTGCTGCATAGTTCGCATACTCAACTCTTTATTACCTATAGCTATTAAGGCGGTGGTTTCTGGTTCTGGATAGTCCACTGTGGAGGCAAGAAACTGCAAACAGCCATATAAGGGTAATTGTCGGGCCATATCGACGTATTCCTTGTTCATTCCGTATTCCTGAAGAGATTTCAGTTTTTTCAATACCTCTGGAGAGGCTATGATCCATTCTCTCTCGATTTCCGACACAGTCTGCATAAAGAGTAGATTGCATGCAATAGGATTTTTCATTAGCACCAAATCATAGCCGGGATTCCAATAACTTTTCCTGATCTGTATTTGACATGGTTGGTTGTAAAGCCGAGACACAAACGGCGATTCGAAATCCATTAGTTTCCTGAGCAATACTAGTGAATCTTTGGATTCTCTTCGCACCAAAAACAAACAGAGGTATGGCATGATATCCGCAGGCAATTGGAGATATGATAAGGCTTTTCGCAACAATGAGGTGGCGTTATCTGAAACATAGCAATCAACTTTCAGTTGATAGCCATTAGGTAGTATGACTTCTAAACAAACGCAACGCATAAATTCCTCAACTCTGGTTGATGAGCCATTCTCCTCAGAGCCATAACCAAAATACTCTTCGAATACGCCTTCGGCCAATGCCGTTTCCAATTGAGAATTCAAAAAGAACTGTTGAAATATCGGTAATTTGGAAATTCTGGCATCCTGACCCAACAGCTGCAGATAATGTTCCAAAGCCTGTCGCCTGTTCTCCACTTGTGTATTTGTTAGAGGCAAAAACTTTTTCGGTGGAAATTCTGGCCACTGTCCAATTGGATGACAGTGCCTACGCAATTGCTCGTTTAATGCATGTAGTTGTTTGTATCGCAAACATGTATGAAAGCTGCCATTTATGTAAATGTTAAAAACTGTGTAGGCGGCTCCTGCCTCCGCATATTCCTGTGTATCGGGAATGGAGAAATGCATTACAACCGAAAAATATGTTATTCGAATTATTGCTGATCTTTTTTAACACTTTAATTAGTTTCTTAACTTAAGCAAGTAATTTATACTTCAGCTGTCATTGTTCTTTTTAGATATTTTCCTTAATTTCTACGTTTCTTTTTGCTGTTTGGACACTCTTGTCTATTGTCTCTTGTTTAAATTAGTCACCACACACCACCTTTACTTTTGATTGATATGATATATTTGTATTTTTTGCTTTTTTCTTTTTAATTGAATAAAGATTTTTTAATGTTGTTGTTCTTCTTCTTACTCTCAACTCCCATATGATTTTTTATTGTGTGGGCAATGTACACTTACTACAGGGTGGTATTTGAGGGAAGTAATTCTACCGTTCCACCCCAGAATATTTTTGGTAAACCGAAGTAAAGTATTTTCACACTGACTACGAGCTCGATTTCAAATGTCAAATCCCATATGACGTTTTTCTTTAAACCGAGGTAAGCTGAATTTCGCATGTAGCCTGAATATTCCATTACTCCATTTCAAGTTGAAATTCATAAAGGATTTCACTGCAAAATGCATTTTGCGAAAATATTTTGAATGTCTAAAAGGTCTTTTGATTAAAACGCTCTCGCATCGAATGGAATACACAATTTGTATTATAGCCTTGTCACAATACATGCGAAATCTAGTTTAAATGACATAAGAGGTCAGTTCGATTGGGCTTACTAGCTTACGATTAAGAGACTTGGTGGAATCATTGTTGCCCATTGGTTTATCTTAAATAAATCAACAAGAAAAATCTGGCAGCAACGCTAAGAGAGTAGTAAGCTACTTTCTTGTTAAGCGAATAAATTCCATACAAAAATTAAGCTAGTAAGCCCCATCGAACAGGCCTATTCTAGCTTGTAACGAATAACGCCAAATATTTGATTTGTAGTTGACACACAAATCGTTTTCGCAAAATGTGAGATAATACGTTTTACATATTCTGGAGTCGCTTCAAAAATATACAATTTTATAAAAAAACATCTGTTTTTTCGCTAATATTTTGTATGTTTGAAATGATCTGTATATTACAATTATATAATTTTTACAAATTTTCAATGGACGTCATACGAGCTGAACTCATTTTGTTTGAACGCATTTTTTCGCAAAAATACACCTCTACCTAACACGACGAAGCACGTGTAAAAACATACAGCAAAAACAAATAAGCAATCAAAACAAAAGACAAAAAAAAATAAAAAATCAATCGGCCGACAACTTTAAGCGCAGTTCGTTGAAATATATAAAAAACTATTAATGGAATATTTAACAAATCGCAGACATCATGATATACTGGAAGTTTTCAAAGAAGGTCAGCCTTTTCTTCGTGTTGCTGCCCCGATGGTTAGGTACTCTAAGGTAGAGTACCGTCGATTGTTAAAAAAACATGGAGTCCAGCTACGATTCACTCCCATGATTATATCTGATTCCTTTACTAGGAGTGAGAAGGCGCGACAAAATGAATTCACAACCACTGATGATGATAATCCCGTAATAGCTCAATTCGCAGCTAAGGATACGCAAGAATTCGTAAATTCTGCACAACTGGTGTATCCATATGTTGATGGTATAGATCTTAACTGTGGATGTCCTCAGTCTTGGGCTATATCTAAGGGTTATGGATGTGGACTTCTGAAGCAACCTGAACTGGTGCAAGATATTATACGTACCATTAGAAGGACAGTGAGCGAAAAATTCAGCATTTCCTTAAAGATTCGCTTGTTGCAGCATGAATCAAGCAAAACAACAGTTGAATTTGCCCGTCAATTGGAAATGTGCGGTGCCAACTTTATAAGTATACATGGCAGGACCATGTGGCAAAAGACCTCGGAGCCATTAAATGCCCCAGCGATAAGAGATGTCAAAGATTCGTTGGGTATTCCCCTAATTGCTAATGGTAGCGTACGAACGTGGGAGGACGCTTGCGAACTACATGAACAGACACGAGCAGACGGTATTATGGCTGCCCGGGGACTTCTATCGAATCCCGCACTATTCAATCCCGAATACAAGGATACTGCCACAACGCCTCTCCAATGCATACAGGATTGGTTGGATATCGCTGCAGAGGTTTATTTTCCATTCTTTTTTCTTTTTAAACAATACTATAAATAAATTACAATTGCAGGCCGGAGATAATTTACAATTTCTCTGTTTTCACCATCATTTGACATTCATGTGGGGTGCTAATTTGAAACGTAAACTACGCTTGGAATTTAACTCATTTACAACAAAACAACAGATATTTGATTTCTTCGATGATAACTACAATATCAAACCACAGAAACATTTTTTAGAAAATCCATTGGAATACACGTCATGTTCTTACGATCACTTCACACCTGAAGACGCACACATCGGAGAGACTTCAATATCAATGTGGAACTCTAATGTAAATGGCAAATTTTTCAATGAATTCAGTGATGACTTGAAAGCTGGAGATGATGAGGAGGATAGTGATTTATGCAATAGTTTCTTTGCCGCAATGTAAATAAAAAAGACGTGTTGATATTAAAAACGGATTTTGCCATTTTGATTTATTTTAATGGAAACAATTTACCATCTCAGAATAAATATAAAGGTCAAAGTGCCAAATATGAAGATTTACTGCACAACATGAAAATATATTATGACGAAATCGTATCCCGATTTTCATCAACTCTGGTTAACTATGTATTACTGTAGGATAACCGAACTTGGTTGAAAATTGGGGTTAGTAATTTAAGATTTCCCGGTTTACGTTTTTTCAGCTATTTTTGTATTAGGAATGTCGATGTAATGAATCCAATAAACCAATCCTGTTTTTCGGAATTTCGTCAAGAAATTTACTACAATCTATATGGAGATTGTAATTGTTCGGACCAGGACCACAAAGATAATGGCGAGAACTAGATTAAGGACTTGTTTCTGTCCTTGTAGTGTCTATAAAAAGATCGTGGAACGTAAAATATTTCCTATCTACAGTTTATAGAATACAAGTAATATATGGTGTCTTTTATTGAGGTATAGAACTTCGAATTGAAATAAAACACAAGAAAATCGTTTTAATGTCCATCAATTTGGCTTTATTGGAAGGATAATTTTATGCCATTAATGTTTAAATATGATTTCGGGCATGTGGCCGCCGCGGCTGGCTCGAACATAGCCAATTCTACAGGTCCAATTTTCAACCACTTTTTCGAGCATATGGGGCCGTATGTTGGCAATAACGCCACGAATGTTGGCTTCCAAGTCCCCTAACGTTTCTGGTTTGTTGGCGTAGACGAGCGACTTCACATATCCCCAAAGAAAATAATCCAATGGTGTCAAATCACACGATTTTGGTGGCCAATTGACAGGTCCATTCCGCGAAATTATGCGCTCATCGAATGTTTCCTTCAATAATTCGATTGTGACGTGCGCTGTGTGGCATGTAGCGTCGTCTTGTTGGAACCACAACTCATCCACATTCATGCTATCCAATTCGGGAACAAAATAGTCGGTTATCATGGCTCTATACCGGTCTCCATTAACGGTAACTGACTCTCCAGCATTATTTCGGAAGAAGTATGGCCCAATGACTCCACCAGCCCATAGAGCACACCAAACAGTCAGTTTTTGTGGATGTAATGGCGTCTCAAGGGTCTCATGTGGATTCTCTTCACTCCAAATGCGGCAATTTTGCTTGTTGACGTAGCCATTCAACCAAAAATGAGCCTCATCACTGAACAAAATTTTGTGATGAAAATCAGCATCGAGATGAATCTCATTTTCGGCCCATACACCAAAATCACGACGCATTGCATGGTCTCGCGGCTTTAATTCTTGCACAAGCTGGATCTTGTAAGGTCGCAAGCCAAGATCTTTGCGCAAATTCTTCCATAAAGTTGATGGACAAAGCTCCAATTGCTGTGCACGGTGGCGAATCGATTCATTCGGGTCCCCTTCAACACTTTGCTCTACAGCGGCAATTGTTTCTTCGGTGCGCACTGTTCGACGTCTCTGCGGATGCGTATTATCACATAGAGTAAACGTAGTGCGAAAACGATCCATGGTTAACCGAATTAATTGCTCTGATGGACGATTATGTCGACCATAAAATGGACGGAGCTTGCGGTGAACTTCGCGAACTGAACCATTACTTTCGAAATAAATTTGCACGATTTGCAAGCGTTGTTCTTTTGTCAACCTGTTCATGATGAAATGGCAAACCAAACTAAATATTAATCACTTGACAGCTGACAAAATGGCCGCCAGTTAAAAAAGTGATACCAACTTAAAGTTCTATACCCCAATAAAAAACACCCTTAGTTAATAGATTTTTTATAGTTCGTCGTTTTCCCAAAAAAGTCATATTATTAAGCCAATAAAAAAAATAAATAACATTTCATAAGTTTTTATTTGTTATGCAGTCAGAAAAGACTACAGTATCCTTTTCGTGGCACACGCCAAGTGGTCCTGAAAGTTTAAACAAAATTCTCAGAAAAAAATCAATGTGTGTCTGTTTGTCTGTATGTTCCGTATAGGACGCCAAACCGGTAGACCAATTGGAAAAATTTACTATAGCTAACTTCTGGACAGGGGATAATAGTTCCTGGCTATACAAGGCCCCACAAATTATATTTTAAAACCATCAAATACAGTTGAACTTCGATTAACCGTGATACTCTGGACCGGGCTAATCACGGATAACCGAAAATCACGGTTAAAAGAGGTAAAATTTTACATGTATAAATTTTATTATTTTTATTTATTTTTGACAAAAACATGTAAATCTGTGTCTATAAATAACTTATCATATCTCTACGAATACATACATTTATTTAAAAAAAATCTTTTATGGAAGTCTGTCTTATGCTTTTAGCTTTTGATTGTTCTTCCAACAAATGAGTTTGTATGTGATATATTTGCATTTTATCTGGTACTGAAATACTTGGACAATTAAAGTTTTCTAAAAAACCTAACAAAATACTACTAGCCTCTATTGCCTGAGCCAATGTAGGCGTTTCGTCCGCATTTCCTCCATCTGATTCCTCGGAATTTGAATCAAGCTCATCTTCTTGGCTTTGGGTAACCATGTCTACGATTTCGTCTACATTGTAGATCTGTTCAGTTGTAAGTTGTTCGTTTTTAATGATTACATTCAAGTCGTCCACAAACATCGTAGCAGACTCATAATCAGCACACTCCTTTTCTCCCGTAGATTTCAGTCGACGGATTCCATGACGTTTTTTGAATTTATCCAACCAACCAAATGAATAAGTGCACTCTGAATTCATGTTTAACTTCAAATGGAACATTTTTGCCTTTTCATTTCGCCTGAAGTTCAGAAGCAAATTTCAGTTTAAGTTCATACAATATCTCGATTTCAGTTAACTTACCTGAAATTGGAGTTCCCTTAAATCTTTCTTGCCGAAACCATTCATATGTTGCGAAATCAACTTTTGGATTTTCGGATGTTTTTAGTGTATATCTGTGTTTAAGATCAAGCATTGAATCTGTATCGGAGCAAAATTTTAAAATCCGATCTTTGTTTTTTATTAAATCGGATACAGTTTGAATGCCAACTCCATATTTTTCAGACAACATTTTAAAAGGTACTTTACGTTTTGAGTATTTCATTTTATTTCATTTATTTCTTCAGACTTGTAATTCTAAGCCTATTGGCCGATATAATATAAATTACAAAATGCATAGTAAAAATTATTTCTAGCAGTGTTAAAAAAAATACTCAACAAAATGTAGTATGGTAATAAGAACTTAAAAATAAAATAAATTAAATAATAATAGAAAAAAACCTAAGATGTAGCAATAGAACAGTGGTAATTTCAATTATAAAAAATAAAAAGATTACATTCATTACGATTTATAACCGGTATACACAACCAAATTAATTACAATGAATGTGTCAATAAGAATATACGTTTCAACGTCTTTAATTAGGTGCGCTATAAAAAATTGCAATGAATACTTATTGGAGATAGCGAAGAAGCCTATTTGAATGAGTGGTAACGGACACATTATAAACCTTCAATTCACTAGGCATTGCATTATATAACCGAGCTACTCTAACCTGGAATGATCGATCCATTAAGTGAAACACCCTAGGTATAACTAATTGGTTTCTACGAGATGAGTGGCAAAATTGAAATGAGTCTAACAAAAAAGTGGACATTGGTTTTTTATCAACTTAAAGAGAAATATCAGCAAACGAAAATTCACAAAAGTGGGAAAATTACAACCTAGAAATTTAACAACATAAGGTGTTATATGTCCACGACCTCTTAAAGCATAAACATACCTTATCGCTCTATTAAACGCCACCTGCAGTAAATTTAAAATGTGTTGGGTGGTGCCAGAGTAAACCTCCAAGCAATATAGTATACTTGGCAAAATTAAACTATGTACTAACCGAACTCTTACAAATAGGGGCAGTAATAAATCGGTATTATATAGACTTCTGAGAGAGAAATTAATTCTTGACACTACAATATTAACATGATGACCAAAAGAGAGTTTGTCATCAATCTGAACGCCTAGACAGTGCATATCACCCACAAAATCAACATTAGACCCATCATAACACAAATTAAAATTATTTAAAACCCCTGCAGAGAAAAAAAACTTTCGTTTTTGATGCATTGACGGCGAGACTGTTTTGCGACGTCCACACACGCAACTTTTCCAAAACAAGATCAATCTTCGATTGAAAAACTACTCTGTATTCATTAATCAGCTCCATTTTTTCTTTAATTGAAAGAACCTTTCTTGCTCTTTTCGTGGATTTAGTTTTTGACGGTGGCATGATGTAAGGAAAACACGTCATGACAGATCAAATTTCACACTGATAAATGAATATGAAATTTGATATGAAAATTACACTTTCATGAAAAAGGGGAATCACCGAATTTTAATATGAGAGATGTGTGTGTATTATACGAAAAAAAAACAAAGAAGCAGTCATATGGACATGTGCATCACGGATAATAGAGTTAAATCACGGTTAATAAATAATCACGGTTAATAGAGTCACGGTTAATCGAAGTTCAACTGTAGTTCTCATTCTATCTTCAAAAACATACGAAGTAGGGGAATGGGAAAGAATGAATCCGCGTAATGCCGGGTAAAAAAAGCTAGTGGTAAATAAAAACCACACAAAAGCCCATATTAAGGCAATTTTAAACACACAAAATATTTGCGCAAAATGCAGCTTTGCACAAAATTTTGTATTTGTGGGGCAGCACGAGAGTATATAAATCGTATTGTCTTACATTTTGGGCAACACGTTTTTGCCCATCTAAATACCCGTTAAGAGAACGTAAAATTTCAATCAGTACACCACGGCCAACACACAAATGCATTCTTCACTTGGCTTGCTCTCTTTGTGTCGATCTAGTTCTTTCCATTAAGATCATCATTTTTTATTTGTAGGTAGGGTAATGCCAGAGTATGTAAAACTTAATGCCTCGCATTTGGGGAACGTGTAATTCGTAATTTTTGTACAACGCTGCAACGCGAATTGTAAAACAAATCTTAAAATGTAAATACCACTATATGGAGTACGACATACGAAATCCGTTCAAAGTGGATTTTGACGGTCGATTTTGCGAAATCGAGATAAGGCCTTTTAATAGTCCTTTCAGACTGCTGGCGAAATCGAGCAGAATATGACATTAGATCGATTTCAAATGTCAGATTCCATACATACATATGTGTAAATAATACTATATTTGCCTTTTCAGCATGAAATCAATCGATTTCGTCTTGAAATGTCAATTTTAAAATGCCAAATATGCCTGTTGTCGGCGAAAATTATATTAACTTGATTTATAATGTAATAGCCTTGACACACTGCATGCGAAATCTGACTGAAATGACATAAAGTCGATTTACAAATGTCAGATGCTATACAAATTTGACATTTGAAAATCGACCTTATGCCATTTCTTCTAGATTTCGCATGCAGTGTTACTAGACTATAACGCTGTTTACACTTTAAGATTTATTATTTATTGGGAAAAGATTATGACTACTATTATTCGATTGAAAATACGTTTTACCTGTAATTTAATACTTAGGTCTACTAAATGATACAATCTTTTTATGTGAAAAGCATTCAGAGAACTAGAATCGAAGTCAAAGTTGTACAATAAAGCTGTATGTGTGAACAGCGCTAAAAAACAATTAGTAAAGCCGCCGTCAACAAGACAGAAATGTACGTCTTCGCCGCCTTCAACATAGTGTCGGCTTCGTTGTCTGATTCGGCGTTTTTGATTTGATTTGGCTTGGCAAGCTCATTCGTATTTAACGAAGTTTAAAGACGTTTAGACGACGCTGCTCAACAGTCGAAGTGCGGCAAAATTTCTTTCTTTCCTTTTAATAATTAACAAAAGTATTAAATGTTAAATAAGTGTTCTAATTGTTTTGTGCGATATCTAGAAGTAATTGGAAATCAAAAGAAGCATTAAATAACGCCATACATTTGTATTGATTGTCCAGCGGCGCGTCCTCTCGTCTAAATAATTTTTTCTTTGCAAAAATATTGCAAAAGCGGCGACAGCTCTATTGTGTACAGTTTGGTTTTAATAGAACAAGGTAAGTTATGTACCCAATGAAAAAGTAAAGTGAAAGAACTTAAATGAAAAGTATGTAATATTTGTGTAATTTGACGGGAATATAAGGTTTTCTTCTTGGTTTTCGAGAATGGGCAGAATTTTCTATCAATTCAATGAGTAGAACGAGAGATCTAGAATACCTTTCCCACATCGTTTGCTGAAAAATGGCGCATCCAACGACGTATTGTGGCTTTTTTCGTTAAGTCATTAACAATTGGATACTGTCAATTGCATTTGTTTTTCCTATCCAAGCTAGTTATGTTTTCCACTGATTCACTTTTATTTTCATATATCTCTGTCTGCTTACAAGAGTATGTACATTTATTTTAAATCTTTCGAAGCGTGTTTTTTAGTTGCCTTTTGCATCTTTTTCGCGTTTGTGCATTTGTTTGCACACAAATGCCGATATGTTTTTTCCCGCTCACTGGCAGTGTATGGGCATTTATTACTCGCTCTCTCGCTCTCATACTCTCTCTGTGTGTTTGTGCGACTCTGAAACTGTACACAGGGTGTGCCGTAAATGCAGGTATAAACCGATTTTAGTGATCCTCGCAGGATCGAATATAACATCACATCTGCTTCATTTCGTTTGAGGGTGGTTTTTGAATGCATTTGTAATTTATCGAAATTTATCATGTTATATAGATGGACTTACGAAGTTTTTGTTTTAATATAATACGGTCTCATGTTAAAGTTTATTAGGATATTATTCTATATTTCTTTATATAAAAAATAACTATTTTTTCTTCTTGCCTATCCAGATCGCATATAATTATAAATACATTGTTAAACGTCAACTTCAACAAAACTCAAAGAATTTCATATCACCTGAAGGCTTAGATTTAATCAAGCCAACATGCAGAATGGCAGTGGTGCCTCCGGCAGCGGTGGTGGTTTATCCATCGAGAAGATGTACCAAAAGAAATCCCAGCTGGAACATATTCTCTTGAGACCCGATACCTACATTGGTTCCGTGGAGCATACCAAAGAATTGATGTGGGTTTACAATGAGGAGAAGAATCGTATGATTCAACGTGAAATTTCATTTGTTCCCGGGCTTTACAAGATTTTCGATGAAATCTTGGTTAATGCTGCCGATAATAAGCAGCGAGATAAGTCGATGAGTGCCATCAAAATAGACATTGAACCCGAGAAGAATACCGTTTCGGTATGGAATAATGGTCAGGGTATACCCGTTACCATGCACAAGGAGGAAAAGATGTACGTGCCCACTATGATATTCGGTCATCTTTTGACCTCATCTAATTACAATGACGATGAGAAGAAAGTCACTGGTGGCCGTAATGGTTATGGTGCCAAATTGTGTAATATTTTCTCCACCATGTTCACCGTTGAAACGGCCTCCAAACAATATAAACGGTCGTTCAAGCAAACCTGGGCCAGTAACATGACCAAAACCACAGATCCTAAAATAAAGGACTTTTCTGGGACGGACTTCACCAAGATTACTTTCAGTCCTGATTTATCCAAGTTCAAAATGGACCGTTTGGATGATGACATTGTGGCATTGATGTCAAGAAGAGCTTTCGACGTCGCTGCTTCTACTAAAGGCATTGCTGTATATCTCAACGGCAAGAAGTTGGCAGTTAAAAATTTCAAAGACTACATCGACTTGCATATTAAAAATGACGAGGAATCCGGACAGCCGATTAAGTTCGTTTACGAACAATGTGGTGAACGTTGGGAAATTGCTTGTTGTCCATCTGACAGAGGTTTCCAGCAAGTATCGTTTGTAAATTCCATAGCAACCACTAAGGGAGGCCGTCATGTTGACCATGTTGTGGACAATATTATTAAACAGTTGCTGGAGGTGTTGAAAAAGAAGAACAAGGGTGGTATTAGCATAAAGCCTTTCCAGGTCCGTAATCACATGTGGATCTTCGTCAATTGTTTAATTGAAAATCCAACTTTCGACTCGCAAACTAAAGAGAACATGACATTGCAAGCCAAAAGCTTTGGTTCGAAATGCGTTATACCAGAGAAGTTCATTGGATCGGTGTCCAAATCGGGCATCGTAGAGTCTGTTCTGTCCTGGGCCAAATTCAAGGCACAAAATGATATTGCCAAAACCGGAGGTAAGAAATCATCCAAAATTAAGGGTGTGCCAAAGCTAGAAGACGCTAACGAGGCTGGTTCTAAAAATTCCTACATGTGCACTCTGATTCTTACTGAGGGAGACTCAGCCAAGTCTTTGGCTGTGTCTGGTCTTGGTGTTATTGGGCGTAATTTCTATGGTGTATTTCCATTGCGTGGTAAGCTTTTGAATGTCCGCGAAGCCACGTTCAAACAACTGGCCGAAAATGCTGAAATCAACAATCTTTGCAAAATTATTGGTCTGCAATATAAGAAAAAATATTTGACCATGGATGATATAAAAACATTGCGCTATGGTAAAGTCATGATCATGACAGATCAGGATCAGGATGGTTCTCACATCAAAGGTCTGCTAATCAACTTCATACATACCAATTGGCCGGAATTGCTCCGTTTGCCGTTCCTGGAGGAGTTTATAACACCCATTGTCAAAGCGACAAAAAAGAACGAAGAGTTGTCTTTCTACTCCCTGCCAGAGTTTGAAGAATGGAAGAACGATACACCAAACAATAACACCTATAATATCAAATACTACAAAGGTATTTTTTTTTGAAAATTTAACCATTTTTTATCGGCTTTTAAATAAAACGTTTTATAACTTATCATAGGTTTGGGTACCTCTACGTCAAAAGAGGCTAAAGAATATTTCCAAGACATGGAGAGACATCGTATTCTTTTCAAATATGATGGCACCAAAGACGATGACAGTATTGTAATGGCTTTCTCCAAGAAACACATTGAATCGCGTAAAGAATGGCTAACCAGTCATATGGACGAAGTGAAGAGACGCAAGACTCTTGGCTTACCCGAACGTTATCTATACACCAAAGGTACCAAAGCTGTCACCTACGCTGATTTCGTTAATTTGGAATTGGTGCTGTTCTCCAATGCCGACAATGTGCGTTCTATACCCTGCTTAGTTGATGGCTTCAAGCCGGGCCAGCGTAAAGTTATGTTCACCTGTTTCAAACGTAATGACAAACGCGAGGTGAAAGTGGCTCAACTGTCTGGTTCTGTGGCTGAGATGTCCGCCTACCATCACGGTGAAGTTTCTTTGCAGATGACAATTGTAAATTTGGCTCAGAACTATGTCGGTTCAAATAACATTAACTTGCTGGAGCCTAGGGGTCAGTTCGGTACTCGTCTGACGGGTGGCAAGGATTCCGCTAGCGCTCGTTACATTTTCACCATTATGTCTCCCTTGGCTCGTTTAATATTCCATCCCTCAGACGATCCATTATTGCAGTATGAAGTCGATGATGGTCAAAAAATTGAACCTCAATGGTACATGCCAATTATACCCATGGTCTTGGTTAACGGAGCCGACGGTATTGGTACCGGTTGGTCAACCAAAATATACAATCACAATCCACGGGATATAATGAGAAATCTCCGCCGGATGTTGGCCAAGGAAGAGCCCCTACCAATGCATCCATGGTAAGAAAATAATCAATAATCTTAATCGTAATGACAGTCTAATGGCACATTCTCCTTTTTCACAATTTAACAGGTATAAAAACTTCCGTGGTGACATAGAGTACATATCGGATGGTCGTTACATTAGTTCCGGTAATATTCAAATCATTCAGGGCGATAAAATAGAAATTTCCGAATTGCCCGTTGGCACATGGACTCAAACATATAAGGAAAACGTTTTGGAGCCTTTATCTAATGGTTCCGAAAAGATCAAACCGATTATTTCCGATTATCGTGAATATCACACCGATACTACGGTACGATTTGTCATTACTATGGCACCAGGCGAATTCGATCGTCTAAACGAGGAGCCAGGTGGCTTCCATCGTGTATTCAAATTAACCTCCTCTATGTCAACAAATCAAATGCATGCATTCGACGAATTGAATTGCTTAAGACGTTATCCCACATCATTAGATATATTGAGATCCTTCTACCCTCTTCGTTTGGAATATTACGTGAAACGTAAAGAATATTTGGTGGGAATGTTAACGGCACAAGCCGACCGTCTAACCGATCAGGCACGTTTCATTTTGGAGAAATGCGAGCGAACTTTGGTTGTAGAGAACAAGAAGCGTAAGGTGATGATTGATGAATTGATAAAACGTGGTTATCGCCCCGATCCCGTAAAAGAATGGCAACGTCGCATTAACGTACAAGAGGAAGAAGAGCCTGAGGATGAAGAGGAGGGAGGCGAAGAAGATGCTTCAACTTCAGTTGTAAAGAAGGAGAAAAAACAGGCCGCCGATCCAGAAAAGGCATTCCAAAAACTGACCGACGTTAAGAAGTTCGATTATCTGTTGGGTATGTCCATGTGGATGTTGACAGACGAGCGTAAGAATGAATTGTTGAAGCAGCGCGATCAGAAATTATCTGAATTGGCTGCTCTGAAAGAGAAAACCGTTGAAATGTTGTGGGTGGATGATCTCGATGAATTGGAAAAGAAGTTGGATGAAGTCGAAGAGAAGGAACGTCTTGATGAATTGGGTATTAACAAGAAACAAGCTAAAGCTATAGCCAAGAATAAGGCCGCCGCTGCCATAGCTACGAAAAAACGCGGTGCTAATAAAGAAGGCAATGCCGACGTCTTCCCAGATCCCCATGGTGTGAAGGTCGAGTTCAAGATTACGGAGGAAATAATGAAGAAGGTAGCTACCGCTGTCGCTCTAGTTAATAAGGTGAAGAAAGAGAAGGTCGACAAAAAGGGCGGCAAAGACGGAGCTGTGAAACAGGAAGGCGATGAGTTCGATGAAATGGTAGATGGCAAAGCAGCACCAAAGGTGAAAAAAGAGCCTGGAACAACAGGAGCCAAGAGGGGACGAAAGAAGAAGGAAGACGATGGCCTTAAGCAGTCACAGCTCAATTTCAAACCAAAAGGCGTAAGTATTACCACATAACAACAAATATGGAGGAACATAAACATATTGTCCTTATTTTAGCGCAAGAAAAAGGGTATTGGTAGTTCGGATGAAGAAGACGATTTGGCGATTTCAGGCAGTGATGTCGAAATGCGCGTCGAATCTGTTGCCCCACGCGCAGACAGACCCGGCCGACGAGCAGCATCAACGAAGAGAATTAATTACTCTGGTCTGGATTCCGACGAAGACGAAAAGAGCAGTGATGGTGAAGTTGTATTCAAAGAGAATGAAGCAGTCAAAGCTCCCACGCATACCGTTGCTATAATATCCGACGATGACGATAGTGAAATTGATGATTTCCAACCAGAAGAAGATTCGCCGAAGAAGAAGAAACCTGCTGCTAGTGGAAACAAGCGGTCGCGTAAGAAGGCAATGTCAAGTCCAGACAGCGACGGTGAAAAGAAGGTTGGTAGCACACTTACTAAATAAGATGGGATGGAATTTTATAAACTACAGCGTCGTTCATTTTTCATTTTCAGAAAAAGAAGAAGAAACGTATTGTTAATAGCGACAGCGATGATGATGATGACTCTGATTTTGAGGCTTAAATTAGAGTTCGGGTTACTACTTTTATGTTCTAAATATAGATGGGAAATATTTTTCCAATTTTTCACCACACATTCAATGCCGTTGTTTAGTAAGCATCCCGATATACCCTCTGGAGTGTTTTCTAATTTTATATTTTGTCTCTAAATGTTTTAAATCATTTTTTATTTTTATTTAAAAAATTATTTAACAAAGCAATGTTTCTTTTTAATATCCATTCATCAATATATTGAATTAGAAGATGTTTTCCACATCCCCCTCGATCGATATACAAATGACTCATTTTTTTAATTTAATTAATTTGCCGTGCGCGTTTATGTTTAAAAATATTAACATTAAAGCAAAACAAAGAAACCTATTACAATTTCTTTTTATGTATATCTTTAGTTTTTTGTAAATACATTTTTTAAATAATCTCAACAACATTTTTGTTTTAGCTTACAAACCTCAAACAAACATTCATCGTAAAATTATATACAATAAAATACAATTTTAAATATATTTAAAGTCATCACTTTGTGTTATTTCATACTGTTTTCAGGAATAATCTCGAATTTCTGGATCCGGGTGTATTTATCTGTGTCGTTCTCTGTGTACATTAAATTGAAAATAATAATCATAATTTATTATGACAAACGCGAAAAAATAATACCAATAGTAAATGGGAATTTAATCAGGAGGAATTTTCTATTCCCTTGAAGGCGTAAAATGGTAATATAAATAAAACCCGGGAATATGTTTCACTTCTTTGCGTTGTAATAGAAATGAGGCGATCAAATCGGTGTAAGAAAGCACAAGAAACAAGTAAGGAAAGGCTAAAGTCGGGCGGGACCGACTATATGATATACTCCACTTTCTATCCGAATACAATTCAATTCGGTAAAAAAGTGAAAACCGGAAGCATTTTTGTTTGTTTCCTAATCAAAAACTAATATGGCCTGACCCAATTTGTTATATCGAGAAAAATATTTGTATCGGGGCCCATATACAAACATGGAATGAAGTGACCCACTTTCACAATAAAAATTCAAGCCGGGAGCTGTATGGGAGCTATGTATAAATCTGAACCGATCTAACCCATATTCACCAAGGGTGAAGAAAATCTGTTAAAATATGTGGTATCTAGAGTGAAAAGAGTCAAATCGGGAGTGAAATTCGTATGGGGGCTATCGCCCATGTGCTGACAACCGCATGATTTCAAATCGCATTTTTTTTGGCGATTTCGAGTCTCTAAATTTTACATTTCTATTTAAAATTGCTATGTTTAACCAAACATCTTCTTCATTTATCCGCCAGTAAAGAAAGAAAACTGAAAACAATTGTTTAAAGTAAAAATGCGAAATTTAGAGACTCGAAATCGCCAAAAAAATGCGATTTGAAATCATGCGGTTGTCAGCACATGGGCGTATATCTAAATCTGAACCGATTTTCTTCAAATTAAATAGCGTTCGTCCTTATCTAGGAAAACTTCGTTGTGCAAAGTTTCATTTGGTTCTGGCTACAATTGCGACCTGTACTTTGATTACAAGAATAGATGGACAGACGGACATTGCTAAATCGATTCAACAAGTGATTCTAAGTCGATCGGTATAATTAACAATGGGCCTATCTCGCTTCATTTTGGGTGTTACAAACAAATGCACAAAGACATAATACTCTCGTGGAGTGTATAAATGCCATAAATCACGATTGGTAATTTAAGGGAACAATTTATTCCCAGGGAATTTTTATTCGCGATGGGGCTGGATGTGAATATTTGCAATATATGCAAAAAATAATTTAATTTGAGAGTGAAAAATGGCTAAAATGTGTGTTTCCTGGACAAAAGCACACAAATTCTTTAAGTTTTCTTAAATAAGCTATATATATGTTGAAGGCTCAAGGTTTCTTCTTTTTAAATGCGATGTGAAACTGAAAAGTGGTTGATAACCCACTAAGTGTACAAAGGTGGTTGTTACCCGTTACTCAAGATTTTGGGGGTGTCTGACAAATTTTAAATACAGATTTTTGTTCTAATCGACAGTACTTATAAGAAAAATAATAGAGTTTTCTACATCATTCTTTTTTGTAGCACAGTGTTATCAATCGACCACCCTCTGTACTAGTGCACAATTTCAGCTTTCTAAGGCAATATCTTCAGGTGGCGTAGGAGTCAGCAGGGATCAATGGAGAGAAGTTTCCATGCCACCGTTTCCTTTTATTTCTTTTGGCAGGGCGACTTTTACACTATTGTTGTATGTGTGTTTACACACACATTACATTGGTGAATTATATGTATGATGTTGTCAAGCTTGAGGCCATTAAAGATAGAAAACTGTTATTTTATTTCAAAAATTTCCCAATGCGACTTTGTCAATCATATTCAGGGGTATTACAGTTTTCAATCAAACAAACAACGAGCTTTGTTGCTTCTGTTACCTCCGACCATTGAAGCAACAAAGCTTTTTTATCATTTAATGGCCTCAATTTTTGCACTACTTCAACAGCAAAGCAAAACAGTTATGAAAATTTGCGTATTTTCCCTCGGTTTACCAGTCATGAAGAAATAATTAAAATGAATATGTGTGGACTCTCCTGCTGAAACAACAAAGCTTTTTTAAAAAGAGTTTTTTTTATCATTTAATGGCCTCAATTTTTATACTATTTCAACAATAATACAAATATTCAAAAATGAAAATGGACTTATTTCCACGCCGTTTACAAGTCACGAAGAAAAAATTGAATTTAACTCCCTTTTTACTTGTTTTTATATAAAGATTAAACTCATGGAATGCATCTATATGGAAAGAATATATATTGTGCGATGTTCGATTAACGGTGTACTTGAATCCAATAGGTCTTATCTTTATTTCTTTTTCACAAATAAAAACAAGCAGTCTCCATGACTTAAGTTGTACATAAATCATATAAACAAAATGTGTGTATGTACATATGTGTAATGTTGCGTTCGTACATGGTAGATACGTAATGAGTGTCGAGATTAGATTTCGGATTTGACTTTTCATGGAGTATATCTGCGGTAAATACTATACCACATACATACATCTATCGGGATAAATTCCTGAAACAAATTCGAAAAATCACTCTTCACCATGCTTGCCTATAACGGTCTTTAAATGATCTATTAAAAACAAGATACATATCTAAATTGTGTTGCTTGTTTTTTCAGTCCAGCACCTATTTTGTTTTCTTTGTATTCGCCTAATGTGGTTCATTTGGTGTGGTATTGATAGCCGGCGAATGCATTCGGTCCAACCGCAATTAACACCATCTTTTCTTGCATTTTTTTATTTTATTTGTATACATACATACATATGTATTTGTGTAAGAATGTCATATCAAAATCTTTATATAAAAAATAAAACAGTTTCTTATTGTTCACATTAAATGCTTCTTATATTTCCTTTGTTTCGCGTTCTAACCAAGATAATGTGACCTTGTCACCTTCTTTCTTTAGCAGGGGAGAAAGAGTCTCCCAAACGAGACGATGATAGTCGTTCAATAACTTTTTCTCATCTTCCAGTAGCAAATCCTTTTTAATCATTTTTGTTTGCTTGGGACACAAAGTAATCGTCTTAAATGTAAGAGCGCCACGGCCATTGAAGTCATGCTTTGCAGTTGTGGCTGGTACAATTTGTACTATATCTTCAATGCGAATGCCGAATTCTCCGTCCTGATAGTATCCGGGCTCATTGGAAATGAACATATTCTCTTGTAGACCTGGATCATCGGGCATTAGGCGAATACCAACACCCATCGGTCCCTCGTGAACATTGAGGAAATGTCCAACGCCGTGACCCGTGCCATGACCATAATCCAAGCCCACATCCCAAAGAGCTTTTCTAGCCAATGTGTCTAGCACTTGACCTTTTACCTTTTTGGGGAAAATAGTCGAGCCCAAGGACAGTTGACCTTTCAAGACGCGGGTGTATGTTTCCATTTGGAATTCGGTCGGCTCGCCAAAATGCACCGTGCGCGTGACATCCGTGGTACCATCCTTATACTGAGCACCAGAATCGCAAAGATAAACTTCCTGGTCGTTGATGGGTCGATTGGTTTCTTCTGCTGGATGATAATGAATCACCGAACCATTTGGGCCCGACGAGCTGATTGTGGGAAAACTTAGACCCATAAAATGCTCCTTCTTCGATCTGAATTCCTCTAATTTCGTGGCACCTGAGATTTCGTCTACATGCTGTTTGCTTGCAATCATCTGTTCCAGCCAGGCAAAATACTGACACAAAGCCACACCATCACGGATATGGGAATTAATGAAGCCCTCCACTTCTATATTATTCTTAATAGCTTTGGCTATTGCAATGGGTGTAATCTCCTGATGTCGAATTTTCTTCGGAATCAATGCATTAAGGTAGTAACTGGAGCCGGGCGAAATCCAAATCTTGTCACCCTCACAGTTTTCAGCAATACGGGCGACTTCCTCTCCGATAGATGTGTAGTTGTACAGGCATATTTCAACGCCATTGCTACTTTGATGCTGTTTAAAATCTTTTGGCAGTTTGCTGGAATCGACAAAGAACATAAGTTTGTCGTGGGTGATCATTAAATACGAGAAAAATACAGGATTGTAGTCGATATCGGAACCCCTTAAATTCAGGAACCAAGCAATTTCATCCAGTGCACTGACCACTAAAGCCTGAGCTTTCTTTTCCTTCAGCTGCTGCTTAACATTTGACCACTTGTCAGACACTGTCTGTCCAGCGAACGTTGTGTCCAATGTTATGATGGGATTTGAAGTGACTTTTGGTTGATCCTTTCCCCAAACAATATCGACCAAGTTCTCTTCCACCGGGATAAGGGTACACTCTGACCCTAAGAGCTCTTTCTCTATGGGCTTCCAAAGACGATATGAAAACAATTTGGGATCAACACCAACCTTGGAGTTTTTGGGCAGATTTGTGGCCAACCAATTGGCCAGACTGGGCGTGGTGGGTAGACCGTCCTTCATCAAAGTCCAATTGGAATCCAACTGTTTTAACGCCTGTTGATAATAACGCCCATCAGTCCACAACAGAGCCTTGTCCGCGGTCACAAGGGCAGTTCCGGCACTCCCATCGAAGCCGCTGACAAATGCCCTACGCTCGTCGTGTTGACAGATGTACTCGCTTTGGTGGGCGTCGTCTGAAGGAACAATGTAGGCGTCTAGTGTCAATCCCGGCCGGCCTGGAGTTCGCTGCATCAGTTGACGCAATTTTTGCAAAATTTCTGTTGTGTCCTTCATAATAATGCGCACTGCAGATTGGATTGGGTTACGTGTATTAACTGTTTTAACGTTCGTATTAAATGAATGAGTTATTTATATGTACTTGCTGCCACTCTTCGCTCTGCTCTTCCAGTCTTATCTTTTGACGGTGTTTGTGGTTAAATGGCCTGTAAATCAAGTAATTGTGATTTGCAAAGTCACAAATTCACACACAATGTAATCAGCTGAGCGCTGCAAGCGTAAGAACACAAACATGACGCCTGTCGTTTGGCGATTTTGTTGCATGCATTCCTTGTGGTCTAGTAAAAATAGTAAGGAAACTTCCTAACTTCGATATTGATTGATATTAGTGGATCTTTTAACTTTTACCAGAAATACAATTTTGTACTTCTTCAAATCGTTCGTGATATTCAACGCAATACAATACGGCTTCAGCATGGTATTTTTGAGACATCATTGTATTTCAAAAGTACTACAAAATTTACTAAAAATATTATTTTTTACTAGTATTTTGTACCCGGCGTTGCATGGGTTCATTTTTCTCTATTACCCTACTTCGTATACTTTGGAAGATAAAATGGTTAATTTTTGATAGTTTTAAAATATTATTTGTGTGGGAAATACCACCCCCTTTGTCCTATCATGATCTAGTATATCCAGGAACCAACCTCTGTCCAGAAGTTAGATACAGTAAAATTTTCAGGCGAATCGGTCCACCGGCTTGGCGTCCTATACGCAACAAACAGAGACACATTAATTTTATATATTTATTATTATTTTATATATTTTTTATATAAAAAACATTATCTGTCTTTTGCGTTACGTTCCTGTTTTTTGATTTATAATATAACTTCATTTCAAATTTGTTGGAAACATCAAAATTCACTGGTGAGCATCTATACTACATTTGCCAGTGTGCCAGAAGTTCCTCCTAATGTTGTGAGTTCGAAACAAGTTATTTCTTCTAACGAAGGAAATTTTTGTTTGATAATGGAAAGGAGGAGAACCACACTCAACTATACACACTTTGACCTTAGTGGGTAGTTTTCTATAAAATAAATAAAAAAATAAGGAAAGAGTTCATTCCCGGGGATATTTTATTCGCGATAAATAAAGGAGTGAACATGGAGTCTGCATGTGTGCCACATCTGATGATGTTTTCATATAAATATGTATGTATGTAGGTCCTTTGCAAATGCCATTAAACATATTTTGAAACACTCAAGATCCGAAACGAAGCATTGGGGTAAATAGTGGAGGATCGTATCATGTAGTCACCACGACCGACTTGGTCTCACGGTTATGATACAGATAGAATAACGCGATAGCGAATAAGTAGGTGATGTTATATCTTTCAGTGGACTTGAAATCTTCTGAAAAATCTCTTGAATACATTCACCCCTACCGCGAATAAAATTTCTCTGGGAATGAATTGTTCCCTTCAAATTGGAAATGGAAATTAAAGTTTTTCTGCCTTTTTTCTTTTAATTGATATCCTTACCTTTGTTCCAATGCAAATAAGTAAATACTATTCTGGATTTATATACATATTATCATCTTACATATCCTTTATTTGCGATAAGGGTGATTGCTTCTGTGTATGTTTTATCCCAACAAGTTATATGAATATATCTGGCAATGTACGCAAAATATTTTGATTAGTCTAGAAATATAAGGGGCTGTAACATTAACAATAATTTTTAGCAAATCAAGATTTACTGTTAGTACATTAACAACACAAAACGAATAGAATAGTTTGGGCATAAAGGCCTAGAGAACTATATTTCTCAAAAATAATATATTAAGGTAACAATGTATTTATCGGATTTACAATATAGCTCTCTCATGTATTCGTGTTTTGAAGAAACCTCAACTATTTAATCAAAAGACATTGCATACAACTTATGCACTTTTTCAAATGTTTTTTTTTCGCAATACTATCAATTGCGGTCGAGAATTGAAGTAATGCAATCAGCATAGAAACACAAACACGAATAAATAAAATGAAATGTTGACAGAAAATAATCAGATAATTTATGACGATGATATTAAAATAACGGTTGTTTCTTTTATCATTCCATTTTATTTGATATTTTGTAGCCCTGGTATACATACATATATTTATTTGAAGAAAAAGTTAGTTCCACTAGGTTAGATGAACCTAGTTGCACTACATACTAGCTAGGGATATGGGATATAACGATGTAGCTAAAAATTGTTTACTTATAGTTTTAAAGGGTTGTGAAAAGGTAAACTCAAATACTTTACAATTCCTTATGTTTATTCCCTTGAACATTCATTTAGATTTCTCGATTTTGATGGAATGTTTATTTTTTCATCCCTCTAGGCTTTTCCTTTGCCGCTAGAAAAGTTTTCGGTGTATTTAAGATTAATTGCGCTAATATGTAATTTCATATTTTCCATATTTGTAAATATAATTTATTATTTCAAAATCTTGTTTCTCTAAAATGTGCTCGTTTTCAAAAATACATGCATCAATTTGTATATAAAAAGCATTTTGCATTATAGATATTCTTAAAACTTACAAAAATATATAAATAAAAATGCAAAGAATAATTAAAAATAACTAGTTCGTATATCATAATTCGTTTAATATAAACTAGTCTTCTTCATGATACGCAGAAATTCATCCTGATTCACTTCACCATCATTGTCGAGGTCGGCCTCATCTATCATTTCGCGCAACTCCTCGTCGGTGAGTGTCTCACCAAGTTCACGAGCCACTCGTTTCAGATTCTTAAATGATATTTTACCCGTATCATCGTCATCGAATAAACGGAATGCTTTTAGTATTTCTTCCTTGGTGTCCTTTTCTGCCATTTTCATTGTCATCAAATGGAGGAAGTCATTGAAACTTATACGTCCTGTGCCATCTTTATCGATCTCGGCAATCATTCGTTTGATTTCTTCCTTTTTGGGCTCAAATCCCAAAGCCCTTATAGCTACCTTCAGTTCCTTGACCTCGATAAAACCGGTACAATCTACATCGAAGAGATCAAAGGCCTCCTTGATATCCGCCTTTTGAGCATCGGACAGTTCAAATTTAGGACCAGACTTTTTACGGCCAGTGCCAGCTCCCACAGCCGTAGTATTGCCACGTTTGGCAGTGGCTTCTTTAGTCGACGAACGCTCCATGCTGCTATCCATGTTTTGAAAATAAACAAAAAATTGAAAACAATTATTTATGTTTGTTGTGTTTGCTGTTAATGAAAGCGACGCTCCTTCACCTTTCTATTACAAGTGATAAATAGACACGGTTGATCTGTCCGTTGCAATAAGAGAAACACACAGCTATCCTGTATCCTTGGTCACCTTCTCGTTTGTTTTTATGTAATGCCTGTTATGTGTGCAGTTTATATGGTATAAATTTTTAATGAATTTTGTTTGTTTCGTTTTTTCTTTCCATATAGTCAGCCAGCTGACAATATATACTCTGGTTGGTTTGTATTTCAACCACCTCCCTTAGCACAACTTGAAAGGTAGTGTAGGAATCGTTGGTTTAATTAGTGTGTGTGTGCCATAAACAGGTTGGTTCTTATTTTTAGTTTTTAGTCCTTTTCTGCTAATATTTCCAATTATCCTTTATCCTTTACAGTTGAAAAACAACTGTTTAATGCAACATATGGAAAATATTATATATGTACTTATAGGCCTATTCAGACTATCCTATCCGTTAAGGCCAAACACACAATGAACAAAACACGTATAACTAAGCATGTGTAACCTATTTACACGGTGACTTTTTAGTTGACGCAAAAGTCATGATTTGGTCATAATTTACCGATAGACAGTTTTGTATCTCAGTACGTGTAAATATGCATCTTCAAGGATGTAAAAACAATAGGCCTGTTCGATTGGGCTTACTAGAATAATTTTTGTATAGAATTTACTCGCTTAGCAAGAAAGTAGCTTACTACACTCTTTGGGTTGCTGCCAGATTTTTCTTGTTGATTCATTTAAGAAAAACTAATTGATAAAAATGTTGCCCTCTTATCAAATCTCTTAATTGTAAGCTAGTAAGCCCAATCGAATAGGCATAGTATTGTTCTAATTGGAAACGCCAAGTCCCTGAGTTGTACGGAGAAAAATCCGATAAGACTGACAGGATTTTACAGAATCCCATAGAAAATGTGGATAGATACAAATGCCTAGTTTTTGGGTGGTTATTTATCTTTACGTTAGATTTAAATCACGGACAAAAGGCTTATGATTAAAAGAATTGATAAAGTGACATCATTGTTACCCATTGATTCTTTTTAGATGAATCAATAAGAAAAATCTGGCAGCAATGCTAAGAGAGTAGTAAGCTACTCTCTTGTTAAGCGAGTAAATTCTATACAAAAATTAAACTAGTAAGCCCAATCGAACAGGCCTAACATATGTAAAGTCAATGAAAAATATATGTTTCCAGTCATTTAACGAAATGGGGTACTTAAATACCCAACAAGAAACTGGCCACAAGAGAATTAAGTAAAACACCGCAAAATCAAAAGCAATGTGCATTAGAAACGTTTCCTGTAAATGTGCTGCGAATGTAATTCCGGAGAATTTTTTTCAAATTTGAATGGCATCTGACATTTTTAAATCGACCTTGAGCTTAAATCGCTTGTTTTCGTACGCAGTGTAAAAAGGCTATTACGAAATTTTCGTTTGCTATTACGCACCACAAAATGAAAATAAAACGAAATTTTGACATTTATTTGAGATTTTCCTATTTTTTGTTTTCGTTGCCTCTGTACGAAATTTGATATTCCGATAATTGCTTGCTCTCCAAATATTAATTATTTCTGAAAACAATCATTAAATGTTGGTGAATGAATTTTTTAGAATACATGAGAAATCTAGCTGAAATAAGGGTTTTAAATGTCAAATTTGTATGGGATTTGACATTTGTAAATCGACCTTATGTCATTTCAGCTAGATTTCGCATGCACAATGACAAGGCTACAATAGAATTTACGTGAGTTCTGTGAACGAAATAGAAATACCAATCAAAATTCTTCCTATCTGATATGCATCATTAGGACTGTTTTTCTTTAAGGCTGGATAACTAAGTTGCGATAACAAAACCCTAAATAAAAAAAATAAAATGTCACTCAAAATGAAAAATTCGTTTTTAAAATTGTCGCCAACAGCAATATCAATGTGTGTGTGAAAACAAATTTTGAAAAAATTATTTTGTGTTACAAATTTTGGACTTAGCCTGGATAATTATCCTGTGTAAGTGAAAATTTTATTTGTTTTGATACAAATATTTACATATATTGTAGTTGGCGCAGTGTGAATTTTTTTTATTTTGGACAAAAAATTAAATTTTTTGTTATTGCTGCTTCATATTCCAGCTTAAAGAAAAACATCCCTATTGTTTACGCTTTATTTATGTGACATATTTCAAATAAAGTCATCAAATCAATCAATCGTTTGTCTCAATAGGGTAGTTTGAAGACACCTTTTTATAAAACACAAAAACAAACAACATTGCCATATTTATGAGATTGAGAGAGACTGGTGGCAATGCGGATTTAATAATTATCTTGGTAGTGGTAACGTATTCAACCATTCAAATAACAGTTTAAACGATAATTTAAACTGCATTAAGCACTGCAACCAGAACAAAATTCAAATTTCCCATACTTAAAGAAAGTATCAAGATTTCAAATACCAGAACCAATACAAATTTGATACTAGAAATCGAGTTAAAATATGTTTCATGAAATAGTAACGACCAAAAACAGCTATGAGAGAATTGCACAAAATTTCAAAACCCAAGCTCGATTCAACGAGTCAATGTTACTTAATAAAATGGGTATATAATATATATTTCACAACAATTTGCCTTTTATTAAGAGAAGAATTATAAAATACTGTAATACCAAATTAAATAAAATAATTCTCATTTTTTGTTGTTATTCTTTTGTATCCAGAGATGGACGTTTGTTATATTTATAAAAATACACGTATCTATGTATTTACCCGGGAATATTTATATACAAGCTGTACACTATAAGTACTGTTTGCTGCTAAGACCACAAATTTACTAGAAATTGTACCACCAATTCGGCCTTAGTTTTAGGTAACTCTTCTGTTGTCTTCCAACTTCGGAAACGTTGAATGATTATGGCCAATAGGTCCGAAAAAAATTGCAATTCAAAAAATGTCGAAAATAGCCAAGAGAAAACAGTGATGAATGTTAAGACGGAAGCAATGCCACGTAAATCTGGAATGAAGAAATAAATGACTATCACATCCGATTCATAAAAAATGTCTATTGTGATATGTTTACATTATAAATCACTTTCTGAATTTTTATTCACCAAAATAAATTACTAACTACTAATTTGAAGTCTGATAATAAAATTATATCATAAAAATATTAGGGCTGTTTTTCTTTAAGACTGAATAATAAATAAAAGTTAACATTTCACTCAAAAGAAAAAATTATTTTTTAAAATTTTCAGCAAAAGCACTATCAATGTGTGTGAAAACAAATGTTGAAAAATTAATTTTGTGTTAAAATGTTGGTTTTAGCACAAAATTGGTGTAAGTCAACTTATAGTTATAGAGTCCAAAAAAGTCAACACAAAATATTTTTTTCGAAAATTTGTTTTGATACAAATATTTTTACTGCCGACAATGTGAAAAAATTTTGATTTTGAGTAAAAAATTAACTTTTTATTAACGTTTTTGTTATCGCAGCTTGTTATCCCAGCTTAACTCCCAGAACAAATTGTTGTTCATATGTTTCGCACTAAACAGAAGTCCTCTTATGTGGACAGAGGGCGGTAACGGGTTTAAAAAAAGACAGCAAATAGGGCTGTTTTAATACCCTAGACCACGAAGTGGTGTTTCGCGCCAAATGTTTGTAACACCAAGAAATAATCGAGCTAGACCCACCTTTAAGTATACCGATCGGCTTAGAATCACCAGCTGAGTCGATTTAACGATGTCTGTCTGTCCGTCCGTCCGTCTGCTGTCCATCTAAGCTTGTTCGCACTCTACAGGTCGCAATTGTTGTCCGATTGTGATGAAACTTGGCAGAAGTTATTTTTTCTGGCCAAGGACCATCGGTATTGAATTTGGAGGAAATCGGTTCAGATTTAGATATAGCCCCCATACAAATGTCGCTCCCGATTTGACATTTTCCGCTCTAGAAGCGACATATTGTACCCGATTTTCTTTAAATTTGGCAGAACATCTTATAATCCAACTAGAAACACGTATGCAAAAATTGGGTAAGATCGGTTCAGATTTAGATATAGCCCCCATACAAATGTCGCTCCTTATTTCACTTTTTCCGCTTTAGAAACCACATATTGTACCTGATTTTCTTTAAAATTGGCACAACGTCGTATATCCAACTAGAAACACCTATGCAAAAATTGGGTAAGATCGGTTCAGATTTAGAAATAGCCCCCATACAAATGTCGCTCCCGATTTGACATTTTCCGCTCTAGAAACGACTTATTGTACCCGATTTTCTTTAAATTTGGCAGAACATCTTATAATCCAACTAGAAACACGTATGCCAAAATTGAGTAAGATCGGTTCAGATTTAGATATAGCCCCCATACAAATGTCGCTCCCGATTTGACATTTTCCGCTCTAGAAACAACATATTGTACCCGATTTTCTTTAAATTTTGCAGAACATCTTATAATCGAACTAGAAACACGTATGTAAAAATTGGGTAAGATCGGTTCAGATTTAGATATAGCCCCCATATAAATGTCGCTCCCGATTTGACATTTTCCGCTCTAGAAAAGACATATTGTACCCGATTTTCTTTAAATTTTGCAGAACATCTTATAACCCAACTAGAAACACGTATGCAAAAATGGGGTAAGATCGGTTCAGATTTAGATATATCCCCAAGACAAATGTCGATCCCGATTTCACTTTTTCCGCTTTAGAAACCACATATTGTACCTGATTTATTGTAATTGGGACAACATTTTATAATCGAACTGGAAACACCTATGCTGAAACTGGGTAAGATCGGTTCAGATTTAGAAATAGCCCCCATACAAATGTCACTCCCGATTTAACTTTTTCCGCTCTAAAATCCACATGGTGAAAGGGGGTCACATCATTACAGGTTTCAATATACCCCCATACAAAAGTCCTTCCCGATTTTGTCAAACACAAACATTTACAGGATGCAAAAATCCTTCCCGATTTTGTCAAACACAAACATTTACAGGATGCAAAAATCCTTCCCGATTTCACTTTTTTACCGAATTCAATTGTAATGAGATAGAAAGTCCGTCCGTCTGTAGCATTTCCTTACTTGTTTGGGAAATGCCCATATGTCCATACTTTGATATAACCCAAATGGGGTCCCATTCTGATCTATTACACCTCTAGAAACTACATCTTACATCAGATCTTCATCAAATTTTGCAGATCATGGTATTTATCAACCAGGAACACCTACCATGAATGAGAAATATATAGGCCCATGTTTTGGACCAGGCCCATATTCGTTAAATATGACTAAAGATGAATTTATGTGTAATTTATACTGTATAATTTATATAAACTACATAAAATTGCTCCCATGAAATAAATGGGTTTAGTAATCAAAGCGAGGTACATACGCAGCGAGTGGTGTAGGGTATTATATAGTCGGCCCCGCCCGACTTTAGCCTTTCCTTACTTGTTAAAAAATAGTTTTGTGTTAAAATTTTGGACTTAGCTTGGATAATTATATAAGTCCAAAAAAGTCAACACAAAATATATTTTTTTTATACAAATATTTATATGGTAATTGGCGACAATGTGAAAAAATATTTTTTTTTATTTTGAGTAAAAAATTAAATTTTTATTAACGTTTTTGTTATCGCAGCTTGTTATCCCGGCTTATAGAAAAACAGCCCTATTGTATCATTTAGAAGATCTAACAGCCTTGCCACACTGCATGCGAAATCTAGCAGAAATGTCCTAAGGTCGATTTACAAATGCCATTTCAGGCTGAAATCAATCGATTTCGCATGCAGTCTGAAAATCTATTAGCTAAATTATGGTTATTGAGGCTAAGTCCAAAAAAGTCAACACAAAATATATTTTTTTTTTTGAAAATTTGTTGGTCAACGCAACTTGTAAACCCGGCTTAAAGAAAAGCAGTCCTAATAAAATACCCAGCAAAAATTGGTAAGCACATGTCATTACCATTTGTATTGCCAGTAATGAGGGTAATGAGATTTTTATTACCCTCACTACTGCAAGAACTGCGAGAGACTGGACTGTGTGTGTAAGTCCTTTCCCCCCATGAAATTCTGAAATCCCCATGTAAAAGTAATTCGAAAGGTAAGTGATGACTAGGAAGCTTACCGGAATAGTATTTTAGTTTAGCATCCGTCATATATATATTTTTGTGAGTTTGTTGAGATGCTAGTAACAACTGACTTTGTTGCCTTGGTGGTATCTTGGATACGGAAAGATTTCGTTGAGTTCCATGCAACGATAAGACTGGCGTTGAGTGTACCTGTGGCACACACGCATATGAAGCTATAGATGGTAGGCAAGTGTGCATATGATCGGCATCGGTTTGCGTTTGAGCATTTAAGTTATTTATGCGCCTTGGTGGGTGAGTGGTGGTGGTGGTGACGGCGGCTTGCGTGATTGTTTTGGACTCACCGCATAGTGCATGGGCCGAGTTAACTCTATCAGCATTACTACGCGGCGTAAACATTAAACGAGCTTTCTGAGTCACATGGCATCGGTTGCGCTGGAAAGAGGAATATTTTAAAACAATCATCAGAGTTATGGTTTAATTTGTACAATACCTTCGATTTTTTCAATAACTTGGTATTTTTCTCACTAGAGCGACTTTTGATACTCGCTGCAGATAGTTGCGTATGGCGTGATGGGGATTGAGTAGTATTTGTATTTTGTGGCACCATTGTGATAAAGTTGCCACTATGTAAAATGAAGGTTTTGTTATTTTGGGATTGTGAATCGTCTTCTAGCAATGGTATAGAACGTTTTTCGCCACTTCCGGTAATTGCAAATGCCCGCGAACCTTCGGGTAGCATAAGTCTAAAGGAAAACGTCATTTTTGGGGATATTTAGGAGAACAGACATGGATATAGGATCTTCTTACGATTCTCCTATAAAATTTGTCTTTGACAATTGGCTGCTGTTCATAGTAAATGGACCACGTTGTTGTAAATTAACCACATCAGTACGAGATCCAACATGCATATGATTTAATCCAGATTGGTCATTTATGAAACAGCTGGCAGTTTTCCTATGAGAGCTGTTAAATTCACTATATTAATATGGAGAAGAAATGCAGATGAACATGTACATATACATATATACAAAACAACTTACACGGGCTTTTGGGCCATAGCCAAAGTTTTTATATTAATAATGTTAAAAATAAGTTGTTTTTAAAAAATATGAGTTATAATTTTTGTTCAAAACTATTTCTGAAGTTAGCGACAATGATAGAAAATCAATGAAAAGACAGTCACTTATGTTGCGTTCATATTGTGAATTAAGGCTTCGCACACCAATGCTTTAAATTTTCGATTCTGGTTTTTTCTAATTTCCGTTTCGTTATGACTGTGCTGAATATTTTTTGGCGACGTTGCGTCTTTTTCAGCTTGTGCGGTTTCCCAATATTAAATGTATTAATTTGAATTGTTCACAAATGAATTTAATAATTTATTATTTATTTTTTGTGGCGGATAAAAACATTTTTAAAAAATATGAATTATATTTATTGTTCAAAACTATTTCTGAAGTTAGCGACAGTGATAGAAAATCAATGAAAAGGCAGTTACTTATGTTACGTTCACATTGTGAATTAAGACTTGGCACACAAATGCTTTAAAAGTTCGACTCTGTTTTTTCTATAACGTTGCGTTTTATTCAACTTGTGCTATTCCTATCGGTTTCCCAATATTAAATTTATTCATTTGAATTGTTCACAAATGAATTTAATAATTTATTTTTTATTTTTGTGGCAGATTAAGGCATTTTGATGTATTACATCTTTAGAATTAGAGAGGCACACACGGTTATAATATTTTTATCGAGTACGACAAGTATCAATATTAAATTTATTCATTTGAATTATTCACAAATAAATTTAATAATTTATTATTTATTTTTTGTGGCGGATAAAAACATTTAAAAAAATATGAATTATATTTATTGTTCAAAACTATTTCTGAAGTTAGCGGCAGTGTGATAGAAAATCAATGAAAAGGCAGTTACTTATTTTACGTTCACATTGTGAATTAAGGCTTCGCACACCAATGCTTTAAATGTTCGACTCTGTTTTTTCTATAACGTTGCTTTTTATTCAACTTATGCTATTCCTATCGGTTTCCCAATATTAAATTTATTCATTTGAATTGTTCACAAATAAATTTAATAATTTATTTTTTATTTTTGAGGCGGATAAAGGCATTTTGATGTATTAAATCTTTAGAATAAGAGATACACACACTGTTATAATATTTTTATCGAGTACGACAAGTAACAATATTAAATTTATTCATTTCAATTGTTCACAAATAAATTTAATAATTTATTTTTTATTTTTGTGGCGGATAAAGGCATTTTGATGTATTAAATCTTTAGAATAAGGGCTGCACACACGGTTATAATATTTTTATCGAGTACGACATTACACTGAGTAAAACAGCATTCCTAAATCCATACTTAGTTCAACAATTTTATTACAATTTAGTAAAAAATCATTAAAAGTAGGAATATTAACTAAGTATGAGTAAAGTTTTCTTTATTCAAAATCATAGTAAATAGAAATATGTAAATTTATGTAAAAGCAGCCTATGAACCATTAAAAATTCCTAAAAATGAGCAATTTTAAGAGCTTCAAGTAAAAAATGCGTTAAGTTCGGCCGGGTCGAACTTTAAATACCCTCCACCATGGATTGCATTCCACAGAGACTGTCGATTTTCGTAGAAGTGCAGTAGTGCAGTTAAAAGACAAGGCTACCAATACGTTTACATGTCGAAATAATACTTCAAGTCAATTCAAAAAATAAATATTCTTATATTTATATTTTCAAAAAAACTTAAATACCATAAATCTCGGTAGATAATGGGTGCTACAGTTGGTTGTATTTCCATTATATTTTAATTCCAAAAGTACAAATTTTGAAAATCCATTACACTCATGTACATAGTTCAAAATAACCTAACTTCATGATTCAACCAATTTTTGCCGTAAAAGTAAAAAAGTACGAATTTGAAAAATCTTTTTATTTTGCAGGTCTATGCAGTCAGAGGAATGTATACACCGAATTCCATGATTCTAGCTGCCGCCATTTGATTGGTACCATTATTATCCCCCTTTTCCTATTTTACCCCCTTAAGAGTATGACTTTCTGAAATGTCTTTATTTTACGTGTCTAGGCAATTAGAGGGATGTACACACCGAATTTCATCATTCTAGCTGTAGTCGTTTTTGTATGGTCCCATTGAGTCCCTTGAAAGTACGAATGTGGAAAAATCTTTTTATTTTTCGTGTCTTCACAGTGAGTGTATACTCCGGATTTCATGACTCTAGCTGCGGTAATTTGGTTGGTACTATTTTCATACCCTTTTTCCATTTTAACACCAAAAAGTACGAATATCGAAAAATCTGTGTTTCATATACACTCATAAAAAAGTGAACCCTATAATGAGTTAAAATGAACTAAAATTTAGGAAAATTGAACTTCGTATAGCGCTACAGCAAAATTTCCTCAAATCAAGTTCAAACTTTTCCTTGAAATTAGTACATGCTTTGAACTTGATTCTAGTTAAATTTCTTATCTACACTTTTTTAAAATTACTAAAAGATTTTGTTATTAAATTTTCAAACTTTTATTGTAGTACACAATTAAAAGTTCATAAGATGTTGCTCTAGTCGAATGCCAAGAAGTGGTATCAGTTAATAAAAATTGAACGTTTCCGAACAATTTGGTGCCCATTAGCGAAATTAGCATTACACAATCTTGAAATTGGTACAATTCGTTTAGTTTGTTTGTATTTTTCATAACCTTTGTTCGATATTCAAGAAAGTGCCCACGATTTTTATGTAATTTTCGTGTTTTCGTGATTTTACTGCAAATTACCATTTCAGCGAGTTATTTAAAAAAAAACCTTAATAAATCTATATTTTATTGCTTTAGAAAGTCTAGAAGGTTTTAAAAAGTATATGTTCGAAAACTCTCTGGGGGGGTTTGAAGCCCCAAACCCCCCCTCTTGCACACGGCCCTGATCCTAACCACTTTTGTTTAGATGCTAGCATGCTTTCAACTGACGATCGACGGACATGGTTAGATCGTCTTAGAATTTCATGACGATCGAGTCTTTATTGGGTCGCAGGTCGATATTTCAAGGTGTTACAAACGGAATAGCAAAGTTTGTCCCATTCTGGAGATGGAGGGTATAAAAAATTGGTTTTCATTGAATACAACTTCAGGTTTCAGATTTTTAATTATTTTCCAAATTTTTAATTTTCCTTCAAAACAAAAGGCGGATATTTTCTGATTCCTGTCAAAACATTGTGATCTACAAGGGCTGATGACTGCTCTATTTAATATTAAATATTTATTATTACTTCGTTCATTGCCTTCCCAGGTTTTAAGAGTTAGATGTTTGTTTAAGTTTTAACTAAATAATCATTGCCTTGATGCTTTATAGGAAACAATTCAAATGCGTGTGTATTTATTTCCTCCATAGACACAAAGCACACACTTTAATGCCGTTCAACTTAAGTACATGTGAATGTAATCTTTTAGATCTTAGATGGCGGCTTAAGCAATTATAAAATAACGGTTTAAATAAATTACATCAACGGGGAAATATGAATATGATATCAAGTCACTTAAGGGCATTGTCTTATACAGCAACGAGTGGATGATTTCCTTATGGTCATCTTGCACTCAGTGCCTGCCAGCCAGCCAGCCAGCACCACGGTGACATGATCTTGAATGTCATGTAATTAAGCTGAAGACAAAAAAAGCCTTCAAATGTTACAATCAACGGCAACAATAAACATACATCTGTAGGTAGGTATGGATGTGTGTGTGTATCAACAGGACCATGGAATCACAACGACAAACAAACGAAACTGGCGGGAGTAAAATAGAATTGTTGTACATATATTAAGGCCGGTATGTACGGGTATGTTTTTGGCCAGCAGCAGCTGAAGGTGCTTTGCTTTTCTAAAGTTAAACTTTATGCAGATTGTATGTAAATTTCATATTTTTTACGATGTGTTCTTTTAACGTTTTTTTTTTGCTTTCCAACTGTCATCCTATCTCCTCTCTCTCTGGCCGCTGGAATTGGCTTTTGGAGTTCTTGATGTTGTTTTTAGCTGTATTTCACATTTACTTTTTTACATTTCTTTATAACGCGTTTATGTCGAGTGAGTGTGTGAGGTTTTGTTTTTGCCGTTTCGTGGGGACGGACTTATTTATATATGAAACGTGACTTCTTCATGGGTTTGTGTATAAATAGGTGCGTTCTGGCCAGCGACATAATCAGTTTTATTCTTACGCGCGCTTAAAGCGGTTCGCTGGTTCTGGTGACAAGTGGTACACACACAACAAAAAAAAAGAAACTATAAATATATTTGGTGTTTTAATCCTATATGGAAAGGTGTTAAAGTGGTGTTAAATACGAGCAAAAGGTTGTTAACAAATGTCAAATAAAGTTGCTATAATCACAATTTATCTATACACACACGCACACACACACAATGCATACAGCCAAGCCTGTGTATATATATATGTGTCAGTAGTCGAATCCTCATCGAAACAGACAGTACAAAAAAGAAAAGGAAAAAGTTTGTTCAATAAAAAAGAACGTGTCTAGCATGCGCAATCAATATTATAAGTATTGAATGAATGCATTTGTATTGAAATCGTTTCTAGAAAGAGTGTTTGGATTTTTATCGAAAATAATAACTTAAGAATTTAATTTAATTTCAACTTGTTTTTGTATTTACAAGAATTTCGAAGTGAAGTTGCGTTGATGACCACATTTCACGTTTGTGTCTTAAGTCATTTGTTCGGTGGGTGGTGGTGGTGGTAGTGGTGTCGCGTTACAAACCTCAACCACAACAACGTTGACTTTCTTTGTTCATTCACCCATCGTCCGACCGCCCACCTCGCAGAAGTTCCTTTAAATTTGGATTTTATGATTTTGTTTTTCATCTTCATCTTTTCTGACAATGCAATGCAACGTTAGCAGAAAATGTGTGGTTGTAAATCATTGAACTTTTTATTGAAATTAATTACACCAGAGTTATGAGTGAGTGATATTAAATTTGGACGTAATTTAATGATCTTAGCAAGTGCCAAAAAACTTTAATACTCATTAATTATTTATATAATAATAAGGAATGAATAACTGATTTAAATGAAAATTTCTGGTGGGAGGGCGGTGGTCAGCTTAAGTATATTTTTATGAGGTTAGTTTGCGATACAAATGAAAAGTCAATGCAATGATTAATTTGTGTACAATAAACTTTGTTCAAGTTCATGAATCGGAATCGGTTTTACAAAATGTTCTATTGAAGTCTCATTTTTTGAATATTTATAGATTAGACATGAATTGCCAAAACAATTTTGAGCTGGAAGGACAATGAAATTTTTATTTCCAATGAATTCTTAATGAAAAATGTTTTTTTTTTGCATTTTTATACATTTTTAATGGATTTCGGGCA
The DNA here is from genome assembly GCA_947397865.1 of Polietes domitor. Classification (NCBI taxonomy): domain Eukaryota; kingdom Metazoa; phylum Arthropoda; class Insecta; order Diptera; family Muscidae; genus Polietes; species Polietes domitor. Next base: position 180,477,600 of record OX377619.1, read on the forward strand.
TCTGAAATTATATTTTAAAATGAAAAAAAAAATACATTTTTAATGTATTTCGTGCAACTGAAATTATATTTTTAAATAAAAAATGTTTTTTAATAAAAAATATTTTGTTGTTGTTTGTATGTATAGTTGGTCTGTTATGTTGTATGTCTTGTCATTTATTTTGGTTCAAGACCATAGGTTGTGCCGAAGTCTTCAGCAGAGGGTTCTTGAACCAAAATAAATGACAAGACATAAAAAATATTTTTTTAAAATAAAAAATGTTTTTTAATAAAAAAATATTTTTTTAAAATAAAAAATGTTTTTTAATAAAAAAATATTTTTTTAAAATAAAAAATGTTTTTTAATAGAAAAAATTTTTTTTAAAATAAGAAAGAAATATTTTTTTTTAATAAATTAAAAAAAAAATAAATAAATATATTTAATTTTTTTATTTTCTTTTACATTTTTAATGTATTTCGTGCATCGCATAAAGAAATTTTTTTGTTTAATATCAAATATTTTTTTTAATAAAAAATATTTTTTTTTAAATAAATATTTTTAAATAAAAATTATTGATGAATGATTTATATTTTATGGGACTTCACGGAATTTTCTAATTTTAATTTTTATAACAAAATATTTTGAGATATGAAAATTAAATTTTAAAATTTCGAAATAAAATTAAAATGTTGACCCGAAAAAAGTGATCACAGATTTTTGTCCTTTTTCGCTTAGATGCGATATTTAAGGAGATATGAGGCTTTAAAGTTTTGAAAAATAAATCTTAAAATTTCGAAGTAAAATTCCAAATTTTATACACTTCTAATGTATTTCGTATATTTAACAATATTTTTAAAATTAATAATATTAATTTTTTATTATTATTAATGGAAACTAAAAAATAGTTTTTCTTACTTTTTTAAATTTTAATGTATTTTGGACATTTAAAAATATTTTAAAATCAAGAATGTTAAAAAAAATAAATTAAAATATTTAACAATGGAATGTTCAAACTTCCAAGGATAAAAAATAGTTTTTCTTATTTTACATTTATAATGTATTTCGGGTATTTAAAAATATTTTTTGAAATAAATAATATTTTTTAAAGCATTATTGAGATGAACAATTTTTTTCTTATTTTTTTTTAATTTTTTAATGCATTCGGACATTCA